>JAZKJV010009413.1:0-600000 GCA_037367405.1 Ottelia alismoides
TAAATGTTGCGATCGTCCCGGTTAGCAGGGCGAGCCATGAAATTCATCAAAAGCATCGCCACCGCCAAGCTTATTGCAACTGCGTAACCTAGTCACCTTCGGGTTTGGCCTTTCCAAACTCAGCAACAAAAATAATGCCACTGTGACCTTCAGGCGAGGCTCCACCGTTGTTTGGTGTGTTGCCACCGTCACCTTCTCTTCCTGTTTCGCCAATGCTATGTGCGTCATGCTCGCTACACTTGCGCCCCACCCAACATCATGCATGGTGAGAGTGATCTCTGCCTCGACGATCGTCACCACGAGTGCGATACAGCTTACCGTGGGCCATGCCACCATCGCATTCCCCTTCAATTCCCCTATCGCCACTCTACTCTTCATTATGTTGGAGAAGACCACTACTCACGCCACCTCATGTTTATCTTGCTTCAGCTGGTCGACATTGTCATATTGGTGGGGAAGAAATCTTAGCTGCGGAAGAGGGATCCACCCAAGGAAGCCCCTCCTGTGAAAACCTTTTATCTAAAGGTTAAACATAAGGATGATATATGAGGGCGAGTTATTGTATATGATAGGGCAGGAATATTGAAGCAATGCTTGTTAAAATTAATAAAGTAATGCTGAGAAGAGGAAGGAATTGCTCAAATTGGGAAGATTAGATCAACAATTTCAGATGGAATTCTCGAATGTTGGAGCTGATGATAAAGCAACTCATCACGAAATGAGTTTTTTCAAGTGGAGGAGAATTGGTGTTGGGAATTTAGACCAAATTAGGATTTTCCCAACCTAATTAGTTATTTTAATATTGTCGTCCATTTTTTATTTACCTTAAATAAGTTGATATCGATGGCAATCCTATCATTTAGGGTGGATAATGTTAGTTTAAGTTATTTTAGGAAGTCAATTAGGTTGGATAATGTTAGTTTGAGTTATTTTAGAAAGTCAATTAGGTTCTGTTAAAGGGTCAATTTTTTATTTTCCTTATTTTTTTTAAAATTCTCTCCTCCCCATATAAAGGGATTAGTAGGCTATTTAGATGATAAATTATGAAATTATTAATTGAATTTTGATTTCGAGTGCTTGCCTACCATTATCTCCCACATTATCTTCTCCTCGTCTCCTCTATTTTTTAGGTTCTTTTCTCAACCTTGCTTCTTCCTCAAACCGAGAGGCACGCCACATTCTTATTTCTTCATTCCTCTCCGATTTTCATTTGCATCTATCTCTTTCTTTCTTGTAATCCTACCGAGGATGTTGTATCTTTGTGTTTTTTCTTAAGACCTAACCCTTTGCATTTTATTTTACACTTTCTACTTCCATAGGCATTTTTTCTTCAATTTATGGCAATGGGTTGTGTTGAGGAGAAAACGAAAATTCTTTATTGTCTAACCCTAGAGCTCTCTTATATAGGAGAAAAGCTCTATGGGTAAATTAGATAGACAGGACAATAGAAAAAAAAGGTAGAAAGAACGACAAGATAACACAAATATCTTAACACTCCCCCTCAAGCTGGAGCATATATATCTATCATGCTCATCTTGGAACAACAATGATGAAAAGAACCTCTAGCCAGAGCCTTAGTAAACATGTCTGCAATCTGATCTCCTGACGCAACATAAGATGTTGAAATAAGCCCCTTTTTGATCAAATCACGAGTGTAGTCACAATCTACCTCGATGTGCTCTGTCTTTTCATGAAATGCTGGATTATTAGCTTTGAGCTACATAGGAAGAGGTACTTCAATCATTAAATCGGTTAGGACATATTTGACCCACATCATCTCAGTACTACCTTGGGACATTGCCCTATATTCTGCACTAGATCGAGCAACAACAGTTTGTTTCTTACTCTTCCATGAGACTAGTGAGCTGCCAACAAATACAATAAAGCCTGAAGCAGACTTCTTTTTTTTTGAAATCGAACGATTCGGGGGAGACACGGCGTGGTGCTCGCCCCAAAGAAAACTTTATTAATAAAAAGCGCTAAACAAAAAGAGAAGTACATGAGAAGAGAGAGAAGGAACAGAGATCGGATTGAGAAGATCCCACTCAAGAAGGCTCGAATTACACCGACAACCAGTCGCAAGTTAAATGAGCCGCGTGAGCCAAAACATTCTCCTTGTAAAACCTCTGGCCCCTGAAAATTATCGCGTTACGCCCCAGCCAAATCGCCCAAATGCAAGCAAAAAGGGCCAAGAAGTTCCTGCGGTCCCTGTCCTTGTTTGAGTGCAAAGAGTCCCAAAAACCGACCAAGTCCGAAGTGTTGATCCAAGACATTCTCGCCTCTTCCCAAATGCCAGCAGTGACCGGGCAAACGAAGAAAAGGTGATTTAAGGATTCAACGTCGTTGCCACAGAGAGCACAATCCACCGAAGCCAAATCACCAAAGACTCTAGCGCAACGATCCCGCGTTAAACTCCTCCCTCTGCGGAAAAGCCAAAGAAAGATAGTTACCCGCTCCGGTAGCCTCAAAGCCCACAGGAAGTTGCAGTCGCGGTTGACGGGTTCCGAACCACTCTGAGGATGAATGGAGATTGCCTTGAAAGCCTTCCTAGTGGAGAAGTCGCCCTCCCGCCAAGCCCAGTGATCCCTACCCCTCGTGGGCCTGGGCGCATTCGTAATAGCCTCCAGAAGAGCAAGAAGCTCGTCGAACCGATGATCAGAGAGATTTCCCAGAAGCGACGGGAACCAGCCATCCCCTGACCAAGATGAAGCCATAGTAGCGCGCCTATCGAACGCCAAGGCAAAAAGACGAAGGAAAGAAACCCTTAAGGGGGAATCACCTGCCCAACTGTCCGTCCAGAACTTGAAAGAGCTGCCATTCCCGAGAACAAGAGCAAAGAGATGAGAATAGCGATGGGTCACCGAAGCCACCCCCCCGCCAGAAGGGGGTACGAGAGCGGGGGTCACCAATATCCTCCAACCGTACCCCACTTAAGCCCAGAATCTCACGCAATAATGAAGAGCAGAAATTAGCAGAGTCCCCCCATAACTTGTTCACCAAGACCCCCATCACACTTCCTCTTCGCCACCTCATCCCAATCCACGAGATGTGGACCATGTGAGGAAGGCCCCCTTCTCCCCCAAAGGAATTTCCGCATCAACTTCTCAATATGGTTCCGCACCCCCACTGACAGCTGCCAATTGAAGAGAAAGTAGGCGGGGATAGCAGATAAAGAACAGATTTGATGAGCACAAGGCGACCACCCCGCGAGAGCATGGACGCACTCCAACCGGAAAGCCTCCTCTCCACCTTCTCAATAACCTTGTGCCAGTCGCGCCGCGTGGCCCGCCCCGCCCCTAGGGGCATACCCAAGTAGTCAATCGGAAGAGAAGAAGGGGGGAGCCCAGAGTGAGGCCACAAGCCTTCGACGTCTCTGAGTCCAAAGCAAAGGGAATCACCTTGGATTTGCTTTGATAGATGAGCAAACCCGATAGCTCGTTGAAAATTTCCAAAGTTGCCGCCATACCCCTGACCTCCTCGTGACCCCCTTCGATGAACACGATAGTGTCGTCAGCGTACTGGAGGGTCGGGATGACCTGGTCGCTGCAGGAGAAGCCCATGGAAAGACCATGATCAACCACGCGAACCGCCATCCTAGGGAGCACGTCAACCGCAATAACAAACAGAAGGGGGGCCAGGGGCAGCCTTGTCGCACGCCTCTCCTAAGCTGGAAGCGATCACCCATGATGCGCCCATTGATCATAATGGAGAAAGACACAGTAGAGATGCAATGACACATCCAAGAGATCCAGGTCGAAGGGAACCCACGCGCTCTCAGGACCGACCACAAGAAAGTCCAGTCCAGAGAATCGTAAGCCTTAGCAAAATCAACTTTCCAGAGCACCCCATGGCTCCCTCTCCTCATCCAACTCTCCACCATCTCAGATGCCAGAGCCGTAATATCAGCTATTTGTCTACCACGAATGAAAGCCGCCTGGCTAGGAGAAATTAAGTCATCGAGCACCGGGGCAAGCCTGCGAGCGAACACCTTCGCCACAATCAAGTATAGACCATTTGAAATTGCAATGGGACGAAAGTCCTCAATACGATGTGCGGAGGGTATTTTTGGCAACAGGACAATGATAGCCCTATTGATTTTGTCGAAACCCGCATTAGAACTGCAAGATTCTTTAATACCATCCCAAACCTCCTACCCCACCAACTCCCAAAAGTCCTTGTAGAGAGCAATGGGGAACCCATCCGGTCCCGGCGATGCATTGACGTTGAGATTCCAAACCGCATTCTTGACCTCCTCAAAAGTTACTTCCTTAGTCAACTCTTCACAAAGCAAGGGAGAGAGAGTTGGAGTTCCCTCCCCCGACCAAAACCAATGCCTAGGGGCGCGCGAATTTGAGAATTCTTTAAAGTATGTCGCCACCTCCCTCCCCAAAGCATCCTCCCCCACGATCTCCCTCTCACCAAAGGAGATGAAGCGAATAAAATTGGAGCGCCTCCTGTTACTGGCCACCCTATGGAAATAAGAGGAATTAGCATCCGCTCCTCTTAGCCATGAGATTCTGGCCCTCTGACGCCATTCCGCCACGCGTTTCCGGTCCTCAACCTCCACCCTCGTCTGGGCCGTCGACCTGGAGGCCAGCTCGTCGGAGCTGAGATCTCTTTCCCCCTCCAACACATCTAAAGAAACCACGATCTCCTCCGCTTCTTTCCTAGCAAATGCACGCGCAACCCGTGTTGTTTTCTTAAAAGTGGCCAAGCTCTTCCGCAAGTGCGCCAATTTCCGAGCAAATCTCCCCACAGCCGATCCCCCACCACACTCCTTCCCCCAAATTTCAGCCACAAAGTCCCTGAAGTTCTCCTCCTACAGCCAACACTTCTCATATCTAAAGAAGCCAGTAGATGGACACAAGGCACCCGAGTCCCACACAATAGGTGTGTGGTCCGAATAAGATCGCGGACAAGAGTAAACAATAGCAAGGGGAAACGCCGTCATAAGTGCCTCGGAGGCGAGAAACCTGTCAATGCAAGATCTTGACGAAGAATTCCTCCAGGTGTACGAAATGTCACTAGCACAACGATCCTCCAGAGCAAGGGAGTCAATCAAATGAGTAAAGTCAGCCGAGCCCGGATCCGCACCCCCCTAGACCGGGGTCTATCTTTAGCACGCAAGGTAACATTAAAATCTCCCCCAACCAGCCAAGGTAGGTCCGTAAACACCTGGCTGACCCGAAGAAGCTCGTCCCAAAGATCCCTCCTCTTAATATGGCATGTTGGCCCGTATACACAAGAAAAGAGCACAGTAGAAGAATCTTCTCGTCTCGTGAGAGAAACGGAAATAGAATGGCAACCCTTGAACGTCGAATTAAAAGAAAAAGCCGCCGACCTCCAAGCAATGAGCAAAACCACCTGCAGAGCCCTCAACATCCAAGGCACGAAAGTCGTCTAAACTCCCCGAAGCAAAAGATCGCCATAGATCTTCATCCACCTGACGGAGCTTAGTTTCCTGAAGCATCACCACATCACAGCCCCATTCTTTGAACCTGGTACCCATCGTTTCCGCTTGTCAGCATCCCCTAAACCCCTCACATTCCAAGACAAAACTTTCATTTGGAAACATCTTCGAATCCCCTTGGCCTAACCACACCAGCGGCCGCGGCCACCGCCTCTTTGAAGGTGGGGCAAGTCTGAATCTCCCTCGACCTCGAACGCGATTTGCTTCTCCTCCTGTAGCACTTTGCAGATCTTCTTGATGATTCGCCATCAGACCCGGTAATGATCTGAGTCCCCACCGTGGCTTCGGAGCGAGTAACAGAAATGAAGGGCCCCGAAGCATGTGAGGGAGATCCCTGTTGAAGGCCTTCAGAGACACCCACTTCGATATCGAGAGAGAGGGGACCTGATACCGGTGGAAAAGCACCCCTCTCAATCGACCCCAATAACAGCTTCCCATGATCAGGTATAGTCAAGTCCGCCACGTCAAGGTTAATCGGATCCAGCTCCACAAACCGACCGTCCGATCCACTCCCGGATACGGAGGAGGGTCCGGTCCAGAAATGAGCCACCCGAATACCAGGAGAAAAGGCCCGTAACGAGGTTTCGAGCATCCCTTTCGAGAAGCCGAAATCCCCTTGATCCCCGTGCACCTAACTGCCACGTCACCCGGGAAACATCTAAGAGAAGCATCCATGCAGTGATCCCATGCAAAAGAATGGGCTTGATGTACGAAGGAGTCCGAGTGATTTATGAAAACATCACAGCGGGACGAGATCCCTGAAGCGGCGCCCTGCTTTGGTAATTGCACCTCGAGAACCGAAACAACGGCCTTTCCTCTTCCAAAGTCCGGCTTCACGGCGACGCCACGCTCCGCTGGAGGCGGCGGCGGAGGCACCACCGACAACTCCAACCGACAATAGTAACGACCAAATTTTAGGTCTCATAGAAAACCTGATCCATCGCCTTGTCGAGGAAGGACTTGTTACACTCCTAGAGAACCCTAGTCGACGAGGGATTGGACCCCGGAGACAAACCATCATCGGTGACGGCCAGAACTTCACCCCATCTTCGCAGTGGACGCCTTAGACAGTGAACAGAACGAGAAAGGAAAGGTACGCCATGGACCTCGACGACGCAAACCTCGACGTCCGTGCGTGCCCCATCCGCAAAACGCAAGTCCCTCTATGCAATGCCTCCCCTCAAACCACCATGAAACAACCTCAGCCGCTGGTCGTTCGACAACCCCCTTACACAACATCTCTTTGTCCCTATGGGGACGATGTCCCCCGAGAAATGGTCCCCCAGAAGCTCCCTAAGAAGGTTGTTTGCGACCTCGATGGATAAGCACTCTCCCAAGGAGACGCCAACGATCGCCCTGCTACCAAATGAACTTCTTGTATCCTGCTCCCGTGACTTCATCGCAATAACATCGGGGTCTACAGATGAAGAAAATAACCCCTTCTGAAGCGAAGACGAATCCAATGGTGAGTGGTTGCATGCACCATCGGCCACGACCTGGGCAAAAGAACGACCTCCACCAGCGAGCCCAGCCCACTCCCCGCGAGGGACCCTCTGCTGAACATCCGATTTTCCCAGAGAGAAGCGATTCCCGTCGAACCGCGAATGGGAACCACAATCCACCCTCTTGTGTCCCAGATCACCGCAAGCAAAACAGTGTGGCTTAGCAACGCAAACCGACGCCAGGTGCCCCCTTACGCCACAACGCCAGCAAGAACGTCCCGGCTTCTTATGAGAGACATGCAACCACCTCCCCCCTTATGAGAGACATGCAACCACCTCCCCCCTTCTGAGTGCGCTTCCTCCCCTTCTGCCGCCACGAACTGAGGGCTCTCTCTACGAACACCAGTAGACCTCTCCTCCAAGGCTTCCCCACCCACCCCCTTACAGCCCTTAAACCTTCTTCCTTCCTCATGCGAGAGGAGAGTATCCCCACCACTTGAGCCTTCCCGAGCGCTCTCCCTCCTCCGCCATCTCCGCACACCGCCAACCCCTCCGCCAGTGTGAAACCTCCCACCAACCCGTACGAAGTTGCACCTCCGCCACGCTGAACCCTCCGTCCGCTATCCATCCCAAAACCTCCACGCTGAAGTAGACTTCTTGTCATTAGGACATCCGGCATAATCAACATATGCACACCCTGTAACCGAGAGAGACGTATCTCTTCTAAACAGAAGACTTGCACCTGGAGATGACTTCAAGTATCTCAAAATCATGAATACTGTATCCATGTGCACCTGCCTGGGTTGCTCCATGAACTGTCTTACTTTACTCACAACAAAAGATATATCAGGTCTGGTAATAGTAATATACAATAATTTCCCTACCAGTTCTCTATAGCGTCTCTTGTCCACCTCCTCAGATCCGTCATCATGAAGCTTCACATTAGGATCCATCGGGGTAGTAGCTGGTTTACATCTTGTCATTCCTTTCTCAGATAGAAGATCAATAACATACTTCCTTTGTGTCATAACCATACCTTGCTGATTTTGTGTAAATTCCAGTCCAAGTAACAAAGCGCACCCAGGTCCTTGGTGACAAACGGATGTCCACGGAAATCCTTTACTGCTTGAATTCCTTGTGCATCACTACCAGTGATAACAATATCATCAACATAAACCAAGATGATCATAATACCTCGTTGGTCTCTCTTTACAAAAAGAGTATGATCTGCAGAAGATCTGACAAGCCCCTTCTGTTCAATCAATTCTGAGAGCTTTTGAAACCAAGCCCTCAGACTCTGCTTAAGGCCATATATAGCCTTATGAAGACGGCACACCATACTGGACTCCCCCTCAGCAACAAACCCAAGTGGTTGTTACATGTAGACCTCTTCCTGCAAATCACCATACAAGAAAGCATTCTTGACATCCAACTGGAAAAGTGGCCAATCACGGACCACAACAACAATAATAAGAATCCGCATGGTAGAGTGACGCGCCACAGGAGAAAACGTGTCATGATAGTCCATCCCATATGTCTGGATGAACCCACGAGTAACCAACCTGGCCTTGTATCTGTCCACTGTACCATCAACTTGCTGCTTCACAGTAAAAACCCATTTGCTATCGACAATCAACGCACCTGGTGGAGCGTTCACGACACTCCATGTACCTCACGATCGTATTGTCGCCATCTCTTCCTCCATAGCTAAACGCCACTGACTGCTCTGCATGACCGTCTGATACGACCATGGTAACTGCATAGCTGACAAGCCCACAACAAAGTGCTGAAAATCCTTGGACATACGCTCCAAGGAAACATACGTGCACTCTTATGCCTAGGAGGTGCAATTGGGATATCTAGATCATCAACAGGTGTAGTAGAGATATCATCTGCACCCTGTACCTCATTCTGTGCATGCAAGTCACCCGTGCCATTTGAAGAACTCAAATGCTCAGACATACCTTATGCGTGATGGATGATGGAGGAGGCGCATGAGCATGAGGCCTTTGTTGGTAGACATGAGGAAAGAAAGTAGGAGACAATGGTGGTGGTTGTGTTGGTGGTGGTGGTGGTGATGATGGTGGGGATAGAGTAGAACATGGCAATGACGGAGGAGGAGGCATATAGATATCTTCTCCATCCTATGAAGGAGCAAGCCTGTCACCTGTGGCTCAAAGAAGGTGACATAAGCACTGACATAGTACCTTCATCGAACAGGGTCAAAACAACGATATCCTTTTTGGGTTTTGGAGTACCCAACAAATACACATTTGACAGATCTGGGAGAAAGCTTGTTAAGAACAGTCAAGAGTTGATGAACAAGCACAACTGATCCAAAGACATGAGGCGTAAGCGAGAAAAGATCCTTCTCGGGAAACACAATCAAGAACGGGATCTTTTCCCCTAACACCGAAGAAGGCATACGATTTACCATATAACAAGCAGTTAGAACCGCATCTCCTCAATAGGAATGACGAGCACGACTCTGAATCAAGGGGGTTCTAGTAACATCCAAAAGATGATGGTGTTTCCTTTCAGCCACCCCATTTGGGAGGTATATGGACACGATGTCTGATGCACAATGCCATGAGACTTAAGAAACTGAGAGAGTTGAGTACTGCAGAATTCTAGAGCATTGTCAGAATGTATGTACTTGATTCTAGCAGAAAAAATGTTCTTCACTTCATTAATAAAAGACTGAATAATAGGACCTGCATCAGACTTATTCCTAAGAAGAAAAACCCAAGATAACCTAGAAAACTCATCAATAGCAACAAGATAAAATATGTGTCCCTAATGATCTGGGACACGACTAGGACCCCAAATATCAAAATGAAACAACTCAAAGAGACTATGACTACTTGGACCTTGACGACTCTGGAAAGAGGACCAATTATGCTTCCCAAGCTGGTAGGCCTCGCACTGGAAAGTGGAGCGAGGAGAAATCTGTGGAAGAACATGAACCAGCTTTTGCAGAGGAAGGTGACCAAATCGCAGATGCCACATATACGGAGAAACAGACTCGGTGCATAGAGAAAATGAGACACCGACATATGGAGACTGCACAAGTCTGTAAAGGCCCCCTTGCTCACATCCAGTTCCAATCACTCTGCCCTAAGTATATCCTGAAACACACGAGAAGGTGGATCAAATATGGTACGACAATGTAAATCTTTGGTGATTTGACTAATTGATAATAAATTCATAGAAAATTCAGGAGCATAGAGAACATTAGAAAGTCGCAAGGTAGGAGTCAACTGCACCTCCCCCTGACCAGTGATGGGGGAATGTGTACCATCTGCTATCACAATTGATCGTCTAGGTTGGGCAGGACAAAAAGCACTAAACTGACCTCTGTCACCACAGAGATGATGTGATGCACCTGAATCCATGATCCACTCTAACAAGTCTACTCTGTAACAAGTAGTAAAGGCATACGTTGTACGTGACGTAGATGTTGATGTTGAGGCAACCACTTCTGAGGATCCTAAGGAGAGCTAGTCGAAATGGTAGCGGGCATAATCTCCCTGAGTCGAGCAACAAGCTTATCAAATCTCTGATCAGGAGCAGGTGAAGGGCTTCCAACTGGTTGTGTCTGCTCTGCAACCCGAGCTGAAGTAGGAAATCCATGCTTGGAATAGCATGTATCCTCAGAGTGGCTGGATCTATGGTAGTAGGTGCACGACTGACGGGGTCGACCACCCCCTCCTCTGCCACGGCTAGAGCTCCCTCTACCACGATATGGTAAATGGATTCCCCTTCCACAAGAAGCAGCCATAGCTGAAGATGTCTTGGACTGCAGATTACCTCTTGAGGATATAGATAGTCTACTCAATCTACGATATGCCTCCTCCATTGGATATATGGTAGCATCAGTAAGGATTTGGGCACGAGCAGTATCATGCTCAGAATCAAGAGCTGCTAGAAAGACTCCAGTCATTACAGAATCTCTGTATACCTTGAGCTACTCTGGCGTAGGAGTCAAGGGAATGTAACCATATAGCTTCTAAAACATACCCCTCAAGGAAGTATAGAGGGTATGCAAGGGACGACCATTCTGCTTGGATGTGAAGATATCGCGCTGGAGCTGCAGTATCTTCGACTCATTCTTCGCCGGTCAATATGTGGCTGCGAGAATGTCTCACATAGCCTTTGCCGTTGGCTGGCTCAGAACATCATTAGCTATCTCAGGAGACACAGTCCCAGATAGCCATACTCATGCGTAAGCATCATCTGCCTCCCATGAGGCGTTTATCCCAGTCTTGTCACTTGGTTCATCTACCGTGAGGATGTGCTTCTTGCCATTGCACTGCATCAGACTCATGAACTGCATGGCCCACAGTCAAGGTTCGAAATAACAAAAAGCGAAATGAGGCATTTTCCTTGGAAGCGAGGCGAGGCGTAGCGTCGAGGCGGTCGGGGCGTAAGCCTCAGTTTGTATAGAAAAATAATTATAAAATATGTAATAAATATATTTATTGGTGAAATAATATAATCTGACAAACATATATTATATAACAATGTAATATATGATGATATTATGAAGATAAGAACATGAAAAAAGGATATGTCAATGACTCAATGCTATAAACCTTTCTACTAAATTTCTACCTAATCAAAAGGAAATCATTGGCTATACCTATCACTAAATATTTTATTTTAAAGGGATTGATTATAGTTGTCATTATAAATATCCAAGTTGTTGATATGAATCATATGATTTGAATCCTAACTATATGTTTTACTATACCCAGATGAAGAACGATCTGATGCCCTCTCTGTGCCACCATACCCTACCAGTACAGGGGTCTCCCAATTTTTTTTCTTATATGAGTATTCGAATTCGTATACACTTTTTTATATGTTTAAGGATGTAATAGTAAGAGTTCACTGAAATAATTTGGCATGTTTATGGTAAATAGAAATATGAAAGAGGTCAAATTTAAGCATTCATCTTGCATAAATTAATAGTTAGACATAATTAATAGTAAATATGAAGCAGTTTGCTGAAATAGTTACACATAATTAATAGTAAATATGGAGTTATGGATACGAAAGAAACATCAGATTTAGGCATTTAACTTGTATAATTATTATCCTAAACAAGTATATATTTATAAGCTTCTCAAACCACCATGTAAACTATTAAAATCATAAAAAAATCTTCAAAAAAATAAAAACGCCTCGGAAAACGCCTCGACCGCTCGAGGCGCGCGCCTCACTGGACAGGGCTGAGGCGCATGCCTCGAGGCGTGTTTTTTAATACCATGCCCGCAGTTCATAGTTCGTGCCATCCATTTTGACGATGGGGGTTGGACCTTTGAAGCCCCCCATGGATGAGCCATCTGCTTTGTTGTCAACCATAATGATGACAATCACAGAGTCTGGGACTTGCACAAACACGACTTGTGTCTACACAAGCATAAGGGAAGATGGTTGTGGGTGTAGACTTATACCACAACCTCTTCTATTCTTCAACGCTGCCTTTTGGTGGTTAGAGTGTTTTAGATGAACACGTCACACCCTAGAGGTCCAAAGGCGTACCTAACTCGAGAGACCAAATGCAAGACAGAGAACACGCCGGGTTGTGGCAGCCCTAGGGGGATAGCGGCGTCATCCCGCGCATGAGGAGTCCTGCGCGAGGAGAGCCAACGTCAAGAGGGGCCCGCGCGGAAGGCGGGGGCGAGGCGGCGCTGGCGTCACGGAGGCCTGCGCGTGAGGCGGCACCGGCGTGAGGAGGGGGCGAGGCAGCGCCGACTAAGGAAGGGGGGTTCATGGTGGGGAAAGGGCTAGGGTTAGGTTACAGGTTCCGGTCTAGGACCGTCGCACTGATACCATGTTGAGGAGAAAACGACAATTTTTTATTGTCGAACATTAGAGCTCTTTTATATAGGAGAAAAGCTCTATGGGTAAATTACATAGTCAGGACAATAGAAATAAACAAGATAGAAAGAAGTCAAGAACTACAAGATAACACAAATATCTTAACAGGTTGTAGGTTGATACCATAACTAAAATAAGTGTATCTCCCTTACTGGGACGATGTCATGGTTACTTCTGTCTTTTCTAGGACCTAAAATACAGGGTAATGCATAACTTTAATTCCACAACACACGCCATACATATACATGCACAAGCCCAGCAACTTTTTGTTTATTTCTTTGGGTCAACCCTGAAGAAGAATTGACATTTCTATCTGAAATATGCAGGGTATAAAAGTTTTGGAAGATTTTAACATTGCAGCTGCAGCAAATGGAACCAGCAAAGGCATTGTTATGTCCTTCATTGCAACTGTAAATACCACTTTGGAGATAGACTTCAGATGGAGTGGTAAAGGAACAAATGCTATTCCGGATAGAGGGTTTTATGGACCACTTATATCTGCTATCTCAGTTACACCAAGTAAGTTATAGGATATCTGTTTTTGCATTAAAAGGTTTTCATAAGCACTTAAAGATACAATCCATATATAGTAATTTGTTGATCGATGATGAATTTATAGACTTCACGCCCCATAAGTATTTTGATGAAAAGAAAGGCTTGTCTGCTGGTGAAATTGCTGGCATCATTGGTGGTTGTTGTTTGGTGATTTTCCTAACTCTGCTTATATCTTGGGTTTTTCTGTGCAAAAAGGAACAGGAAAATGAAGGTAATATTGCTAAATGAATTCATATATTTTTGTTTCCTTGTCAAAGCTCATGGAACCCTGTATTCACATGATGTATTGTCCAATACAATACATATACTTTATTGAACAGAACCCAAGCATTTGAAGTTGCAAGAAGAAACCTTTTTCAGTCTTAGACAAATAAAAGCTGCGACAAAAAACTTTGATCCTGAAAACAAAATTGGTGAAGGGGGTTTTGGACCCGTTTATAAGGTGTGAGTTGTTTTTTAGATTTTTTAATATATTGCACTGGAGTATTATCACAGTGTTGACTGTTTTTACCAGCTAAGTTGACTTGTTCACGAATGGACAAATTCAGGGTACACTTCAAGATGGTTCTGTAATTGCTATTAAACAGCTCTCGTCCAAGTCCAAGCAAGGGAATCGTGAATTTTTGAATGAGATTGGCATGCTGTCTGCCCTGAAGCATCCAAATCTTGTTAAGCTTTTTGGCTGTTGTTCTGAAGGAAACCAGTTAATTCTGATATATGAATACATGGAAAATAACTCCCTTGCTCGTGCTCTTTTTGGTCAGTAGCTTCTTGTTGTCGTCTTCTTTAAGCGCTTTTATTCCAGCTCTGATATTGCATTGTTGATAAAATTAACTAATATCGCGACACTTGTAGGACCTGAGGATACAAGGCTCAATTTGACCTGGCAAAGAAGACGTCAGATCATTCTGGATATTGCAAGAGGTTTAGCTTATCTGCATGAAGAATCTAAACTAAAGATTGTTCACTGAGATGTCAAAGCAACCAATATTTTACTCGACAAGAATCTCAATGCTAAGATATCCGACTTTGGTCTGGCAAAACTTGATGACGAAGAAAACACACACATTAGCACTCGGATAGCTGGGACTATGTAAGAAGCTAGACATGTTCCCATGTTTTTGGATATTTTAATTCAATTTTTAGTTACATTCTGCCAAAGCTAAAATTATTCCTAAAATGATATGTGGTAACCTTCAAAATCATCGTAGGTAGATGGCTTCTTTATGTACAGTTGTACAATTAAGGAAGACCTTGATACATCAAGTAGTGTGTTTCTAAGTCTGTCTACACTGTTAGTTTCTCAAATGCCTCGAAAAATTTCGTATAAGAGAATGGATATATTGTTGCTTGACATGTCCCGAGATTGATGCTTTCTTTCTTTTGTCTTTCTTCCAAATTACCATGCTTAACATGGTTACATTTACACATGGGAAATTGTTTTATTACTAAGTTATACAAGGCTCAGTAGACACCTCTGTTCAATTTGGTCATTTTCATTTTGGCTCACAGTCATAAGTTATAGATACTGTGATTCTGTAGAAGTTGTGATGGAGTTGAGAATATATAATATATGCATAAAAATTCCATTGACCTATTTTTTAGTTTTTCCCTCGAGATAAACAGAAAAACCTAATGAGTGATGCTTCCGCCATTAGAAAGGACACATATTCTAAACAGAAAAAACATTTTTTGTAACATCCAAGAAATATAGATATGTGGAGGGGAAAAGTTGTAAGATTTCAATAAATTTTAACAATTCTTTTTCATAGTTCATGAAGTTCAACTTTTCAATCTATAAATCAATAATGTTAACTGTAAATGGTATGATATTTCAGTGGTTACATGGCTCCAGAGTATGCAACACGTGGCTATTTGACAGAAAAGGCAGATGTCTACAGCTTTGGAGTCGTTGTACTAGAGATTGTCTGTGGAAAAAGCAATAAAAATTACAGACCTAAGGAAGAGTTTGTATACCTTCTTGATTTGGTACGTGCTGATCTTTTGAGAGAAAATACTTGCAACTATATTTTGGCATATAATTTATGTTGTTAACTTGCATGAACGAGGGAAGTCTGGCTTTGGTTTTAGCAATCCGAATACAATCCTATTTGATTTTTGCAAGCGTTTGTAGCAAAAACCCTTCCAGACTTAGCTTTGATAATGAGAACTAGAGGGCTTTATATCTATTTTTGTAAAAAAAAATATCCTGACACTAAAGGTTGGAGTTCAAGAACAAAGATAAAGTCACTTGATTTTAGATCTAGATTCTAGAAGATATGGAATCTATCAAAGATGAAGGGACAAATAGCACTATTCAATAAGTTCAAGAATGAAGTGCTAAAGGCTTAGAAGCTTAGAAAAAAGGGGAGGGTTATCAATCTGAAGTTTCAAAGCAAACGCAAGAGTTAAGTTGTGAAAGAGAACCTCAAGAAGAAACAAAACTCATGAGCACAGATGCAACCTTTTTCTTAGTTCTTATTTTGTGTAAGATATGCCTTAAAGTGCACTTAATGCACAAGCAAACCCAAGTTAGTGTCAATCTGTTGACTACCTGATTTTTAGCCGCATGAAATCACCTTAATTGACTCGTTAGTTTACACAAATGACTAATCTTGAAACCATGTTCACATAATTAGTCTCAAAATCTTTTAGCTGACTTGTTGTAATCAGTCAACATAACACTCTCAGTCGACTAACATAAATTTCCAGGTGACTAGCTTATGTACTGATGTACTGATTTCAAACTTATTATCTGCTAAACTTTTAATCGACATGTTATCCATCGACTAAATTTTTACAAGCCAACTAGGAATTTTTCAGTCTAGTACTTTTTAACCTAACACTCATCTATTTCACAGTTGCTCTCAACTTTCGTAGCATCTAAAAACTTAGTTGACTAAGTAATTTCAGTCAACTATGTCCTATGTCAATCATTTATTAAAACCATCTGGTCCACTAATCAAGTATGCAACTCGCTCGTGGAAATTTGTGGAAAGTTCTCTTAGTGTAGTAATGTCTAACACTAGTCAAGTAGACCATCGATAGATTTATTTTTAAGTCAATTGTTTTAGATAGTTTCTGTATGTGGCTAATTAGATTTCTCCATGATCTAATTACCACATGCACCCATATTAGTCCCACAATAGCCTATTTGAGATACTTGGTCATATTGTTGGGGCTTTATAAGAAGTCATGCACTTAATATATTCAGTAGAGAGATTCATAATGTAACGTATTCATTTGCCAAGAATGAGACAAATTCTACAGCTCCAGCACGACATATTTACTATAAAGCAGAATGGTTCATCTCAGTTCCATGGTCGTGGACCACGTGGTAGGGGCGGACGTGGTCGTGGATCATCTTGTACCTAGCCGTATATCGCCGATATATCGATATCGACATGGGACCGATATCGAAATCGATATATCGATATATCCTATTTCAGGCATTTTCTTCAGAAAGATTCCTAGATATAGCGATATATCGGTGATATATCGGCGATATATCGCCGATATATCGATATCGACACGATATCGAAACGATATCGATATCGATATGTCCTTCCATGCGATCTGGTCATACAGAAGATACATGCTATTCCAAGCATGGTCATCCAATGTTCGCCCGCATAACAGAACAGACTCAACATTATATAGCTTCGTCCACATCAGATCAACGATATGATAAGCTTGTGTCTCGATAGAGAGATATCATGCCCCCAGCCAGTACTCCTTCACCTGCCTCAGAGAGCAGCTCGGATGTTGTTGTTACTGCAAGATCTAACACCTCAAGTAGTGCTCATACCTCTACTTATCATCATTATTCAAGTATCTCGAAATGGATTATAGATCCCGGTGCAACACATCATTTGTGTGGAGACAGAAATCAGCTCATAACCTACAAGCGGGTTTTTCCAGGAAAGACAATGGTCATAGCAGATGGGACTTATTCTACCATCATAGGATAGGGGGAGATTACCTTGACGCCATCTATGCAGTTGTAGAATGTCTTACATTCCCCTAATTTCTCAATGAATTTACTGTCGATTAGTCAGATTATTAAGGATTTACATTGTCGAGCAATATTTGATCCATCATCTCTTGTGTTTCAGGGCATTCTTACGGGCAGAGTGATTGGTTGTGGCCATGAGAAGGGCGGGCTTTATTGACTGGTCCAAACACCATATGCTCGAGCATCCTCTCATTGTATTGGACCTATCTCTCCTTACCCATGGCATCTGCACTTCGGTCATCTTCCACTTCAGAAACTGCATCAAGTCCTTCCCGAAATCTCATCATGATCATTGTTCGATTGTGAAGCATGCCAGTTAGGGAAGAACCATCGATCTGTCTTCCCTAGTCATCAGAGCCGAAGCAGTAGCTCCTCTTTTTGAGTTTCTCTATATAGACATTTGGGGTCTAAGTCGTGTTCCTGAACATCAGGGAGACATATTCTATTTAGTTGTTGTGGATGATTTCGGTCGTATGTCTTGGGTTTTCTTGTTGAAGAATAAATCAGAAGCGGGCAATGCTATAATGAATTTTATTAAAGAAGCTCATAATGTTTTTTCTACCTCTATCAAAATTGTGCGAACTGATAATGCTCTTGAATTCTGTATTCATATACTGTTAGAAAAATAAACATGCGGAAGCGTAACATGAAAAAGATAAAGAAAATATGAAGAGATTTAACGTGGAACCCTACTCCGTGAGGAGCGGGATGAAACCACGGGAAAAGCCCTCGAAAGGGCAGATATTGCATTCCTTTTTCTCAATGGATACATGAGGTCTGGGGCTCCTTATATAGCCTCTCCAGAGCCTTCAAGTCCCACCACTGGACAATGTGGGACTAAACACTGATCGGGTAAATGGATCTTCTCCAGGATCCATTTACCCTGCTACAACTCAATAGGCACACATAACAAATACTCCAACACTCCCCCTCAATTGGAGCATGCAATGCTCAGCTTGGACAAACAGAAAGAAACTCAACCCATGCTACAGGACACTACGGACAATATCAACCCAACGCGCACAACTGTTGCTGTTGAGGACGTTGCTTCTCATGCCATGCAGGTGAGGAGGATGAATGGGCTGGAGTGTAAGTCTGCTGAATCTCCTCGTCGGAGAGCTTGTGCTCTGAACTGCGCCTGTCAGAGTCACTGCAACTGAAATGAGTCTCCTCTTCGGAGTACTCTGGCCCGCCACAATAATGTGGACAACTGCTCCATCTCTGAAAAAGGGTAGAACTGAAAAGGGTCGTGGCTGTGCAATCCTCGTCGAAGTCCATGGTCGCTGGAGAATGGAGTCTGAAAAAGTCTCCTCGTTGGAGAACTGGGTCTCTCCCATCTTGATCAGATAATGGTGCATTGCTCTATGATACAACATGAAAATCCTTGCCAACATGGCATAGGGAATAGTCCTCTACTCTGGAGTCCCTATGAATCACATCAAAACTCTAGCCGAAATGACAAGAACGGATCAGGACCATAACAAAAGATGGAAAATATATGAACATTTGAAAATGACCGCAAACATATGCGTGTCTAAAAAATGAGTCTCTCTCTGGAGAACTCGAAAATGGGCCTCAACATGGAGTGCCTCAAACTTGGACTCTGACCAATCTCAATGTCGAGTCTGAAATCTGAACTATCTTTGTAGAGTCTGAAAATCTGGACGGTCTGACGAATCTCTGAATCTGGAAGAAGACCTGTGACTCTACACCATACTCCCCCTTTCTCCCATACTGGTCGGAAAACATGACATCAACTAAGTTGGGAGAAGAAAAGATAGATGGGGAAAATAACATGAACATTTAAAAACAATTTCTTGCGGCTTTTCAATTTTTTAAGCCGTCACATTTTTAAGCTGTTTCTCTCTTTTTTAGGGTTCCCAGAGAGCCCGCTCTTCAAAAAACAACCGTCCCCCGATGGGGGGCTCTTCAACAGCCGCCATCGATAAAGATGATCGGCCACCGCCGCCTGGGTTTCAAGGACATGGAGATGCGGCGGGGTCGAAGCGGCGGCTTCATGAAGGAGAAGCGGCATCGCCTGTGCCGCTGCGCGAGGGAAGGGGGGCACGTGGCCGGGATCGACGTTGGGAAGCGGAGGTGGCTTCGTTGCCTTGGGACTGGGGCTGCGTAGGAGGGCTCTCTGCGTGTGCTTCGACTTGAAGGCGGCTAGGGTTCGCCGCCTGGGAACATCTGGGACTGTGCGCTGTGAGTTGCATAGCCGCCGTTGCACAAGATGGGGTTCCTGCTGTGGCGCCTGGAGTGCTCGTACGAGGAAGAAGTCCCATGCCTGGAGGATCACGCCTGTGGGAGGATTTCGCCTCTGCTGCGGTGAGTCGCTGATGGGAAGGGGGCGCCCAGCTGCCTGGAGATTGAAGGAGTCTGCCAGGGCCTTTGGGGTGGCGTCGCCTGAAGCTATGAATTGCAGGAGTTTCACTGCCCTTCGATGGAAGGCCGCCTGAGAGAAGAACATTGGTGCATGGAGATACAAAATCAGATCTAGGGTTTCATGTAAACCCTAGAACAAGAATCTTGAAAGATTTTAAACGATAATCAACGATGAACAATCCGAGATTTGGAACTTGATGACTCGGAATAATAATCCTCCAACGTTAATGGAACCATCGACAAATGAATCGAATCTTAATAAGAATAAAAGAACATAAAAGACCTCGAGAATCGACCCGCTCTGATACCATGTTAGAAAAATAAACATGCGGAAGCGTAACATGAAAAAGATAAAGAAAACATGAAGAACAACGGGATTTAACATGGAACCTTACTCCGTGAGGAGCGGGATGAAACCACGGGAGAAGCCCTCAAAGGGGAGGATATTGCATTCCTTTTTCTCAATGGATATAGGAGGTCTGGGGCCTCTTATATAGCCTCTCCTGAGCCTCCAAGTCCCACCACTGGACAATGTGGGACTAAACACTGGATAGGATAAATGGATCTTCTCTAGTATCCATTTACCCTGCTACAACTCAAGAGGCATACATAACAAATACTCCAATATATACTATCTCAATTCTTTTCATCTCACAATATTCTTCATCAAGCATCTTGTGCTTACATGTCTCAACAGAACGGTGTCGCAGAAAGAAAGCACTGTCATCTTCTTGATGTCACTTGTAGCTCCTTGTTCAGAGTTGTGCACCGCATTCATTCTGGGGTGATGCAGTAGCAGCAGTACTCACAACATGTTACATCATCAACCGTATGCCCTCATTGATGATGGTGGAAAAGATACCTTTCTCCCTTGTTTTCCCTTACAAGGAGTTGTTTTCTCTCACTCCTTGTGTTTTTGGGTTCGTTGCATTCGTCCATCGGTTGTCGCCAGGGATTGACAAGCTCTCTCCTAGGGCTGTCAAATGTGATTTTGTTGGGTATTCCAGGACTCAAAAGAGTTATCGATGCTATGATCCATTACACAAGATGTATTATGTTAGTGCAGATGTTACATTTTTTGAGTCAGTCATGCACTTTTCTCCTATAGGTGACAGGTTGAGACCATCAAATTCAGATGATGAGCTCTATATTCCACCTCCCCCATGTACTCACCATAAACTCCTCCACCACCTCCTCCCATTGTTTTGGTTCCTCCTCTACCACATTACTACAGTCGATGGCCAGCCCCTGCTCATGATCATGGTCAATCACCCAACATGCCCCAAGTGTGTTCTGACAACATTACTTCTAATGATGAGTCTGACGGTGTTTCTCGGCAGGGGTTATTTTAGGAAGGGGATGATCAGGCAGGTGGCAGAGATGGTGCAGAACTTGATTTGTCTATTGCTCTTAGGAAGCATGTGCTTCATATCCGATTGCTTCTCATTTCACCATTGAGCGTCTGACCGGTGACTTCAGCCTTCAGGAGGTTTGCAGTTGCTTTATCTATCGTGGATATACCACAGACGTACCAGGAGGCATTGATTGATAGTAGATGGCGTCTGGCTATGGAGGAAGAGATGGCGGCCCTTCAGTCGAGAGGTATTTGGAGCCTTGTCCCAACCCCCATCGGGGTGTCTATAGTAAGTTGCAAATGGGTATTTACAGTGAAGCAAAATGCAGATGGTAGCATTGATATGTACAAGGCTCGACTGGTTGCCCATAGGTTTACTCAGACGTACGGGGCGGATTATCTTGATATTCTGCTGCCACGGCTCAGTGGCTGCTTACCTAGTGCTACGATCCTGCGGAAACAAACCCGTCTCAACGGAGGTGGATTTCACAACTCTCACTGCTACAGCCTCAGTCTACATTCTCTCCAGTTGCTCGTCATTCTACCTTACGGATTCTTTTATCTGTTGTTGTAGTTCGAGATTGACCCTTGTTTCAGTTGGATGTCAAGAACGCTTTTTGGTATGGTGATCTTTGGGAAGAAGTCTACATGCATGAGACGTCAGTATTTGTTGCTGAGGGGTAGTGTTCACAGGTGTGTAGACTTCATAAGGCAATCTATGGCTTTAAGAAGAGCTCAAGAGCTTGGTTCCACAAGCTCTCTGATTTGTTTGAGAAGCAAGGGTTCAAACGGTCGAATGCAGATCATTCTCTTTTCGTACAGAGAAGCTCCAGAGGTACAACTGCAATTATGGTATATGTTGATGATATACTTTTTACAGGAGATGATATGCAGGGAATAAAAAGAGCGAATGAATTTCTAGGTCATGAATTTGTTTTTTTTAGGCCTAAAAAAGGGGGATACACTCGATGGTGTTCGCCCCAAGATTTATTTAAAAGAAGGAAACACGTGAAAAGGTAAATGGGAGCAAAAACTAAAGCAAGTAATTACAGAACCCAAGCTTCTAACAACCTCACGGATTGTATCCCCACATTTTCCTTGTAGAACCTTTGCCCAGAAAAAAGAAGCGCATTTCTGGCAAGCCACAAGGCCCAAATAGTGGCAATAGGTCTAAATAGCTTCCGTTGTGGTCTGCCCCTATTGCCAACCAACGAGCCGCAGAAGGAGGCCAAGTCTGCTGTGTACAACCAATCCACATTTGCCTCGTCCCAAATCTGAATCGTTCTCGGACACTTGAAGAACATGTGCTCGAGGGTCTCGATCGTGGCATCGCACAAAAGGCATCTATCCGAGATGGTGCCAAGAAGCCTAGTACAACGGTCTCTCGTCATCACCCTCTGCCTTCTGAACAACTACATAAAAAAGCCTACACGCTCAGGGAGGCCTAGGCTCCAAAAGAAGGCGCAATCGCGAACCACGTCCTCCGAGCGCAAGGGAGGAGGCCTGCAAATCGCCCCATAAGCCATCCTAACTGTGAATGTGCCCTCCCGCCATCCCCAATGGTCCCTGGCCATAGACAGTCTTCCCATCTCTTTGATAGAATCCAATAATGAAAGAAAATCCTCGAGCCGCTAATCCGAGAAGTTCGTGGAGAAAGTGGGGAACCAATTACCATCTGAGCAGCAAGACGCAACCAGTGCATTCTTATCGGCCGCAAGAGCATACAAGCGAGGGAACTGCGTACACAATGGTCCCCCCTGTCCAATCATCAGACCAGAAGGCGAAGGATTCGCCATTGCCAAGCACCGGCCTAAACAGTGAGAGATGACGAGTAAAGACCTCCATCATCCCCCTCCAGAACGGTGTGGGCGACTCCACGCGAGCAACAAGACTTGGCGGCACACCACCGACATCATAGATTTTGCGCAGAAAGTTGCAGTAGAGATCCTCCCCCCATACTTTACTCGCCCACTTAAGGAGCAAAGCCTCATTCATTTGGTCCAGTCTCCGGACTCCCATGCCTCCCGCTTTTTTAGGGAGCGTGACTACATCCCACTCAACAAAATGAATCCCCCCCCCTGATTCACCACCATGCCTTCCCCATAAGAATCTGCGCATCAGCTTCTCGAGACGGCTACGGATCCCCTTCGGCAAGCGACGATTGGACAAGAAATCCACAGGAATGGAGGAAAAAACTGCCTTTAGGAGGACCAGTCGCCCCCCTTTAGAGAGAATGGCTGATTTTCATCCCGTGAGTCTCGCTTCAAGCTTCTCAACAACCTGGAACTAGTCACGCAGCCTCGTTCTTCCCACCGATAGAGGCATACCAAGGTAGTCAATCGGAAGGGAGCTACATTCCGAACCTAAAGACCGTCCACACGCGTCAGCCACCTCATCAGATAAGTCGAAGGGTACAACCTTTGATTTAGCAGCATTCTTGAAGAGACCAGAAAGTTCGCTGAAGAGATCAAGGGCCTCGGACATGCCAACAGCCTCCTCGACGCCCTCCTCAGTGAAGAAGATAGTATCATCAGTGTATTGGAGGAGCGGGATCATCAAATCATCCCTCGAGTACCCGGCCGAGAGACCACAATCAGTTAAACGGCCCACAATATGCGCCAGGACATCCGCATCAATGACAAATAAGAGAGGTGCAAGAGGGCAGCCTTGCCGCACACCCCTACGTGGTTGGAAGAAGCCACCCTCCGGGCGACCATTCACCATGACCGAAAAGGATGATATCATAACACAACGTTTCATCCAAGAAATCCACACATCCAGGAAGCCTCTCCTCCACAGGACCGACCAAAGGAACTTCCAGTCTAAACTATCATAGGCCTATGGAAAATCCACTTTCCATAGAACGCCTTCTTTGTCCCTTCTCTTCCAGTCCGCAATGATTTCCGAAGCAAGAATAATGCAGTCCGAAATTTACCTCCCCTTGATAAAGGCTGACTGTAGTGGGGAAATAATCGTCTCAAGAACACGGCTGAGTCGCACGGCTAAGACCTTTGCCACAATCAGGTAGAGTGCTTTAGAGAGAGCAATGGGACGGAAGTCCTCAATGCGATCCGCCGCTGTGGACTTAGGAAGGAGAACGATTAGCGACTTATTAGTCCTCTCAAAGCCAGCATTACCCTCACAGAACTCCAAGATGACATCAAGAACCTCGTTTCCCACAAGGTCCCACAAATCTCTGTAGAAAGCAACCGGGAACCCATCAGGGCCAGGAGCCCCGTCCGCATTCAAGCTCCAAACCGCACTCTTCACCTCCTCCAAGGAGATGCCCTGCGTCAACTCATCACACAAAGAGGGTGGCAAAGAAGGAGCCCCAAGCCCCGTACACCTCCAAAGCCGGGGCAATGTCCTCGAGGAGAAGTCCCTAAAATGATCTACAATCGCCTTCCCCATTTGTCCGTCACCATCCACTCGCACATTATTCACCGTAATCGACCTCAAAGCATTAGATCGACGTCTCCCGCTGGCAATGCGATGGAAAAACGCCGTGTTTGCGTCCCCCTCCCCGAGCCACACATTCCTCGATCTCTGTCTCCATTCAGTGACGCGCTTAAGGTCCTCGGACGCAATTAATTTTTGAGCAAGCGAGCGAGTGGCCAGCTCATCCCCCGTAAGCTCCCTAAGATCCTCCTGTGCATCAAGTCTACTAACCACCTGCTCAGCTTCCAGCCTGGTAGCGCATCTTCTAGCCCTGGATTCCTTCTTGAAGGAGCTCAATCTCTTACGCAGAGACCCCAACTTCTGTATGAACATGGACGCAGCCGAACCAGACACCTTCGCGTTGGACCAGTGAGAGAATACCAACTCCCTAAAATTTTCCTCCAAGGACCATCTCTTCTCATACCTAAAGAGACTCCTATGCGGGAGAGAGTCGCCGGAGTCCCAGATAATCGTTGTGTGGTCTGATAGGGCCCTCGGTCGAGCCATCACAGTTGAGAGCGCGAAACAATCAAGGAGCTCGGCCGAGGCCAAAAATCTGTCAATTCGAGAGCGAGAGTTGGAACTCCTCCAAGTGTAAGCCGAGTCCCTTGCGTCCATAACCTCCAGGGCCATCGAATCAATGGCTTGCGCAAAATCATCTGAACCCGGGTCCTGGCCACCCCTGAAACGCGGCCTATCCGTTGTACGAAGCGTAACATTAAAATCTCCCCCAACGAGCCATGGGATACCCTCGAAGGCCGTACTCGCCTCATGTAGGTCCTCCCATAATTCCCTCCTCAGAATATGATTACAAGGGCTGTAAACACATGAAATCGCCAAGGGTATAGAAGAGCCAACACATACCAAGGGAACAGAGAGAACGTGTCTCCCTCGCAGTACCGATGTAAACGCCAAAGACGACGATCTCCAAGCCACAAGAGGCCCCCCAGAAGCCTCGATTGCATCCAGCATTCTGAACTCATCAATTCCACCAGCGCTGAAAGATCTCTAAACAATATGGGAGACAGATTGAAGCTTCGTCTCTTGCAGCATGACCACATCACAATTCCACTCAATGAACCGCGAACCAATTATCCTTCTCTTGTCCATCTCCCCGAGTCCCTGAACGTTCCAAGAGAGAATCCTCATTTAGAACATGAGTATGAACCCTGAATGCGGATCACACCAGAGGCTTCAGCAATAGTCGTCTTTAAGGCCGAGCACGGCTTTGGCTCGACGATTCGAGTCCGAGATCTCTGTCTACGCCTGTACCTCTTACCAGATCTTTTGTCACATGCCCCTTCATCCGGACGAGAACCACCCTCAGCAAGGCAAGCTAAAGGAGAAATAGCAGAGGGAATACCGTCACGAAGTTGCCCATCCAAAACGCCGGCCCAATCTGGTCGAGTACCACTAGAAGACGAGGCTGAGTGTTGCGAGGGCCCCCCAACAGAAACTACGGGGGCACTGACGCAATGCTGCGGTGCCAGAGCGATATCTGCAGCCGGGCCCCAGGACCCATCAGAAGGATGTGCCCATCCTCCCGTAGTCGGGAGGGTCAGGTATGGTGCCGGATCAAAGAGACCCAACCGGGTTGAGAAAGATTGATCAGTCATGGGCCCCAAGAGGCCTATATGGCCCGATAAGAAAGCGGTAAGCGGGTTTGGATCCCCTTGCGGACGAAGCGCCACAGGATCTGCGCTATCAGGCGTGAGACCTGGACCCGGAGCCAAAGATAACGGCGTTGACGAGAAGGGGGCACCAAATTTGCCACCTCAGCAGACAAAGAGAAGTTTTGGGCGACGATGCACACGACCCGAGGAGGGACTCCCAAAGGACGCACCGTATCGTCCTCGCGCCTTGAACCATGCAGTGGGCCCCTCGGAGGCCCCACCGCCAGCGCAGAAGGCGAAGCGACATCGGACAGGAGCACATCTCCGGCGGAGGCGGGGGATCGACGATTTGCATCTCCACCCTGATGCTGAATCGCCCAACATCCAAGGACGCAAAGAAGACCGAGCAATGGGGACCTTCCATAATCTCCTTGTTGCACTCCATCAGCACGAGTGTGACATTCGGATCACAGAACACCACACACCTTAGCCACACAAACCTCCGTTTCTGTAACCGCACCATCTGTAAAACGTAGAGCTCGCCAAAAAACACCGTCCACCCCGCCATTCAGGAGCAGCCGTTCTCTCTACACTGACAAGAAACCACGAACACAACACTGACGAACACTAAGAGATACTACATCTCCCATAAACAGCGAGCCCAGGAATCCAGAGAGGTAGACCTTCAAAGCTTCAAGAGAGATGCTACCTCGCATCGTGTAGCCGATCACTGCATGGGTCTCCCTATCCTGCATGCCAGTCTTGATACCATCTGCAACCACTGCCTTGTAACTACGAAGCCCCCGGCGAGCATCGACCGCAGAGGATAGACGTTGCATGGCTTGTTTTCAGAGCTCCTCACACCGACACGAGCGGTACCACGATCGGAAGCAAACTTGCATGTGGCACGACGGTGTCCCACCCTCCCGCAGGCAAAACACCTCGGTGGGATAAGACAAGATGATGAAATGTGGCCCCGAACCCCACATCGAAAACATCTCTTCTCTGGCTTCTTGTGGGAGACATGCACCCAACCCTCTTCACCCCCCGCACCAAGCACCTCGCCGCCTTCGCTAGCCCGCATCTCCCTTTCCTCCGTACCAACCACCCTCTTCCCCTTCCCATCTTCAGCAAGCTTACCCCCAGCGAGCAACCCATCACCATTTCCCTCCGGGCCCCTCCCTCCATGACGACACCACGTCCTTCCGCAGCAAAGGGCCCACCATTCTGCAACGAAACAGACCTTGACGAGGAGCTTTCCGGCTGCGACGAACCCCCCAACTCCCCCTTACTTTGTACCCTCCACCCAGGTCGTGAATTTGTTACTAAGAATCTAGGAGCTCTTAGATACTTTTTAGGATTGGAGTTTGCCAAAAATCAACAAGGGCTTGTGATGACTCGGAGAAAATATGTCACTCCTAAGTGACACGGGTATGCTTGGATGTCGACCCGCTACTACACCCATGGATCCAAGCATGAAGTTGTATGATGATGATATTGATGAGGTTGATAGGAGAAGATACATGGAACTGGTGAGAAAGCTTATTTATGTTACCATTACCAGACCCGATATTTCGTTTGCAGTCAGTCGGGTGAGCCTGTTCATGGAACCACCTCGTCAGGTACATATGGATGCTATACAGATGATACTAAGGTATCTTAAATGATCTCCAAGTGCAGGGCTGCTATTTAAAAAAAGTGGTACTACTACTATCTCAGCATGTGTAGATGCAAACTATGCAAGGTTCCCCAAGTACAGGAAGTCCACATGAGGATTTGCTGTATTCGTCGGAGATTCACTTGTCTCTTGGAAAAGTAAGAAGCAAACTATTGTTGCTAGATCTAGTGTTGAATCTGAGTATAGAGCTATGACACAAGCATGAACAGAAGTGATGTGGGTTAAAGTAGTCCTGAAAGATCTACATATAGATGTTCCTCTTCCCATGTCGCTGAAATGCGACAGTCAAGTTACTTTATTCATCGCTAATAATCCTACATTCCATGAGAGGACAAAGCACATTGAGATTGATTGCCATTATATACGTGACATGATCCAGAAGGGCTTCATTTCTACATCCCATGTCTGCTCAGGGGATCAGACGACAAACATTTTTACCAAAGTCTTACTTAGAGGGTCCTTCCAGAAATGTTCATCCAAGCTGAGCATGATAGATATCTATGCTCCATCTTGAGTGGGAGTGTAGAGATATACTTCATGTTTATGTATCTTTTATCTATTTCTTTTTCCCTCTATTTACTTTATTTAATTTTCCCATAGATCTGTCTCTATATAAGAGAGCCTAGGGCTCAAGGAATAAACAAGTCTTCTCATTTTCCCAACAAGGATTTATCTTCAATTTCAATGGGTACCTCATGCAAGAAGAACCCAGACGTACTGATTTTACCCATTGGTGAAGAAACAATCAATATGGGTTGTAGTTTAACTGTTTAAGTAGCCTAGCAAATCTACTAGATATGAATGAATGTGAAGCACTTGTATCATAAAGAACTTTAGCCGTAAAGACTGAGATAAAAAGTGTACCTTCAACAATTTGGCTAATGTCTTCTGATTGTTCAACTGTGATTGAGTATACTCAATCCATGATCGCCTTTTTTGGTTCTAGAGCTTTCATCTGACCATTATTTGGTTTCATATTTGGGCAATCACGGATGGAATGATCCTTCAACCCACACCTTAAGTACGTACCGATTATTTTGTAACATTTTTCAAGATGTCTTCTAGAATAATGAGGACAAATAGGAAAAGATGGTCTACCAGTAGGCTTGACCCTATCCTCATGCATGTTATAGTATCCAATTTCCATCTTCTTATTAGGAATTTGAACGTTATCTCGAGAACTTCCACTTGCCTTGCTTGCCTTTTCAGTTGATTTTGGGCCAGCTGATGTTCTTCGTTAATTATTACGACCACATTCATTACCCTAGCCAGTGTCTCCAGTACATTTCCTAAAACTTTTCCTCGTTAGCCTATTTTCATCACATCACATATATCTTTGCTCTTTCTCATTCAGTCTGACAGATCCCCTTTCCATACTTTTCCAGATGATAGAATTGAGCAATTGAGGCAGTATATGCTTCCATACTCAATTTCTTTTGTTGCAGATCAATAAGTCCTTGCATCTTATTTTCTCTAACTCACATAAGAATAAAGTGATCCATGAAATGCTTCACGATTTTTTTCAGGGAATAATTTGTTCATCCTGTAATGAAATACCCTTTCAGGTCTCCCACCAATTATTCACTTTGTCTCGAAACTTAACCATGGCAAATATCACCTTCTTTTCTTCTAGATAATCTAGAGCACTGAAGGACAATTCAATCTCCTTAAGCCAGTGCTTTGCTTTCTCTGATTTTGGTTCCCCATTATAGATATGAGAATCAAGTTGTAAGAATTTCCTCATGGTGACTCCTCCCTTCAACTGATCATATATCTTGTGGGTCATCCCTCTTTCTTCACGTGTGATGCAAATCGGAGAATTTCAATGGTGAAAAATATTTTTCTTAATGGCGGAACAATATTTGGTGGAAGAATTTTGGAGAGAGTAGAGGAGAGAAGGCTCGTCGAATGCGAGGGATTTGAGGAAGAAGCCGGGAGATCGCGTCGAAGGAGAAGGGAGAGAGGAGGTAAATCTCAATGTTAATTGACTATGAATTCTCCATACATAACCCTTTGCTCCCTCTACATAGGAGGAAGGAGGAGATTCCAATCAAAGTTAAAAGGAAACAAATAAAATTAAAATCCTAATAAATCTTAATTATCCTATAACCTACTAACAAACTAACTAATTAAATTCTAAATGGACTCTAACTCATTAACTAATTAATTTGAGATCACAAACGATGTCATTATTTAAATAAAATTGCAACGGACTCAATTAACAGTTAAATTAATTTGACTCTTATTAAAGGACAAAAAATAAATCCTATTTATTTATTTCAGGCTACATCAGCTTTCTCATGCTTCAAAAAACTCATCTCTTGGTGAGTTGCATAATCTCTAGTTGTGGCATTAGAGACTTTCATCTGAAATTGGTGGGCCAATCTCCTTCAATTTCTTGTTCTTCTTAGCATTATGTTTATAATTATTTTCCACCGAGAGGTAATTCTGTAAAATTTCTATCCCTTCATTTAAGTATATTCCTCTTTTTATACCTCGTTTCACTTTAACCTTTCGATAAAGAGGTTTTTGTTGAGAGGGCCTATTATAAAAACTCCAGTAGATATCTTTATCTCTTTTCTTGGAGATGAAGCAACCAATAGGAGAGAAACCCCTTTCTCTTGTTAAGGTTTTTGTTCTCCAATATGAGCAGCAACGACGACTAGATGAGCAGAGGTAGTGGCAGCCTCGAGGAAGTTGGTGCAGGTGGTGGCCTATTATAAAAACTCCAGTAGATCGTCTTATCTCTTTTCTCGGAGATGAAGCAACTAATAAGAGAGAAAAACCCCTCTCTCTTGTTAAGGTTTCTGTTCTCCAATATGAGCAGCGGCGACAATTAGATGAGCGGAGGTAGTAGCGGCCTCGAGGAAGCCGGTGAAAACGATGGCTATGACTCCATGAGGAGCAGAAGTTGGCAATGATGGGCGGGTGGCATCAGGGTAGTGACGGTGGGGCAACAGAAGGGTGTCTGGATGATGTTTTTAGCGTGGTAGAGGGGGGCATGCAAACATGGACTAGGGGTGGGTGTTAATGTAGTGGAGAGGATGAAGCGGGAGGAGGTTGGATGGGGTGGCAGGGTTGAAGGGAGGGTGGCGAGATTGTTTAGGAAGTGTAGGAGACTGGAATCAGCAAGTTTGAAAGGGGATTTCGTAATGTTGTGGTGGATATGACATTGTTAACGGGGTTGTGGGTTACAAGGTAGGTAGGAGGGATACCTGGGTGGTCGTTGTAGGCGCAAGGGGATGAAGGGAGGTTGTGGATGGATTGTCAGGGTTGTTTGATTGGCGGCGGAGACCCGTAGAGGGTTGAGGAGGTCGCGATTGGTGCGGGGTTGGCGTAGGGGACCTGCGAAAAGGTTGCTGGTGTCGGTGGAGTTGGTTACGTAGGAGTGCGTTAGTCAGAATCTTGTCGGACAGCAAACACAACATCGATGACAATCGTTTTTTCCCGTTAAACCTGAACAGTATCTTCGACACAGGAGGTATCGATCTGGCAACGGTTAAGGCCCGAAAATCTACAGCCAGCTCACGTAGATTCGACTGAAATTCAAGCAATATAAACATCAACTCTTTGTTGTAGGCATCTTCAGCTCGTCGTTTACGTTCCGCCGAAGGAGAGTCTTTCGTTGTACATCTACGTGAACATCTATACGGATTGTCAGATCGTAAGGACGATTTGTAGGCCATGCTCTGATACCAATAGGTGCAAATCAAAAAATTTCAGTGGTGAAAAATATTTTTCTTGATGGTGGAAAAATATTCGGTGGAAGATTTTTGGTGGGAGGAGAAGAGAGAAGGCTCGCTGGATGTGAGGGATTTGGGGAAGAAGCACGGAGATCGCATCGAGAGAGAATGGAGAGGGAGAGAGAGATGAGATAAATCTCAGTTTTAATTGACTCTGAATTCTCCCATACATAAACCTTTGTTTCGTTTATATAGGAGGGAGGAGGAGATTACAAACAAACTTAAAAGGAAACAAATAAAATTAAAATTCTTACAAATCTAATTATCTATAACATGCCTAACAAACTAACTAATTAAATCTTAAATGGACTCTAACCAATTAACTAATTAATTCGAGATCACAAACGATCTTATTATTTAAATAAAATTGCAACAAAATCAATTAACCATAAAATTACTTTGACTCTAATTAACGAGTGAAAATTAAACCCTATTTATTTATTTATTTCGCACTACATTAGCATGCCAATTCACGTTCAATCTCAACATGTTGTCATTCCTCACGAAGCCATTGTCCCATATCAGTCATAAATTGCATATAATGATATTGGGTATTCTCAAGCTCTCCTTCAATAGGCATGATTTCACGTCCAGATGCCATCTAATAGTCATGAGAAAAATCTAGGTCAATTTATTAAGTCAGTGAATCCTAAATGTTCCTATGTGAATTTATGCTCTAATACCACTTGTAACGACCTCAGATACAAGTGGCTAGCGGAAGCATCGAATGATAATGCCATCAGACTGGGGTGTTATTCGCGAATATCAAAACAATCATAGTTCATAGTTACAACTATGGCCATAAAGATATAACTTTTATTACATCTATCAACATCACAAATGATTATGCATTTAACTAGTGAAAAGGAAAACTTATACTACTACTGCTAATATGAATTCAAGTCTTTGTTCTTCCGCTTAACCTCTGTCTTCAGCACCTTACTCCTCAAATGTATCTGTGGTAGGGCAAACCACTTGAGCAGCAAAATGCTTGTAAGCAAAATAGCTTAGTATGGCGTAAACGTATTAGGAATTGAAAAATAACTTTAAGATAATGTTGACAATAGCAGCACAACTTATCAACTTATCAGAGTTTCAGTTGCTTTTTGGATAATTTTAAGAAGAAATAGATAAATAACTTTATACAATTGAAAAAGAATAGTATAAATAATTATATCCATAAACATATCATAGGTCCACGTGTCTTAAGCATGTATGTCGTCATATTATTATCATTTCATCAATATTACCATCGCATGCATATAGGATATACATTACTGTAAAAGTCGCGGCCTGACTAGTCGAGTAGGTGGGGTAGCTGACTCGACTATGCCTAGTCGGACATTAGTCGGTCAACCTGACTAATCGAGCCGACTAGTCGGCCGACTACAAGGCTGACTTTAACATAGAGATTTTTAACTTTTTTAGTTTTTCGATTTTTTTTTAAAACAAACTAATTCTAATACGCTTAATATTGTATTTAAAGACAATTACTTCTTTTTATTTCATTATGATAGTATAGAAAATGTATAAATCAATGTAAATATATAATAATATATGTATAAAAATGATTTAAATTTTTAAAATAATTGAAATTTTCAAAACCGATTAATGGCCAACTAAATCCGATTAGTCGCCCGACTGTCGATTAATCCTTAGTCAGTGACCCTGCAGAATACTTACCGAACAAAACATGTTGACAACAGATGTTGAGTCAAGGGTGGACTATCCACAAGGTTCTACTGACCCCGACACCCCAAAAGGTGTCACCCTTTAGGTTGGGTATGTCCCTTAAGACCCGACAAATGGACTCCAGAGGTGGCTCCCGCTATAGCGCAACAAACTCCATGTGTCGTTACAGTGCTATTGTTTATTCAAATTTCATTATTTGAAACAAAAACATAATTGACGTAAATTCATAGTTATAAGTATAAATGACATTCTTTTGCCCTTGTACTTATCAGTATCCGATATTGCAATATACATATCGTTGTTTACATAATATTGTACAATAATACCCTAGGCTGGTTTTAATAATCTCTGCAACAATTTCACTTATTTGTGTATGTGTATAGATGGCAAGGTAGAATAATATGGTTTAATCATATCTGTATATCATAATTTCATTGAACTAACATGATGTTATGTCTAAAATTTGCAGGGGTTCTCGCATAATGGACACATGCGAGTAAAGAAGTTAGTCTGAAAGAGATTACAAAGGAAGTTGCAGATTGGTATGTTGGAATATTGGCAATTTAACTCGAAAATTGATGGAGATAATGGATACTATAGAAAGAAGGAAGATTCATATACTATGTCTTCACGAGACTAAATGGGTTGGGGAGAAAGCAAGGGAGATCGATAAGACAGGCTTTAAACTCCGGGTATTTCAGGTAAAGATAAGGGCAGAAATGGTGTTGGAGTGGTTGTTCATAAGGATTTGAAGGATTGTGTGGTTGAGACGCAAAGATTCGAGGATCGGATTATTTTGCTAAAATTAGTGCTTGAAGAAGAAATTATGAATACCATCTCAGTTTATGCACCACAATTTGGTTTAGATGAAAGGACTAAACAAGCTTTTTGGGAGGATCTGGATAAGATTTTACAAGGAATCCCACAAAGAGAGATGATTTGCATAGGTGGAGATCTTAATGGACATGTGAGAAAAGATGCTTCAGGGTATGGTAGTGTTCATAGATGACATGGTTTTGGGGATAGAAATGAAGAGGAAAAAGTCATTCTGGATTTTTTATGGCATATGATCTTTTCATAACAAACACTCTCTTCAAGAAGGAGGAGCATTTAATTACTTATAAGAGTGGTCCAACTAGAACACAGATAGATTACTTTGCGTTGAGGAGAAGAGATCGGTTGTATTGTAAAGACTGTAAAGTAATACCAGGAGAGAGTTTGACAACCCAACATCGCTTGTTAGTCTTGGATATGCAAATAAAAAGGCTGGTAAAGAAAAAGAGGGTTCCTAAGATCACTAGAACTAGATGGTGGAATCTTCCATTGAAGCAATCGAGTTTAAGGGAGAAGGTTCTAGAAAACTTATCTTGGGATTGTAACGGAAGTGCAAACGAGATGTCGGAGACAGTAGCATCTTGTATCCAAAAGGTAGCCAAAGAGATGCTAAGCGAGTCAAAGGGAGGAGCTCCATATCAAAAGGAAGCTTGGTAGTGGAATGAAGGGGTGCAAGAGAAGCTAAAAATTAAAAGAGCATGCTTTAAAGCTATCTCTAAGGATATAACAAAAGAAACTATCACAAACTATAAAATAGCGAAGAAGGAAGCAAAAAAGGCTGTAAGCGAAGTTAAGTCAAAAGCTTATGAGGTTTTGTATAAAAATCTCGACTCTGAGGAGGGCAAGAAGGATATATTCAGGTTGGCCAAAGCAAGAGAAAGAAATACCAAAGACATTTCTCAAGTGAGATGCATTAAGGACGAGGAAGGTCACATGCTTGTTACTTAGAAGGATATAGAGACTAGATGGAAGCAGTACTTCCATAAGCTTTTCATTGGGGAAGGAAAAAGAGAGATCACTTTGGGTGATCTAGCTAGTAGTGAAAGTTACTTGAATCGTGCAAGCTATAGACGAATACAAAGAAAGAAAGTAGAGGAGGCTTTGAAGGTTATGAGACCTGGGAATGGTGGACCAGATGACATCCCTGTAGAAGTACAAAGAGTTTTAGATTAGTGTGGTTTGACTTGGCTTACGAATCTATTCAATGTTATTTGGTGAAGCAAGAAAATGCCTGAAGATTGGAGGAGGAGTATCTCGGTGCCTCTGTATAAGAATAAAGGAGGCATTCAAAATTGTTAAAATTACAGAGGTATCAAGTTGATGAGTTACACAATGAAAATTTTGGAACGTGTTATCGAAAGAAGGTTGATTCAAGTTCCAAAGTAAAAGAAAATCAATTAGGATTCATGCCAGGTTGCTTAACTATCGAAGTCGTCCATTTGCTGAGGAGAACAGTGGAGTTTTATAGAGTTAAAAGTAAGAACCTCCATATGATCTTTATTGATTTGGAGAAGACTTATGATTCTGTCCCACGAGAGATATTGTGTAGAGTTTTGGAGAAGAGACAAGTACATGTCCTATACAATAACCTCATAAAGGAGATGTATGATAAGGCTTTATCTTGTGTAAGGACCTCGCCTGGGAAGATTGACTATTTTGACATCAACATTGGTTTACATCAAAGTTCAGTTTTGAGTCCATTTCTTTTTACTTTGATTATAGATGATTTGATAAGTCACATTCAGGATGAGTTACCTTGGTGTATGTTATTTGTTGTTGGTATTGTGTTGATTGACGAGACTAGAGATGGAGTAAATGAGAAGCTTGAGGTCTGGAGACATGCATTGCAGACTAAAGGATTTCGTATAAGTATGGCTAAGATGGAATATATGGAGTGCACCTTTGATGGAAGCAATGGTGAAGGAATCGAGGTGAAGATTGGTGACGATAACATTCGGAAGAGAGATTATTTTAGATGTATGGGATCTATTTTGCAACATTATGGGGAAATTGATGGTGATGTTACTAATAGATAAAATGCAGGCTGGCTAAAGTGGAGAGGAGCCTCTGTTGTTCTCTGTGATGAGAAAAATCCTTTAAAATTAAAGGAAAGTTTTACAAAGCAGCCATGAGACATGTTATGCTCTATGGATCTGAATGTTGGCTTATGAACTATAGATATGTGCAGAGAATGCATGTAGCAGAAATGAAAATGTTAAGGTGGATGTCTAGATACACACGTAAAGATCGGATTCAGAATGATGCAATCAGAAAGAAAGTTGGTGTAGCTCCGATCAAGGATAAGATGTGAGAAAACCACTTAAGATGGTTTGGTCATTTACAAAGAAGATCAGTTGATGCAAGGAGATGCGAGTTTTGGGATGTTGAGTCAGCTAAGAGAGGGCGAGGATGCCCAAGAAGTGTTAGAAAGTGACTATACGAAGGGATCTTAGTTTGCTGGATATAAGCCCAAGATTGACCTAAGATAGTTCTGATTGGAGGTGAAGAATCCATGTAGCCGACCCTACTTAATTGTGGGAAAAGGCTTTATTGTTGTTGTTGATCCTTATTCATGTCGTAGAAGCATGGCCTAGAAAAGGAGACCAATGTTGCAAAAGATGATACTCGGTCAGTCGAGTCATTGACTAAGGATTAATCGGCAGTCGGACGACTTAGTTTGCAGGATATAGAATAGATGTGCTGTTTGTGTTTTGGGTGGACGGCCGTTGCTGAGTTTAAATAGGGCGCGGGAATGTGGAGGGCCAGTATCTGGCTTACACGTGGCGGTTGTTATCGGCATACCTCACCTCTCTTGCCCTGTGGAGGGTCCGGTAGGTATGGATGCAACGTATGTGCCTATCCGGAATCGGATGGGAATCTATTTTGCATGGCCTTTGATGGCTTCTCTATCCTATACCAAGACATCATATATGTGCGATTTAGATTTTTCCCTTGACATCTATAAGCAAAGCGAGATAATCCACTATCAAAATGTGGATATTTCGTTGGTTGGAACTTGAAGTTTATTTCTTTTATAGGTTAAATTTGAATATGATATGCCAACTACCTTTCCACCAGATCATATAAGTGGGTTCAGAGTATCATGTTAGGGATCATGATTATAGTGTAGAATGGTGCTGTAGTGATAAGAAGGACATTTCTTTGATATTGTTCTGAAACCAATTTTTTCATTAAAGTAGCAGTTTTTTTTTTACTTTTTAATGTAAAATTGCTTCTAGTAGAGATAATTGGATTTATCCGGGTTTTAATCGGCTTTGATTTTTTAATTATTTTAAATATACGAGACATTTTTATACATAAATTCTTATATATTTGTACAGATTTGTACATTTTTGTATTATCATAATTAAATAAAAGAAGTAATTGAATTTAAATAAACATTAAGCATATTAGTATAAGTTTGCTTATAAAAAAGGAAAAATAAAGAAAATATGGTTTCCTTAAACAAAAATCGATCGACTAGTGAGCCTCGTCGGAATTAGTAAGTACTTGGTTGGCCACCCCATTAACTAGACTAGTCGGACCTGCTAGTCGTGTCAATCGACTGACTTTTATAACATTGAAGGAGACTGAGTCAAATATTGAACATCCCCTTCTTCATGACCACATCCAATTACATTGTTTGTCAAGATATCCTAAAAAGTAAGAGACACTCTATTAAAAGTTCCTCGATAATTTAGTTCCTTAGTAGTTCTACTAATTGACAGTAGTCTCATTAGGAGATAAAAGAGCATTCTCTTGGTGGATGGTAGAAGTTACATGAATATGACTTTGCTTAGTAATTGGAGCTTTCCTCCCACGTGCAATAAAAATAACGTGTATTGCGGGAATCTATAGACAAGATATGAACTACCTCTTGCTACCACAAATATGCATGGATGAAACCAAATCTACAAGCTAATACGAAGAGAAAGAATTTGTAACATCTCGGGAGAAAGAATTTGTAACGTCCCGGGCCTTAAGCCTGCTCCATTATCGGGGATTATTGCCCATACAACCTGTTGGGCTGGGCCCAACTAGAGCCCTTGACCACGACCAAAATGCTTAAGCCCAGGTTATATAGTAGTAGCCCTAATTACTTATAAGCTACCACCACACTTTGTAATTACTAGATTTGGTACTATGTTTGGGATGCTACAATTAGTAATTACGAAGTATGGTAGTAGTTTTTAAGTAGTTGATGCAACTATTAGATAGCGTAGGCTTAAGCATTTTGGATTGTTGTTAAGGGCTCCAGTTGGTCCAAACCAAACAAGTTGTCTGGACCAGTAATCCCCGATAACTGAGTGGGCTTAGGGCATGGGACGTTACATAATTATCGCGGTACACAAGGCCCATTAGAGATGTACTTAAATAATCAACAAAGGCAACATTGACTGATTCGTATGAGGGCCAATAAAAGTAGAGGTCTTTTGAACTATTGCCTAATGATTATTAAACCTTTAAAGAATATCTGTCACTTCAAGCGCTTCTCGTCGAATTGCTCCCCGCGTAGGTGGCGCTGGCTGGGTCTTGGGGTGCCTTCTCTGCCGGCCTCCGACTCTGGGCTTTTGACTCGCCCTATCTCTTTGGAGGAGGTTAAGGAGGCTGTGTGGGACTTTAATGCTGATTCCTCCCCGGGTCCGGATGGCTTCTCGGTGGCGTTTTATCGTGATTTTTGGGAGTTGGTGGCTAATGATGTATGGAGGTGGTGTCCGAATTTTGTGTGGGTAACTCTGGGTTTGATCGGATTAATAGGGCCAACATTGTCTTGATCCCTAAATCCATGGTGGCGCATCGTATCGAGGACTATCGGCCTATCTCCGTCTCTAATGGTTGCTTTCATTAGGGGCAGGCAGATTGCGGATTGCATTGCGGTGGCTTCGGAGTTGGTCGCTGAATGGAAGAACGATCACAAGAAGGGGGTTCTTTGGAAGGTCGACTTTGCTAAGGCGTACGACTGCTTGGAGTGGCGGTTTTTGTGGTCTGTTCTGAGAAGGAGAGGATTCCCTGAGGTCTGGATTTTGTGGATGCGTAGGTGCGTCACCACCGCCTCCCTCTCGGTGTTGATCAATGGTCGGGCGATCGGTAGCTTCTTCCAGCCAAGAAGGGGTGTGCGCCAGGGGTGTCTCCTCGCTCCCCTCCTCTTTGTGTTGGCTTCGGATGTTCTGGCGCGTATGGTGGACCGCGTAATTGATGCTGGGTTGTCTAACGGATTCTGTAAGGGCGCACTCTGTGTGCCCTTAATCCAATTTGCGGACAATACTATCTGCTTTATTGAGGGTGGCACTGCTGAGGTCTCCGGTATGGCGATCACTCTCGACCTTTTCAGCAAATTCGGGGATGATGATTAATGGCTCTAAATCCAAGGTGATACCCTTTGGGATGTCGCAAGAGGAGGCGGTGCAGTGCGGACGGTTCTTGGGGTCTCCTTCTAGTGAGCTTCCTATTGATTATCATGGCTTACCTTTGGTGGTGGGCCGGGTCAAGATCCGGGATTGGCGCTTGATTGTTGAACGCGTGGAAACACGCCTTGCTGGTTGGTGAGCAGCATTGCTCTCTAGAGGGGGTCGTCTTGTTCTTCTCAAGTCTGTGCTTTTCTCTATTCCAATATACTTCCTCTCTGTTCGTCGTATGCCGACGGGGATTCGTTTGAGGCTTTAGCGTTGTATGCGATGCTTTTTGTGGGGGAAGGAAGGGGGAGGAGGGAAGGGGGTTACATCTGGTGGCCTGGGATGAGGTTACTAAGTCAAAGCGGATTGGTGGCCTGGGTGTGCGGAGGCTGGAGGTGGTGAATGATGCTCTTTTACTCAAGTGGGTGAGTAGAATTTGGGGGAAGGGTGATAACTTCTTCATCTCTGTTCTCAGGGAGTCCCTGGGCGAAGCCAGGCTAGGGTTGGTGCGGGGGGGCGAGAACGTTCGTCATTCTCCGTTTTGGCGTAATGTGCTGGATGCCTTTGCGAGGAATGCTGCGTTGTTTATCCCGGTGCTGGGGAAGGGGGATTCTTTCAAGTTTTGGATTGACGATTGGTCGGGAAGAGGTCCTTTGCAGAAGCGCTTCCCGCGCTTGTTTGCTTTAGCGTCTGATAAAGATGCGTCGGTTGCCGATTGCTGGTTGGATGGTTGCTGGTGTCCGCGCTTTCTCGCGAATTTCTCGGACCAGCGGATTGATGATTTTGTTTCTCTTGGACGCCCTTCATGACTATGCTCGGCCGAACGAAGGCGTGGATCACTGGACTTGGAAGGACGGTCCTTTCTCCACGCGCAAGGCTTATCGGAGCTGGTTCCTCCCCCTCCGACTGATGTTGCTCTCCTTGTGCGCGATTGTTGGTTTTTTTGGAGTCTGCGGCTGCCTGAGCGCATTGGTTTCTTCCTTTGGCTTCTTCGCAGACGGAGGTTGGTGACGCGTGATCGTTGTGCTAGACTCTTCGATAACATCAATGCTAATTGTATCCTCTGTAATTTGGAGGTGGAAACTATTGATCACCTTTTTTTCGGGTGCCACTTGGTTCGAGGGATCTGGGATGATTTGACTTGGGCGAGGTCGGACAACCTTTCTGCTTTTTGCGAGATTTTATGGAGCAACAGGAACAGGGCTAGGAGAGATTTTTTGGCCCCCATTGCAAGGTTGTGGTGCATTTGGCTGGGAAGGAACGAGGCTCTCTTCTCCGGTCAACGGTTCTATCGGGAAAATATTATTTTCCATTGTTCGCGCATTCTGGATGACTGGTGTGCGGTGTAGGCTATGGGTCTTGTTCTTGTGGGATGGCGTTGTTCGGTTGCTTTTTCATTTTCTTTTTCGGGTGATCTTCACTTTTTTCCCCTTTTCTCCCCTTCGTTGTAATTATCTTTATTTCTTTTCTTTTATATTATATTGGGGCGAACACCATTGAGTGTCTCCCCCTTTCTTTGAGCCTCAAAAAAAACCTTTAAAGAATATCAACGAACTCGAACCTTTGGCATGGTCTAGGAGTACGTAAGATTGCTTGATGAGCTATATTAGATTTGTTGCTTGTTCCAGCTTCTTTTTTATGGACACTTTGATTTTTTTTGTTGTAAAATTATCATGACTACGAATGAAACCCTTATGCCTCTCTCACATTGATTATCCATGGTAGAAGTAGTCTTACCTCTCTAAGATACATACAGAGATATAGACAATCTGCCAAACATGTTTTACGCCTCGCCCATAATAGAAATATCTGAAGTAGTAAGACCATACATCCTCCTATAACAAGTCTAAAACCTAAAGTAACAATTGAACCATTAATTAGGATCTAAACATTCCTTGCCATAGACAAAGAGGGTGTCCTGGGACTTAGCAATAGTGTGGTTCGATTTTGTATTAAGAAAATGATGATCGATTTATACTCATTGTAGGAGTTTGTAGGAGTTTTGCATCACGCCTATGGGATGTCATATCCGACATAGGTGAAAATCTGGGCAAGTCCTTCATCGTGGATTTTACATGCATTAGCGACTCGGTCATATATGTGTGTGGCTTAACAGAGTATGAAGCCAGCAAGCTTTTGGCCTAAACCCATAGGGCATCTGGGAAGGTGCTCTAGAGAAGGTTGAGACTCAAACATGGCATAATGGAATTTTTGGCCCCCATGGTTCTTCAAATGAAGGGTCTCCTTATTTGTCATTAACTAGAATTTATTCAGGAGGCACTACAAAGAGTTGGCAAGGTTCATAAGATCGTCTCCGGGGGATTACACAGACAATCTTTAGATGTAGCGGTGACTATATCGAGGCTCAAAACCATATTCTTTGTGATATGATATAGTCATGTAGGAGATCTACGTCTCTAGTTGAGGTAGTTGCATCTAAATTTCCTTGATTGACTTTGGTGGCCTCCGGTGATCTGTTAGGGATGCATTTGGCCCAAAGCCGTCGTGTTTGGAAGTTGAAGGATCGCAATCACCTACTAGGTTGGAATCTTCGAGGAGAGAGGGCTTTGCCTATCTTTTCATTTTCCCCAGAACATTCCTTGGAATTAGCACCGATAAAGTTAATTAGCACCGATAAAGGCATTGTTAATCGTCTCTAGCACACCATCTTATGTGTAATACCACTAAGTAAAGGACTTCACTACATCTAAGTTTTTGACGTATCCGTTGTCCAATGAGATAAATTATCACGCTATCTTGTAGTACTCAGCCATGCTTTTCCAACAAGGCTAAAAACCTCGAACTCAGAGTTTGTATGAGGAAGTTAGGGTAAAATACGATCGAGTTACGGCTTTTTGAGTTGTATCTTAACCCAGATCCGACTAGGTCCGAGCCTATATAAATGGTGCACCCAAGGTGGTTTGGCCAACCAGATCACTTGCATTCACTGGAGTTCCACCCCCTTAGTCGGAGCTCTGTCACCAGAAAGATTTTCGATGACCGATTGGAGATCCGAGGGCATCGTCTTGAAGGCCACGGCATGGGGAGTCATGTGGTGGGCATAGAAATACACTAAACATCATGGAACATCAATTCCAAATAAGGGAGTTTCGCGGGGATGACCCTGAGGTATGGTTTCCAACCCTCTTGTTGTCGAATTCATGATGTTTTCATATAGTTGGGTTATGGAGGTTGTGAGACACCATATGTCGGTCTTTTCATTGCGATATGACATTATTTTGTATGAAATGAGAATCTTATCGCATTATGTTTTCGGATCTTCACAGAGATCGATGGCTTGCATACGAAATCCGTATATGTTTTTGTGGTGTGGATGTTAGCAGGAATACAATGGTGTGATTGGATCATCGATCGAAGTGAGTTTGTGGTACGTCATCGGAGTGATTCCGACCATTGTTCCAGGCATGATCGATCGTGCCCTTATGGTAGATCCTCCACTGTGGTCTAGAATGATCAACCATGTTTGGCTTTCTGATCGATCAGTACCGATCTATCAGTAAAGTTGGATCAATTATTCTTGGACCGTGGACTCATTTGAGCCCTAAATTTATAAAATTTGATCCTAAATTGATGTAAACCTTATATGACAATAATATATATTAAATGTCTAGATTAATAAACATATAATCAAGAAATGGCCCTGGCATTACTTAAATTGAAAATAATAAGTTAATGGATTTGGTGAGGTATGAGTGAGAATGAACTTTGAACATCATACGCCTACTTCAAATTTGAGTTTCGGCTCTTGGGACCAGCGGTTCAGTTTCCTGTTGTAGTTTCGATTCCATGCCATGGTTACTGACTTTTATTGGCCTAGGAGTAGCTTGGAGCAATGCCATTAAGGAAGGGGCATGCATTCTTGGGGCCCTGGAAAGAAGCTTAGATGGACGTGATACTGTGAGGTCATTGGTCGGGGGCATGTTACTTGGCGCACCGAAGTGCCTTTCGCTCGGTGTACATAGTGGATTTCAGATGTGCGGTTCTAAGTAATTATGGTCGGTTATCTATATTTCGCTTCTTTCATTGAAGGTTGGTAATTAGGTACTGGTTAGTGTTGGTCACATTTATTAGTATTCTGAGTGTTAGTCCTAAGCAAGAAATTCCAGAAGTTGTGGGTTTATCAGACGGAGAAGGATCTGGATGGTTTTGAAGACTAGGTTTTCGACTAGTTGGTTACAGACTAGTGGAGTGGGTTGGCACACGGTAAAGTGTGGGGTGGACTTGGCACATCGTAAAGTTTGAGATTACATGATTTGAATAAAGAGCAGCTAGTGGATGTGTTGGGAATATTGTTAGAATGAAGATATCCACCAAGCAAGTGAATAAAGGAGAAGATCAAGTGTTTTGCTGTTGTTTCAAGTAAGTGCTAGTCTTGTTAGAGAGTTGAGTGATTGTTGTGTTACGTATCGTATTTGTATTGTATTTGGGAGTAGCAATTTAATATACATCATCTTTATATAAGTCAAGTACTCTACATCTAAAACTTCATCACAACATTGCCATAAAGGAAGCCTTGAATTATTCCATATGTCTATTATAGATACGGCATTTCTGCATCTCCTTGTAATCTAAGACATTAATACTGCAGGCATATGTTATGCAAGAAAAAGGAAATGTCCTGGATCTTGTGGATCCTAGTCTGGGTTCAAACTATACGAGGACAGAGGCAGAACAGCTGTTGAATTTGGCACTTGTATGCACAAATCCATCTCCCAATCTCAGGCCGACAATGACTTCAGTTGTTAGCATGATTGTATCAGGATGATCTGTCCACATCGCAAGCGAGGGAATGAAATTTAAAACCATTGAAAAGTTTTCTCATGATAGCAAAGTAATTTCTTCAGTTACCTTGAGTAGTCATGGAGACAACCTTACTAACTATGGCCACAGCTTATTAATGATTGTTCTGTCTAGTGACGTGGCTATGCTTATACAAAGTTTGCACATGACCAAAGAACTGAAATACAGAACATGCTCCTGTTAGTTGAGTGCATAATGATGCACATTCGATTCCTACTTTTTTTATTAAAATGTTCTGCATTTTTCAGGACTCCGTCATTGGTGATTGAGTTCATTCAGGAATGACAGCTTTATTCATATTTTTATCAGTTTTTTTTCTGATCGGTTGTCTGTTGAATTTGTTCGAGGCATTATTTACTTCGTACATTTTATCTCCGAATGCAATTTGTTTAAATTTGTAACATTGCAACATGCACTCCTAAATACATTTGCCTAAAACGTCATGATGAGATTTTTTTATTTCCATGGAATAGCGAGAACAATTATGTGAGAGTTGCCATTCTATAACGAGAAATGGTTGTATTTCTACGGGGGATATTTTAACTCTTTCACATTACCAGCCTCTCATAATCGAAAACCCCTTCCTCATTTCTCAAGTAAAATAAAAGGGAGCTTCATGAAGTTCAACATTTGGAATTAATGCATCTTGTAACATGTAATTGGTGCTCAATATAATGGCAGTTGAACTCAGAAAAATGGCATAGTAGTTGTAGCAAGGGATGGCCACACGTTCTTCAGATCTAGGGAACACAGAGAAGGGGAGGGGGATTTGAATATTGACAGGGCTCCTGCTTGAGGCACGTTCAGATCAATGATTTTCCACTCCTTGTGGGAGGTTCATTTGAAAGTGCATCTTACGTTGTCCACTTCACCGCCCATGTTTGTTGCAGCATCACAAAACAGCCAGCCTCACTTAACCTTAGATGGACGTTCAATTCTGTAGAATTGTTCAACGTCTCACACTTTACCAAAGTAGTCAAGGCTTCTAAACTTCTACTAGTCGTATAATGTATGTTTAAAGATAAATTTTATGAGGATCATTTTTCATGAACGCCTCATGCTTGGTTCATGCGTTCCTAAGTCTTTTTAGACCAGCATGCATAGAGTAGGTGCATATCGTTATTCTCATGGTTAGATGATTAACCAACTTGTCACTTGTAGATATATATATAGGTTAGCTTAGTTTCTTGTTTTGCCAATATATGTTGTGTATAGTTATTATTGAATGTCATTATGCTTTTCATTAGAACAATTAACTCCGTTATTTGTCAAGCTTATTGTAGTTTGATTATCGTATCCACTTCAATGGTCTAGTAGTAGTGCAGTGTCTCTACCACCCAAAAGATATGGGGTTCAAATACTCCTTTGTAGGGATTGCGTTAGGCAGCTGATAGCCAGCAGAGAAGATAGTCAGATCTTACACCATGGATTTGAGCATGAATCCATGTAGCTGACTCTACTTAAAAATTGGAGAAGGCTCTACCATTGTTTGAATTACAGGTTGATTATTGCATACATTTCAATTGATCTTATGACCAATCCATGTCTTAATTTTTCAAAAAAAAGTGTTTAATCCAAATATCATGATCGATAGTCATGCTACATGTAATGTATTTTGCCTCTCGTGTACATCAAGAGACACGTTGTTTCTTGCTACCTAGAACCTTTGAAATTTGCATCGGAGTATCCTACCACCTCAAGCAATCCAATTTGATAAACTAATCTTAGGTATATGATTTCTTTGATATGTCATAGAATCCTCTTTAGAGCTTTTGGATGTTTTGGTCCATTATTACTTGGATATCTATTGACTGTGATTAATTGGATAAGACAAGTCAAGTTGAGTGTACATCATTGCATAATGCATACAATAGACTTCCCATTGTTTATGCATATGAAACTCCTAGAGATTTTAGTCACTTTCTAAGACATCGATTCTAACCGGGTCTCTTTCCAACCATAAGTGGTTTTAGAGTTTGACCGTATTGTGCATTCCAAATTCTTAGTATATTATGCAAGTAAATTTCATAATTAGGACTCGTTGTCCTTGGCCAAAGCCTTCTCCCTTGTGTGAGTGTATTCTTGTTATTTGGAATCCTAAAATATAAGATGCTTCACCTTTATCCTTCATCTCAAAAACATTCCTTGATTTCTCTTTTATTTCATGAAGCATTGTTAAGTTTATTACCCAATGATAAAATCTCATATTTGTCATGTTAATTTGCTCTTATTTCCCAAATATTAACTATTTGTACAGACATTTTGACTTACACTTTTGCATAAATCCCATATGCAACACATCTACAATTACATTTTACACATACAAATATTTACATTTTACATATACAAAGATGATACATACATCTCTTCAGCATAATATTTCACATAATTTTGTATACAAAGAAAACTATGACTATTTAAATGAAAAAACCAATCTACATATATTTCTACATGTATATTAAACACTTGTTTATATATTTATATCTTCAAACTTCTCAAAATAAATTACAAACTTCATCCCAAAAATAAATTCGATCTCCATATATTCTTATGATTCTTGGCATACATAAATATATACCTATATTTATCTATAGGAAAAAATGGGGTTGTCCCCTGGAGGTAGCCAACATGGCTTCCCCTACCCTATTTTTCGCAATTTTTTTATTTTTTTAGAAAAATATCGTCACGTATATTCATCCATATATCTCTCCTATATGTCATTCTAATTCGTCAAAAACAGAGACTCATACTGCCTCCATTCAGACAGTCATTTTTTAACGGTCGCATGATTTTTTAAATCGACCCTATCTAGATAGAAGCTGTAGGAGTCTCTGTTTCTGACGAAATTCAAATAGCATATAGGAGGGATATAGAGATAAATATACATGGTGATATTTTTCAGAAAAATAAAAAATTTTGACAAAAAATAGGACGGAGGCAGCCATGTTGGCTACCCAAAGGGCAACCCCATACAACCCTTATATATAGTTATTTATAAAATACATTTAAAATATACGAATAAAAATATTATATTATGCAAAAGGGTATCTAGATATAAATTAACATTTAACAGATTGGTTTGTAAATAATCCACAACAAGATTACAACAAATAATATAAGACAAGATATCTCTCTAAATTAAGTCATCCGTTTTGGTATGTATTGTTGAGGACCCTTCCGAATCGGTCAATATTGGCGTCTATGCTACAGATAAAACAAGCCTATGATATAATTATCTATTTATATAAGAAGGGACTAAACTCATCTAAAGAAACGTATATCTTATATATCTTATATATTTAAATGGCATTTCTCCCTGGATACGATGAACTCCATCCATCCTTCTCTCCCATTTCCTTTCCCTCACATCTACATAAAAGGACAAGAGCTATTGTACCATCTCCCATTCCATTTAATGCTCTGCCGGATACAAACCAGCGCTTTTTTATCTAGAGGTACTAATTGAATTGAATCATTCGAATTCGATTAAAATTTGCTCGATAAAAATTTGAAAAAAGATTGATTTTCAAATAAAATGAAGTGAATTTAAATTTAACTAGTAGATTTGATTCCTAAGTGAATTGAACATGAATTAAACTTGAGTTCATTTGATAATAATTCGATTCAATTTGACATACACATATGCATATATTTATATGGGTAAAATGTATATGCTACATGGTGTACTTAACTCGGCTTGTCAAACCTTTTTATTTTTATTTTTTCGTGATTTTTCTAAAACTCCTAGATGGAATTAAATCAAATATCTTCATGATGTTGTCATTCAAATTTTAACTCAATTCGAATTCTTGTCCCATATTAGTCTGTCAAGATTTGATGGTAAAAAAAGCAGAAATTGACCTCTTCCAAATGGACATGTTAGGAGCGTCTATTTTTTTCCGAAATTTGAATGACAACATCATGATAATATGTGATTTAAATCCCCCATGATTTTTTTTAAATATAATGAAAAATTGAGAAAAAAAGAGTAGGAGTGATCAAGTTAACTACTCCCAGGTAACATATACATTTGACCCTATTTAAATTTGTATACATATTACATACATATATACATATACATGTATTTGGTATTTACATAGTTTACATAGTATGTTGGATGGATAAACATCGAACCTTTAATAGATCACATGTCGAATATATTTTTTCATATTCCTCCTGTTAATTTTCGTCCGAATTGTAATGCATGCAGACGCTTGAAGAATCATATTTTATTGGATGTGTCGTGATGGAAAGACACGACCCCTTAGATAAAAGGTTGCGATAAGTTCCAATTTATTGGGGAGAGGAGGGAGGTAAGGACAAGTTATCTTTCGACACGGCAACAATTTTGTTACTGTAGTAGTTGTAACAAGGGAAAATTATGTAAAATGTCAGCAATGCAAGCTCATCACATGAAATATGTTCGACCAAATCTTCTATTGTGAATCAGAGGGAACGCCTAAAGGAGAGGTAGAAACCCTTTTTCTTGAGATTGTTGAGAGTCAATCGTCATTCAACAAGAATCTATCTAGGGGATCGAGTTGAGTTGTATCTGTCTAATAGCAAAAGCTTTCTAATTCGGCGAGAGAGGTCCATTCAAGCAATTGTGTCACCCTGTCCTTTCGAAGATGTCGTAGATGTCCATCTCCGATCAAGATCTATGATACTCAACAAACATATTTCATGCATATTTGATCAATATTCAAAATATATAACTAACAGGAGAAAAACAACAAGATAAGTAAATGAAATAGTGCATTCTTTCTTTTTACTCATTCCCAAAATATACATTCCTTGTTCACGAGAGATACATCATGAATAAATATGAAACATGCCACACTATGCTCTCAAAAGTTTCTTTACAGTATTTCTCAACAAGTAAAGGTTGGAAGAAAAGTTAAACAAAACTAAAAGCCATACCTCCTATCTAGTGCAAGTCAGTCAGTGGATGCTCGAACAACATGACATGCCCTACTGTTGCAACTGCTCAGATACGCCCATTGAGTTCACACAAAGGTAATGCTATCGGTAACTGTTTAGAAACAATTGTAATAATAATCACTAATGTAAGGTAAACAAGGAATGTATACACTCTCACTCGTACTCATGCACATATAATACATGTATGAACTCACACCTCGGCATACATCAAACAAGTGGTTTGATTCTTTTAATTTTCACATCATATGAAACATAGTAGAAACGATCCAAGTCCACTATATATTGGCAAAAGTCCTCAACAGTATTGGACACGAGTTTGAACGTTCAGTCATAGTCATTATCCACCATGACATAACTCACTCGCGTGACATAATTCAAGGATCTCTATTTTTCTCCGGATATAAGTATCTGATTCATCATTTTCCTCCTTCATTAACTACATTAATTACATTCCAGGAGTTTCCTGCATAGGCCGAACACTAACTACAATCTAACTACTAGATTTATTTATAAAAGACAAACATCAAATAGCATCCATTCAACTTCACATCAAACTCCACTGAGTAGACATCGGAATGCTAAATTGGTATCAAAATACTACATATCTAGTCAACATAGGGTCATGACCATCTAGATTTCTACCTAAGGGCCTTACATGCCCATCCCTTGTAGCGCCTAATTCTATGTTACCATGTCGACATGAAATCTCACCCATGAGATATGACACTAATCATAGTTACAATCATATTGATGTAAGTATCTCGTGATATGTTAGGAGTTTGGATCATTGGCACTCTCATGATGATGATTTTAGATTTCTATGACATATGTTTTAGTAACTTTGCATACTTGTCCCACGGAGAGGGGGAAGGAGGGTTATGAAGTCAGTGGGTGCCCACCCATGTGAATACAAGTGACATGCCATATGTGACCTAACGTGTGTAACATTTCCATAACGTTTGAAACCTTTCTATAGCGTTTTTTGAAATATTTCCCCAAGTTGTCATAGTCTAAAGCAACTATACATATATGAGCAACCTACCATGAGTGACCTGTTATGGGTGCCCCAATATGTGTTACATTCCTTTGATCTCTAAAAAATTTCCGTAACATTTTGTAATATCTCTAGTATATTATAGTTGAGAGAAGTTGTACATATACTGTTATATATCATGGGTAACATGCTATGGGTTCCTAACGTTTGTAATGTTTCCATTATGTCCACAGAGCGATTGCATATTAGACGACCTATCATGGGTGACCTACTATGATTGACATGTCATGATGTGACCTACTGTTAGGGATGAGTATGGATTGGGCCCTGAAGGGTCTTATGTCCAAGCCGATTTAAAAAATTCAGATTTGGGTTGGGACTATGTCTGCAATTTTTTTTTGGTTCAGCTCAAGCCCAGACTCAAATCAATTGAGCAGCGGATTTAGGTCTAGAGATAAGATATTCGAATCTATGATCTCGATCTTATCCCAAGACGCATTGAGCACATCATCTTTATATCTTATTAAAGCTGGGTTTTTGCTTCTAGTTAAGCCTCTTTCGTTTTTGCATATTTATGCTGCACATGCTCCTCTCTCTCCTGCCACATCTACTGACGCATGAACTTTTTCATTCTCTCTTTTTGAGGGCACGTATGTGCTATCATTTCTATATTTGCAAGTCTATTCTCCTCCAACACTTACTGTTTCGGAAGCATCACAAAGAACTGAGCAAAGATATTCTCCTTCTTTCCCTTTCATTATTCTCCTGTTACTTTTTTCATGTTGAGAACACCATTTTAGTTATTTTATTATGCTTTTAAATATAACTAATATTTATTTTGCTCTTTTTTATCGCTGCTACTCTGAAGTACAAATTGAATAAATCAATTATTTTTTCCATTAGAGGTAAAGATTACCATAGTGGTAATTTTCACTTGAAATTAGTACGAATCACCTCATGTTAGAATTTTTTTCTTTTATCACGTGCTATTCTATAATGATAAATTTGTTCCAACATTATGATCTTTATTACCCTTACTTTTCGAGGAATATTTTACATTATTTTCCGTTGTTGCAGTGTATACATGAGTATTATTTATAAAAAAATACAATGGAATCAGTTTGTATTATAGCTAACATCGGTTGTTTATTCATGAGCTATGCTAAATTACATAATATCTTACATCATTAAATTTTTATTTAGCATTTATATGGTTGTTATTTATTGATTGGTTAAAACAAAGTTGGTAATGTTTGTTGTCTATTGATCTTCTATTGTGTAATCTATTATAGAAGATAATATTTATTTCTGCATGTTTTGTTATTTATTTATGCATGTTTTGTAGTATTTTATTGTAGGTGTTGTCTTTTATTACATGATTTTGATTTTTTTCTTATTGGTGTGTTCATTCATGTACACACGTAAAGTTTGTGCATCTAAAAATATTGCAACCACATGTGCCCTAATAAGATATAAAAGTAGTCGATGTATGTTTGCATTCAATAAATGGTCTGACCATGTACTTTGTTCTAATGTTCATATGTGGTTCTGTTGAATTTTTTTATTCTTCTTGGGCAAAAAAAGTATTCAGGAAATTGTTGATGTGGTGTATTTTTGAATTTGTTTGATCTTGATAATGCCGGGGGTGGATGGAAACATCTGTATATATGAGATTGTAGTTCATCTAATCTCATAAATCAGAGATTTTTCATAAGTTTTCTTGGTAGTAATCTCCTCTATGATTATACAATTGATGATATTTTGATGAAGTTGTAGATTTGCATGATGACCCTACAAGGCTTGATGATCTTTATGATTTCTTATGTTTCTTTTGTTGTTTGTTCCATTGCATTCCATTATTTAAGACGCAACTAATTCCAAAATATCAAGAAGAACAAACACATTTGACACATCTTTCATGTGTAAAAGTAACACTCACTTTTCAAAGTAACCTGTACATATTTATTACCCTAAAAACCCAGCTTTAGCTATGTGGCTTCACAACCTCTCTCTGTTCTCCATCCCTATCTCTCTATCTCCACTCAGTCTCTCCATATGGCTATCTCTCTCCTTTTCTCTCTCTCTCTCTCCACTCCCTCTCTCTACCCGATTCCCTATTTCTTTCTCTCTCCACTCACTCACTCTACTGATCTCTCTGTCCACTCACTCTCTCTCTCTACTTGATCTCTCTCTCTCTCTCTCCCCCTCTTTCTCACTCTCTTCCCTCACTTTCTCCCCCACTCTCAAGTTTCAACCATGATCCCTCTATCTCTCCCTCTCCTCTCCATTTATCTTATTTCTATCAATTTTTACGTGATTTTTACATGAATATGCATGTGCACATAAAAATATATATGGGTTCTTTTCACAATTATACCTTTATTAGATTTTGCAATAATAGTTAGTCATTTTTTTCAATATCAACTATGCAGCCTTTTTGCAATAACAGACGTAAATCTCTATCTATTTGGACAATTAGCAGTTGTGCCCTTGGTTAATTTTTGTCCATTCCTTACTCAAATGGGTATTATCTCAGGGGTACAAGTGTAATTTGAAAGAAAAAAGAGAGCTGTAGTTGAATTGGAAATAAAAAAGGAATACGTATTTTTGAAAAAATTATAGCATAATTATTGTAATATTTTTTTACTACATCAGGATTTGGTTCCTATAAATCATGATTTGTTTTTATCTCATTAACAATAAAATTAACTATTATTTTAAATATAATCTTTTCAAAAGATAGATAAATTGTACGCAAGACGTTCCTCTATAATTTGCCTATTAAGTTCTAAATACATTTTTATAATTTAACTTTTTAATTTCATACTTTACCCTAAAAAAATACTCATTGTACTTGAATGATTTTGTATTTTTCAATGGAGGCATTATTTCAAAGCAAAAAAAAATAATTTTAATATAAAATTATAAAATTTTAAATAATATTACTTGAAGTACAATCCTTTCAAAATATAGATAAATTATAGGCAATATGTTCCTCTATAATTTGCGTATTAAGCTCTAAATATATTTTTATAATTTAACCTCTTAATTTAATACTTTACCCTAAAAACTACTCATTATATTTGAATGATTTTGTATTTTTCAATGGAGACATTATTTCAAAGCAAAAAAATTATTTTTATATAAATATACAATTTTAGATAATATTACCTGAAGTACAATCTTTTCAAAAGATAGATAAATTGTACGCAATATGTTCCTCTATAATTTGGTAATTAAGTTCTAAGTACATTCTTAGTATTTAACCTCTTAAAATACATTCTTAAAATTTAACCTCTTAATTTCATATTTTTTAGGTTTCTTTAAATAATATTACCTAAAATACAATCATTTCAAAAGATAGATAAATTATACACAATATGTTGCTCTATAATTGGTCAATTAAGTTCTAAGTACATTCTTATAAATTTAACCTTACTCTATAATTCGACAATTGAGTTCTAAAATACATTTTTATAATTAAATCTCTTAATTCCATACTTTGCCTTAAAAAACTACTCACGCTACGAATTAAACATGAATAACGAGTTCTCTGTCGAGATTAAATGTTAGATTTTTTAATTTTGCTTCAATAACTATTTAACTATAATTTTTCATTGTAATTTTAGTAAAATTAAATATGGATAGAAGTGAGAGACTGTCCATTACCATTCGATTGCATGAAAATAAATGGACAATTACGTAATCAAAATATCCTAAATTTTGTAGACTGTCTACGACATGTCGAGTAAATGCGATTAATTTCTTGAAATCATTTGCAAATAACCTCTTGGTGATAGATAATTATGAAAAAAGTGGAAGTTTACATACCAATTATCAACATTTTTCCTTCGCATAAAATTTAATTAACTTTTATTATTCTCCACATTTTTTGTTCTAAATTTTTATATTATATGACGTTTAGTTATGAAATTTATTTGGACATGACATACACTCTACAAATTAGCTTTCAACATTATTATTTTATTACTTTTAATTTTATTATTATTTTTATTTACTTTGTTTCTATTGTTTTATTATTTCCCTCTCAGATAATTCTTATGTAAATTGTTATCTTCACTTTTTGACTTGATGGATGTTCACACTTTCTTGCACCCATTATTTGCTTCCCAAAAAAATTACTTAAACTATACGTATGAGTTCAATATAATTATATTTTAAAAATCAACATCTATAACCCACATTCTTACTAATTGCATCATTAAATATATTTACCATTGAACTGTGTAACATTTATTAAATTTCTCCATTGCTGATTGATCCCACTGCGAAGCGCGGGTATGCTCTCTAGTTATTGTCTGTTACAAAGATGAAATTCATGCAAATTTAATGATAATAAAACGAGATGCATAATAAACAAAACCAACTAATTATAAATCACGCAGCGAATCAAGAATTTCAATCACAACAAGATGGTTGCTTCCTGTGTCATGATCGTGTGGTGTCCCTCTTAAGGCTGGCTATTGAGTCACGGTTCGATGAGCCAGGCTCGGGCTCGGTTCGATAAGGATTCGTGAGCTTGGCTCATTAAGCTATTGAGCGGAGCCCGAGCCGTATTTTTGGGCTCGATAGTTTATCGAGCCGAGCCCTGCTCAGCTCGATAACTCAATAACGGGCTCGATAAGAAATATGTGCGTGTGTGTGTGTGTGTGCGTGCGTGTGCGTGTGCGTGTGCGTGCGTGCGCGTGCGCGTGTGTGTGCGTGCGCGCTCTCATGCTTCTATTGAATGCTCAGAGGTACATACATTTGATTTTGTAGAAATTACAGTTATTTTAAATTTATCTTGGTTATCCCTCGTTACTGCTCATAGGTGAAGTAATAAATATGGATGATTTGATTTTTTTACCCAAAACACACACCACTTGCTCTACATCATTTTTTAAATTGTTGTACATGACTTGGATGGCTTTCCAAGTCATATTCATTGTGGGCTCCACTTGTTAGAGTAATTTTAGTATTTAGTCTTTGTTTGTCTTCTTTATGTAAATTACCCATAGAGCTTTTCTCCTATATAAGAGAGCTCTAGGGTTAATGGAAATTCATCTGGCTAATTCCCTTCAACATGGTATCAGAGCGACGGTCCTAGACCGGAGTTCTCGAAACCCTAACCCTAACCCACCCCACCCGCCGGCCTCTCTCTCTCCCTCTCTCTCGATCGACGCCGCCTCACGCGCCGCCGCACGCGTGCCTCGCGCCTCGCCTCCTCCTGATCGCGCGCTTCTCCCTCTCATCGCGCGCTTGGAGACCTCATCGCCTGGAGCCCTCATCGCGCGCCTGGAGCCCTCCTCGCCTGGCGCCCTCATCGCGCGCCCGGAGCCCTCGCTCCTGATCGCGCACGTGGTGTGCCTGTTGATCTCCTCATCGCTGATCTAGGCCGCTAGCCCTGTGCGCGACATCTCTCCTGTAGCCTCCATCTCTCCTGGCGATCTCTCCTGCGCGTGACATCGACGCACAGCCTCCAGTCGCCTGGTAGCGCCACATCTCTCCTGGCGATCTCATCGTGCCTGGCGATCCCATCTGGCCTCTGTAGCACCACATCTCTCCTGGCGATCTCATCTTGCGTGTAGTCCTGAAGTCATGTTCTGTAGCGTGCAGCCGTGTGCACCATATGCCCCAGCCGTTCTTTGTGTGTGACTGCGTTGAGTCTATAAACAAGTAAACACTGTCTTCAGATTGTGTAACCCCAGTTACAGGTTATTGTTGTCATCATGTCAGACAACAAGGTAGATTTTCCATCTCTGGGTGCCTTCAAAGGTCCAACACCCGTTGTGAAGATGGATGGTACGAATTATGAACTGTGGGCCATGCAGTTCATGAGTCTTATGCAGTGCAATGGCAAGAAGCATATCCTCACACAAGAGGAACCTGTGGACAGGACTGGGGTTAACGCCTCATGGGAGGCGGACGATGCTTATGCGCGTGTTTGGCTATCCGGTACTGTGTCCATGGAAATAGCCAACGACATTCTGAGTCAACCCACTGCGAAGGCTATGTGGGATATCCTGGCAGCCACATATTCTCCGGCGAAGAACGAGTCCAAGATCTTACAACTCCAGCATGACATCTTTACCTCGAAGCAGAACGGACGTCCTCTTCATACCCTGTACACATCTCTGAGGGGTATGTTTGAGAAACTACATGGGTACATTCCATTGACAACCACACCGGAGCAGCTCAAGGCATACAGGGACTCGGTAATGACTGGAGTGTTTCTAGCAGCCCTTGATCCGAAGTATGATGCCGCCAGAGCACAGATTCTTACAGATGCCACCATACCACCTATGGAGGAGGCATATCGCAGGTTGAGTAGACTCTCCATATCTCATGGTGGAGTTCAGACACCATCAACCATGGCAACATCTCGTGGCAGAGGAGGCTATTCACATTTTCGAGGTAGAGGTGGTCGTGGCCGAGGAGGAGGAGGTAGCAGACCTCCTAGACAGCCGTGCACCTACTGTCGCAGGACTGGACACACTGAGGAAACATGCTATTCCAAGCATGGGTTTCCTACTACTACGACACGGATGGCAGAGCAAACTCAGCAGGAAGGGGGTACTTCCCTTACCCCGGATCAGAGGTTTGAGGAGCTAGTGGCGAGACTTAGGGAGATTATACCTGGACAGGGACCAGCTAGTACTTCAAGATCCACTGAGATAGCCGGCTCAGCATCTTCTTCAGGTACAACGTATGCACTTACTAGTAGTTACAGTGCAGATCTATCAGAATGGATCATGGACTCAGGAGCATCTCACTATTTATGTGGTGACAAAAAGTAGTTAGATGATTTTATTGCTACCCAGATAGGACGCTCTGTGGTGATTGCTGATGGGACACACTCTCCCATTATTGGTCAGGGGGAGGTGCAATTGACCCCTGGGATACGGCTTCAGAATGTTCTTTATGCTCCCGCTTTTTCCATGAATCTGCTATCCATTAGTCAAATCACTAAAGATTTATATTGTCGTGCCATATTTGACCCTTCTACTCTTGTGTTTCAGGACATACTAACGGGCAGAGTGATTGGAACTGGCCGTGAGCAAGGGGGTCTCTATAAACTGGTGCAGTCTCCTTATGCTGGTGTCTCTTCTATGAAGGCTGGATCTGTCTCACCTTACACACGGCATCTCCGATTTGGTCATCTTCCCTTGCAAAAGATGATACATATCCTTCCTCAGATTTCTCCGAGGTCTATTTTTCAGTGTGAGGCTTGCCAACTTGGCAAACATCATCGGTCGTCGTTTCAGAGTCGTTTAGGTCCGAGTCGTCATGGTCTGTTTGAGCTGCTACATTTTGATATTTGGGGTCCCAGTCGTGTCCCTGACCTTCAAGGACACATGTTTTATCTTGTTGCAGTTGACGAATTTTCTAGGTTATCTTGGGTTTTCCTACTTAAAAATAAGTCTGATGCTGCACATGTTATCCAGTCTTTCATTATTGAAATAAAAAATATTTTCTCTGCTAGAGTGAAGTTCACACGGTCTGATAATGCTCTTGAATTATGTAGTTCTCATATCTCAAAATTTCTTATGTCTCATGGGATTGTGCATCAGACGTCATGTGCTTACACCTCCCAACAGAATGGGGTGGCTGAGAGGAAACATCATCATTTGTTGGCCATCACCAGGACCCTATTGATTCAGAGCCGTGCCCCTCACTCCTATTGGGGGGATGCGGTTCTAACTGCGTGTTATCTGGTCAACCGCATGCCTTCATCAGTGTTAGGAGAGAAGATCTCGTTCTTGACTGCGTTTCCCAAGACGGATCTTTTCTCCCTAACACCACGTGTCTTTGGGTCTGTTGCATTTGTTCATTGCTTCTCTCCTGATCTTGACAAGCTCTCTCCCAGAGCTGTCAAATGCATTTTTGTGGGGTATTCCAAAACCCAAAAAGGGTGTCAGTGTTTTGATCCAGTTAGACGACGATACTATGTTAGTGCTGATGTCAGCTTCTTTGAGTCCATTATGTATTTTTCTCCTACAGGTGACAGACTCACTCACTCGGAGGAAGGAGATGATATCTACGTACCTCCTCCTCCATCTGTTCCATGTTCCACTCCACCACCACCACCACAGCCTATACCACCACCACCGCCACCATCACCAGCAGCAAGTTTTTATCCTCAGGTCTATCAGCGTCGGCCCTCTGCTCATGTGCCTCCTCCATCATCCAGCACGCCCGAGGTATGTACTGAACATTCGAGAACTACTAATGGCACGGGTGATTTGCATGTACAGATGGATGTACAGGTTACAGATGATTCTACTCCTCCAGTTGATGATCTAGACATTCCTATTGCTCATCGAAGGCAGAAGCGTTCTCGGACTTTGAATCCCAAATATGGAATGGATTTTGCCTCTCAGGCTTCTTTGGAACGTTTATCTCCAGACTTTCGTCACTTTGTTGTAGGATTATCGGCTGTGGAGATCCCACGGTCATATCAGGAGGCCCTACAGAGTGGTCCGTGGCATTTAGCTATGGAGGAGGAGATGGCGGCATTGCCGTCAAATGGTACGTGGAGTGTGGTGCAACTTCCACCAGGTGCGTCAGTAGTGGGCAGCAAATAGGTCTTTACAGTTAAACATCGGCCTGATGGTACGGTTGATAGATACAAAGCCAGGTTGGTTGCTCGTGGGTTCACCCAAACATATGGGGTGGACTATCAGGAGACGTTTTCTCCGGTAGCACGACACTCTACCCTACGGATTCTCATTGCCGTGGCTGTTGTCCGTGACTGGCCTCTATTTCAGTTGGATGTCAAGAATGCTTTCTTGTATGGTGACCTGCAGGAAGAAGTGTATATGCAGCAGCCACCAGGGTTTGCTGCTGAGGGGGAGTCAGGTATGGTATGCCGTCTTCATAAGGCCATCTATGGCCTTAAGCAGAGTCCACGGGCCTGGTTTCAGAAGCTCTCAGAGTTGATTGAGAAAAGGGGCTTCGTCAGATCTACAGCAGATCATACTCTCTTTGTAAAGAGAGACCAGCGAGGTACTGTGATCATCTTAGTGTACGTTGATGATATTGTTATTACAGGTAGTAATGAGCAGGGCATTCAAGCAGCCAAGGAGTTTCTTAGTGAGCAGTTCGTTATGAAGGATTTGGGTACACTTCACTACTTTTTGGGGCTGGAGTTTGCACGAAACAAGCAAGGTATGGTAATGACACAGAGGAAGTATGTTACTGATCTCTTATCTGAGACAGGTATGGCAGGATGTAGACCAGCTGCTACTCCTATGGATTCTAATATCAAACTTTATGATGATGACTCTGAGGAGGTAGACAAGAGACGATATAGAGAGCTAGTGGGAAAGCTCTTGTATGTCACTATTACCCGACCGGATATAGCCTTTGCGGTTAATAGGGTAAGTCAATTCATGGAGCAACCCAGGCAGGCTCACATGAATGTTGTTTTTATGATCTTGAGATATCTGAAGTCGTCTCCATGTACTAGTCTTCTGTATAGAAGAGATACCTCTATATCCGTCACAGGTTATGCTGATGCAGACTATGCTGGGTGTCCTAATGATAGAAAGTCAACTTCAGGCTTTATTGTATTTGTTGGCAGCTCACCAGTAGCTTGGAAAGTAAGAAGCAAACTGTGGTGGCTCGATCCAGTGCAGAGTCAGAATATAGGGCAATGGCCCAAGGTAGTGCTGAGATGATGTGGGTTAAATCCGTTTTGACTGATTTAACTATTGATGTTCCTCTTCCCATGCATATGAAATGTGATAATCAAGCAGCCTTGTTCATAGCCAATAATCCAACCTTCCATGAGAGGACGAAGCACATTGAAGTGGATTGCCATTATACACGGGACTTAATTCAAAAAGGACTTATTTCAACTTCTCATGTATCATCAGGAGAGCAGGTTGCAGACATGTTCACCAAGGCCCTTGCTAGGGGTCCATTTCATCTTTGCTGTTCCAAGCTGAGCATGTTGGATATATATGCTCAAGCTTGAGGGGGAGTGTTAGAGTAATTTTAGTATTTAGTCTTTGTTTGTCTTCTTTATGTAAATTACCCATAGAGCTTTTCTCCTATATAAGAGAGCTCTAGGGTTAATGGAAATTCATCTGGCTAATTCCCTTCAACACCACTTACCCACGAAAATCTAAAGATAGAGAAATATTAGATGATGTAATAATGACGATGTGAGATTTTATCCCATACATAATAAAGAATGATATTATTGAAGACCATCAGATCCAAGATCAACAGACACCATTGCTGTAACAGCAACCCTGTTAGATCAACAGACACCATTGCTGTAACAGCAACCCTGTTGTATTCCCTCCTACGGCAGGCATCGTTTCATGTTAATATAATTTGCATATTGATTAATAGAATTACTACTATTCATCCTTACATTTTTACCTCTGATAATATAAATGAATAGTATGTAATACCCATATTCAACTTGCACAACTCATGATTAATTAACATAGTTCGAAGAGCTTTTAGGCTTAAAAAATCAATTCAGATCTTAGCATTCAAGCCCACAGTTCGATGCAAACTTCTCATTTTAGATCTTATCTTAATCTTCTTCATTTTTCGACCCACTTCGACCCACTCCTGTTTATTCATTTCATGTTTAAATAAGTTGATTGAGTTCAAAAACAAATTTGTATCAGATTATGCACCATTTAAGTTGATTATTCTTCCCGCCGTCGATAACAAAATATGTACAGGCATTTCTTTCCATCATTATCATTTGTAGCTCGATTCAAACATGTACCATTTTTTCTTGTTCTTGGATATGCAATCAGTAAACAAATTAAATCATCACTACATGTGTAGGTACTGTAGGACGACAAGAAACTTTAACTGGAAAGAGAAGCAAATGAAAAATACAGAGACCATATACGAATTTTGAGAATGAATGGATATTCTAAGCTGATAAATAATCTCAGTATCTATCCGAATAAATATAGGATGAAACCACAAAAATTAGAGCAAATGGTTTTTACAATGTACAAAAAAGTATTGACTACAAAGACAACCTCAAACTACCCATTTGTGCAGATAAATATTCACATTACTATATGGGCCCTATGCCTCCAGAAAGTAACCTCAGCAACGGATGCTTGTAGTCCTCATATACCCGGTCACGAGCACTCTCGCCATCAATCTTCGCTGCCTTGTCATGAATGCGTGTAGATGCTGTCATCATCAATGTGGTGTGAGGCCATGGATGATGCAGTCGCAACTTCAATACTACTTACTGAGCCAATGGATGGCGGAACAGCTTCTCCAAAACTGCTTATGGTCATCGACGAATCGATCCATGGTCTGTTGGATGAAAGTTCTTGGCCATCTTGGGAGTAGTTTCCAAATGACTTCAAGCTTACTTGGCTATTTTCATTGACAGACTTCACATCTGTAATAGGCTCTCCTCCCATTATCCTAACCACAGAAGTCATTGTGGGCCTGAGCTTGGGGGAATAGTTGGTGCATAGAAGAGCCAGGCTCAGCAGTTGCTCCGCCTCGGATTTGGAATAATTTAGACCTAACTTTGGATCAACAAGGTCGAGGAGCTTTCCTTGTTCATTTAGAATATTGGCCTGCAGGGTTAAATGAATTTCAATATCATTGTTTTTCTTCATGTCAGTATGATTCAATACAACCTTAAAACAGAAATGTTAGCTACATCAGTAAAAAGGGTATAACAATCAGGTCCCATCAGTTTTTAGAGGATCACGGTTTATTTTACGGAGACCCACTTAAGATAATCATGCCTAACTATAAGTTACAAAAAATCTTATCATCTTGTTGTTAAAACCTTCTTATTTATCAATCTACTATTTTTTTCGAAACAAGAGTGGGAAACATGCACAAGTTCTCATCCCAAGATTTGAACCCTGATCGTTTAGATGGTAGACACACTGAAGTACCAACATACCATTGAAATGGGTTTGTCTACTACATTCTTTACTAATCATAGAACCCACATTTCTTTCTTCTAAAAAATTGGTCCGAGAGAGACTTGTGATTGTCCTATGGAGGGACCAGGCTCAAGCTCCATTTCCCATTGATCATGGTACTTTCTTATGAGGTCCCTTTAAGATTTTCTATGCGAACCTTTTTTGTGATTCAGCACTCTGGGGGTAAACTTTAAGGAGCACACATGTCAATCCCAAGTAATGGCTTACACATTTGGCAAAGTGGCACACTTAGATAAACGAACCCAATTCCACCTTCTCTAGTTTAGCTTGTGAAATTTCCAAGCAACTCCTCATTCAAGGCTACTCATGCAAATTGTCGGGCTACTCCTTGATGGCTGCTCGTGCAATTTTTCAGGCAACTCTAACTCATGTTTGAATAAAGTTGGTAAGTGACCTTAAGTGGTCAACAACCGTACCCCGGTCGTTTCGCGGCCGGCGGTTGCGGGATGACCGGATCCGACCGAGCCACAATGTGCAGGTGCGGGAAAATGGGGGCGGACGGCTCGAGGGGCTCGCACCCTATAAATAGACCTCCCAACGGAGGACAAGTAGTACAAGCAAAGCCTCGAGTTCAGGAGCCCCCCTCCCATCCCTCTCTTTCTCTCTCACGTTCTCTCTGAATGATCTTGATTCACAACTGTTATCAGAGCGCTTGTTCAAGATCCCGCTATTCAATGTTTCTTTGGCCGCCCCTCGCACCTTGGAACTCCATTGCTGCCGCCGTCGAGCTCCTTCAGAATCGTCTCGAAGGTTGCAGCCACTGTCGGTCATTTCTTCAACCTAAACCCTAAAGTCGATCTCCAGGTCATTGCTTTTATTCTTTTGGTTATTTAGCGAGAAATACCTTAAAATTTCCGAAAACTTAAAAAAAAGCCTTGGCCTGCAAGTTTTTTTAACTTCCCACATTTCTGCTATGTATTGTTTTGAGATTTTTAAAATTTTGTTTTTTTAACTTGGTTGCAACTTGGACATTTTTAAAAAATCCCATCTTAATAATTTCCTGCCATTAACGAGAAAGACGAGAAATTAATTAGAAGATAGGCTCTTTTTTTATTAATCAATTATATCATATCGCAATTTACAAAGGTAAGTAGATTAGCTTGATTAAGCTTATTGTTTAGTTTAAAAAATTAATTAAGGGGAGGGAGTCGTTACAAGAAGCCGCATTCACGTTTTGTTATTTTTTTGGACTGTCTATTAAATCATTTCTTAATGGTCTATGCATTTTTTTAAAAGAAAAAGGTTCTTGACAAGTTTGGGAATCTTGGTTTCATTGGATTAAGGTTTGGATAAAGTTTTATTTATTGTTCCTCCACTTCATAATCGCCTTACAAAGATTACGTTTTTTTCAAGGGGAGGATCTGATAAGTATCAATTAACATTCAATCTTAGTAGTTGATTGTTATAAAATTACGTTGTTGATTAATTAATTAAGTTTTTTTAAAAAATCAAGTTTTTCCATTAAATTGAAATACATCTTTTATTATTATTATTTTGACATTTTTTGAATCTTATCAAAGTTATTAAGAACCTCATTGATTACCTTTAGTAAAATAGCCTACTTCCTAAATCCTTTGTTATTGATCAAGTAAAATTATTTAATCTCATTCCAACCTTATATTTATTTCATTAGATTCAAAATGACAAGCAAGACAATTGCCACAGAAGTGGAAAAATTGAGTACCTAACGATTCTAATTATGAATTGTGGAGTAGAAATATCTACTTTGGCCTGCTACACGATAGCACACACTCCATAATAGACAAACCCGGCTCTACATTATCTGAGAATCTAATTGTGAAAGAAATTAGGTCCAACGAACAGTGGGAGAAAACATATAATAGGGCTAGAAGTTTTATGCTGACCCATATGGAGTTAAATCTGATTCGGGTCTTCGAGACCTGTAAATCAGCGTATGAGCTCTAGACTGCGGTTAAGGAGAAATATCACTCCAAATCCGATTAAGCGTCCATCTTCTTCTACACAAGTACAACTCGTGTAGAATGAAGGAATCTAAAAGCGTCCTCGAGCACGTGAACAAGATGATCATGATGGCAAAAGATTCGGCAGCTGCTGGATGCGCAATTCCGGAGATGATGCAGATAGAAACCATCTTAGGAAGTCTCCCGTAGTCATTCAACATGCTTTCTACATCCTTGAGGATGAACGACAATATAAAGAGTGTGGCGAACCTACCTGCACAGCTGGTGATTGAATAAGATCTCTCAAAGCAAAGATAGAAAGTCGAGATCTTTGAGGTTGAGGAGGAGGAAGAAGAAGCTAATGTGATACACAAAAAGAAAGGGCCAGGCCCCTCCAAGGTGAATTTCAAGGGAAAGAGTGGGAAATACCCACGTGGCTCTTGCTACGGTGGCGGCAAATTTGATCATTTCAAGGTCAATTACCCCAACAAGAAGAATCCAGGACATTCTAAAATGCCTGCAAACAAAGACAAGAAGAAAATGGAATTCGCGTCTGTCGTAGAATGCAACTCCGTCATCACGGACAGTGACAGATGTTGGATCGACTCTGGAGCAACCAGACACCTCGCAAAGATAAAGGAGGACCTGGTGGACTTCAAGGAGCTGAGCAAAGGAGAACAAAGGATCTTCATGGGGAACAACACCTACCTGGACATAGAAGGTGTTGAGACGTACAGGCTTAACCTGAGGGATAGCATTATGGTATTGAACGATGTACTATATGCCCCAGGGATACGTCGAAACCTGATCTTTGTCCCAGTGTTGCTCAAGAAGGATTTTGAAGTTTGCTTTTATAATAAACGTATATCTATAGGCAAGAATAAGAAGGTCTATGCGATGAGAAAGTTTGTGCCCGAGCATGACCTGTTTTGTCTTCCTATAATAAACTCTAGTGAATCAATGAATGTCTCTTCTGAGTATTCTTTGTGTTGTTTGTCTGACTATGACTTGTAGCACATGAGATTAGGTCATCAAGGAAATTCTAAGATGGATCAAATGATGAAGGCAAATTTATTGTCTAAGATCACGGATGCAAGGACATTGCCCTGCGAACATTGTCTGATCGATATGATGACGGGAAGACCCTTCTCAACCAGAATTCGGTCAACAGAGTTACTAGGTTTGATCCATTCAGACATATCTGGACCACTGAACGTTAGCACATGTAGGAATAAGGAATACCTTATAACATTCATTGATGATTACTCAAAGTTCTCCTATGTCTATCTCTTAGGAAGAAAGTCAGAAGCACTTGAAACATTTAAGAGATATAAGACGGAAGTGGAGACAAGATTGGGAAAACCAATCAAGACCCATAGGACAGACAGAGGTGGGGACTATACCTCAAAGGAATTTGAGGATTACTGTATTCAGACATGCATTCGTAGGCAGACTACAATGCTCTATACACCACAACAAAATGGTGTAGCACAAAAAAAGAATCGAACCTTGATGAATGTAGTAAGGTGTATGCTTTAACACTCAAGACTCTCTACGAAATTTTGGGGAGAGGCGGTGTTGACTGCGAACTACATACAGAATAGGATTCCCACCAGGTTCGTCAAATCAACGCCATATGAAATATAGAATGGCAGAAAGCCCGAGTTGGGCCATCTCCGGAAATGGGGATGTGTTGCACATGTTTTGGTAACAAGTCAGCTTAGGGACAAGCGAGACTTTAAGACATTAAAGTGCAAGTTTATTGGATATAGTGAGAATTCTAAAGGATATAGGTTCTTCCATGAAACTAAAGGTCTGATCGAAAGTCGTGATGCTACTTTCCTTGAAATTCATCAAGAAAAGGAGCATGAAGTAGAAGAATCAGATACTCCGATTGTCCTACAGGACAATGAAGACGACTTGAACATTAGACAAGAACTTCGAGATGATATCGATCATCCAAATATAGAGAATGAATCTATGGAACATGATGATCCTTTAAAGGAAGTGGGTGGACCCACACAAGCCACGAGTATAATCGACAACAAGAGACCCAGAACATGGCCTGCATGGAAGGAAGATTATCATTTCTATGGATGTGAGGCATCATGCTACACTGTGGATGAGGATGTCATGGATTATCCCATATCCTTTAATGAAGCTATATCTTCGTCTGAGTCGGAATCATGGACGACCGCCATGAGGGGTGAGTTGGACTCAATCGAGCGAAACATTATTTGGGAATTATGTGATTTGTCAGAAGGTAGGCAATGCATATGATGTAAGTGGGTATTCAAGAAAAAGTACCGAGTTGACATTACTGTTGACAAATATAAAGCCAGATTAGTTGCCAAAGGTTATACTCAGCAAGCTGGAATAGATTTTCAGGAAACCTACTCTCTAGTGGTTAAGTTTGCATCCATTCAGATGATCTTAGCCATAGTTGCATATATGGATTTGTAATTGTTCCAAAAGGATGTGAATGCGGCCTTCTTTAATGGAGAATTAGAGGAGATTTATATGCGACAATCTGATGGTTCTCATGTTGAAGGTCAGGAGAAAGGGGTTTACAAGTTAAGAAAGTCATTATATGGCTTGAAGCAATCTTCACGATAATGGTATCTCAAATTTCATGGGAAAGTTATCCAATCTGTATTTGTTTCAAATAAATTGGATAGCTGTGTGTATGTCATTAAGAGTGGGAGCAGGTTTGCAATCATGTCATTGTATGTGGATGACATTCTGCTTGCAGGTAATGACATACAACTACTCAATGAAATCAAACAGAAATCGAGCAATGAATTTGAGATGAAGGACATGGGCGAATCATCTTATGTTCTTAGAATTAAAATAACAAGAGACATGGACTCAAGGACATTTAGTCTTAGTCAGCAAAGATATTTGCATACTATATTAAGGAGACTTGGGATGCAGAATAGCACTCCAGCTCCAACATCACTCATGATGGGAACGAGACTCAGTAAGAGCCAGTGTCCCAGAAAGGAGATGTAGAAACCTTTAGATATACCATATGCACAAGCGGTGGGGAGTCTAATGTATGCGATGATGTGTACTCGACCTGACTTAGCCTATCCAGTAAGCTTAGTCAGTAGATATCAAAGCAATCCTGGTCCAGTACATTGGGAAGCTGTAAAGAGGATTCTTCGATATCTGAAAGAGACCGTACATCTGAAACTTTTGTATCAAGCAGAATCGCTTGAAAGGGTAGGATACTCCGATGACGATTTCGAAGGGGATGTGGATGATAGAAAATTCACATCAGGTTATCGGTTCATGTTTGGAGGTACATCCATTTCTTGGGGTAGCAAGAAACAAGAATGTGTATGTCGATATACACAGGAGGCTGAGTACATTGCATGTAGCATGGCCACCACTCATGCTATATGGATCATGCATTTTCTAGAGAATCTAAGCCTCGAATTGGTCAAAGAGCCAATTGAAATGTATTATGACAATCAAGCTGCGATAAGCTTGTTCAATAATGGGGATAATAGTTCTAAGGGAAAACACATTAAGATCCAATATCACTATATACAAGATATAGTGGGAAAGCAAGAAATCATGGTAACCTACATACCTACCAGTGATATGTTGGCCTATTCCCTAACCAAGGGAATAGCTGCAGGAACATACATTAAACATGTTGGTTTAATGGGACTCAGGAATGTATGAGTCAAGGAAGATGTTTCATAGATAATGATCATCGTATGATAAATCTCCATGTATATACTACACGAATAGTGGGAGCATATATGTTTTTGACCACTTCGATCAAGTGGGAGATGTTTGGATAAAGCCGGTAAGTGACCTTAAGTGGTCAACAACCGCACCCCGACCGTTTTGCGGCCGGCGGTTGCGGGATGACCGGATCCGACGGAGCCACAATGTGTGGGCACGGAAAAATAGGGGCGGACGGCTCGAGGGGCTCGCGTCCTATAAATAGACCTCCCAATAGAGAAGAAGTAGTACAAGCAAAGCCTCGAGTTCGGGAGCGCCCCTCCCATCCCTCTCTTTCTCTCTCATGTTCTCTCTGAGGGATTAAGCGGCGTACCTCGATTCGCAACTAAGGCTACTACTGCAATATGTCAAGCAACTTCTCATCTAGGGCTACCCTTGAAACTTTTACGAAACATTCTCCATTCAACCCTGGTCACTTCATGCTAATTATTAACTCAATAGCAAATGCATTATGCCCTAGTAATGAGAATCTACTTTTCAAGGTTCCTACATGAGAGAAACTCATCTTTCGAGATTCCATACCGAAGAGTATCTTTAACAGGTCCCTGCGAGAGAGGCTCATAGGTCTACGTATAGACATTCCAATTACTTTTTTGACCCTGGAGAGAGATGGAATCATCTTATGCTAAGGAAATATGTTGTGGGCCAGAGCTCTCAAGAGAGCGAATCTGTAGTGCTAAGGTAACTATGCTTGATACAGAAACAGAGCAAGCACGTGCACCTTATTTCAACCTAATTGCTCATTGGATCATCATTTTAGACCCCAATCCTCTAGTTCCCCCTACCCACTGACATGATCAAGATACATAATTGTTATTATAAGCAATCAGAGGTGTATGCGTTGAGTAGAGGTGGTATGTATTGTCATGTATCCAGTGTATGTGTCAATTGATTTTTTTTAGTTTGACTAAGCTTAGCATTCCATGGTCCAGCTTAAAGGAGAGTGTTGAGGTTATTGAAGTGTCCAGATAATTAGATCTTGTGAGGAGACGTGCCAATTATTTAGTAAGTGGTCATGTGTCTAATCCTATATGGCCTAATGTGATAAAGTAGAGAGTGACTATGTGAGTAGTGTGTCATCTATATACAAGACATTTTACTACAGTGAGAAGTATCAATCTACAAATACAACTATTAAGCCACTTCTCAAGTGGACAATCATTTAAAACCATATAAATCCATGTTTTGATATTGTGTTTGGCTACATTTTATCTCTGTTTCAGATTTTAAAAAGATGATAACTACAACAAAAAACATGAAATTTCATAACCACAATGTGGATATACATGTAAAAAAAATCACAACTCACAAAATCAAGAAGGCAAAGAAAGTCCTCGGATCTACAGCTCATGTTGCTCTTTCCACTAACAATCTCTAACACTACAATTCCAAAGCTGTAGACATCCGCTTTTTCTGTTAGGTAACCACGTGTTGCATATTCTGGAGCCATATAACCTCTAAAACATCACAGTTAATATTAGGCAGTGATTGCAAGGAATGCAGGAGAAATATGATAAGAAAATTGTAGAAAGATCTCTATTAAGCAGTATTGCACGAAATTATGAATTAAATAACTATGTTTCCATAAAGTAAAACTTATAGCAGTGGTGATTTACTTACATGGTTCCAGCAATCTTAGTAAAAATGTGAGTGTGACTCTCATCATCAAGTTTTGCTAAGCCAAAGTCAGATATCTTTGCATTGAGATCCTTGTCAAGTAAGACATTGGTTGATTTGATGTCTCTGTGGACAATCTTTAGCCTTGATTCCTCATGGAGGTAGGCTAAGCCCCTTGCTATATCCAGAATGATCTTCCACCTTGTCCGCCACCCCAATGCCAGTCTTGTTTCCTCAGGACCTGAAGTTGTAAGCATCATATTTGGAAGTGAAGTGATTGGCAAGAGCAGCCAGCCAAAAAAATACGCATACAAAAAATAGCAACAAAACATACCGAATAGAGCATGAGCAAGGGAGTTGTTTTCCAAGTATTCGTATATTAGCAATAGCTGATTTCCTTCGATGCAACACCCATGAAGCTTTACGAGGTTTGGATGCTGCAGAGCAGAGATCATGCCTATCTCATTCAAGAATTCACGGTTTCCTTGCCTAGACAAGGAAGAAAGCTGCTTGACAGCAATTACACTGCCATCTGGAAGTACTCCCTGATATCATGACATTTAACATTCTGATAAGTCAACCAAAGAACAAGCTTAAGCATGCAAATATAACATGCTAAGAAAAGATCCAAATTATCCAAACCTTACCTTGTAGACTGGACCAAATCCCCCTTCACCAATTTTGTTAGCAGAATCAAAATTTCTGGTTGCGACCTTTATCTGACTTAGAGTAAAATGAGCTCCTTGCAACTTAAAGTGTTTTAATGCTGTATAAATATATTGACTTCCTATTAGATATTGTGGTGGGCATAAGTAATAAAGATACGTACATGCAGTTTACAACAAGATATAGTTAAACAAACAAAAAGATGGATTCAGTACAAGTCAATAAAAAGATAAGAAATAAAGTCTATAAATAAAATATTGTTAGACTAAGGAAATTTCCAAAAGAAAACAAAAACAAAGTTCAGTTCATAATATTACCTTTGTTTTCCCTCCGTTTCTTGTACAGAAGTAACCAAGGTACAAGAGTAGCCAGAAAAATAACCACACAGGAAGTGAGGACAATGCCAGCTATTTTACCAACAGGGAAGCCCTTCTTTGTATACCGAATAGGAACGAAGTCTACAAGAATGACATTAGTGAAGAAGCTTTTAAATCTGATCAATAACCTACAAAATATGAAGCCCTCGAAGGAAAGGATCATGACGAACTTACTTGGTGTAATTGAAATAGCTGATACAAGTGGACCATATACCCCTCTATCTGGAATAGCGTTTGTTCCCTTCCCACTCCATCTAAAGTGTATCTCTAAAGTGCTATCAACGGATGCAATGAAGGACTTCACAACTTCTCGAGCAGTTCCATTTGCTGCTTCAGCAATATTAAAATCTTCCAGAACTTTTCGACCCTGTGCAAAAAAAAATGAGCCGAATATTAGCAATATGGTGCACCCAAAAAATAAATTTCACTATAAAGGTCAAATAGAAAAGTTAGTAGGTGCATGCTTTTAACTAATTTCTGAAGAAGATGATAATTTCTTAGCTGAGCAAGTCTAAGGTATCGGATGAATAATAGCAAATCCGTGTATAAGTCTAGAAGAAACTCCAAACTGACACCTCAGTTTTCAGTGGGGCATCCCTATCTAAAATCATTTCTAGAGAAGTCTAGATATCAATAATGTGGTATCTTTTATATTTTATCAAACTTGTCATTCTGTTGAATTTCCAGAGTGGTAGCTTCATTTTCTGCACCAGCTTAAATCACGGTTTTCACAGCTTAAGATGCATTACTCATCTCAACATAGTGCACAATAGTTGATCTCCTGATTTAAGGAACCACCAACACAGACCCGAACTGTATCTAATCATGTGTCGCTAAATCTTTACGATCTTTGAAATAGGCAAAAGGGAACGAGAGATGTACAAAAAGAAAGTTTGAACAGCTATTTATACTATTTATGACAGAGATGTATTGAAATTACCTGAATAAATACATCGAAGAATCGCCTCCCAACACTAGAAAATGTTTTATCATCTGTAAAAATTATTTCGGAAAAGTGTAGTTTGACTGTGTAATTCCCCCTCTGTAAACAAAGACCATAGTATCTGAGAGATGAAGCAGCAGTACGTGCTGACAAGTATAATTGGGGATTATTCATTTTCAATGCAGATGCATTAGTGACAACATATTTTGCATTTCGATTTCCAACAAAATCTCCAGTACTGCTATAAGCCCATCTCTGACTATCAGAGAGGAAGAACGTAGATTCGCCAAGACCATTAATGTCCTCTTCGTAGTCATTTCCATCAATAGTAACACTCCCACCACCACAGTTTATGAATAACTCATAATCTGCAGGTATCGAATAACAAAAGATCGCAAATTCAGTTTTGAAGCATATGATCAGATGCTGTGTAATTAAACAATGCAAAGTCCAAATCTCACTTGTAGATTTCTTAGAGCAGGGAAGATTCTTCATTAGGCACCATGTTGTCCTGGAAAATGGCAGGACGAAATGCAGAATGCAATCATAATTTTGAGCATGGAAATATTTTAAATTTGCACAACTTAAAAGATGTTAAACCATTTTATTTGAAGCATGATGCTTACGAGGTGTTTCCTGAGAAGAAAAGACTGGAAACCAAATTCCTGAACTCGAGAAGGGGAATTTTAATTAACTTTTTAATAAAAAGCATGCTTTTATTTACGAAAAATTCATAATTATGACTCTTACACATAATTTTTCTCGCAACTGCCTTTATCAGGACCTGTAAAAGAATTATATGACAAATCTCTACAAAAGAGAAACATGGTATTCACCCCTTAACATGTATTGTTCAAATAGAAAAAGATTTTAAAAGGATTTCATAAAAGAACTACATACATTAGTTTATTCCCAAACATCCACTCCGGTATGGTTCCATTCAACATATTATCTGTAAGGTACCTGTAAAAGAAAATGTTCCTTCTTCAAAGTTAGATAAGAAATGGTTCAAAATACTCTTTCCACCCTATTTTACTTGAAAAAAATGTAGTGAGAATAACAGGGATAGAAAATTTTGCAGGCCCTGAAAATGGAAACAATTTTGTAGAAAAATGTTACAATTGAAAGGTGCTGACTTACATATAGTTTATCGGTTGTATCTGTAGCCGAAAAGCTCGTGGTATCTCTCCACTAAATTTATTAAAGCTTAAATCTCTGCAGTGGCATTCATCACAATATTGGGGAAAAAATCACTTTATCCTTCATGAAGAACGTTATCTTCCAAATGCAATAGAAACAATTTACAATAGAAAAATCCTTGTGACTATATCAGTATAAAAAACCAAGGATCTCTTAGATGTCAATCCATGCACAGCTTTGTATAACATTCATTTTAAATGTGCATGCAACATCCACATCACAAGAAAAATGCAGTAGTCATAGTGAAATCATATGAATAATCTGATTATCTAATTGCAATATTGGATTTATAGAGAGAGTGATGGGAGATGAGCAACAAGCTCCGCCGCCAATCCCTTTTGGAAATCCAATAATGCAAATAAATGTTGCTAGAATAAGGTAGGAAACATATCATTTGGATTGAAAATGAAAATAAATGCTTGATGCACCACCCGTTCATGCATTTAATGCAATTTAGTGCGATGTCAGTATCCCATGCCAATAAATCATGTATCCTCTGTTATTACATTCAATGCCCTTTGTATTGGGATATTCGGACTTGTGAACCAGTCCATTGGGTTGGGGGTGTGTCCATATATACCAGAGTGTTATATTAGGCCTTTTCTTCATCTTCCTGTACCACCGTTTTACCACCACAGAAAAAAGAGACACCACCAACATCAAGGAGTAGCATGGATAAGGGTGAAACTCATAAAACATATGTTTGTGTTTGTTTCATGCTTTCGTGTTCGCTTGTTTCTTTACACATGTTCACCGTATTTGATATAATTGTCATGAAAGTGTTTCTGTTATTATTCGTACTCAATCCATATCCATTTTATATTGATATGTGCACCCTTTTAATCATATTTTAAAATGGATAATGATGTGGTAATATCAAAATCGTATTTGTGTCTGAAATTTGCATCCCCAATTAAGATATATTTATTAGAGTATGAATCATGTCTTTGGTCATATATCTCCAATAGCCAGAGTTAGGTGACTGGGACCTATTTATAGGGGCCTATGCCACATGTTTCTAAGAGAAAGTTCAATAAAGACAATAGATTGCTTCTCACATGGAGCATGTCAGCTGACCATCTCAATTATGTAAATGATATTTTTATATAACTATTACTGAGTTTTATATCATTTTCAACATGAAAGTAATTTCAAGGATCATTCATTCTCAATGTTCCCTATTTTATCTTGTTTATTTTATTCCAAATTCAGGTTTTGTAGAAGATTTTATGGTGACAATGCAACCACGATGCTTCTAAGAAGCGAAGTTCATCGAATAATTCTAGAGAATATAGCCCATGGCAGTAGGGAACACTAAATTGTATCAAGATCTTAACGGGCAATAGGTTCATGAGGCATACGGAAAAGAAGTTGTGACCTTCACAAAGGTGGAAGCACGGATAACAGTGTCGTGCATGCTAGCAGGGCAACAAGAGCAAAGACAATGATGGCAAAAATACGATTAACTTTCCGGATCACTAAAACAAATGTTATGGTATAAAATAATTATCGCATATAATAACACCATAATATATATATTAAACAATCTAAAGAACAATGCAATCTCAAGAGACAAGTATCGAAAATTAAAACCCCATTGGATAAAAACCATGACTTAAGTACGATGACTTAGGATTTCCGATAGAATGAGTCAATCAACAAAAACAACCCTTAGTTATTTCCTTGAAGTTAACTCAACCACTTACATGCGCTTTAAATCACATATCAAAGCCTTTTGCACATCTTGGATCAAGAAGGCATTTCCACAACTTGGACCACACACCAAGTACCAATACAATAGTGATGTAAACAATATTACAACAATCAATAAAGCTTCAAATAAATATGTAATGTAATGAGGCCAGCAAATGTGCAAGGTAAATGTATATAGAAATTGCAAATCAAGCGTGGTGATAAATGACTCTCAATATTTAATCTTTCACCAAGGAGCGAGAAAGACATCCTCGAAAGGAGCTTGAAAAAAGGGCTAGAAAGGTTTTCCTTTTGTGTAAAGAATGTATAAAAGTTGTGTCTTACTCATGAGTTAGCCTTGTATATTTATAAGTGAGCCATCAAGTTCAACAAGGCATTAGATCCTTTTGTGTAAAGAATGTATATAAGTTGTGTTTTACTCATGAGTTAGTCTTGTATTCGAGGGATATCATGCCTATCACTCCTGGATCTTCTAGTGCTCCATCTAGCTCATCCAACTCGCTTCCCCTGTTTCTATCGGTACTTCAGGCACCGTCTATGTACTTACTAGTTACAGGGCAAACCTCTCCGAGTGGATCATGGATTCAGGTGCTACTCATCACCTGTGTAGAGATAAGGTTCAGTTCACTTCCTACAGAATTGTTCAACCTAATAAAACAATAGTTATTGTCGATGGCACACATTCCTCTGTTACTGGAAAGGGGGAATTAGACTGACACAATCCATGTACCTGTAGAATGTTCTTCATGCTCCTGATTCTCAATAAATTTATTATTTGTTAATCAACTCACCAAGGATTTACATTGTTGTTCCATCTTTGACTCCTCTTCTCTTATGTTTCAAGATATACTCACGGGCAATGTAATTGGATGTAGCCATGAACAAAGGGGTCTCTACAGACTGATTCAATCTCGATATGATGGTGCCTCTTCCATTCCCATTGGGCCATTGCCCTCCTATATGTGGCATATTCAGTTAGGTCATCTTCTGCTAGAGTCTTCCCTCATATTTCATCCAGATCTAACTTTCACTAGGAGGCTTGCCAACTTTGGAAGCATCATTGTTCTAGTTATCCTAGTCATCAGAGTTGTACCAGTAGTTCCTTATCTGAGTTAGTACAATTTAATATCTAGGATCCTAATCATGTCCATGTCCATACGGGGCATATTTAGCATTTGCTAGAAATAGCAAAGTTTGACAAGCAAAAAGGATGCTCCCGATTCCCGAATCCAAATCAGAATCCGACGTTGAGGCGAGCATGCATGCATGCGTGTTTGTTTCTTACTTATACTAAGACAAAAAACCCTTAGAGAATACATCAATATATATACCTTCAAGAACTTCCAATTACAATATATGCGACTATCTTTTTGTCCTGCATGGGTTATAATATCAACTTCAACATTGTAATCTTTCCATCCATCATTGTATTTGGCTTTCCCAAAATTTTAGCTCCCACCAGCTTCCTTCCAATCCACAATTTAACTTCAACTAGAAAATTAAAGGATCAAGTTGCACATAGCCAAAGAAGGAAAGGTCAAATCAGAAAAAGAATTATACAAATTATAATAGTCAACATGGTCCAAAATCATTCACGATCATAATAGGTCATCAAATTACTTCTTTTTTAGAGGATCATCTGTATAATTGTTGGGATTTATCATTGAGGCATACAAAGAATGGACAGTGTAAAAACAGCCTTCCTAAATAAAATCATAAAAAGAGAGAATAGAGACTCACAATGTTTGCAGATTGCTCATGTGTCCAATATAATCCGGAATTCGACCAGATATTGAACAATTCCTTAAGATCCTGCAACATTTAAAAAAATAAACATTGAATTTTTATAGTAAGAAATTGTTAGGGGAAATGTTCACACATGTACAAGGCTAATAGTTAAACAAGATAATCGATTCTGGAAGTTCACTCTTGAAGTCAATCATTATTTCACGAATCGGGTATCCATAGTGAGGTTAGTTTGAGACCTCATGGATATTGATTTCCCTGATTCCAAAGGCACTGATCTAATCCCTAAGACGTTCTTTTACCTCTTAAATACACAATATTGCACTAAATATTTTGGTTTCATTGGTAACGATGTTAATATAAAGGGATTTTTACCCAACAAAACCTATAATCTTTGCGAATGACCTCTACGACCTTTGAAATATCGATATTCCTCCCTCGACCCTCTAAACTTGCTCCCTCTTACCCTATAGACCATGCCGTTAATTTGAGACTTTTTGAGTTAACTACCTTGGGTTTAAGTTGAGCTATCTAACCCTAACAAATCTAATGGTAGGTTTTCTTCTACTCTCCCTCCTTTCTTCTTCTCTCTCCTTCCTCCTACTCCTTCCCCATCAAGCAGCCGGACCGTCACTTTCTCCGCCTCCATTTCCTCCCCTTTGTCTTCATCAGCGCCATCGAGGTCATCTCCGTGCTGGACAATCTCGTCACCGATGACACTGAGATCATCGTTCCCATGGCCAAATTTGAAGGAGGCTAGGGGCAGAGGGCCGGGAGGGCCAGGGGCATAGGGCAACATCGGACTAGATCGGCCATCTGAACGAGACGTGCGGGGAATTTGGGGTGTGGGGTGGGGAGTCGACCTAGAGGAGGTGGAGCTTGTTGGTGGTGGGTCGACCGGCGTGGGGGAGGGAGCAGGGGGCTTTGAGCGGCATGGGGGAGGGGGAGCAGGGGGGCTTCGACTGGCGTGGGGGAGGGGGAGCAGGGGTGCTTTGAGCAGCATGGGGGAGGGGGAGCAGGGGGCTTCGACCGGCGTGGGGGAGGGGGGGCAAGGGTGCTTCGAGCGACGTGAACGGCGTGGAGGAGGGGGGGCTTCGAGCGGCCTGGGGGAGGGGAGCAGGGGGGCTTCGAGCGGCTTGGGGGAGGGGGAGCGGGAGGGGCTTCGATCGGCGTGGGGGAGGGGGAGCAGGGGGAAGCTCCGAGCGGCGTAGGGGAGGGGGAGAAGGGGGCTCCGAGCGGTGTGGGGGAGGGGGAGCCGAGGGAGGCTTCGAGCGGTGTGGGAGAGGGGGAGCGGGGGGGGCTTCGGGCGGCGCGGCCGGTGGGGGCATGGGAGGCGGTGGCTGGGGCTTCGGGCGGGAGGGGGGCTTTGAGCTAGTAGGCGACGCGGGGGACTCGAGCAGGTGGGCGGCGGTGCCGGGGGGGGGGGGGGGGGGGGGGGGGTTGGGCGCTGGCTTCGAGGAGGAGCACTAAGGAGGTTATGGATGCAAAAATTCCTAATATAAAATAAAGAAAGTAACGGAATCCGGTCACTTTTGACGGACAAATGGATGGGGGTTAACCACAGGGTCTGTAGGGTAAGGGTTAACAAGTTTAGGGGGTCGAGGGAGGAATATCGATATTTCAAAGGTCGTAGAGGTCATTGGCAAAGATTATAGGGTCTGCCGAATTAAAATCCCTAATATAAATGTAAGCAAAAATCCATGTTAAGATGTATTCAAACCATATGATATTGCAAGTATACCTTAAGTTTTAACACAATATCCATATTCTTAGTGGCACATGATCTCAGTAATTCTTTATGGGCGTGCATTCTCTTTGAGGATATATTAAGTTTATTTTCAAGAATCTAATAAATATCTAGATTGTGACAATAAAATGGTATAAAACTTATAACAACCCGATTCATACTTAAGAAAAAATCCATTTTCAGTGTACAGAACATGGCATGTAGACATTGATACACATCAACAAGAAAAATATATATTTAAAGGTATGCAATTGCCTTGTGTAAAGACTAATTAACAAGTATATTTGATATTTTTATCAAGGTCCTCCATTGTGCAAGATTAATGAAGTTAATGCAAGTTGTGCATGACTGGACGGTATCTGTAGCTCAAAGAAGGCATTGTAAAGAATTCATGTATAAATGGTTGATTATGATGGATCCATATATCACAGAGAATATTGTGCACACATTTTATCTATATAAGAGAGGGCGATGAAGGATATTGTGCACACATTTTATCTATATAAGAGAGGGCGATGAAGGCTCAAGAAGTGTTGGAAGTGGGACTATCCAAAGGGATCTTAGATTCTTAGTTAATTGGATTCAAGCTCAAGAAAGACTTAAAATAGATCTGAATGGAGGCAGAAAAATCTATGCAGCTGACCCTACTAAATTGTGAGAAAAGGCTTTGTTGTTGTAATCTCCTTTAGTAGCAAAAAAGTCCATGCCACATTATCTGGGCTTACTACACCCATCATAAGGCCGTTTATCTATCATGAATCACATTACATCTTGTGGTTCTTTGTTTGCTCTGATTTCTAGTTTTTTTCTCTGGAAGTATCTTTTCGGTACTGTAGCTTCAAATTAAATAAACGTTAATTTATAATTTTCCAGTAAAAGAAAAACTACAAAAAAAACTTGGGGGAGGGGGGGGGGGGGGGAGGAGAGGCATATAGAGACACTCTTCTGAATCAAACAGATGTATGCTTACAAGATTTGAAGATTCATATTCTGCAAAGGTGGAAACGTCCCATCTCCTTTATAATCAGATACCCTCCTACAGAATTGAAAGTGCACCCATTCGGTAAATTTGATTGGACGGGGTATCTTGATGAAAACCATTTACAGTTTTTTTTTTTTTGCAAAAAGATACAACACTTACAATTCCAGTAACTTTTGCAAGTTAGACAGTGTTGAAGGAAAGGACCCTTCCAATGATGTCCCTTGCATATCCCTAGATATCATTTAACTTAAATTTATGCAAGCTGTAAAGATAGTTAATCAAATGATATGAAGCAAAAAAAGTCAAAACAAGTTGTAGATAGCAATACTAACAATCTCTTCAAAAGTGACCAGTTTCCGATAAAGCTTGGAATCTTGCCGGATATGCCAGTCCCATCGATACGACTACAAAAATTACAATGAAACTTAATTTCGCCCAGTGAGTTTAGTTGTTTGAAATAAATTAGATTGCATATTAGATAACCATCAATGTAATATATCGAGAACTGAAATAGAACAGAATCGCAGCAAACACAATATCAACAGAGATTGACGTGGATCGAGATGGTCAAAATGACCACTCTCTTCTGTGGGAGAAGGGGCCTAATAAACATGTGTTCTTTTTACTGAAAACCATGGTGCAGGTGATGTGCGTAAGGGAAACAACCACAGGATACGCAAGTATGAAAGTAACTACAGGACAAGATTTACAAGGTTATCCCGTCACTAGGCCACGTCCTTGGCGACGTCAATGGATCCCTCTCAATATAGTGGAAATACTGTTGTACAGAAGATGATCCAAATCTTTAACCCTATACGAGTTTATATATTAACCACATAGAGATGTATCACATAATCAAAACAAAATTAGAAGGATATCTAACTAATTGGAATCCTAATGGATTCCCTAATCACAAATCAATCAAACTACGGATGGATCTTCTGATCAATAAGAAAGAATCTGGATATATCTTCACATCAATTCAGACCCCAATGGATTCTAATCAATTGGGATTCAAGACATAACAATAATATCCACCATGAATTGAATCCCCAGCTAACATGACAACAACTGAGCCACTGGCAACATTCGACATTGAGAGAATCCATGCAATGTTTGAACTTGCTCCGAGAAATAACCTTTGGGAGTATGTCAGCTGGGTTATTTATTGTGTCAACCTTCTTCATCTTGAGCCTCTTCTCTAAACAGATGAAGTGAAACTTGATATCGATATGCTTGGTGCTCTCATGATACACCTAATCATTAGCTAGGCATACTAGGCTAACACTGTCAGAATATATGATAGTTTGACCTTGTTGTAGACCGAGATCTCTCACTTGAGTTAGCCCTTCATTAATCTTAATGCTCCCTTTGAAGGTGGATCATGCAATGCTCAACTTGAACAAATTAAAAACTTCCATTTCACATTATAAATATAGGATGACCACACTATTCGACTCAATGTGTAATCCTTTGGTTCCAAGTGACAACATTGATACATTTTCAGTCATTTTGTGACGGTAGAAAACAAGAATGTGAAAGTGTAATCACATATAAAGAATAATGAATTAAAGAACACCGGGATTTTATGTGGAGCCCTATTCCATAAGGAGTTGGATGAAACACGGGAGAATTGCCTCAAAGGATGGATTTTATATTGAACTCTCTCTCAAAGGTTACCGATGGTGTGAGGCTTCTTATTTAACCACACCAGTAGACCAAGTCCCACTCATAGACGGTGTGGAGTAAACATGTGGATGTGGTAAATGCATACTAATAGCATGGGTTTTGCAAGGGTCTAAAAATTATCCTCATTGAAAAGTGAAGATAAAAGTGTCACTAAGGCGACCGCTCATGAAATCCCGTGTCAATAAAAAATTCAACCTACAATATAAATCAAGCAATGAAGAATAAGATGTGGATTTAAAATTTATTATAACTCTACAAATGTGTGTATAGGTGTACGTATGTGTAAAGTGTTGAACATAGGGAGCAAACTAGATAGATCGGGGAAATGAAGTCCAAAATATGTGTTCCTCTTATCTATGTACTTTTGTGTGCATTTTTTATTTTATATTTATTTATGTATTTTAATTTTTATATATTTTTTAATTATTTTAATATTATACTTTTTTGTTTTACTTTGTATTTTCTAAATTTTAATTTCTTTTTATTTTAAATAAGTAATACATGAATATATAAGGTCATATATACAATATAAGGTAAAGTAATTATAAATACAACTAAAAATAACCAAAATAAAAGAAATAAAAAAATTTTGGATTTTAAATAACTTTTTACTGTTTTGTGATTTTTGAAGAATTTTTTGCTAATTTTTTATATATTTTTAAGCCTAAAAATATCCCAAAACATGGAATAAATAAATAATCCGAATCGTCTAGGGATTGAAAAATATAAAATAAAGTCGAAATTTTCCAAAACTATTTTTAATAAATAATATATAATAAAAATAAAATTACAGAATAGAAAAAAATATGTTTGGAGTTTTTCGGAATTTTTTAGATTTTTATATAGGATTTTGGAGATTTTTAGTTTTATTCTTTCCATTTTCTATTTTTTTTAGTGATTTTTGGTCTGGAATTGCAAAATAATAAAATAAACAAAAATATATTTTTTGGGAATTTTTCAAAACATTTTTATATTTTTTGTTAATTTTTAATTCAAACAGGGCTCAAAAGTGCTCTTTTGATTTTTTAATAAATGTTTAGAGTGCATATAATCAAAATGCAAAAATATAGCGTGAATCTAAAATCAAGCAGATACTTAACCCTATTTTTTGAGAATTTTTGGAGCACGGATGATATATTTAATAAATAAAAAACATCAACAAAAATACATGTACAAGCAAGGGTATTTTTGCAATTATAAATAAAGGCATGGAATAAAATGCAATTTACCAAAAAATATATAATTGATATTAGAAGTTTCTATACAACAACAACAACAACAAAGCCTTTTCCCACAATTAAGTAGGGTCGGCTACATGGATTTTTCGCCTCCATTCAGATCTATCTTGGGTCAATCTCGGACTTATATCCAAAAAACTAAGATCCCTTCGTATAGTCTCTTTCCAACACTTCTTGGGCCGTCCTCGCCCTCTCTTAGCCGACTCAACATCCCAACACTCGCATCTCCTAACCGGTGCATCAGTTGACCTTCTTTGCAAATGACCAAACCATCTTAAGCGGTTTTCTCGCATCTTATCCTCGATCGGAGCTACACCAACTTTCTTTCTGATTGCATATTAGAAGTTTCTATACTAAAACTAAATTCAAAAAGGCACAAGGACCTATATGCAAAATGGCCACCTCAGGTGGGACCGCACATGAGGTGATGTGGACTGGACGCAGTTTTTAAAAGATCTTTTAGGTTCTCTAACACTTGTTTATATAAAAAAGTTGGTATAACATCATCAAATGAAAATTTTTTCGTTAATTTGTCAATAAATTGTAGTTTGTAAAGTAATACTAATACATTTTTATAATAGTTGGTCTTGTTTTAGGGACGTATGAGTTATGAATCTTGAAATAATATTGAAATCATTTTAGAAACTGAATGTGTTGCATGAAAAAGGACGGTTTTTTAAACCTCAACTGCCTCTAGCTTATGCCTCACCACACTTTCAGGAAAATCTTCTTGATCTACTCATTTTTAATACCTTGGACCTACTCTAAAAGACGTGGTTTAATAGTGTGTACTTATATGTTCTTCTCAGTAATACATACAGTACAAGCTGTCTATTGACCCCATCCACATCCAACTCTCTGACAATGGCAATATGAGAATAAACACAGACTCATACTACAATAGATGAATCTTTCTACAATATCTAATTAATTAATTAATGCAATCCTTCGTTATTCTCAATGTTAGAACACTCTTCCAGATATTATAACTTTAATGTGAAATTAAAGTTGTAATGTTTTATTTGTAGGACTTCAGGAAAAAGTTTTTTAATGCAAAAAAGGGAAACATGCAGAGGTGTCCATGCCAAATGGATCAATTAAAAATCAGGAAAATACTTTTGATATTCAATTCAGAGAATGGTCTACAATATCTATATATGGAATGGGATTTACAAATTTAAACCATTGTTTGCTATCTTATAATAATCTGATTTGCAATATATGATATTCAGATAATGCATGCTAGTAAGGAGTAAAAATTAAGGGCTCGGACAGAGAGCTAGGCATAAGTATGAGATTTTACGAGGGAGCTACTCACAAGCTGAAAGATTGCCTTGATTGATAAAGAATGCTCGAATGTGTTGGAGTATTTGGTAGTGCACCTATTGAGTTGTAGCAGGGTAAATGGATCCTGGAGAAGATCCATTTACCCCATCCAGTGTTTAGTCCCATACCGCCTGTGGGTGGGACTTGGAGGCTCTGGGAAGGCTATATAAGGAGCCCCAGACCTCCTATACTCATTGAGAAAAGCAATGCATAACACGCCCCGTTGAGGGCTTCTCCCGTGGTTTCATCCCGCTCCTCACGGAGTAGGGTTCCACGTTAAAATCCCGCGTTCTTTCTTGTTCTTATTCTTTTCCATGTTTTTGCTTCCGCTTCATATTTTATAACATGGTATCAGAGCGGGTCGATTCTCGTGAATTTTTCGAGTTCTTTATTTTTGGAGATTCGTTCATAGGGCTCTTTGTTCGTGAAGATTTATTAGTTGAGGAATATTGTTGTTTGTTCATGAGATCTAGGGTTTTTTTTTAACCCTGGAAGTTCCTATTGATTCTGCGGCGGCACCTGTTCGTGAAGATTCTCGCTTGACCGTGGCATCGGCGGTGCTACTGCGACGAGCAGTAAAGTTCCAGGCCTCGTGCGCCTCTGTTCTCTCGGCCTCGTGCACCTCCAGACAGAGGAGGCACCTCTTTCATCATACGGCAGTCTCCAGAGTCCCAGGCGCCGCTATCCCAGGCGTGATTCTCCAGTCCAGGCGCCTCCAACACAGGCGCAACCCGCTGAGCGGCTTCCAGTTTCCAAGCACATAGGCGGCCCCTTCTTCTCTCCACAACGCGCGAGTCTTCAGCGCGCAAGTCTTCAGGACGAAGTCGAGCGCAGGCGCGCTCTTCTCCATGCACTCGGCCTCAGGAGCTCCATCAGGGGACTCGCGCAGGCGCTCCATCGCCCGCAAATCTCTCTTTCCCATCAATCCCGACGACGCGGGCTCCTCCTGAAGACGCTCCAGGCGGAGCTTATCCAGGCTGCTCCTATCGGCGACACCCAGCAAGCGGCGCCATCTCTCTATCACCCAGGACAGCACCGCGCCCAACCCCTATGCGCCTCAGGCGCCTTGCTGTGCCGGTGCGCAATCTCCGAGCGCCCCAGTTCCTCCCCGCGCGATCCCCAGATCAAGACCTCCCCGCGCGCCCCAGTACCTTCGACGGCGCCCCCAGGTGCGCGAGCCCAGGCGCGCGAAGCCCCCGCGGTGCATCCTCTACAACCCCTCGCCCAGGCGGCGGCGGTCGAAGATGGGTTCCCGGTTTGGGAACCCTAGACGCGTGACTGATGAATACCCATTCATCACTCTTTATTCTATTATTTTAGCTACAAAAACCTTTTGCAAATACATGTAGATATGTGTAAATACAAATAATTACCAAAAGCATGCATTGTGTAAAAACCTATAATTAGCATGTTTTTGTGCACAAAATAAAAGAATAAAGAGCAAAAAGAAAAAGAGGGAAATATTTAGAATAAATATTGAGCAACCTAACCCAAGGGAGGGCTCAGCATGGGCCTGACCGCATAAAAGCCAAAGTAGAGGGAGATAGGGGCTCACATGTGTGTATACTTCTGTAAATAAATAAAATATTTTCCTCACCCAAAAATATGTTGTAAATATATTTGTATATATTTTGTGTATATTTAGAGGCTATTAAAAACAAAAACAAAAAGATAAAAATCAAAAATTCAAAAATACCCTTCCTTCACCATGTACATGAACCACACCTTTGTATTTATTTAACCCTATAAATAAATTCAATTATTTTCTAAACTTTTTGTGAATATTCTATGGCATATTTTGTAAATAAAATAAATAAAAAGAAACAAAACAAAAATCAAATAAAAATTACAAAATTAAAAATACAAAAATACATTGTATAAATACCATGTATATATATGTATTCAATCATTTATTTCACCCTTGTATATAAGTGATAAAAATAAAATAAAAATATTCTTTTATTCTATATTTCATGTTGTAAATAAATAAAATACAAAATGAGCATAAAAACACATAAAAATAACAAATAAAAAAAATCAAAAATAAAAACCCATATAGTGTACATATACCTATATATAGAGCTACCCTATTTTTATTTCCAAAAATTAAATAAAAATCACCAAAAAATAGAAAAAAATAAAAGAAAAATATTTCATGTTTTGAGTTTTATTTAATTCGGCCTATTTCTGCCCTAAAATAAATAAACAAAATCAGGTACACGTGGCAGTGTCTGACTGGTCCACGGGGGAATGTTGACCCCGGTCAACTCCTCCGCGACCTCCTTCCTTTTCTGGACCACGCGTGCCGCGCCATCTTCCCCGATTTTTCCACGCGACTCCAGGCTGTCCCCCACGCATACCCCGTGCCCGGAGTCTTCGCCGTTCATCCCTCTCCCTCGCCGGATCCTTCGCCATCAAATCCACGCCTTCCTTTGCTGTCAGCCCTCAACCCTAAACGCCCCTGTCACTCTATATAACCATCATCTCCGCCGCCTCCGCGCTCCATCTTTGGCCCATCTCCTTCTTCCCCGTGACCTCCATCGGCATCGCGAGAGTGACAGCAAGCTTTGCCCTTGTTGCAGTGAGGCGAGGAGGCGATACCATCGATCCGGCGTAACTTCGCCGCCCTTGCTCCGCCGCCGGCGTTGAGCATCGAGCTTCAGGCCTTGACGCCCTTCGAAGCTACGACCAGGAGCAAGACCAGCTCCACCACAGTCTCCAGCATCCATCAGGTAGTTGATTAGTTCTTTTATTTCGTTTAATTTTAGATTACGCCCAATTTGCACCTCCGACGCATTCCTCCGATTCCGGCCACTTCGCGTATCATCTCGACCATCCGACCCTACCATCACCTTCGCCATCTCCCCGCGCACCTGCTTCACCCATTCGCACAACCCAGATCGCACAGGATCTGGGAGTCGAGCTCCACCGCCGTCGCCTCGCCGGAGCTCGTCCGCCCCACCGCACCGATCACCTTCACGCCACCTAATCGGGTCGAGGCACTTTGCCCTCGACCCGCGAAGCTTCTTGACCACTTTGCAGGTCCAAAGGAGGTGTCTGAACCTCCAGTCCATTCAGCCAGGAGCTTCGAGCCACTAGGCCTCGCCGGAGCCTCCCCAGGGCTCGGTTGGGCCATTGGCCACCACCAGCAGCTGCGGGACAGTTCAGCAGATCTTCTCCGACCTTCAGGCGCAGCTGAGGAGGACCGGAGTTCACGCAGGACGTCGGCGAAGTTCGCCGGCGTCGAGTTCTTCCTCCATCTTCCAGAGCCGTCCGATGAGCCCCTCGCTCCAGTTCTAATCCTAGCCGTTCATCTGAGGAGGAGCAGCAGCCGTCGATACATCTGAGGATCTCATCTGGGCCGTTGAGCAGCGAGGATAAGCCACGACGTCTCTCAGCCGTCCGATTATACCCGTGGCTGCACCTCGACCATCCGATCTGAGCTTAGTTTCCTTCGAAGATCCACGTTGCATCTGCACCGTCCGATCACCCACGTGGACGCACACCAGTCGTCGGATCAGGCCAGCGCTTCCAGAAGTAAAGGCGCGTTTGTTCTCCACCGTCAGATCTGCCACGCGTCAACATCAGGCCGTCGCTATTAATATAAGGGGTAAATTTCTCCTAGACCCCTCTGTTTGTCTTATTTCAGTTTAGTCCTGTAACTTTTAATTCACGTTGTTTATTTTCTGGGATATTTGCATAGAGACCCTCGCGCTTAATTTTATTTGCATTTATACCCCTGCCAGTAGAGACCCACGTGCTTCGTCACGTGTTTTGTTGGGTTATTTGCAATGTATGCCCTGTAGTTCTGGATGTGATTCTTTGAATGAAAACTTTTGTGTATTTGCATATATACCCCTGTGAGCATTGATTTTGCACATGTGCGAATTATTTTGGGTTATTTGCATATAAGTCCCTGGACTTTTGGTACTTGTTACCAATAAGCCCTCGGAACTTATTTTTATTACCATTTGGTCCCTGTGTGCCCCAGACACGTGCTTGGCACGTGATTTCTTGGGTATTTTGCACCAGGACCCCAGAACTTTTGGGTATTTGCACATAGGTCCCTGTGCACAGTGCCCCACCTTTATTTTTGAATAAAATATCAAACGAACTCCAAATCCAATGAAATTTTGACACATGGCTCCTGCCATGGTGTAGGAATTTCTATGATTTTTGGGGACATTTTTGATTTCATTTATTATTTTTAAAAAATTCAAAAACCCATATTTTTGCCACTGTTTGACTTTAAAAATACCAAAAAAATATAAAAACTCCACCAAAAATTCCAAAAAATTGGGTTACTGTTTCTTGCTTGTTGCTTGATTTTCTAGCCAAGTTTGGCTATTTTTCATCACTTAAAAACCTTAAAAATTGAAAAACCCCTAAAAACTCATAAAAATTGTAATAAATAAATTAAAAATCCAAAAACAGTAATTAGGGTGCCTAAATTTTCCTTGTTCTTCATAGTTTATAGGAAAATTACCTTTAGGGCTTTTTGAGATCCAAGAGTATTTTATTTTTGGATCTTAAGCCTTGCTGGACAGTACCCTTTATTCTTTGCATTGTTTGATTTTTAGTAATTAATTTAACCATTAGAAAAATTCCAAAAATTCACCAAAAACAGTAAAAAACTTAAAAAACTTAAAAATCAATTTTCTGGAATTTTTGCATCATTTTTGGTGTGTGTAATATATTGTTGAAGTTGCCTTGTATTTACATTCTTTCATTTTCTTATTGTTTAAAAAATCTAAAAAAAAATTATAAAAACAAATAAAAATCATAAAAAAGACTTTCTTGGATTTCTGACTACATCGTAGGCCGCAAGGCCAATCTGTGCTCCTTGTGTTCGACCCTGAGAGCTATACCAGGTTAAATCCTCTAGCTATACCGCTCTTCTTTGTTTTGATTGATTTGATATTTTCTGAGTGGTTATTTTTCTTGATTGACGCATTCGAGTGACTGAGGTCGCAACGACCTCATTTAATACCTTTACCTCAGTCGCATCGGTTTTTCGCGTCATCAGAATGGCGCCGTTGCCGGGGAGCACGGCTTTGTAGTCAGTTTTCATTCTTTTATTTTTGTCTCTCTATATTATAATTGTTGTCTGACATTCTCTCTTGGATTTTTGTGCGAGGTACTGCTTGGACTGCTTGGAGTTACTATCTAGAGGACCCGCGCAGGAGGAAGAGAGAGAGGAGAAGAGATTTTTCTATTTAGAGAGAGAGAGAGAGAGAACAATCTTTTGTAATAATTTAGGACTTGGACTTTGGACTTGTGGACACTTGTAACTTAGCGGGTCTGTTTCGCCGAGCACCGGTGTGCTCGGGGGACCCATTCGGATTTTCGCGGCTTTTATCGTGGTTTTGATAGCTAGCTGCCTTTTCCGGTGTTTACGCGGTTTTTCTCGAGCCCCTAGATTTAGGAATTTCTGTTGATTGTGACGTAGATATCTAAGGCCCAACACTTAATAGAATATCTGTTCCCATAGAACGTAATTGGACCTTGATAAAATTCACTGAAAAAGTTAGTTTAATTGGATTTGAGACCACGTGCCGTGAGGAGTCACATACAGCGCTGGCAGGACCCGTTGTGGCGGGCACCGATTGACTCCCAAGATCGGACTCCGGACTCAATTCGATTAGCTAACTATTGTTCTTCACGATCAATAGAAGTTGCTCATCTAGGACTCGGTTTTTCCTCGTTGCATCATTTAGGTAGTTTAATTCTGTATTTAAATTCTGCGCGGATCACTTGCATGTAGAGTGCTGGAGACAAGGTACGCATTTCGTTCTCTGCATGCATCATTGATTTTCTCGCGCATTGGCTTTTTCGTCTTCTCCCCCTGTGTTTGGCTTAATCATCAGGAGAATCGGAAAAATCGCTAGGCCGCTTGTATTTATTTTGAAAAAAATTAAAAAGAAAAACAATAAAAATTGGGACTGGATAACACTATTGACCCTAAAAGACACTCACATTAAAAATTTGTCTTGGGGAGAGCAACCCCCTCATTGTTTGGTTTGAATGTGCGAGAGAGTGACCCGAACACTAGGTAAAGCCCTCCGGTGCTCATCTCGACTGATTACCGACTCTTCTGTGCGGGACAGTCGGTTGAGAGAGTATCGGGTATCCCTGCAGGTCACGTAATCGCTCTGATATCTTGTATGTTCACCAAATAAAATTGACAAGATAAATTGACCGATCTTTCACGGTCTTCACATTGTGTTGCGTTGGTGAACAAGGGGTTTGCTTTGTAATCATATTTTCTCCAGATCCAATCCGCCTTACTCGCCAGATCAAGATGATGGGTAGACGATCTCTTAGGCAGCCTCTGGCTGCACCGCTTTCAGGCGCGGCTACTTCATCATCTAGGTTGGCCCGTGAGAGTCGAGACCAGCTCTCCGGGCCCGAGTTCGATTCCACCCTGTTCCCCCTCGATCCCCTTTCTTTTCCTACTGAGAGACATGAGCCCGAGGAAAGACGAATTGATTTAACAGAACCTGAGTTGGGCTCATCTGATTTTGCAGACGTCACTATGGCCGGAGCCGGCAGTTCAGACGATCGCCAGCCCGAACATTTTGTCCTAGACCAGGGAGCGATCAACTCTACCCTGATCGCATCATTAGAGACGGTTCAACAGCAGTTACGCGATCAGGGGGCATTTATGATTGAGATGAGAAGGGAGATGGAGCGACTCCGAAGAGAGCGAGAAGAGCCGAGCGAGCCGGAGGACATTCCTGACGCTGACGCAGCAGCAGCTGCCGCAGCGGCAGCCGCCGCGGGAGGAGGACCACCGAGAACGATGCGGGAGCTACACAACCCCGGATCTACACTGATGCATCATTGGGTGGTGGTACCTGCTATCGTGGGGGATTTCAAGTTCCCTCCGAACACCCTGCAAATGCTCCCTCATTTTCACGGGCTTGCAACTGAGGAACCCCATCTCCATCTCCAGGAGTTTTTGATGATCTGCAGTACTGTCCACGACCGTCATGTGGACCAAGATACGATTCGAATGATGTCCTTCCCTTTTTCACTGGCAGATAGAGCAGCCGCCTGGCTGAAACATCTAGGGAAGTTTGTGTATACCTGGGATCAGCTCCGCACCGAGTACTTGAACAAGTACTATCCACTCGGGCGGACGAATGCAGCGAGGGCCCTGATCAACAACTTCTCCATGCTCCCTAATGAGCAATTTCACGAAGCATGGGAGAGGTTCAGAGAGCTTTTGGATAGATGCCCACACCACGACATCTCGAAGCCGAACCTAGTTCAGAGCTTCTTCAGTGGGATGACACCAGAGCTTCAGGGTCTGGTGAATGCTTCTTGCGGCGGGTCCTACTTTGCCAAGGACCACAACCAAGTCTGGGCCATCTACGAGGAGATGGCAGAAAATTACATGGTGATGTCCCAGACTCGGTTGTACACTCAGAGATCTCAGCAGCCGCCAGGACCCGTGCAGTATCAGCGGATAGCACGGGTTGATGCAGGTCCATCCAGTTCGTCCACAGTTGCGGCCGCACAGGCAGAGTCGGCCACTGCGGACATGGGGATTATCAGCGAGAAGTTGGACCGCATGGAAATCATAGAAAAGAAGCAGTGCCAGGGCATAACTCAGATGGAGCAAATGGCACAGACTCTGAGCGACATGAAGGCCCAGCTCTTGTGTCTTCAGGAGGCACAGACGGCTCCTCAGCCCCGTCTTCTGTCGCGAGGCGATTCCGGCGGCAGCCGCAGCTCGTCCCAGCGCTCCAGCTCCTCACAGCAGCCTAGACAAGTTCACCTTGTACAGGCGGAGCCGTACCAGCAGCAGCAGCCCTCTTACCAGGCACCACCATCTCCAGACTTACAGATGGTGGTATATCAGCCGGATCAGCCTCTGGATGTACTCCCACCAGCCCCTTACGATGCAGAGCCGTTGATGGATGTCAACGGGATTTGGTATGACCGTCCTCAACCTGGAATCCGACGAGACCATCCCGGATTCAGGTGGGGGAATGGGGGCAACCAACCCCAGCAGCAGCCAGCCGGTCAGGGAGGGCAGTACTCCCAGCAGAGAGATCACCAGCAGCCCCCTGCATATCAGCCACATCAGCCATCATCATTCGTATCTCGTCCCTATCAGCAGCAGGGACAGAATTGGAGACGTGAGCAGCAGGCTCACCAGCAGCAGCATCATTCCTCTTACCCCTCTCAGCCACAGCAGCACCAGGTCCAGCAGCCTCATTACCAGAGAGGCAACCCGTCGGGCTCCCATGAGAGCCCAGCCATGGATGATCTAGCCCGCCTCTTCACAGAGCAGCAGGCTACATTTAGACGGGAGATGGACGAGTTCCGCCAGGAGATGCGGGACCTGATGAGAGGGAAGGCCGCCATCCCTGCACAGATCGAGCCTAATCCAAATAACTTGAAGAGGAAATCTGAGCAGGTAGTTCACATAGAGCCTACCACTTCTAGTGACTCATTTGATGTTATCTCGTCGGATTTATTTGATGCTGATTTTGTCACACTTAGGAGCGGTAGAAGACCAGCAGGAGGCGCCTCATCTGAGCGACCATACGAGGATCCATCTAGAGCGCCAGATGAGGAAGAGGAGAGCGGTACTGAAGCCGCACACCATGATGACGGTGGTACTGATGCCACCCGAGATGCTGATGCCACCGGCGGTACTGAGGCCGCCGTTTCACCACATAGAGGAGGTGGTACTGATGCCACCAGCAGAGCCGAGCCAGCCAGCGGTACTGAGGCCGCAAGACGTCTAGTTGTAGAGCCAACTAGAGGTGGTACTGATGCCACCAACATTTATTCTGATAGAAATGTTGTCTTTCCTCGCATGCATGTATCTCGGAACTCTGATTTGAATAAAGGAAAAGGTTTAGTTTCTTCTGATCCCACTGTGATGAATGATGTTTGTGAGGATCCGGTCGTCGAACAGTCTAGACCTATTCCTAGTCCTTCATCTGAGAAGGACCCTGTGATCCCCTTTCCTAGAGCCCTTGAGTTGGGGAAGGGGAAGAAAAAAGAAAAAGACCCAAAAAAGAGAGAGAAGGAGGAGTTCAGCCAGAGCATGATAGACCGATTCCACATTCAGCTGACCCTCAATGAGGCTTTGCAGCACATCCCTCTTCTTCAGCGGTCCTTGAGAGACAGGACCACAGTCAGGAGGAAGAAGAGGAACAAGACCGCAGAAATTCATGTGCTAACAAAAGCCACGTGTTACGCGATCCAGAACCATCTGCCGACTAAGAGGCCAGATTTAGGGGCCCCGTATGTCAGATGTCAGATTAGTGAGCAGAGGTTCGACCGTACTCTCTTAGATAGCGGATCGTCGATCAACCTTCTTCCGGCAGCCCTTCTCGACCACTTAGAGTTGGGCACTCTTGTACAGAGCAGGACATACCTTCAGTTTGCTGATCGGTCTGTCAAGAGGCCAAAGGGGTTGTTGCGAGATGTTGTCGTCACGATTCAGGGTTTGCAATTCCCCGTGGACTTCGTAGTGCTGGACATGGAGACCCCTGACTCGTTGACCGATTCCCCCATTATCCTCGGTCGCCCGTTCTTGGCCACAGCCAAAGCGGTGACTGACCATGACAGTGGGAAGGTATTCTTTCGCGTCCAGGGCGAGAGTATACAAATAGAGACGGTTAAGGACCACAGAGCCAGAGCTAGATCCCGCTCACATGACAGTACAGATTCAGAGCAGCTGACAGATGAAGAGCCAGACATCCACCAAGACTGTGATTTTGTGATCACAGATGATGAGGCAGTTTGGGAAGATCCTGCAGCACAGACCATCCTCTCATATTCAGATACATCTGATGCAGAGATGATAGCAGAGGATAGTCTGGAGAGCACAGCCTTGGTTCAGGATACTATTGAGTCAGCAGAGTCGGACCTTGATCGCGACACGATCTCCAGTGATGGTGGTACTGAGGCCACCCTGCTCTATGGTGGTGCTGATGCCACCTTGTTCTCCGGTGGTACTGATGCCACCGAGTCTGATATAGATCCCTCGGATTCAGAATCTGATTGGGCCGATTGTGATGATCAGATGCCAGATCTGGATCCACCTGAGCCTATAGATGAGGAGGAGGTAGAGGCAGAGCAGATCAGAGACAATACAGAGGACCCGCCTTCTCCAGATCCAGTTTGTGAGAGTTCGTTATCTTTTTCCCAGGCAAATTTGGCAGAATTGTCTGCATACACACATCTTCTTCAGAAGCCAGATTTGCCAGCACCTAGCTGTCCAGAGCTGAAGCCGCTCCCTACTTCGCTGAAGTACAGATTCCTTGCGGGAGAGTCTGGGATGTACCCAGTCATCATCTCTGCTGATCTGACTGAAGAGCAAGAATCCCGTCTGATGGAGGTTCTTGAAAAGAACCGCAAGGCAATTGGATGGAGCGTAGCAGATCTCCATGGGATTAGTCCCTCATTGTGCTCCCACCATATCTATCTCGAGGAAGGGGCGAAGCCGTCGCGTGAGTTCCAGCGGCGACTGAACCCCAACCTAAGAGAGGTTGTTATGAAGGAAATATCAAAATGGTGGAGTGCAGATTTTATTTATCCCATTTCCGACTCCAAGTGGGTCAGCCCCTTGCATGTGGTGCCCAAGAAGACGGGCATCACTACTGTGATCAATGAGTCGGGAGAGGAGATCGCTACACGAGTACCCACCTCTTGGCGGGTCTGCGTTGACTACAGGAGACTCAACCAGGCCACCAAGAAGGACCATTTCCCCCTGCCCTTTATAGATCAGATCATTGAGAGACTGGCAGGGAAGAGCCATTATTGCTTCTTAGATGGGTACTCAGGCTACAACCAGGTAGCCATCGCTCCTGAGGATCAGGAGAAGACCACCTTTACCTGTCCCTTCGGTACTTACGCCTTTCGACGCATGCCATTCGGGCTATGTAACGCCCCTGCGACTTTTCAGAGATGCATGCTGTCGATATTTTCGGACATGGTAGGGGAGTGTTTAGAGGTCTTCATGGACGACTTCTCGGTTTACGGCGACGGATTCGATTCCTGTCTTGACTGCCTAGACCGAGTGCTTCAGCGATGTATTGCTACCCGGTTGGTTCTATCTTGGGAGAAGAGTCACTTCATGGTGACTCAAGGGACGGTGCTTGGCCACATCATCTCCAACAGAGGCATGGAGGTTGATCCGGCCAAGGTCGATGTCATTAGGAAACTCACACCGCCGTCTAATCTGAAGCAGTTACGGTCATTTCTGGGGCACGTTGGTTTTTACAGGAGATTCATTCATGATTTCAGCAAGATTGCCCGACCGTTGACTGATCTCTTGACGAAAGACACCGAGTTCCTTGTTGATGACAAGTGTCTTTCGTCCTTCGAGACTCTCCAGCAATGTGTTATTGAGGCTCCTGTCCTTCAGCCACCCGATTGGTCTCTCCCATTCGAGATCATGACGGACGCCTCTGATTTTGCCGTAGGGGCCGTGCTAGGACAGAGGAGGGATGGAGTACCATTTGCGATACACTATGCTAGCCGCACACTGGATTCCGCCCAGCGGAATTACACGGTCACAGAGAAGGAAATGCTAGCAGTAGTGTTTGCCCTAGATAAATTCAGATCATATATCATTGGATCTAGAGTGACCTTGTACACAGATCACACCGCTATCAGGTACCTCATGTCAAAGAAGGATGCCAAGGCCAGACTTACTAGATGGATCCTTCTACTCCAGGAGTTCGACATTGAGATCAAGGATAAGCCTGGAGTCAAGAATGTGGTGGCGGATCATTTATCCCGATTAGAGCAGCCTGAGGATTCTGAGCAGATTGATCCCATTTGTGATACCTTCCCAGATGAGGCGATCCTTGCTATCGCCTCACTCCCATGGTATGCCGATATTGTGAACTTTCTCGTTGCTGGGAAAGTCCCACAAGATTGGCCCAGGCAGAGGCTTGAGACCTTCTTTGCGAAGGCCAAGTCCTACCACTGGGAGGATCCCATCCTTTACCACGAAGGAGGGGATAGCATCTGGCGTCGGTGTATTCCTCAGGAGGAACACCATAGTGTCCTCACTTACTGCCACAAGCTTGAGGCAGGAGGACATCATTCTGGGAGGAGAACGGCACAGAAAGTGCTCCAATCCGGTTTGTGGTGGCTTACACTCTTCAAGGACTCTGATGAGTTCGTGAAGAGGTGTACTGACTGTCAGAGGATGGGCACTTGTGGACAACGTGATATGATGCCGATGCAGCCCATTCACTTCTGTGAGGTTTTTGACGCATGGGGCATCGATTTCATGGGTCCATTCCCTAAGAGTCAGGGATTTGAGTACATTCTGTTGGCCGTAGATTATGTTAGTCGTTGGGTTGAGGCTATCCCCGCCCGAGCCGCAGATGCAAAGACAGTTTGCAGATTTTTGAAGAAACACATCATCATGCGGTTCGGGGTTCCACGAGTTCTGATTTCTGATGGGGGATCTCATTTCATCAACGACCAGGTGAAGGCACTTGCTAGAGAGTTCAGTATAGACCATCGTGTTGCCACACCATACCATCCACAGACGAATGGTCTAGCTGAAGTATCGAATAGGGAGATCAAGCATATTTTGCAGAAAGTCGTCCGCCCTGACCGAAAGAATTGGTCACAGCTTTTGGACTCGGTCTTGTGGGCATATCGGACGTCTTTCAAGACTCCATTGGGTACATCTCCCTTTCGCCTCGTTTACGGCAAGCCATGCCATCTGCCTGTTGAGCTGAGGCACAAGTCACTTTGGGCAGTTACAGACATATTGATGGATCCAAATGGTATAGGAGACCAAAGGAGGGCAGAGTTAGCTGCCTTGGAAGAGCTTAGAGATGCAGCATTCTCAAACAGCCTACAGTATAAGGAGAAAGTCAAAGAGTGGCATGACTCTCATATCAGCCACAAGCATTTTGAGATTGGACAGAAAGTTTGGCTGTTTGATGCAAAGCTGAGATTATTTCCAGGGAAGCTACAGAGCAAATGGAAAGGACCCTATTTGGTCAGAAAGGTACACGATAACGGTAGCATTGACATATCCGAGTTATCTTCTGAGAGTACCTTCCGAGTGAACGGCCAGCGGCTCAAACCATTTCTAGATCATGAGCCGCGGGACGTTACTATTGCTGCTATTCATTTTGCGTGAGATGTGGTCTTTTGACTCACATCTTTTACATCTCACGCCTGATTTTCACTGTTCCTCCGCCTGTATAGATCCAGTTGTCCATATCATTCTATTCTTTAGTCCCACATCCCATCTCTCATCTTATGATTATGCTATACTTAGGGTGTACTTTACCCTAAGTATAGGGGGGATGTCGGGCCTGTGAGTATTCTTTTCATTCTTTCTGCTCTTGTTTTTGCTGCCTATACTTAGGGATATTTTACCCTAAGTATAGGGGGGGCAGATTCTGCATATTCTTCACTCGGATTTCCCTTCATGTACAGCTTTCTATACTTAGGATTAGTTAATCCTAAGTATAGGGGGAAACCACCGAGTTCCTCTCATTCTATTCATTTATTCGTTCCTGTACTTAGCCATTCCTTTTCACTTCCCTTTTACTAAGCACGAGTTATGTCTTCTTCATCGCTCTTGATCACTCTGAGGACATCGTTCGAGCTAAGTATAGGGGGGGTGTGTATATATTTCATATACACTTTAGCCATAACTCGTACTTTGTGTGAGTGTGTTAATAAATAAAATGGCTAAAAATCACAAAAATTAAAAATTTTTCATGTACATAAACCTCTTCTATTCTTGCACATACATAGCTAGTGTACAAAGTATTTTTGTAAAAATGATTTCAAAAATCTTTTGTGTAAAGCTTGTGTAAATATTTTGTATCAAAATTATGTATATAGTACAAAATTTTTCCAAAATGTTTTGAAAATCAAAAAGTTTGCAAAAATTCTTGTGTAAATGTGTGTAAATATCATTTTGCAAAACTTGCACTTCATGCATCATTCATTCATGATTTCAAAACACTTTTCAAAAAATTTTTGCATATTTGTAAATAGCATCTTTTGTACATATGTGTATATAGTTTTTCCTGGATGAGAGTTGACATTTAAACTAAGCCTGGAATTAAATTGAGAAATGGAGCTTGAATAAGATCTTAATCCACTTAACTTCAAGAGGAACCTTATAGGACTTAGGGTTAAGGCTTTTCAGGTCCATAAGGACTTAATTCTTTGAGTCCACTAGGCTATGAGCATATGTCATCTTGATGAGCTTAAGTAGAGCACTTAACAACACACACATGACTCTCAGAGACAATGGCTTAACTTGCACCTGCACTTTACACATGGCTCTCCATGGATGAGGTGGTGAGGAGGCAGTTTCCTTTGGCTTGGGGTAGCATATGAGGGTAGTACTTCTAGGCGGAACCTCTCTTCTTCTTATAGTGAAGGAAGTGCACCTCAACTTGGTCTAGTGGTGTTGAAAGCTAAAGACAGAAGCTGTGGGTTGCAATAAAGCTTCAAAAGAGGGATAGTCTACTGGCTCAAGGAGAAATTTCTTATATATGCTGCACCATGTAGATATGTTGTACAGAAGTCCTTGAAAAAAAAAAATGCAAAAAGAACTCCAAAAAAGTGGTGGGTCGGATTGAAAATTTAATAATCCCACCGGAGTGAAAAGCAAAAGCTTATGGTATCATGTTACATCTCATGAAGCTTGCAGCGGGAGACTTAGCTACACTGGCTAACCTTCCAAAACTCTATACTTCTACCCCCTCTTCTTGAGCCGGTTGCACTTGAACTTAGAAGGGAATACCCCGCTTCTCGAGGAAAGAGTTGCTAGACTGAGGCATTAGAGTTACCAGGTTGAGGGAGGTTGTTTCTTTGTTACTTCTGAGGTGGGGAGCCACATATCACTTACACCGCAAGGAAAAGATTCATGGTCATTAGAGTTTGTGTATGTAGACTTGTTCTGATCTGGTTTATTGAGGAGTCTTGCCCATAGATTGGTGGAACTTGGAGGCTGTTGAGTTTTAGGCTTAAGTCCAAATAAGGTTCCGACACATTAATAATCCAAAGATCTGATCGAGCTCCATATTTCAATTTAATGAAGGAAAATTTAATAAGTCAACCTTGATCCATGTACATCCTCTTTTTCTTTTTCTTTTTCTTTCTTTTTCACTTCTTTTTCAAATAAGTGTTTGCTAAGGGACTAGCAAAGTTAAAGCATAGGGGGTGATGAATACCCATTCATCACTCTTTATTCTATTATTTTAGCTACAAAAACCTTTTGCAAATACATGTAGATATGTGTAAATACAAATAATTACCAAAAGCATGCATTGTGTAAAAACCTATAATTAGCATGTTTTTGTGCACAAAATAAAAGAATAAAGAGCAAAAAGAAAAAGAGGGAAATATTTAGAATAAATATTGAGCAACCTAACCCAAGGGAGGGCTCAGCATGGGCCTGACCGCATAAAAGCCAAAGTAGAGGGAGATAGGGGCTCACATGTGTGTATACTTCTGTAAATAAATAAAATATTTTCCTCACCCAAAAATATGTTGTAAATATATTTGTATATATTTTGTGTATATTTAGAGGCTATTAAAAACAAAAACAAAAAGATAAAAATCAAAAATTCAAAAATACCCTTCCTTCACCATGTACATGAACCACACCTTTGTATTTATTTAACCCTATAAATAAATTCAATTATTTTCTAAACTTTTTGTGAATATTCTATGGCATATTTTGTAAATAAAATAAATAAAAAGAAACAAAACAAAAATCAAATAAAAATTACAAAATTAAAAATACAAAAATACATTGTATAAATACCATGTATATATGTATTCAATCATTTATTTCACCCTTGTATATAAGTGATAAAAATAAAATAAAAATATTCTTTTATTCTATATTTCATGTTGTAAATAAATAAAATACAAAATGAGCATAAAAACACATAAAAATAACAAATAAAAAAAAAATCAAAAATAAAAACCCATATAGTGTACATATACCTATATATAGAGCTACCCTATTTTTATTTCCAAAAATTAAATAAAAATCACCAAAAAATAGAAAAAAATAAAAGAAAAATATTTCATGTTTTGAGTTTTATTTAATTCGGCCTATTTCTGCCCTAAAATAAATAAACAAAATCAGGTACACGTGGCAGTGTCTGACTGGTCCACGGGGGAATGTTGACCCCGGTCAACTCCTCCGCGACCTCCTTCCTTTTCTGGACCACGCGTGCCGCGCCATCTTCCCCGATTTTTCCACGCGACTCCAGGCTGTCCCCCACGCATACCCCGTGCCCGGAGTCTTCGCCGTTCATCCCTCTCCCTCGCCGGATCCTTCGCCATCAAATCCACGCCTTCCTTTGCTGTCAGCCCTCAACCCTAAACGCCCCTGTCACTCTATATAACCATCATCTCCGCCGCCTCCGCGCTCCATCTTTGGCCCATCTCCTTCTTCCCCGTGACCTCCATCGGCATCGCGAGAGTGACAGCAAGCTTTGCCCTTGTTGCAGTGAGGCGAGGAGGCGATACCATCGATCCGGCGTAACTTCGCCGCCCTTGCTCCGCCGCCGGCGTTGAGCATCGAGCTTCAGGCCTTGACGCCCTTCGAAGCTACGACCAGGAGCAAGACCAGCTCCACCACAGTCTCCAGCATCCATCAGGTAGTTGATTAGTTCTTTTATTTCGTTTAATTTTAGATTACGCCCAATTTGCACCTCCGACGCATTCCTCCGATTCCGGCCACTTCGCGTATCATCTCGACCATCCGACCCTACCATCACCTTCGCCATCTCCCCGCGCACCTGCTTCACCCATTCGCACAACCCAGATCGCACAGGATCTGGGAGTCGAGCTCCACCGCCGTCGCCTCGCCGGAGCTCGTCCGCCCCACCGCACCGATCACCTTCACGCCACCTAATCGGGTCGAGGCACTTTGCCCTCGACCCGCGAAGCTTCTTGACCACTTTGCAGGTCCAAAGGAGGTGTCTGAACCTCCAGTCCATTCAGCCAGGAGCTTCGAGCCACTAGGCCTCGCCGGAGCCTCCCCAGGGCTCGGTTGGGCCATTGGCCACCACCAGCAGCTGCGGGACAGTTCAGCGGATCTTCTCCGACCTTCAGGCGCAGCTGAGGAGGACCGGAGTTCACGCAGGACGTCGGCGAAGTTCGCCGGCGTCGAGTTCTTCCTCCATCTTCCAGAGCCGTCCGATGAGCCCCTCGCTCCAGTTCTAATCCTAGCCGTTCATCTGAGGAGGAGCAGCAGCCGTCGATACATCTGAGGATCTCATCTGGGCCGTTGAGCAGCGAGGATAAGCCACGACGTCTCTCAGCCGTCCGATTATACCCGTGGCTGCACCTCGACCATCCGATCTGAGCTTAGTTTCCTTCGAAGATCCACGTTGCATCTGCACCGTCCGATCACCCACGTGGACGCACACCAGTCGTCGGATCAGGCCAGCGCTTCCAGAAGTAAAGGCGCGTTTGTTCTCCACCGTCAGATCTGCCACGCGTCAACATCAGGCCGTCGCTATTAATATAAGGGGTAAATTTCTCCTAGACCCCTCTGTTTGTCTTATTTCAGTTTAGTCCTGTAACTTTTAATTCACGTTGTTTATTTTCTGGGATATTTGCATAGAGACCCTCGCGCTTAATTTTATTTGCATTTATACCCCTGCCAGTAGAGACCCACGTGCTTCGTCACGTGTTTTGTTGGGTTATTTACAATGTATGCCCTGTAGTTCTGGATGTGATTCTTTGAATGAAAACTTTTGTGTATTTGCATATATACCCCTGTGAGCATTGATTTTGCACATGTGCGAATTATTTTGGGTTATTTGCATATAAGTCCCTGGACTTTTGGTACTTGTTACCAATAAGCCCTCGGAACTTATTTTTATTACCATTTGGTCCCTGTGTGCCCCAGACACGTGCTTGGCACGTGATTTCTTGGGTATTTTGCACCAGGACCCCAGAACTTTTGGGTATTTGCACATAGGTCCCTGTGCACAGTGCCCCACCTTTATTTTTGAATAAAATATCAAACGAACTCCAAATCCAATGAAATTTTGACACATGGCTCCTGCCATGGTGTAGGAATTTCTATGATTTTTGGGGACATTTTTGATTTCATTTATTATTTTTAAAAAATTCAAAAACCCATATTTTTGCCACTGTTTGACTTTAAAAATACCAAAAAAATATAAAAACTCCACCAAAAATTCCAAAAAATTGGGTTACTGTTTCTTGCTTGTTGCTTGATTTTCTAGCCAAGTTTGGCTATTTTTCATCACTTAAAAACCTTAAAAATTGAAAAACCCCTAAAAACTCATAAAAATTGTAATAAATAAATTAAAAATCCAAAAACAGTAATTAGGGTGCCTAAATTTTCCTTGTTCTTCATAGTTTATAGGAAAATTACCTTTAGGGCTTTTTGAGATCCAAGAGTATTTTATTTTTGGATCTTAAGCCTTGCTGGACAGTACCCTTTATTCTTTGCATTGTTTGATTTTTAGTAATTAATTTAACCATTAGAAAAATTCCAAAAATTCACCAAAAACAGTAAAAAACTTAAAAAACTTAAAAATCAATTTTCTGGAATTTTTGCATCATTTTTGGTGTGTGTAATATATTGTTGAAGTTGCCTTGTATTTACATTCTTTCATTTTCTTATTGTTTAAAAAATCTAAAAAAAAATTATAAAAACAAATAAAAATCATAAAAAAGACTTTCTTGGATTTCTGACTACATCGTAGGCCGCAAGGCCAATCTGTGCTCCTTGTGTTCGACCCTGGGAGCTATACCAGGTTAAATCCTCTAGCTATACCGCTCTTCTTTGTTTTGATTGATTTGATATTTTCTGAGTGGTTATTTTTCTTGATTGACGCATTCGAGTGACTGAGGTCGCAACGACCTCATTTAATACCTTTACCTCAGTCGCATCGGTTTTTCGCGTCATCAGTGACCTATGGAAAGAAAGGGGGGCTAATTGCCTTCTTATTAAAGAAAAAAAATTGTTTAGTGGGGGTAGGCCGTGTAAAAAGCCCAAGTGGGCTGTTATTGAAAAAAAAGGGGGTTGTGTGAAAAATAAAGGGGGAGTTGGCAGGAGTAAAAAAAAAGAAGGGAGAGATTAAAAAGAGAGAGAGAGAGAGAGAAAGCAGATGTTTTGTTCAGAAAAATGAGAAAAAAAAGGGGAGATGTTACAAGTTCAAAAAAAAGGAGAGATATTTGCAAAAAAAAGGAGGGAGAAGAAGAAGAAAAGAGGGGAAGAGAGATTGCATGTTTTTTGTGCCCATGTGGGCCACGTTTGTTCCTTTTAAAAGGAGTGTTTTCAAAAAAAAAAGGCGCGTACAAGATGAAGAGCCGTACGCAAGTAAAAAAAATTGTTTTGTGAAAGCCATAAAAAATTTTTTGAAACGGCTTAAAAAAATGTTAAAAAAAATGACGACGGCTTGAAAAAAAAATTAAGAAAAGCCGCAAGTGTTTCATGTTTTACCCCTATTCATCTTGTTTTCTCCCAACATTGTCGATGTCAATTCCCGACAAGTATGGGAGAAAGGGGGAGTATATATGTAGAGTCACATGTCTTGTATTCCAGATCCAGATTCAGATACCAGTCTCCAGACCAGCCAATTGATCAGACTCTACAAGTTGTTCAGATAAAGAGATTTCATGCGCAGTTCCAGACTCGACGTTCAGATTCCGAGTCCCAGTTTGATGCGCAATTGTTCAGACTCGACGATCATTGTTTCCGAGTCTCCAGTTTCAGACACGCACAAGTGTGCGGTCATTGTCAGATGAGCATATGTTGCCATCATCAGTTCGAGGTCCCCATCATTCTTGTTGTTGTTCGGCCAGAGTTTTCATGTGAGCCATAGGGACTCCAGAGCAGAGGACCATTCCCTTGAGGGCAAGGGTTTTCATGTGGTATCATAGGTACACCAGAGCAGTGCACCATTCTCTGAGCCAGATGGGAGAGACCCAGTTCTCCGACGAGGAGACTTCAGGTGCAGTTTCAGACTCGATGGTCAGATTCCGAGTCTTCAGTTGACTCACACTCCAGTCTGTTCGTCCTCCTCACCTGCACGGCATGAGAAGCAACGTCCTCGACTGCAGCATGTGCGCGTTGGGTTGATATTGTCCGTAGTGTCCTGTAGCGTGAGTTGAGTTTCTTTCTGTTTGTTTGTCCAAGCTGAGCATTGCATGCTCCAGCTTGAGGGGGAGTGTTGGAGTATTTGGTAGTGCACCTATTGAGTTGTAGCAGGGTAAATGGATCCTGGAGAAGATCCATTTACCCCATCCAGTGTTTAGTCCCATACCGCCTGTGGGTGGGACTTGGAGGCTCTGGGAAGGCTATATAAGGAGCCCCAGACCTCCTGTACTCATTGAGAAAAGCAATGCATAACACGCCCCGTTGAGGGCTTCTCCCGTGGTTTCATCCCGCTCCTCACGGAGTAGGGTTCCACGTTAAAATCCCGCGTTCTTTCTTGTTCTTATTCTTTTCCATGTTTTTGCTTCCGCTTCATATTTTATAACAGAATGAAAACTAGGGAACCTACTCCTTAAAAATGAAATTATTACTGAATTTACAAAAGTAAAATTAGTAGTGATCATGCTACTGTTTATGCAGGCAAAAGGAGCAATAGACGACTTACAAGTCCTTCAAGGTTGTAATATTTCCCAAAGCCTCAGGTAGCTCTCCTACGAAGTCATTGCAAGACAACAGTCTGCATTTCAAGATATTCATCAAATGAGTTGCAAGACTATGAAACTAAAGAAAATTTTCTCAACAAACACAATCTTACAATCTACTCAAGTTTCTGAAGCGGCCAAATGATTTGGGGAGACCTCCTTCCAATAAGTTGTCTTCTAAACTTCTTCACAAGAGAAATACAACCACCTCCTTATTGACACCATAAAAAACAACAGAAAGAAGCAACAAACAGATGGTGGAAGAATTACAAGTAGTAAAGACTGCTGATGTCTCCGATCTCATCCGGTATCACCCCGGATATCCGATTTCCATTAAGAGTTCTGCAGATTCAGAGAATGCCAACATCACCACAAGAAAATATCAATACAATCAATAACTGCAAACATATACGCACATGTTGACAAGCGGAAGCGATCTCCACGCAGATGGAAGGCTCCCGGTTATCACATTTCGTGAGAGATCTCTGCGGAAGGCATTTCATCAAACAGTTGGCGCGCAATCAAACAAGCATAAAGATAGCCGAAAAAAAGCATGCTACTCACAAAATGGTGAGATGGGTAAGATTGGCAAACTCCTCCGGTAGCACACCGGTCAGATTCATGGACTTGAGAAGTCTGGACATACCCACCAAGAATTCATATATGGAAAATACCATGAATATCAAGAAGAGAAGGCATGAACAGTGCAATGGAGTGAGAAGTCATACACGCTGACGACGTGGCAGAGATTGGTGTTGGGGTCGCATTTGCCGCATGTGAGATTGCTGATGACAGTGTTGGTTTGGGTCTCGACGAAGGGAGGGACGTTCACCCATCCACCTCTCTGGCTGCATGGGTTCACGTTGAAGTCCCACACGTCCGAGCTTATTTCCAGCTTGGAGGCTATGGCTCGAAGTGCTTCCACTGCACAGAGAAGATAAATCACACTTACAGTAAAAAGTGATTCCAAGCAAAAAAAAACTGCCTATATCAGGTGTCTTGAATTATAATCTTACCATTGCAGTAATCTTGTGATATAAGCTAAAGATACATCGAATACAAATTTACCTAATTACCCAACTATCCTAGGAAATCCAGATGAAGTTAGAACTTGATGTGTGCCTTACATGCAAAGTGACATGTGTATTTAATTGATGGATGCTATATTGCCATGTCCCCTGATTTGGACTAATATTGATTGGCATTACCTAACTTTTTAGAAAAATATCTCCTTCAAAATTGCATACAATCTATTATCTGAATTAGGAATTGGATGAGAGAAGAATCCAAAATTTTGATTTTCGATTCTGAAGAGGAGGAAACAAAAGAAAAAAAAAGGAAAAACAGGTAAAAAAAGACAAATTGATTATGAAAATCAAGCAAAATGCTTGAAATTTTTATTCAATGCAATTACAAATAATTTAAATAGTGAAGCAATTAGAAATAAATTTATTGCAGTAGAAGACATCAATAAAAAGGTTCTTCGATGATCCTACAAATTAATCGATGATTTGGAAGAAGAAGAAGAAAAAAAAGAAGAAAATCAAGAAGAGCCAAAAGAGGATCATGAAATTCGTTCAAAAAAAAAGCAAAATGGGTGGTAATTTACATCGATAAGGATCTGGATGTTGATACTAGTAGTAGTAGTAGTAGTAATCAAGCAGAAGAGGTATTTTTAATATGTTACTCAAACAATCATCTTTTTCTTAGAAATACAACATTCCTTGTTATCTTTGCTCTTTAATCTTTATCTTGTACTAAAAAGGATGTTTAAAGCTGATGCAAGTTTCCAAAGTAACAAAAATCAATTTGATTCATGCCAGGTAACTCAATTACTAAAGTTATTCACATGTTGAGGAGAATATGGAGATTTATAGAGCAAAAAGGAAGAACCTACATATGATTTTTATGGATTTTGATAAGTCTTATGATTCAGTTCAATGGGAGACCTTGTTAAGAGCTTTGAAGAAGAGGCAAGTGTGTGTCTTATACAATAACGTTATAAAAGATATGTACAATGTGGTTTCATCTTGTATAAGGATCCAGTCGAGAAAGACTAACTTTTTAATATCATCATTGATCTATATCAAGGTTCAGCTTTGAGTTTTTCCCTTTTTACCTGATTATAAATGAGTTGACTAATTACATTCAGGATGAGAACTTTGGTGTATGTTGTTTATCGATTTTATTGTATTGGTCGATGAGACTATAGTTGGAGTAAATGAGAAGCTTGAGGCTTGGATACATGACTCAGAGACTAAGGGCATGTTTAGTAACTGGGTTGAGCTTGGTTGGGGTATCCTCTTGTGAATAGTAGTTGTTTGGAGGGTTGAGAGGGTTGGAATGATAGTTGTGATGTGGTATGGCAATAATTATGTATTATACTAACTTTTTTAATGATTATGATATGTTTTTATGTTAATAAATTTATTTGAACATGGTTAAAAAATATTATACCATGGAGGGGAGTAGTGAACTGACCATGTATCTAAAAAAACCAAGACAAAAATGAGTTGTTGCCAAGGGATAAAGCAATAAAAGCCTTAAAGAATTCAAAGAACAATAGTTTGGAGTTTAGTGAAAATAAGGATAATCTTGTTGAATACATCGAAGCTAATTACATCGGAGACTACAATAAAAGGAGATTCGTGACTAGTTCTACATTCTTATTGAAATATGTGATCTGAGATAGAAGGTTACATTACAATCTATCATAGTCCTTCTCATAATAGAGGCATCATACATGGCGTCCGCAGAAGGAGTTAATGAGATAATTTGGTTATAAGGAATCTATACATCAAGTAAACTTGATCAAGAGACTATTATTGTGCATTGTGATAATAAGATTATCATATACTTTGAGGGCATGTTTGGTTGCTGGGTTGGACTGGGTTGGGTTGGGGTACACTGGTGTACCCCTCCTTTCAACCCTCTCAATCCTCCTCACAGTTTACTACTCACAGGGGTACAATTTACTTTTTACAGGGGTACCCCAACCCAACCCAATTCAACACAACAACCAAACAGGCCATGAGGGATCAAATATAACATGAAAGGATAAAATAAATGAATGTTAGATATTGTTCATATGAGATTGATCAACTTTAAGATTATATTTGGATGAATAAGATTCATACAATTGAAAATTGCTCATATAAATATGATGATCAAGCTTTTAACTGACATGGTTGGATTTCTCTTAACAAGTTTGTCATATGTTATGCAACCCTTAGAAAGGAATTTTGGTCCATGGTTTCCACCCAAGGATCTCCTTCTTCCTTTGGATGGTTGCTCATAACAAACTCATAACACATGACAAACTTCATTTATTCAAAATCAACTTAGCCAATTGTTACCACCTCTCTCTTAAGAGTATGAGAAATTTCCATTTTTTTCTAAAAATGTCCATATTATAAACAAGTACTATCTTTCTTAGTTCTAAACACAAATGATATTTACTTTGAAAATTTCTTTCATGGATGGTGGTTCGTGTTCCATCTTATATTGACAGATAAAATCTAAGATGACATTCACTTGATGGTTGATCTAGATAGAGCGATGATGCAAGAAAGCGTTCAATGGTACCTCTCAATGTCTCTTAAGGCTCGTTTGGTTATTGGGGTACCCAGGGGTACCCCGATGTATCCCCCTTCAAATCTGGATTGGAAATCCATCACAAGTCAAGGTGATATCACATCACATTCCTTATTCCAACCCTCTTCCAACCCTCATAATTATCCAAATACCTACTATTCACGAGTGGATACCCCAACCCACCCCATTCCAGTAACCAAACATGCCCTTAGAATCACCCAGGAAGCAACTCTTTTTTAACGCATATCTCTGTTTTATATGAATGTAAATCAACATCACATTTATAAGTGGTGCAAATGAAGTAGCACATAGTTAGTTAATTTATTGAGAACCCAATTTTATTTGACAAAAAAAACATAAATTATTGAAGGTCGAATCAAAATATAGGTTGCTTTATGATTGCTGGTTAAGTTATTTTCACTCTTATTTCACATGCAAGTGATCACTAAATTAATGAATATGCATTCATAATTAGGCGACAAATGAACACATGATTTATGTGTAGATTCGTTAAAACATATGCCACGATGAAAAGATAGATGCTTGCTGTCGTTTTCACCATTCTTTTTCCAATTTGCACATTTAAATTATATCGTAGAAACATATCACGTTACCGTAGCATTATGTTATTAATATATTAATAACTAATTGGAGTGCTTTATACAGAGTATCTCATACTCTCATATATTAGTTTTTTTTGAGAAAACACTCTAAGATTATTTAAAAAATATGATCCTAAGGTGAAGATAAAAAAAGAAATGAAATTTATTTCCCATCCTTTTTTATTGATTTGGGAGATAAAAAGAAATGAATACAATAAGACGAGAAATAATGAACGATGTAATATCTTTTTATCTTGTGGTAATTTTTCATTTATAGAAATAAGAAAACAATATCCCGCAATTTAAATAAAAACAAAGAGATAATAGTAGTCAAACTAAAACTCTAGTATGTATGTAACTGTGACTAATTTAGCCATGAGTGCGCAGAAGAAAAGTTCTTGTCAACGAATAATAATTATTATATAACTTTTTGCTAGTTATATAACAATGAAAATACGACATTCGCTTTGAATATCAGAATCAAAATAGTTTTATAATAAAAAATACTCATTATATAAATTTAACATCGAAAGATATAACAACGAATATTAAAATTATCCGTTACTAATAGCTTCATATGGATGAAGGAGTGAAGATACTCCAAGAAAGAAGGTATATTGAAAGCATAAGATACAATAGACATCAACAACAACCGAGTTGGGAGAGAGGTGGACGACATATGACAAGATGGCATGGGAGGAAGAGGATGGATCGAAGTACACCGATCTATAGGACGGCGAAGATCAGCAATAGTCAGGATGCAAGGGAGAAGATGCCCAACTAGATACTAATCAAGGTATCTATTCCTTGTCCAAAGCATGATACGAGATGAGATCTACCATTTAACAGCGATGACAACAACAGAGCATTCTCTCACACTATACATGAATTCTTTACCTTCATTTAGATTTGTTTCAAGTTATTCTCAGAGTTAAATCCAAAATAATTACATCCAAACATGATAGTACTGCATATAATAATATCTTTGGGTGCGTTCCGAATGGTAAAAAAGCTAAAGCCCAAAACACCACTCCTCTATTATGTCATGATAGAGATAGATGCCAAGTAACTTAACAGGGACGCCATAGTGATAGAACTGATGACAAAAGTTGTGGGCCTTGGAATCCAATTCACCGCAAGCTATCCTAGTCGCAATTAACACGTGGAAATGAAGAAGGTAGGACGATTAGACTTGATGATTGTACCTGTCATCTGCGTACATTGGATCCATCTAGACTTAAATTACAAGTTGATTGCCTGGCAGGCGTGCTTAGCCTTAGCAGGAGATAAAACACATACCAAATAGATGAACCGACAGGCAAGACAATCACAACACATGGATGCAGGGCATTATGTTTTCAGCTCCATTATCAAAATTACCGTTTCTAGACTTAACCGGAAGTACCGAAAGATGGCTTCACAGTTCCCATCAATCTAAGCAGAGTGGATAAGTTGACTGTTCTTAGAAATACATAGACTGATAGAGAAACAGGAAGAAGCGCCATGTCTAATTAAAAAAAAGTATTATAAATAGAACTAATCTGAACTGAACCACACAGAGCATCACTCAGAAATTTCCAAAAACAACTTTGCTGAATCTAAAAGAAAAGGAATTCAAGATAACATACTTTCAGAGGCTGGAAGATGTGGTTCCATCAGAGCATCACATCTGAGATGGTCTGCACAGCCCAAGAAGATCACCAGCAAGAAGGACACAACGGTCACGAGCCGTGGCTCCACTATCACCGGACCGCCGCTGGAAGCACCCTTCATCTCAGCGGGATGAGAGGGATGACGATTGGTGGTTGTGATGACTGATGAGGAAGAAGAGAAGTAAGAGAACATATGACATTAAAGTTGATGGCAACATTCAAATGGTGCCAAGATAGGAGCCTTTTAATAATATTGGGCAAATTGGGTTGAATACTATAGAACTTGGAGTTTTAAAATAATGTTTCATACTGTGTTAATAATGCTTGATACGTATCTTTCATGTACTGCCATTCCTGTTCAATATGTGTGGAAAGAGGGCTCAAATCTTGATTATTGCGTTTTCAAAATGCAATTACCTAATCAAGTGCCCCCATTTTCAAATGTAGTCGTCAGTGTCACTTAAATGGACGCAGTTGAAGACTGATTGATGCGGTATAATTACAAATTTATAAGCCTATCTCAGATTTTTTTTGTCTCTGTGTATATATAAGCATCTTTTATTTGTTAGGACCCACATGATGTGAAATTGTGCAAAGTTTTGTGCCAAGCCCGTGATACCTGTGTTAGATCAAACCCCTTATCAACTTGCTTAACACGAAGCCACAACTTTCAATTGGTTGGGGCCTAAAACTGAAAATATTCTGGAGGCAACTTGGGGATTGCTAAGCCACTGAATGTTGGGTTTTCTCCTGTGAAGTTTGATTGGTACTGTATATGCGGGTCTGCTTCGATGAGCCGACGGATAATTAGCTAGACATGATGAAGCCAGGGAGAGCACCAACTTGTTGGGGGTTTTGGGGACAACGCTCACTTGGTGAATTATAATATTAAATAGGAGGAAATGGTAATGAAAAAGGGGATTGGAGGAGGGGCCTAACTTCACATCTATTTTGCTGGAAAGGGCATGAGGGAGTGAGAGGATAAATGGGGGTCGGAAATTGGAAATTGCAATTTGGGTGGAAAGGGGTTGTATCTTCCTATTTTGATGGAAACATCAATACAAATTGGGAAGGAAGTTACAAACCACTTCTTTATGTGGTTTCCAATTTGGGAGTGGGTTCTGTTGGGAACAAGCAATCCAACGAATATAGTGGAAACGTGTATTAAGCCCACTTGTTTCTCAATACCATCTTGTCTTTGCACAATTTGATAAGCTCAAAGGTATGGTTGTCATGAAGGAACTCCATCACTTCTATCATATCTTCTACCCATTTTTTTGTTTGCATCTTGCAAAGCTTCCTCATAGCATTCAAGCTCACTGCAATTTGTCAACAAGATCTACTCGCATGCCGAATATCTAATAGAGGGTCACCTCTCCCTCACAGATCTCTAAGGTGAGAAGAATAAGAACTCTCATCATCATGTCCATCATCATCATCATCATATGCATCTACACCATTAGGAGTAAAGACCTCTAGCACTTCCTCCTCTTCTCCTACATCGGACACATACTCATAAGCATCATCTGGCACTAATGTGCTGCAAACTATCAACAAAATATACTCACGTGTCGAATATTTAGTGGATGGTCGCCTCTCCCTCACGGGTCTCTAATGTGAGAAGAATAAGAGCTCTCATCATCGCGTCCATCACCACCATCATCATCTGCATCATCAAGAGTAGAGACCTATGCCACTTCTTCCTCTTCTCCTGGATTTGGTACCTGCTCATAAGCATTATCAGGCACTACATGTGTATTACTCTGCAATGGAACTGGCTCCGCATCATTTGGCTCATAGCTGGTAGAGGAAGAGTCCTTAGCAACTTTCTAGATATCCTCAATGGTTTGATCTTCAAAGAAGACCACATCCATGCTCCAAACCAGCTTCTTCTCAATCGGATCATACAACCTGTAGCCAAACTCATCTTGGTTATATCCCCAAGAAAATGCATTAATTCATCTTTGCATATAATTTGGACCTTTCATCCTTGGGAACACACACAAAACATGTAGTATCCACAGACCCGTGAATGGTTGTATGAGATATCCTTTCCATGCCAAACCATGTTAGGAACATCACCATCCAAGGATACATGTGGAGAGAGCTTAATAACATAAACAATAATAAAAAGTGCTTCACACCAAAAGGAAATAGCAACTTAACCTAAAAAAGGAGACATCTAACTCTCTCCACCAAAGTCTTGTTCATTCTCTTTGTCATGACTTTCAATTGTGGCATCTTGGATGAAGTCTCATCACCATATCCTGATCATAGAAAATGAGGAGTCCATTTTGTGCAGCTGCAACAATATTTTCATTCTTCTTTTATTACTTGTCGTCACCATTCCTATTATCTCTCTTGAATTGGAAGCAATAGTTCTTGATGTACCCTTTCTTCTTACAATAATAGCATTCCATGTTATGGTATCTGGACTTGGACTTACTCCTACTGTTATATCTACCCTTATCAATCTAGATCTTGCTCCTCCCATGTTGTATGTGATAAGAACTTCTAAATGTGAATAACTTCAGAGGTTTTTTCTTCACATATCTTCATTGAGAATGCCAGACTTGACGATCTCCAAAGAAACGACTCATTAACTACAGAGTTAGTAAGTGAGACTCTGAAAGTCTCTCAAGATTCCGTCAGAGTAGCAAGCAATAATAATCACAGCACCTCATCTTGAAATTTGATGCCCATGCTTGTTAAATGACTTGTAATGCCTTGGAAATCATTCAGAAAATCTAACATAGAGCTTCCCTCCTTGAACCTCAAGTTCACCGATCTCTAGAGAAGAAACAATTTGTTACTTCCCATCCTGGAGGAATAATGATTTTCTGATGTCAACCATAGGTTTATAGAATGCCTTTCATCTTTGATGTGATTGTAGACATTCTCATCAACGAATAGTCTAATAAAACCACAAACTTTCTCATGTTCAAATTCTCATTCCTCATATATTTTGGTTTTGAACTTTTGGCTGGTAAACACTGAAAGGTGCATGACCTTCACATATAAAAGTTCATTCATCTTTTTCTTTCACAAATTATAATTAGTCCCATTAAGATCAATAATCTGGCTCGAACCAAACTTCAACTTGTAATCCATCATTGAACAAGCCACGATACCACTCTATTGAGAACAAGCAATCCCACAAATATTGCGAAGCATGGATTAAACCAAGCACTTAATGAATTAACAAAATCAAATCAAACATCAACTAAAACCATGAGAAAACCAAATACAAGCAAGCAACCGCCATCACAAGTACAATCAACACAAGGGATTTTAACGTGGGAATCCTCAAAATAAGAGGAGGGGACGGGACCACAGGGCCTACTCGACCCAATCAAACTTATTCTTGGTGATGATATGTTCGCCCTATAGGCTACACAAAGCCAACTCCTTCTCCCAACGGTGTATCAACAATGAACCATACCAACACAAATAAAAGGGCAAGAAGATGGAGAAATGTAACCAAAGATAGCAACCCTAACTCAGCTCCTCCTCGACGTGATCTCCAATAGCAACCAGTGGTCCGATCAAAACAAATAGGAGATGGAAGGTAAATGGTGCAATCGCGTTTGTGCAAGCCCCCTCCTCTTGTTATATTGAACTGATGAAGATGTCTTTTTGTTTGTGTATTTATGATGAATGAACATGAACTTTTTTCTAAAAAATATGGAGAGATATTAAAACTTCTATTGAAAGAAAGGTTTTCCAATCATGGTTTTCTCGAGTAGTTTTGATATGGGATATTTACACCCATAACCCTGAGTAATTACGTAATTACACAAGGAACCCTCAATAATCACGAATTACATCGAGAACCCCGAATAACTGTTCTGTTTTACACACATAACCCTCTGTTAGTTTAGTTCATTAACCCAACTAGGTGGCTGAGTTAATCTAATCAATCCGTGATCCAACAGTTGAGATTAATTAGAAAAAAAAGAAGAAGGAGGTTGCGGGGCTGGAGCTCGCGGGAGTTGCCTGGAGCTCGCATGACTTAAGGCCAAAGGCCTACTCTAGAAGGATTGTAACCCTAAAGATGCAGAGCTCGTGGTCACAATGGAAGGCGCTAAAATCATAGTCCAAACACCTATTACTCAATAAAAGTATCACACCAAGTCACAGCAAACATTTCAAATCTCAACCATCCAAACATTATTATTAATCAATAAACCATCTCTCACCTTACTAATTATTTGAAAGGAGCTTGTTCTGACTTAATACGAACCTGTTACCAAACGGGTCCATATATGCGATGCTAGCATATTTCCTCTGTGAACAAAAGGGGATATACACCAACATACCATCGAATATTTCATTTCTTCTGTATAAAGAAACATTGATCATCAAACATTAGTGGACAAAGAAGACTTTATGAATCATAATATAGTCATAACACGAGGCGGAGTTCGTTGTAGAATGCATCGCTGATGTTTTGCAAGAGAGATGTTTGAGAGTCAAAGAGGTTGGCGGATTGGTAGAGCGTATGGAACGACTTCAGGGCTACAAGATGGATGTCCTTCCATGCCTTGGGCATTCTACTTCCTTTTTTATTGTCGAGGAGGGTGAGTTGCAATATCTTCCTCTTCATCGCTTCCACGACATCCTTCATAGAGTGGATAATGTCGTCGATTTGGGAACCTGGATTCTCTTTCAGTGATAGGAGCACCATGTTCTGCTTGCCCTCTTCTCTCTCTCTCTGAAATTATCAGAATCCAAGTGAGAGTTAACCTAAAAAGTCTATGTAAGCTGAACACAACGGGTAGCAGTACAGCAGGAAGTATACCTCGTAGGTCTGTGTGTCATTGAGCATGCGACATGACATCATACTGAGCAGAGTGATGTCCTCGTATCGATCGATGGTTGAAGATTGTGGATGTGATGCATGTTGCAAATAGCATGCGGGGAAGATCATAGCATGAATCCCGACAGACGTGGTGCCAACTCGAATGTACTCGTTTAAGGATGGTGCGTGCGCGTCTCTACTCCATTTGGCCTCCTGTAACCACGCCTCGAATGATTCTTTCCACTGCAAGATAAGTATTTCTTAGGCTATAAGATCTCTAGGTTCACAAATTTGCATCAAGTATAGAGAGAGGGTCCCAAATTATGTGTGTTTTGTAAGGCGTTATGTGTGTTTTGGAATCATTTGGTGTAGAGTAATCCATGTAACCTAATTACATACATATACATAGTTTTCTTGCGGTGGGTACCAAATTGAGACTCCACCCCTTCTTCATTCAAAAAAAAGTATAGAAAGAGGGGGAGGAGAGAGAAAGAGATTGAACTAGTTGAGTATAAAAAATAAAAAATAGGGAAAAAAAGGGGTGGGAGCAGCCCATTGGCTACTCGCAGGGAGCAACTACATTTTACCCTATATATAGAGGTGGGAAGGGGGGGAGAAAGAGATTGAATTAGCTTAGTATCTAGGTTATAGATGCAATAACATGACATAATGCTTTTGACCAATAAATAAAGAAAGTCATAGTATAAACAAAAGGAGTTATACAAATATTTCGAAAAGGTATTGTAAGGATGATTTGTGATATTGGATATTGGATTCTGTATTTTTGGCAATAGAAACTCTGAATTGGACGGTTTAACTATTGTGCAAAAGTCATTGGTTTCAAAAGTAAGGTTGGCTAGTCCAATCTGAATCAGGAACATTGAAAATTTCATTTTCGAATTGCAGATTGCTAGATGAAATGAAAGAGATCATGTTCCTATATCTTGGACTGGTTGGGTTGCATGAGAGAGCAACAAAGCTTACCAATCCTCTCAAAGTTTCCGTGATATCATATTTTGTTTTGTCATAGTATTCCCTCGATGTATCTCGCACAAGGTCGTCAAGAGCATCGAAGATAGTTTTGCTACTTCCAGTTAATCCCTCACCTTCCCACCTGCATCGAAATTGAAATCATGATTGAATTTACTTGCAATATCATATTTTGTTTGGTGCAATCTTCTTTATTTTCGGAAATAATAATTTTGGCTTCTAATATCATATTTTGTTTCATGCAGTCTTCTTTTTTTGGAAATAATCTTCTTCCGCACAATTAAACTCAGATCTTTGAAAATTTACCTTTGAATGGCTTTGGTGAGATGATCCAACTCCATTGGATCCCCTTCAGCATCATAGAAGTCATCAGCGACGGTGGTGAGAGCTGCACTTTTAGTCATTAACTTCCTAGCACTCTCGAGATGACGATGGGTCATATAAGCAGATGCCATATAATAGCAATATGTTGTCTTGTCCCTCCCAAAGCCAATACTAGAAAGGCCCTTCTCCTTTGCCCACCTGCTTGTTCATAGCATCAGTTAATATTTTGTTCTGTACTTTCCAGATTACTTGGATGATATTTATTCGGGAAGAAACTTGTAACTGGTAATCGTAATGAATTTATTTAAGGAATCCAGGATACTTGCTCAGTATCTACTCGAGTTCTGATCACTTACATCTTAATCTCTTCCAGTTCTTCTTTGAAGACCGATTGCCGGAATTCGATGTTCTCCTTTGCCAATTGAAGCAGAAGGCCATTGTTGAGACATGGTATCCTGCAATTTAAAGCACAATCTGAAGTTAGAGAAAGAAAGAAGCCACCATTACCAAACATTTGGATGAGATGCTGGAATGTATTTAAGTACCTGTAAGTAGATGCCTTGGCCATCCATAGATCAGGAATTACACCATTTTCGATGGCTTTCCTATTCTCCAGATGAGTCATTCTTGTCATCCATGGATGTTGAAGCTCGAGATCAATCTGTTACAAACGCAAGAGGGGACACTACTGATTATTTAGATCATAGAAATGCTGTTAGGATTCGAGGGATCCGGATCCAAATGATCAAAAATATACCATAGTAGAGAGATTGGAGAGGACTGCAACACCATCTTTCCAGATATGCTCGTTGCCAATTACGTATCCCTTCTTCAACGTCCCTTCTGCAAAGGCCTTCGCTTCATCTAATCGGGGTTCGCCGGCGAACACGAGATGTGAAGCCTTGTACACATTCAGCATGGCACTCAGGAAATACTCGTAGTTCTCTTCCATTAGGTGTAGGATGTCCTTATCATCAACAAACCAGCAAAACCTGCCTATAACGATTACACAGAGAATAATACCATATTATTCATGGGTATTGATTGATTACAAATACACAGCATGTAGTTAATCGATTGATGTAGATAAATATATCGGGAAATGATATATATACTTACTTGGCGAGACATCGTAGCCATGCATCCTTAGTAGGCGAAAGGCTAAAGCATCTCTATACAATTGAGATACCTCTACTTGTTCCGGCATTTTTACCTTGAACTCCGGATATCTCCATTCACTGCACAATACATCTTTCTTAAGTAAAGTATGCAGGTGGAATAGATGCTCCTTCAATTTGAGTTTTTTTTTTGTAAAATAAATGTAAACTGGATTTATTTCCATGCAAGATTATAGCAAAATGGAGTACCTGTATACGTGTTTTAGGATCGCACGGATCTCTTCCGTGAAGTGCTCTTCACATCCAACGCTCTGAATCCAATCCACAAGAGACATCTTTATGAGCGTCTCATCGACAGGGTATATTGATGGAACTGCATGCATCAACACCAAAAACCTTATAAGAAGCACGTTACCTTTATCTGCCAGGAAAATTCTTAACATAATAATATTGAAGAAGATCTAATTTTATCCTGACCTCCACGTTCATATGTTTTGCTCCCGACTGCAGCTTCCAAGTAGGTGGCAAATCCTTGGTCTCTGGTGATCATAAAGGCTGCCGCGGTTGCCGAAGGTGACCGGAACAGCGAGCCGTCATCCATCCGGTGCCTTAGAATGTCTTCTGAAGACAGAGACTCCTTACTTGTTTGAGGCAGAATCTCAAGGTACGCGAGCAATGGTGGCCACAACCATTGGTTGGAGAATTCCTTCCTGCATATTGGAATCATTACAGATACAACACATATATTCATGGGTTATGGCGGATCTTCTGCTATTACACTGCTGTAACAGAGGGGAGCTGTTCGACAGGTGAGCATCTCAATACTCAAGTTCGACATCTATTCAATTCGAACATTGCTGCAATATTTTTAATTCAATGATCTTCCGAAGAACAATTCAGTTGAGACTGTGCAGATCCATTCGGCAAAGAGACATCGATCAGTTAGATCAATGTTCACTGTATACATCGACAATTATTTGATTACCGACAACTATTTGATTACATCATATAGCACACTGGCGCCATCATTTCCTATGATATGTGCCGTCCTATATATGGGGACCGTTAAATATGTTTTCAAAATCGAATCCGACACCGAAATGAAAAACTTTGTCGAAATGGTCTGATCGGATTGAACATGTAATCAAATCGGTTCAACCGATGGCATCAACAATATTTAAAATTGGATTAAATCAGACCGATGAGAAAAAGTGATTAAACCGTCTAATCAAAATGAAATGAAACAAATGTATATAAAATATACATTTAAATATACTTGAAATAAACATAAAGTACATAGACAACGCATATATTTCACAATATACATAAAATATTTTTTCGCATGCACCATATATATATATATATATATAAAATTTGGACTAGATGCTCTATAACATAACAATAGTTTAATTATATTTAAAATTCATTACATGCAAAACGTTGTATTAGAGAAGTTAGTTAGGAGTTTGAAATAAATAATCAAAGATCACGTGTTCAGTCCTTGTTAAACAAGGTTAAAAATATTAGGTTGAACCAAGAGATTAATTAAAAATTGAACATTTAAACCAAATCAACAAGAACCAATTAACCGAACCGGTCCAAGCCCAATTCACCGATCAGGCCAGTAGAACAGCCAGTCCGATCCGGTTGAAAAACATTGCCTCCAATTACCCACCACAATCTCGGATTCTCGGCTCATCAACTGTAGCAAGAATATTCTAGTTCGGCCATGAAGAAACTTCCTCATTCAAGCAGCAATCGAGACTTTATTATGTTTAAATCGTCTGTTCAATCTTGATATTGCAGGAGTAAACTCTATGTAATTGTTTAGCTGCTAAGGGCCTGTTTGGTTGCAGGGTTGGGCATGGTTGGGTTGGCCCAACCCGAGCAGGGTTGGGTTGGGCTAGTGGATTATACTGTCTTTTAAAGTGGACTATTGATCGTTTTTGTCAATCCAAAAGTTAACACAGAGAGAAGATGATGGGGAATATACCTCTGTAAAATCAGGTCTCTCTGATTGAAGATGGCCTTGACAGCATCGGGGAGCCCACGAGGGAACACATCCAAACCCTTCTCGGAAGAAAGCTCCAACAGTCCGGGTAGCACCAGAGGAAACCACTGAGGAAGATTGTCCTTGTGTCGTAATAATATATCTTCTATGTTTGATCTGACGAGATCCATTCCTGTCGAGTTAAAAGCCAATCATTACCGTCAATGCAGACTGTACAATCCCATCGTAATTTTACATGAACAACTTTATCAGCTGAGTCATTAATTATCACGCACAGGAGGGCATACTCACGTAGTAATTTGATCATATTATTGGATGTACGGAATCTGACATCTTTATTAATTGCTAGGGGAGGGAGTCTGTTGCCTATTAATCATTCACTGATTGGTCGAAATGGATGCCATTTCAGTAATAGTGCTGTCTCAGCAACGATTGGAATACTAACTTATTCACTGCCCATCCAACCTAACTTTCTCCCTACCCATAGGAGAAGGATTGTCTGCTGAAGCATGGTTGCACCAAACTCTGCTACATGTCCGACAGCTGCTGGATGTTGATCGAGCGGCTCCCACGAATTCGTATGATCCTGACTTACAAAAAGTATGAATTCGTGAGAACCGCTCGATCTTAACGTACAGTAAATCTGCTACAGACCTTCTACAGTATACCAATAAATAGCTCTTCACCCTTGTCAGTATTTGAAAAGATAGATGAAATTGAATATTCTCACAAAGAGTTCCTACTAAATATGTTTAGTTTCTTGATTGACAGTGCAGATTCACAACAAACAACAAAATGGATCTTTTGCCATGCATATTTGGGAAGCCTCTGTATCAGTCATGTGTAATATATATTAACGAATGTTAGCAATCGTAAAATCAAACTTTATAGCCTAAATCCTCAACGAATGGAATGAACAATATGCGCATGTATGAAAACATAATTATCTATCTATGCATACAATTATATCACCTTGAGCAATCTGTTGGTGCCCGACTTTCCACACCCAAAGTGCAACCATGCATGCCAAGGTTGCGGTGATGCACTCGACGGTGGGAGTCTGCGGCTTTTCCGATGCAGCCTCGCCCCAGAAGCCACCGATCTTCTGGTTCTGAAGGATCCACGATAGGCAACCGGGGAACATCGGGCGACATTCGGAAGGATCAGCATGATCGGGTATCATGGCGAGCCATGCGGTATCGTAAGCAGAGGTAGATACTAGTGCACGGGGATCATTCTCAATGGAGTTGAAGACCTTCTCCTTGATCTCTCGTATGAGCTTCTCGTTGAGGAGGCTTCCAGATTTTCCTTCCATCTCTCTCTCTGCCGTCTTTTGTTGTTGCCAATGTACAAAGCCTTCTGTGTTCGCTAAATGAGTACCTGCTCAGGTGTTTATATAGAGGGAGAGGAAGACAAAAAACTAACTTGAGTACCCAATTTCCTTGTCAAGAATACCTTCTTTTTGGAAAAAAAAGTTAACTTCATAGAACAAGTATTGAAAAATCTGCTGCACGTGCTTATGATACATATATGTAAATCTCTATAATATTTTTACTATTATCAGCATCTGATACACACCCGCTTTACGTACGTACATATTCGTTTTTATAGGTATGGTAACACAAATTGCATAATATTTATTTTTTTTAAAAAAAATATATAGACAAAGAGATTTTAATATCTGCATAATTAGGTGTATGAAGGCTTTCCACGAGACATGGGCCGGTCACTAGATCTGCCATTGTCCCTGTCCGAATCTATCTTCAAACAGAACCGGTTGGTCCACCTGGATCGATCAGACATGAATGCAGTCCATTGTTGGACTTAGGTAAACATACATATATGATTGCTGCCCACTCTAGATCTACCACGTGCCATCATCCCATACCTCCCATTATCAAAAAAAAGTTCATCAAAAAAACGTTTAATGTTACTTAATTTATCAAAATAGCCTTATGCCCAACATAAAAAATCCCAACTCGGTATTAAAATTAGGCCTAATGAGCTAAACAAGTAGGATGGAAAATGGATATGGATATGGATACGTTCGTATCCAATCCACCACCGTATTTATTTGATAGAAAATTTGATATTCGTACACTATAAGAAATATGAGTTGTGACCACGGAACATGACTACGGAAACTTGTGGCTACGATAATTCCGCAGCAACTAGTTTTTCGTAGCTACAATCCGTGGTCAAAGTCTTCATACAAGAGTTGTGGTCACGACAAGTTCTGTGGTCACTTATAGTGGCAACGACATATTCATGATTAGATAGCTCTCGCGACGAGACTTGTAGCTACGACGATTGGTCAGGACATGTTGTGGCCAGAGCCCAATTCTGTGGCCACAAATCCCACATCCGTGGGCATAGTTCTGTAGGCACAACTCGTGTTCCTTGTAGTGGTATCTTTATCCCTTTTAAATGAACACAAATGTGGATATTACTTTGATATATGTAAATATGCATACATGTATATATATGGTTTCTTATATATGTTTATACACACAAATAGTTGTATATTTATTTTTAATCATATGTAACACAATTTTATACATCTTTCATCATATTATGATATGACCGATATGAAATAAATACATCTAGTGTATTATATTATGTCAAATCCATCTAATACTTCTATTTTTAAGCTAATCTATATTATCTTCTAATATCTTTGAGGTCGAATCCACATTCATTTTACATTCTTTTAGGCCATGTTCGGCTAACCACCCCTCCTCCCCCCTCCTTTGGGGGGTTTACCCCCCAAAACCTTTCTTTTTCTCTCTCATGTGGGGGCACTTTCTTCCTTTCTTTTTTTCATTTTTTTTGAGAAGCAAGATGGTGAAGTCCCAAGGCGGGACTCACCACTGAAATTATATTAAAACCAGAACAAAAAAAGATACATTAGCTAGAAGACCACAACCGATAAAGGGAGAGGCACAAGGCTAATACATTTTCAGAATAAAATCTTTGGTTGTTAAACACCAAATCATTCCTTCCTCCCCAAATGGACCATAATGCCGCAAAAGGAAGAGCACAATCGTCCATCGAGTTGCCCCCAAGCAACCTTACCATCCTCCAGAAATCATACTCACCACCAATAGAGGCCCACGGTGCCCCCAACTCCTTCCATATCTGAAGCGAAAATGGACACTTAAAGAAAAGATGCTCCGCGTCCTCGAGATGCTCCCCACATCTATCACAGCTCGTGTCAGCAATCCCAAACAATCTTCCCCTTCTCGCCTTGTCACAAATCCTTCCTCTCCTGAGACACCAGAGGAATACTTTCACCCTGTTAGGGATCTTGCTAGCCCATATGATCTTCATGTCTTGAACCTCATCCGGATCAATGAAATCTGGGCTCCCCCTGAACATGTCGTAGGCCTTCTTCACTGAGAATCTGCCCCCCTCCCAAAGAAAATGATCTCTTCCCTGCGTAATACAGGACGGTGATGGCAATTCTGCACACAGCCTCGAAAAATCCTCCAACCTCCGCTCTGGGATGACAGAAATGAACCGAACGTTCCATGATCCAGAGTCACAAGCATCCGCCACAGAACAACCTTTGTCTGCTGCCAAAGCAAAGAGCCTGGGGAACCTAGCGCTAAGGATCCCCTCGCCCCTCCAGTTATCCTGCCAGAATCTGAAAACCTCTCCAGACCCTACCTTAGGCCTTAATCCCTCCCGCAACGACGGCAGGATGTCCCGAATACCGCTCCAAAGCGAAGATTCAAACCTTAATCTCCTAGTCTCAAGAGAGCCCCCAACTCCATAAATATTACGAGCAGGTTGATGACCAAACTGTCGTTGTTACCCCAGATCCGCATCACCCATTTGGCCAGAAGAGCCTTATTCATACTGCAAATATCTCTAACACCCAGACCTCTCTTGCAGTTCTTCTGCGTGATATCTTCCCATCGAACAAGGTGAATGCCAGACCTCTGCAAATCCCATCCGACCAGAAGAATCTTCGCATCATTTTCTCAATCTTTTTTCTTACACCAACCGGCATCATACGAGTTGATATGAAAAAAATGGGCATCGCCGATAAGACATGCTTCAAAAGCGTCAACTTCCCGCCCTTTGAAAGTGACACCGCCTTCCAACCGGACAATCTTTGTTCAATCTTTTGGAGAACCACATCCCAATCCGATTTTTTAAGTCTGTCTGCCACCAAAGGGAGGCCCAAGTATGTAATGGGCAGGTTCCCTAAGGGGCACCCCAAGCACGCCACCCTATTTCAGCTCTCCGCCTCATCCATCCCGAACTGAATGACCACAGACTTGTTTCTGTTTATCTTGAGACCTGAGATATTACTGAAGATATCAACTAACTGCCTGAACCTTCTGTCCATTTCCTCTGTCCCCCTAAGAATATTATTGTGTCATCTGCATACTGAAGTAAAGGCCCTGAAAAAGCCTCTGCACGAAAGCCCTCACACCACCCACCATCAACAGCCCTCTTGAACATGACCGCCAGTGCATCAGCTACCAAAACAAAAAGCATCGGAGCGAGCGGACATCCCTGTCTCACCCCCCTCTGTGGCTGGAAGAAACCACCCTCAGGCTTCCCATTCACCAGGATCGTGAAGGAAGCGGTCGTGACACACCTCTTCATCCAGGCAATCCAAAGCTCAGGAAAACCGCGACATCGAAGAGACATACAAAGAAACCTCCAGTTCACGCAGTCATATGCTTTCTCAAAATCGATCTTCCAAAGCAAACCTTTCTTGCCTTCTCGCCGCCACTGCAGACAGATCTCAGAGGCCGTAACTAAACCATCTGCCATTTGACGTCCTGGGATAAAAGCTGTTTGATTTTGCAGAATAATCACATCCATTACCCGCTTTAATATGTTAGCAAGAACTTTAGCAATGATAAGATAGATTGCATTGGACATTGCTATTGGTCTGAAGTCTTCCACTCTTAAGGGAGCATTCTTCTTTAGAAGAAGGAAAAGCAGCGCTCGATTAATCTTCTCGAATCCCCTGTTGGCATCTCTAAATTCGTTAAGCACCCCCAAAATATCATCCTTTAACATACCCCAAAATTCCTTGTAGAATAAAATAGGAAACCATTTGCATCCTTTCTTTTTTCATACATAAAATAAATCATTTCTCTTTTATCTATTCCAAAAAAAAATAATATATTATACCATCATATCATCTAAAAATTTTAAAATACTCAACTTCTACCTAATTTTCTAAACTTCGATACAATCACATCACAATAATTAATCACTTTTCCAAACATCAATACAATCACATCACAACAAACCCTCTCAACCAAAACCCTCTATCCAAACAACAAAACACAAAAACGGGTTACTCTTTCCCAATTTACCTCAGATTAACCTGGCAACCAAACACACCCTTATATTTTTTTATGGATATAGTAAAACAGTTTTCATGATATTCTCATCAATATCCATATTTAAAACGGATAAAACATGAAACAAGTGTATCCAATTTTGAATCAGAAGTTTGCTCCCAATATAAACACAAGTCATTCTAGCGATGAACTCATTGCAAAACATTTCCACTACTACTTCGGTTATGGTAGAGCTCGTTTGGAGAGGTCTGTTTAATATCCAAAAAGTACTTCACAATAGTCGAGAAATTGGATAATGTTGAGGTGAGCTAAAAAAAATTGGTAAACGTCCTGTAATAAGAGTAGTTATAAATCTTGTAGACCATCGTATGGGGCAGTGAATGGAGATCCTCAAATGGGTAGAGAAAACTATAACCCCTTGAGGTTATCTTACACTTGGAATAAAAATTAGGAAAATAAAATAAAAATGCAGTGATAATTATTAATACCAAATGTATTGTACTCGTTGATGAGTTGAGAAGAGTTTGTACAGAAAATATTTTAAGCATCACATCAAACAGCTGGAGGATTCATTAAAATTAGGAAACTATATAATCTCATATTGTGTTCTTTCAAGATGGCCAAATTGATCGAAACAACATTCGATCGACAGCGAATTTCGATATCTAATTGCAATCCATATACAACGCATATAGAATTTATCGTGATAAGACACCTAAATGAGGCCAAACACAAGATAAAAAAAGTTGTAAATTAACGCGACCTCACATGTAATACGAGGAATAGATAAAGATATGAATATACATGTTAACATAATCGTTTCCGTTTTTAAAATGGATATAGATGCAGATACTGATATTGACTAATATAAAAAGTATGTTATCATGTCATTGAAAAAACTGGTACATATGTAAAATAAAATGGATGCAGAAAATTTTGGGCGGTATTTGTTAACTTAAATATACATGTATTAGACATCTTACACATTCATGGCATAAACATACCAAATGTATTAGTTTGAAACAACTATTTCAAACGTGATGAAGGAGAGAAAATGATACCTGTAGTTAAAAGACAGATATATAAAAAAAGAAAAATAGATATACATGTATTTCAGATATCAAACAGAGAGGAAAATATGCCCACGACCGCATACAACTGTATGTTCCCGTGCGTAAAAGCTGCATAAAATTTTAATTAAAATATAAATTGAATCCATTTATCTTAATGTATACCATAAAGTAAAAACTCTATAAAGATTTTAAGTCGTTTGATTGTGTTATCAGCCCATTATAGTATCTACATTAGGACTTAGATATCTAAAACAAGGGATATTTACACCCATAACCCTAACCCTGAGAATTCATGTAATTACTGAGGAACCATGCGTGATAGCGAATTACGTGAGAAACCCCGAGTAATGGTTAACGTTTACATGTGTAACCCTCCGTTACGCTCTGACGTTAGCAGTAACCACGGTTGGGTTACCACCAAACCGTGCCCTACTTTCGAGGAGGAGATCAAGTGGTCGGGGTTCGTTGCCCCAAATCATGCGCCACGTGTAGGGTCTCGCTGGAATTGGTTGTAGAATCAATGAATGGTGCACTTACAACGAGGTGGATGTTTAGCCCTCTTCCCGCCCTCGACATCGTCACTTCATCTCTCCCGCCTTCGACTCCTCCTTTTCGTCATCTTCTCCAAGTCGCGGAAGAAGAAAGCCCTCCGTCAGTCACTGACGAGACCCTTCCTCCTACACCAAGGAACCTGAAGCAACTCGAAAAGGGAAGGTATGTCCTCCCCGTCATCTTTGCCTCTAAATTTCTTCTTAAAATCTAACTGACGAGAATGAAACATGCATGTACCTCATAGCATGGGTTGGTTCAAAGGGCGTGAAGGGGTCCTTAGCATTTGCATCCGGTATGGGGGATACTTCAAGAAGGTACGAGGGCATGGTGGCGAAAGGTACTTGCTGGGGAAGCAAGTCGTAATAGGGACAAACCTAGATTACACTTGTTGGTTCGACATCATCGAGGACATTGCAGAAGTAGTTCCATGGCAAGCAAAGGACTCCTTGCGTATGTGCTACAAAGTTCCTAATTCCCATCCATCTAGGTAAGAAACTATCTCACGGTTTGTTTTTTTGCACTAATCATGTATTATTTTGGTATACGAACATGTAATCACTTTTTTTCTTCATTAGGTATGCGAAGTTATCTGATGAAAAACAGATGATGGAAATATTTCACTTACTCCAAGATGGGATGCAAATTGAGTTGGTGGTGGAGTTTAATCAAGATGCAGAAGCACTCGATGTCGTGGAAGAGCATTGATGAATACCCATTCATCACTCTTTATTCTATTATTTTAGCTACAAAAACCTTTGCAAATACATGTAGATATGTGTAAATACAAATAATTACCAAAAGCATGCATTGTGTAAAAACCTATAATTAGCATGTTTTTGTGCACAAAATAAAAGAATAAAGAGCAAAAAGAAAAAGAGGGAAATATTTAGAATAAATATTGAGCAACCTAACCCAAGGGAGGGCTCAGCATGGGCCTGACCGCATAAAAGCCAAAGTAGAGGGAGATAGGAGCTCATGTGTATATACTTCTGTAAAAATATATTTTCCTCACCCAAAAATATGTTGTAAATATTTGTACATATTGTGTGTAAATTTAGAAAATATCAAAAACAAAATAAAAATAAAAAAAATCAAAAATTCAAAAATATACCTTCACCATGTACATAAACCACACCATTGTATTTATTTAACCTTGTAAATAAATTCAATTATTTTCTAAACTTTTTGTAAATATTCTATGTTATATTTTGTAAATAAAATAAATAAAAAGAAACAAAACAAAAATCAAATAAAAATTACAAAATTAAAATACAAAAATACATTGTATAAATACCATGTATATAAATGTATATATCTATTTATTTCACCCTTATATATAAATAATAAAAATAAAATAAAAATATTCTTTTATTCCATATTTTATGGTGTAAATAAATAAAATACAAAATGAGCATAAAAATACATAAAAATAACAAATAAAAAAATCAAAAATAAAAATCCATGTAGTGTACATATACCTATATATTTAGCTACCCTATTTTTATTTCCAAAAATTAATTAAAAATCACCAAAAAATAGAAAAAAATAAAAGAAAAATATTTCATGTTTTGAGTTTTCTTTAATTCGGCCTATTTCTGCCCTAAAATAAATAAACAAAAATCGAGCACACGTGGCCGCTCCTGATTGGTCCACGGGGGAATGTTGACCCCGGTCAACTCCCCCGCGGACTCCTTCCTTTTCTGGAAGATGCGTGCCGCGCCTCCTTCGCCGATTTATCCACGCGTCTCCAGGCTGTCACCCACTCAACCCCCGTGCTCGGATTCTTCGCCGTTCATCCCTCTCCCTCGCCGGATCTTCCGCCATCAAATCCACGCTTTCCATCGCCGTCGAGCCTCAACCCTAAACGCCCCTGTCACCTTATATATTCTCATCTCCGCCGCCTCCGCGCCGCATCTTTGGATCGCCATCCTTATTCCCGTGACCTCCAGAGCGAAGCCCGAGGTGACAGCTCGCGTTTGCCCCTGTTGCAGTGAGGTGAGGGTGTCCCGACCATCGATCCGACGTGTTTCGCCGTCCTTGCTCCGCCGCCGGCGTTGAGCATCGAGCTTCAGGCCTTGACGCCCTTCGAAGCTACGACCAGGAGCAAGATCAGCTCCAGCATAGTCTACTGCAGCCACCAGGTAACCTTAGCTCCTTCTAGATTCATCTAATTTAGGATTTCGCCCAATTCGTATCTCCGACGCATTTCCTTGATTCCGGCCATCTCACGCAATAGCTCGACCATCCGAACCGACCATCATCTTCACCAATCCCTCACGCACCTTCTACGCACTTTCACTCAACCCAGATCGCACAGGATCTGGGAGTCGAGCTCCACCGTCTCCGCCTCGCCGGAGCTCGTTCGCCCCACAGCACAGACCATCTTCACCCCGCGTTCTTGGGTCGAGGCATTTTGCCCTCGACCCGCGAAGCTTCTTGACTACTTTGCAGGTCCAAAGGGGGTGTCTGAGCCTCCTTCACAGTCAGGCCGGAGCTTCGCGCCGCTAGACCTCGCCGGAGCCCCTCCAGGGCTTGGCTGGGGCATCGGCCAACACCATCAGCTGCGGGAAGTCTCCAGGAACGTGTTCCGATCAGTAGCAGCAGCTGAGGAGGACCGGAGTCCACGCACGAGGCCGGCGAAGTTCGCCGGCCATCAGTTCTTTCACCATCCTCCAGAGCCGTCCGATGAGGCCTCCGCTCCAGTTCTAATCCCAGCCGTCGATCTATAGAGGAGCAGTAGCCGTCGATCCATCTGAGGATCTCATCTGGACCGTTGCAGCCGAGGAGAGAGGCACCCGAGCCCCGCACCGCTTGATCTTCCACGTGGCCTCCCTCGGACCGTCGATCGAGCCGAAGAGGAGAAGAGAGGAGTAGCGCCCGCACATCCAGACCGTTCGATCACCACGTGGCGCACATCCGACCGTCGGCTAATAAAGGGGTAAATATCATAGGGCCCCCTCGTAGTTTGTTATTTTCTTTTTAGTCCTGTAATTTTTAATTCAAGTTGTTTATTTTCTGGGATATTTGCACCAAGGACCCCGTACTTATTTTTATTTGCACTTATACCCCCGCCAGTTGTGAACCACGTGCTTCGTCACGTGTTTTGTTGGGATATTTGCATAAGACCCCTTGTAGTTCTGGATGTTATTCATTGAATAAAAAGTTTTGTTTATTTGCATATATACCCCTGTGAGCATTGATTATGCGCATGTGCGTTTTATTTTGGGATATTTGCATATAAGCCCCTGGACTTTTGATACGAGTTATCAATAGGTCCTTGGAACTTATTTTTATTACATTTAGGTCCTTGAGTGCCCCAGGCACGTGCTTGTCACGTGACTTCTTGGGTATTTTGCACCAGGACCCCAGAACTTTTGGGTATTTGCACATAGGTCCCTGTGCACAGTGCCCCACCTTTATTTTTGAATAAAATATCAAACGACCTCCAAATCCAATGAGATTTTGACACATGGCTCCTGCCATGGTGTAGGAATTTCTATGATTTTTGAGGACATTTTTGATTTCATTTATTATTTTTAAAAATTCACAAACACATATTTTTGCCACTGTTTGACTTTAAAAATACTAAAAAAATATAAAATCACTCCCAAAAATTCTAAAAAAATTAGATACTGTAGTTTACTTGCTGTTTGATTTTCTAGCCAATTTTGGCTATTTTTCATCACCTAAAAACCCTAAAAATTGAAAAACCCCTAAAAACTCATAAAAATTATAATAAATAAATTAAAAATCCAAAAACAATAATTAGGGTGCCTAAATTTTCCTTATTCTTTCTAGATTATAGGAAAATTACCTTTAGGGCTTTTTGAGATCCAAGAGTATTTTATTTTTGGGTCTTAAGCCTTGCTGGACAGTCCCCTTTGTTTTTCGCATTGTTTGATTTTTAATAAATAATTTACCCATTAGAAAAATTCCAAAAATTCACCAAAAACAGTAAAAAACTTAAAAAACCTAAAAATCAATTTTCTGGAATTTTTGCATCATTTTTGGTGTGTGTAATAAATTGTTGAAGTTCCTTTGTATTTACCTTCTTTCATTTTCTCATCTTTTAAAAAAAATCATTAAAAAACCACAAAAATATGTTCTCTGTGTTTTAGTTCAATTTGACTACATCGTAGGCTATTTAGCCAATCTGTGCTCCTTGTGTTCGACCCTGGGAGCTATACCAGGTTAATCTTATAGCAGGACCACTTCTCTGTATTTTATTGACTTATCTTCATCTGTGGTTCATTTTTTCTTGATTGACTCAGCCCGAGTGATTGAGGTCGCAACGACCTACATTTTCTTTACACCTTTACCTCTGTCGTTCGGGCGGTCGTCAGAATGGCGCCGTTGCCGGGGAGCACGGCTTTGTAGTCATTTTTCCATATTGTCTCTCTACATTATAACTGTTTTCTGACACTCTCTCTTTCTAATTTTTGTGCGAGGTACTGCGTGGAGAACTTGGAGCACACTTTTTGAGGACCCGCACGGGAAGAAGAGCAGGGAGAAGAAGAAGAATGTCATTTATTTGAGAGAACAATATTTTTGTAATAATTTAGGACTCAAACTTTGGACTTGTGGACATTTGTAACTTAGCGGGTCTGTTTCGCCGAGCACCGGTGTGCTCGGGGGACCCATTTGGATTTTCGCGGCTTTTATCGTGGTTTTGATAGCTAGCTGCCTTTTCCGGTGTTTACGCGGTTTTTCTCGAGCCCCTAGATTTAGGAATTTCTGTTGATTGTGACGTAAATATCTAAGGCCCAACACTTAATAGAATATCTGTTCCTATAGAACGAAATTGGACCTTGATAAAATTCACTGAAAAAGTTAGTTTAATTGGATTTGAGACCACGTGCCGTGAGGAGTCACATACAGCGCTGGCAGGACCCGTTGTGGCGGGCACCGAGTGACTCCCAAGATCGGACTCCGGACTCGATTCCGTTGGCTAACTATTGTTCTTCACGATCAATAGAAATTGCTCAGCTAGGACTCGGTTTTTCCTCGTTGCATCATTTAGGTAGTTTAATTCTGTATTTAAATTCTGCGCGGATCACTTGCATGTAGAGTGCTGGAGACAAGGTACGCATTTCTTTCTCTGCATGCATCATTGATTTTCTCGCGCATCGGCTTTTTCGTCTTCTCCCCCTGTGTTTGGCTTAATCATCAGGAGAATCGGAAAAATCGTTAGGACGCTTGTATTTATTTTGAAAAAAAAAATTAAAAAGAGAAACAATAAAAATTGGGACTGGATAACACTATTGACCCTAAAAGACACTCACATTAAAAATTTGTCTTGGGGAGAGCAACCCCCTCATTGTTTGGTTTGATTGTGCGAGAGAGTGACCCGAACACTAGGTAAAGCCCTCCGGTGCTCATCTCGACTGATTACCGACTCTTCTGTGCGGGACAGTCGGTTGAGAGAGTATCGGGTATCCCAGCAGGTCACGTAATCGCTCTGATATCTTGTGTGTTCACCAAATAAAAATTGACAAGATAAATTGACCGAGCTTTCACGGTCTTCAGATTGTGTTGAGTTGGTGAACAAGGGGTTTGCTTTGTGATCATATTTTCTCCAGATCCAATCCGCCCAACTCGCCAGATCAAGATGATGGGTAGACGATATCTTAGGCAGCCTCTGGCTGCACCGCTTTCAGGCGCGGCTACTCCATCATCTAGGTTGGCCCGTGAGAGTCGAGACCAGCTCTCCGGGCCCGAGTTCGATTCCACCCTGTTCCCCCTCGATCCCCTTTCTTCTGCTACTGAGAGACATGAGCCCGAGGAAAGACGAATTAATTTGACAGAACCTGAGTTAGGCTCATCTGATTTTGCAGACATCCCTATGGCTGGAGCCGGCAGTTCAGACGATCGCCAGCCCGAACATTTTGTCTTAGACCAGGGAGCGATTAACTCCACCCTGATCGCGTCATTAGAGACAGTTCAGCAACAGTTACGCGATCAGGGGGCATTCATGATAGAAATGAGGAGGGAGTTGGAGAGACTCCGAAGAGAGCGAGACGAGCCAAGCGAGCCGGAGGACATCCCTGACGCTGATGCAGAGGCAGCAGCCGCAGCAGCCGCTGCCGCAGCAGCGGCAGCCGCCGCTGCGGCAAGACCAATGCGGGAGCTGCACAACCCCGGATCTACACTGATGCACCAGTGGGTGGTGATACCTGCTATCGTGGGGGATTTCAAGTTCCCTCCGAACACCCTGCAGATGCTTCCTCATTTTCACGGACTCGCCACTGAGGAACCCCACCTCCATCTCCAGGAGTTTCTGATGATCTGTAGCACTGTCCACGACCGTCGTGTGGACCAAGATACGATTCGGATGATGGCCTTCCCTTTTTCACTGGCAGATAGAGCAGCCGCCTGGCTGAAACATCTAGGGAAGTTTGTTTACACCTGGGATCAGCTCCGCACCGAGTACTTGAACAAGTACTATCCACTCGGGCGGACGAATGCAGCGAGGGCCCTGATCAACAACTTCTCCATGCTCCCTAATGAGCAATTTCACGAAGCATGGGAGAGGTTCAGAGAACTTCTGGATAGATGCCCACACCACGATATCTCGAAGCCGAACCTAGTTCAGAGCTTCTTTAGTGGGATGACACCAGAGCTTCAGGGTCTGGTGAATGCTTCTTGCGGCGGGTCCTACTTTGCCAAGGACCACAACCAAGTCTGGGCCATCTACGAGGAGATGGCAGAAAATTACATGGTGATGTCCCAGACTCGGTTGTACACTCAGAGATCTCAGCAGCCGCCAGGACCCGTGCAGTATCAGCGGATAGCACGGGTTGATGGAGGTCCATCCAGTTCGTCCACAGTTGCAGCCGCACAGGCAGAGTCGGCCACTGCGGACATGGGGATTATCAGCGAGAAGTTGGACCGCATGGAAATCATAGAGAAGAAGCAGTGCCAGGGCATAACTCAGATGGAGCAAATGGCACAAACTCTGAGCGACATGAAGACCCAGCTCTTGTGTCTTCAGGAGGCACAGACGGCTCCTCAGCCCCGTCTTCTGTCGCGAGGCGATTCCGGCGGCAGCCGCAGCTCGTCCCAGCGCTCCAGCTCCTCGCAGCAGCCTAGACAAGTTCACCTTGTACAGGCGGAGCCGTACCAGCAGCAGCAGTCCTCTTACCAGTCACCACCATCTCCAGACTTACAGATGGTGGTATATCAGCCGGATCAGCCTCTGGCAGCACTGCCACCAGACCCCTTTGATGCTGAGCCGTTGATGGATGTCAACGGGATTTGGTATGACCGTCCTCAACCTGGAATCCGACGAGACCATCCCGGATTCAGGTGGGGGAATGGGGGTAACCAGTCCCAACAGCAGCCAGCCGGTCAGGGAGGGCAGTACTCCCAGCAGAGAGATCACCAGCAGCCCCCTGCATATCAGCCACATCAGCCATCATCCTTCGTACCTCGTCCCTACCAGCAGCAGGGACAGAATTGGAGACGTGAGCAGCAGGCTCACCAGCAGCAGCATCATTCCTCTTACCCCTCTCAGCCACAGCAGCACCAGGTCCAACAGCCTCAATATCAGAGAGGCAACCCGTCGGGCTCCCATGAGAGCCCCGCCATGGATGATTTAGCCCGTCTCTTCACAGAGCAGCAGGCTACATTTAGACGGGAGATGGACGAGTTCCGCCAGGAGATGCGGGACCTGATGAGAGGGAAGGCCGCCATCCCTGCACAGATCGAGCCGAATCCGAATAACTTGAAGAGGAAATCTGAGCAGGTAGTTCACACAGAGCCTACCACTTCTAGTGACTCATTTGATGTTATCTCGTCGGATTTATTTGATGCTGATTTTGTCACACTTAGGAGCGGTAGAAGACCAGCAGGAGGCGCCTCATCTGAGCGACAACACGAGGATCCATCTAGAGCGCCAGATGAGGAAGAGGAGAGCGGTACTGAAGCCGCACATCATGATGACGGTGGTACTGATGCCACCCGAGATGCTGATCCCACCGGCGGTACTGAGGCCTCCATTTCACCACATCGAGGAGGTGGTACTGACGCCACCAGCAGAGCCGAGCCAGCCCGCGGTACTGAGACCGCAAGACGTCTAGTTGTAGAGCCAACTAGAGGTGGTACTGATGCCACCAACATTTATTCTGATAGAAATGTTGTCTTTCCTCGCATGAATGTATCTCAGAATTCTAATTTGAATAAAGGAAAAGGTTTAGTTTCTTCTGATCCCACTATGGTGAATGATGTTTGTGAGGATCCGGTCATCGAACCGTCTAGGCCTATTCCTAGTCCTTCATCTGAGAAGGACCCTGTGATCCCCTTCCCTAGAGCCCTTGAGTTGGGGAAGGGGAAGAAAAAAGAAAAAGATCCAAAAAAGAGAGAGCAGGAGGAGTTCAGCCAAGGCATGATAGACCGATTTCACATTCAGCTGACCCTCAATGAGGCTTTGCAGCACATTCCTCTTCTTCAGCGATCCTTGAGAGATAGGACCACAGTCAGGAGGAAGAAAAGGAGCAAGACCGCAGAAATTCATGTGCTAACAAAAGCCACGTGTTACGCGATCCAGAACCATCTGCCGACTAAGAGGCCAGATTTAGGGGCCCCGTATGTCAGATGTCAGATTAGTGAGCAGAGGTTCGACCGTACTCTCTTAGATAGCGGATCGTCGATCAACCTTCTTCCGGCAGCCCTTCTCGACCACTTAGAGTTGGGCACTCTTAGACAGAGCAGGACATACCTTCAGTTTGCTGATCGGTCTGTCAAGAGGCCAAAGGGGTTGTTGTGAGACGTTGTCGTCACGATTCAGGGTTTGCAATTCCCCGTGGACTTCGTAGTGCTGGACATGGAGACCCCTGACTCGTTGACCGATTCCCCCATTATCCTCGGTCGCCCGTTCTTGGCCACAGCCAAAGCGGTGACTGACCATGACAGTGGGAAGGTATTCTTTCGCGTCCAGGGCGAGAGTATACAAATAGAGACGGTTAAGGACCACAGAGCCAGAGCTAGATCCCGCTCAGAGGACAGTACAGATTCAGAACAGCTGACAGACGCAGGACCAGACATCCACCAGGACTGTGATTTTGTGATCACAGATGATGAGGCAGTTTGGGCAGATCCTGCAGCACAGACCATCCTCTCATATTCAGATACAGTTGATGCAGAATTGATAACAGAGGATAGTCTGGAGAGCACAGCCTTGGTTCAGGATACTATTGAGTCAGCAGAGTCGGACTTTGATCGCGACACGATTTCCAGTTATGGTGGTACTGAGGCCACCCTGCTCTATGGTGGTGCTGAGGCCACCCTGTTCTATGGTGGTGCTGATGCCACCTTGTTCTCCGGTGGTACTGATGCCACCGAGTCTGATATAGATCCCTCGGATTCAGAATCTGATTGGGCAGATTGTGATGATCAGATGCCAGATCTGGACCCACCTGAGCCTATAGATGAGGAGGAGGTAGAGGCAGAGCAGATCAGAGACAATGCAGAGGACCCGCCTTCTCCAGATCCAGTTTGTGAGAGTTCTTTATCATTTTCCCAAGCAGATTTGGCAGAATTGTCTGCATACACACATCTTCTTCAGAAGCCAGATCTGCCAGCACCCAGCTGTCCAGAGCTGAAGCCGCTCCCTACTTCGCTGAAGTATAGATTCCTTGCGGGAGAGTCTGAGATGTACCCAGTCATCATCTCTGCTGATCTGACTGAAGAGCAAGAATCCCGTCTGATGGAGGTTCTTGAAAAGAACCGCAAGGCAATTGGATGGAGCGTAGCAGATCTCCATGGGATTAGTCCCTCGTTGTGCTCCCACCATATCTATCTCGAGGAAGGGGCGAAGCCGTCGCGTGAGTTCCAGCGGCGACTGAACCCCAACCTAAGAGAGGTTGTCATGAAGGAAATATCAAAATGGTGGAGTGCAGATTTTATTTATCCCATTTCCGACTCCAAGTGGGTGAGCCCCTTGCATGTGGTGCCCAAGAAGACGGGCATCACGACTGTGATCAGTGAGTCGGGAGAGGAGATCGCTACACGAGTACCCACCTCTTGGCGGGTCTGCGTTGACTACAGGAGACTCAACCAGGCCACCAAGAAGGACCATTTCCCCCTGCCCTTTATAGATCAGATCATTGAGAGACTGGCAGGGAAAAGCCATTACTGCTTCCTGGATGGGTACTCGGGCTACAATCAGGTGGCCATCGCTCCTGAGGATCAGGAGAAGACCACCTTAACCTGTCCCTTCGGTACATACGCTTTTCGACGCATGCCATTTGGGCTATGTAACGCCCCTGCGACGTTTCAGAGATGCATGCTGTCGGTATTTTCGGACATGGTAGGGGAGTGTTTGGAGGTCTTCATGGACGACTTCTCGGTTTACGGCGACGGATTCGATTCCTGTCTTGACTGCCTAGACCGAGTGCTCCAGCGATGTATTGCTACCCGGTTGGTTCTATCTTGGGAGAAGAGTCACTTCATGGTGACTCAAGGGACGGTGCTTGGCCACATCATCTCCAACAGAGGCATGGAGGTTGATCCAGCCAAGGTCGATGTCATTAGGAAACTCACACCGTTGTCCAATCTGAAGCAGTTACGGTCATTTCTGGGGCACGTTGGTTTTTATAGGAGATTTATTCATGATTTCAGCAAGATTGCCCGACCGTTGACTGACCTTCTGACGAAAGACACCGAGTTCCTTGTCGATGACAAGTGTCTTTCGTCCTTTGAAACTCTCCAGCAATGTGTTATTGAGGCTCCTGTCCTTCAGCCGCCTGATTGGTCTCTCCCATTCGAGATCATGACGGACGCCTCTGATTTTGCCGTAGGGGCCGTGCTAGGACAGAGGAGGGATGGAGTGCCATTTGCCATACACTATGCTAGCCGCACATTGGATTCCGCCCAGCGGAACTACACGGTCACAGAGAAGGAAATGCTAGCAGTAGTGTTTGCCCTAGATAAGTTCAGATCGTATATCATTGGATCTAGAGTGACTTTGTATACCGACCACACCGCCATCAGGTACCTCATGTCAAAGAAGGATGCCAAGGCCAGACTTACTAGATGGATCCTTCTACTCCAGGAGTTCGACATTGAGATCAAGGATAAGCCTGGAGTCAAGAATGTGGTGGCGGACCATTTATCCCGACTAGAGCAGCCTGAGGATTCTGAGCAGATTGATCCCATTTGTGATACCTTCCCAGATGAGGCGATCCTTGCTATCGCCTCACTCCCGTGGTATGCCGATATTGTGAACTTTCTCGTTGCTGGGAAAGTCCCACAAGATTGGCCCAGGCAGAAGCTTGAGACCTTCTTTGCGAAGGCCAAGTCCTACCACTGGGAGGATCCCATCCTTTACCACGAAGGAGGGGATAGCATCTGGCGTCGGTGTATTCCTCAGGAGGAGCATCATAGTGTCCTCACTTACTGCCACAAGCTTGAGGCAGGAGGACATCATTCTGGGAGGAGAACGGCACAGAAAGTGCTCCAATCCGGCTTGTGGTGGCCTACACTCTTCAAGGACTCTGATGAGTTCGTGAAGAGATGTACTGACTGTCAGAGGATGGGCACTTGTGGACAACGTGATATGATGCCGATGCAGCCCATTCATTTCTGTGAGGTTTTTGACGCATGGGGCATCGATTTCATGGGTCCATTCCCTAAGAGTCAGGGATTTGAGTACATTCTGTTGGCCGTAGATTATGTTAGTCGTTGGGTTGAGGCTATCCCCGCCCGAGCCGCAGATGCAAAGACAGTTTGCAGATTTTTGAAGAAGCACATCATCATGCGGTTCGGGGTTCCACGAGTTCTGATTTCTGATGGGGGATCTCACTTCATCAACGACCAGGTGAAGGCACTTGCTACCGAGTTCGGCATAGACCATCGTGTTGCTACACCATACCATCCACAGACAAATGGTCTAGCTGAAGTGTCGAATAGGGAGATCAAGAATATTTTGCAGAAAGTCGTCCGCCCTGACCGAAAGAATTGGTCACAGCTTTTGGACTCGGTCTTATGGGCATATCGGACGTCTTTCAAGACTCCATTGGGCACATCTCCCTTTCGCCTCGTGTATGGCAAGCCCTGTCATCTACCTGTCGAGCTGAGGCACAAGTCACTCTGGGCAGTCACAGATATTCTTATGGATCCAGATGGTATAGGAGACCAGAGGAGGGCAGAGTTAGCCGCCTTGGAAGAGCTTAGAGATACAGCTTTCTCGAGCAGCCTACATTATAAGGAGAAAGTCAAAGAGTGGCATGATTCTCATATCAGCCACAAGCATTTTGAGATTGGACAGAAAGTATGGTTGTTTGATGCAAGGCTACGATTATTTCCAGGGAAGCTACAGAGCAAATGGAAAGGACCCTATTTGGTCAGAAAGGTACACGATAACGGTAGCATTGATATATCTGAGTTATCTTCTGAGAGTACCTTCCGAGTGAACGGCCAGCGGCTCAAACCATTTCTAGATCATGAGCCGCGGGACGTTATTATTGCCGCTATTCATTTTGCGTGAGATGTAGTCTTTTGACTCACATCTTTTACATCTCACGCCTGATTTTCACTGTTCCTCCGCCTGTATAGATCCAGTTGTCCATATCATTCTATTCTTTAGTCCCACATCCCATCTCTCATCTTATGATTATGCTATACTTAGGGTGTACTTTACCCTAAGTATAGGGGGGATGTCGGACCTGCGAGTATTCTTTTCATTCTTTCTGCTCTTGTTTTTGCTGCCTATACTTAGGGATATTTTACCCTAAGTATAGGGGGGGCAGATTCTGTATATTCTTCACTCGGCTTTCCCTTCATGTACAGCTTTCTATACTTAGGATTAGTTAATCCTAAGTATAGGGGGAAACCACCGAGTTCCTCTCATTCTATTCATTTATTCGTTCCTGTACTTAGCCATTCCTTTTCACATCCCTTTTACTAAGCACGAGTTATGTCTTCTTCATCGCTCTTGATCACTCTGAGGACATCGTTCGAGCTAAGTATAGGGGGGGTGTGTATATATTTCATATATACTTTAGCCATAACTCGTACTTTGTGTGAGTGTGTTAATAAATAAAATGGCTAAAAATCACAAAAATTAAAAATTTTTCATGAACATAAACCTCTTTTATTCCTGCACATACATAGCTAGTGTATAAAGTATTTTTGTAAAAAAATGATTTCAAAAATCTTTTGTGTAAAGCTTGTGTAAATATTTTGTATCAAAATTATGTATATAGTACAAAAATTTTTCCAAAATGTTTTGAAAATCAAAAGTTTGCAAAAAAATCTTGTGTAAATATGTGTAAATATCATTTTGCAAAACTTGCACCTCATGCATCATTCATGATTTCAAAACATTTTTCAAAAATTTTTGCATGATTGTAAAATATTTGTAAATAGCATCTTTTGTACATATATATATATATAGTTTTTCCTGGATGAGAGTTGACATTTAAACTAAGCCGGAAATTAAATTGAGAAATGGAGCTTGAATAAGATCTTAATCCACTTAACTTCAAGAGGAACCTTATAGGACTTAGGGTTAAGGCTTTTCAGGTCCATAAGGACTTAATTCTTTGAGTCCACTAGGCTATGAGCATATGTCATCTTGATGAGCCTAAGTAGAGCACTTAACAACACACGCATGACTCTCAGAGACAATGGCTTCACTTGCACCTGCACTTTACACATGGCTCTCCATGGATGAGGTGGTGAGGAGGCAGTTTCCTTTGGCTTGGGGTAGCATATGAGGGTAGTACTTCTAGGCGGAACCTCTCTTCTTCTTATAGTGAAGGAAGTGCACCTCAACTTGGTCTAGTGGTGTTGAAAGCTAAAGACAGAAGCTGTGGGTTGCAATAAAGCTTCAAAAGAGGGATAGTCTACTGGCTCAAGGAGAAATTTCTTATATGCTGCACCATGTAGATATGTTGTACAGAAGTCCTTGAAAAAAAAATGCAAAAAGAACTCCAAAAAAAAAAAAAAAAGTGGTGGGTCGGATTGAAAATTTAATAACCCCACCGGAGTGAAAAGCAAAAGCTTATGGTATTGACGACACGCCCGAACGACAGAGGTAAAGGTACAGAAAATTAGGTCGTTGCGACCTCAATCACTCGGGCTGAGTCAATCAAGAAAATCAATCACTCAATTCAGATAAAAACAAGCAAGCACAAGAAAGAGCGATCTAGCTATAGGATTAACCTGGTATAGCTCCCAGGGTCGAACACAAGGAGCACAGATTGGCCTTGCGGCCTACGATGTAATCAGAGTCCAAGAGGGTACTTTTTTTTTATGTTTTTATTTGTTTTTATATTTTTTTTAGATTTTTTTTTTAAAATGATGAGAAAATGAAAGAAGACAAATACAAGGGAACTTCAACAATTTATTACACACACCAAAAATGATGCAAAAATTAAGGAAAAATGGTTTTTATGTTTTAAATGTTTTTTACTGTTTTTGGTGAATTTTTGGAATTTTTCTAATGGGTAAATTATTTATTAAAAATCAAACAATGCGAAAAACAAAGGGTACTGTCCAGCAAGGCTTAAGACCCAAAAATAAAATACTCTTGGATCTCAAAAAGCCCTAGAGGTAATTTTCCTATAAACTATGAAGAACAAGGAAAATTTAGGCACCCTAATTATTGTTTTTGGATTTTTAGTTTATTTATTGTAATTTTTATGAGATTTTAGGGGTTTTTCAATTTTTAGGTTTTTTAAGTGATGAAAAATAGCCAAAATTGGCTAGAAAATCAAACAACAAGTAAACTACAGTATCTAATGTTTTTAGAATTTTTGGTGGAGTTTTTATATTTTTTTGGTATTTTTAAAGTCAAACAATGGCAAAATTATGTGTTTTTGAATTTTTAAAAATAATAAATGAAATAAAAAATGTCCCCAAAAATCATAGAAATTCCTACACCATGGCAGGAGCCATGTGTCAAAATCTCATTGGATTTGGAGGTCGTTTGATATTTTATTCAAAAATAAAGGTGGGGCACTGTGCACAGGGACCTAAGTGCAAATACCCAAAGATCTGGGGGCCTTGGTGCAAAATACCCAGCAAGTCACGCGCTTCGCGCGTGGCTGGGGCACACAGGGACCAAATTGCAATAAAAACCAAGTCCTAGGGCTATTTGATAACTCGTATCAAAAGCCTAGGGGTATGGTTGCAAAATTCCCAATAAATAACGCACATGCGCATAAACAATGCTCACAGGGGTATATATGCAATTATTCAAAAATATTCATGCATTCATTAACACTCCAGATCTACAGGATAAGATGTGTAAAAAGCCCAAAACACACGTGACGACGCACGTGTTCACACACACACAGGGGCATACATGCAATTAAAATAAAGCACAAGGTTCCAAATGCAAATAACCCTTCGTGAAAAAGTTTCTAAAAAATGTTTACAGGACTAAACAGGAAATGAAAAACTAAGAGGGGGGCCTACGATATTTACCCCTTTATTTGGCGACGGTTGGATAGGCACCACGTGGAAGATCGGATGGTGGCGATGAGCGGCGCCTTTGACCTTGAGAAGCTTCGCCTGATCGAACGATGGAGGGTCCGCCACGTGGGGATCGAACGGTCCGCGTGCGTGGTGGCCGAACCCTCGGTGAATCAACGGCTGAGATCACGCTGCGGCTGATCTGACGATATCTGCTGCTCTCCGAACGAACGGTTGAGATCTGATCTGGAGCGCCACGGCTGATCTGACGGCGATGGAGGGTCCTCGAAGAACTACTGGCCGGCGAACTTCGCCGGCCTCGTGAAGGTGTCTCCTCCCTCCTCTGCTGCGCCTGAAGGTCGGAAAAGATCCGCGGTGAAGCTCCGTGGCGGGTGGTAGTCTCCAGTGACCTAACCGAGCTCTGAAGAGCTCCGGCGAAGTCGGCGGAGATGAAGCTCCTGGCTGGAAGTTGGGAAGCCTCAGACGCTTCCCGTTGGACCTGCAAAGTAGTCAAGAAGCTTCGCGGGTCGAGGGCAAATTGCCTCGACCCAAGAAAGCGGGGTGAAGGTGGACGGTGCTGTGGGGCGGACGAGCTCCGGCGAGGCGGAGGCGATGGAACTCGAATCCCAGATCCTGTGCGATCTGGGTTGAGTGAACGGGCGTAGAAGGTGCGCGAGGATACGGCGGAGGTGATGAGATGGTCGGATGGTCGAGATTTTACGCGAGATGGACGGAATCGGAGGAATGCGTCGGAGATGCAAATTGGGCGAAATCGAAAATTACGCTAAATAGAAGGTCTAATCGGCTACCTGATGGATGCTGGAGACTATGCTGGAGCTGCTCTTGCTCCTGGTCGTAGCTTCGAAGGGCGTCAAGGCCTGAAGCTCGATGCTCAACGCCGGCGGCGGAGCAAGGACGGCGAAGATCGCCGGATCGATGGTTTCGCTTCCTCGCCTCACTGCAACAAGGGCGGACGCTTGCTGTCACTCTCGCGAAGCCAATGGAGGTCACTGGGAAGGAGGAGAAGGGCCAAAGATGGGGCGCGGAGGCGGCGGAGGTGAAAATATATAAGGTGACAGCGTCGATTAGGGTTGAGGTTCGACGGCTAAGGAAGGCGTGGATTTGATGGCGGAGGATCCGGCGAGGATGAGGGATGATTGGCGATGAATCCGAGCACGGGGGTTGAGTGGGAGACAGCCTGGAGGCGCGTGGGAAATTCGGAGAAGGAGGCGCGGCACGCATCGTCCAGAATAGGAAGGAGTCCGCGGGGGAGTTGACCGGGGTCAACAGTCCCCCGTGGACCAATCAGGAGCGGCCACGTGTGCCCGAATTTTGTTTATTTAATTTAGGGTAGAAATAGGCCGAATTAAAGAAAACTCAAAACATGAAATATTTTTCTTTTATTTTTTTCTATTTTTTGGTGATTTTTAATTAATTTTTGGAAATAAAAATAGGATAGCTATATATATAGGTATATGTACACTATATGGGTTTTTATTTTTGATTTTTTATTTATTATTTTTATGTGTTTTTATGCTCATTTTGTATTTTATTTATTTACAACATGAAATATGGAATAAAAGAATATTTTTATTTTATTTTTATCACTTATATACAAGGGTGAAATAAATAGATATATACATTTATATACATGGTATTTATACAATGTATTTTTGTATTTTCAATTTTGTAATTTTTATTTGATTTTTGTTTTGTTTCTTGTTATTTTATATATTTACAAAATATGCCATAGAATATTTACAAAAAGTTTAGAAAATAATTGAATTTATTTATAGGGTTAAATAAATACAATGGTGTGGTTTATACACATGGTGAAGGAAGGGTATTTTTGAATTTTTTTGATTTTTATCTTTTTATTTTGTTTTTAATAGTTTTTAAATATACACAATATAGACAAGGATATTTACAACATATTTTTGGGTGAGGAAAATATATTTTTGGGTGAGGGAAAAAACTGGTACATATGTAAAATAAAATGGATGCAGAAAATTTTGGGCGGTATTTGTTAACTTAAATATACATGTATTAGACATCTTACACATTCATGGCATAAACATAACCAAATGTATTAGTTTGAAACAACTATTTCAAACGTGATGAAGGAGAGAAAATGATACCTGTAGTTAAAAGACAGATATATAAAAAAAGAAAAATAGATATACATGTATTTCAGATATCAAACAGAGAGGAAAATATGCCCACGACCGCATACAACTGTATGTTCCCGTGCGTAAAAGCTGCATAAAATTTTAATTAAAATATAAATTGAATCCATTTATCTTAATGTATACCATAAAGTAAAAACTCTATAAAGATTTTAAGTCGTTTGATTGTGTTATCAGCCCATTATAGTATCTACATTAGGACTTAGATATCTAAAACAAGGGATATTTACACCCATAAACCTAACCCTGAGAATTCATGTAATTACTGAGGAACCATGCGTGATAGCGAATTACGTGAGAAACCCCGAGTAATGGTTAACGTTTACATGTGTAACCCTCCGTTACGCTCTGACGTTAGCAGTAACCACGGTTGGGTTACCACCAAACCGTGCCCTACTTTCGAGGAGGAGATCAAGTGGTCGGGGTTCGTTGCCCCAAATCATGCGCCACGTGTAGGGTCTCGCTGGAATTGGTTGTAGAATCAATGAATGGTGCACTTACAACGAGGTGGATGTTTAGCCCTCTTCCCGCCCTCGACATCGTCACTTCATCTCTCCCGCCTTCGACTCCTCCTTTTCGTCATCTTCTCCAAGTCGCGGAAGAAGAAAGCCCTCCGTCAGTCACTGACGAGACCCTTCCTCCTACACCAAGGAACCTGAAGCAACTCGAAAAGGGAAGGTATGTCCTCCCCGTCATCTTTGCCTCTAAATTTCTTCTTAAAATCTAACTGACGAGAATGAAACATGCATGTACCTCATAGCATGGGTTGGTTCAAAGGGCGTGAAGGGGTCCTTAGCATTTGCATCCGGTATGGGGGATACTTCAAGAAGGTACGAGGGCATGGTGGCGAAAGGTACTTGCTGGGGAAGCAAGTCGTAATAGGGACAAACCTAGATTACACTTGTTGGTTCGACATCATCGAGGACATTGCAGAAGTAGTTCCATGGCAAGCAAAGGACTCCTTGCGTATGTGCTACAAAGTTCCTAATTCCCATCCATCTAGGTAAGAAACTATCTCACGGTTTGTTTTTTTGCACTAATCATGTATTATTTTGGTATACGAACATGTAATCACTTTTTTTCTTCATTAGGTATGCGAAGTTATCTGATGAAAAACAGATGATGGAAATATTTCACTTACTCCAAGATGGGATGCAAATTGAGTTGGTGGTGGAGTTTAATCAAGATGCAGAAGCACTCGATGTCGTGGAAGAGCATTGATGAATACCCATTCATCACTCTTTATTCTATTATTTTAGCTACAAAAACCTTTGCAAATACATGTAGATATGTGTAAATACAAATAATTACCAAAAGCATGCATTGTGTAAAAACCTATAATTAGCATGTTTTTGTGCACAAAATAAAAGAATAAAGAGCAAAAAGAAAAAGAGGGAAATATTTAGAATAAATATTGAGCAACCTAACCCAAGGGAGGGCTCAGCATGGGCCTGACCGCATAAAAGCCAAAGTAGAGGGAGATAGGAGCTCATGTGTATATACTTCTGTAAAAATATATTTTCCTCACCCAAAAATATGTTGTAAATATTTGTACATATTGTGTGTAAATTTAGAAAATATCAAAAACAAAATAAAAATAAAAAAAATCAAAAATTCAAAAATATACCTTCACCATGTACATAAACCACACCATTGTATTTATTTAACCTTGTAAATAAATTCAATTATTTTCTAAACTTTTTGTAAATATTCTATGTTATATTTTGTAAATAAAATAAATAAAAAGAAACAAAACAAAAATCAAATAAAAATTACAAAATTAAAATACAAAAATACATTGTATAAATACCATGTATATAAATGTATATATCTATTTATTTCACCCTTATATATAAATAATAAAAATAAAATAAAAATATTCTTTTATTCCATATTTTATGGTGTAAATAAATAAAATACAAAATGAGCATAAAAATACATAAAAATAACAAATAAAAAAATCAAAAATAAAAATCCATGTAGTGTACATATACCTATATATTTAGCTACCCTATTTTTATTTCCAAAAATTAATTAAAAATCACCAAAAAATAGAAAAAAATAAAAGAAAAATATTTCATGTTTTGAGTTTTCTTTAATTCGGCCTATTTCTGCCCTAAAATAAATAAACAAAAATCGAGCACACGTGGCCGCTCCTGATTGGTCCACGGGGGAATGTTGACCCCGGTCAACTCCCCCGCGGACTCCTTCCTTTTCTGGAAGATGCGTGCCGCGCCTCCTTCGCCGATTTATCCACGCGTCTCCAGGCTGTCACCCACTCAACCCCCGTGCTCGGATTCTTCGCCGTTCATCCCTCTCCCTCGCCGGATCTTCCGCCATCAAATCCACGCTTTCCATCGCCGTCGAGCCTCAACCCTAAACGCCCCTGTCACCTTATATATTCTCATCTCCGCCGCCTCCGCGCCGCATCTTTGGATCGCCATCCTTATTCCCGTGACCTCCAGAGCGAAGCCCGAGGTGACAGCTCGCGTTTGCCCCTGTTGCAGTGAGGTGAGGGTGTCCCGACCATCGATCCGGCGTGTTTCGCCGTCCTTGCTCCGCCGCCGGCGTTGAGCATCGAGCTTCAGGCCTTGACGCCCTTCGAAGCTACGACCAGAGCAAGATCAGCTCCAGCATAGTCTACTGCAGCCACCAGGTAACCTTAGCTCCTTCTAGATTCATCTAATTTAGGATTTCGCCCAATTTGTATCTCCGACGCATTTCCTTGATTCCGGCCATCTCACGCAATAGCTCGACCATCCGAACCGACCATCATCTTCACCAATCCCTCACGCACCTTCTACGCACTTTCACTCAACCCAGATCGCACAGGATCTGGGAGTCGAGCTCCACCGTCTCCGCCTCGCCGGAGCTCGTTCGCCCCACAGCACAGACCATCTTCACCCCGCGTTCTTGGGTCGAGGCATTTTGCCCTCGACCCGCGAAGCTTCTTGACTACTTTGCAGGTCCAAAGGGGGTGTCTGAGCCTCCTTCACAGTCAGGCCGGAGCTTCGCGCCGCTAGACCTCGCCGGAGCCCCTCCAGGGCTTGGCTGGGGCATCGGCCAACACCATCAGCTGCGGGAAGTCTCCAGGAACGTGTTCCGATCAGTAGCAGCAGCTGAGGAGGACCGGAGTCCACGCACGAGGCCGGCGAAGTTCGCCGGCCATCAGTTCTTTACCATCCTCCAGAGCCGTCTGATGAATACCCATTCATCACTCTTTATTCTTCTATTTTAGCTACAAAAACCCTTTGCAAATACATGTAGATATGTGTAAATACAAATAAATACCAAAAGCATGCATTGTGTAAAAACCTTTAATTAGCATGTTTTTGTGCACAAAATAAAAGAATAAAAGAGCAAAAAGAAAAAGAGGGAAATATTTAGAATAAATATTGAGCAACCTAACCCAAGGGGAGGGCTCAGCATGGGCCTGACCGCATAAAAGCCAAGTAGAGGGAGATAGGAGCTCATTTTTGTATATATTTGTAAATAAATAAACCTTTATATTTTCCTCACCCAAAAATATACTTGTACATATTGTGTGTATATTCTATTAAAAAAACAAAATAAAAAGATAAAAAATCAAAAAGTCAAAAATACCCCCCTTTTTCACCTTGTGCATAAACCACATCTTGTATTATTTAACCCTATAAATAAATTCATTTATTTTCTAAACTTTTTGTAAATATTCTATATTACCTTTTGTAAATAAAATAAATAAAAAGAAACAAAACAAAAATCAAATAAAAATTACAAAATTGAAAATACCAAAAATACATTGTATTAATACCATGTATATAAATGTATATATTTATTTATTTCACCCTTGTATAAAAGTGATAAAAATAAATAAAAATATTCTTTTATTCCATATTTCATCTTGTAAATAAATAAAATACAAAATGAGCATAAAAACACATAAAAATAACAAATAAAAAATCAAAAATAAAAATCCATATAGTGTACATATACCTATGTATATAGCTAACCTATTTTTATTTCCAAAAATTAAATAAAAATCACCAAAAAATAGAAAAAAATAAAAGAAAAATATTTCATGTTTTAAGTTTTCTTTAATTCGACTTATTTCTACCCTAAAAAAAATAAAACAAAAATCCGCTACACGTGGCAGAGTCTGACTGGGCCACGGGGGAATGTTGACCCCAGTCAACTCCCCCGCGCCTCCTTCCTTTTCTGGCCAACGCGCGCCGCGCCCTTCTTCCCCGTTTATCCACGCGCGTCCAGCCTGTCTTCCACTCAACCCCCGCGCCCATATTCTTCGCCGCACATCCCTCTCCCTCGCCGGATCCTCCGTCATCAAAATCACGCCTTCCTTTGCTGTCCTCACGCTACCCTAATCGCCCGGTCACATTATAAAACCACCATCTCCGCCGCCCTCGCGCCGCATCTTTGGACCCTCTCCTTCTTCCCCGTGACCTCCATTGGCCTCGCAAGAGTGACAGCAAACCGTTGCCTTTGTAGCAGTGAGGCGAGAAGGCGTATCCTCTGATCCGGCGTAACCTCGCCGTCTTTGCTCCGCCGCCGCGTCGAGCATCGAGCTTCAGGCCTTGACGCCCTTCGAAGCTACGACCCGGAGATAGCCCATCTCCAGCCCAGTCTACTTCAGCCATCAGGTACCCTTAGTTCCTTTTAATTTCGTCTAATTTAGGATTTCGCCCAAATTTCATCTCCGACGCATCCTCTCGATTCCGACCATCTCGCGTGATTTCATCACAATCCGACCCGACCATCACCTTCACCGTGCCCTCACGCACCTTCTTCACCCCTCCACACAACCCAGATCGCACAGGATCTGGGAGTCGAGCTCCACCGCCGTCGCCTCGCCGGAGCTCATTCGCCACGCAGCACCGTCCACCTTCACCCCGTCTTCTTGGGTCGAGGCACTTTGCCCTCGACCCGCGAAGCTCCTTGTCTACTTTGCAGGTCCAAGGGAGGTGTCTGAGCCTCCTTCACAGTTCAGCCAGGAGCTTCTTCTTCCCCGACTTCGCCGGAGCCTTCCAGGGCTCGGCCGAGGCCTTGGCCACCACCAGCAGCTGCGGGATCGTCCAGCGGAGCTTCTCCGACCTTCAGGCACAGCTGAGGAGGACCGGAGTTCACGCAGGACGTCGGCGAAGTTCGCCGGCGTCGAGTTCTTCCTCCACCTTCCAGAGCCGTCCGATGCACCCTCTGCTCCAGATCTGATCGTGACCGTCCATCCTTGAAGGAGCAGCAGCCGTTGATCTATCTGAGGAGACATCTGGACCGTTGCATCCGAGGAGAGAGGCACCCGAGCCCCGCACCGCTCGATCTTCCACGTGGCCTCCCTCGGACCGTCGATCGAGTCGAAGAGGAGAAGAGAAGAGTAGCGCCGCGCATCCAGCCGTCAGATCATACACGTGGCGCCCATCCGACCGTCGCTATTAATAAAGGGGTAAATTTCATAGGACCCCCTCTGTTTGTCTTATTTCAGTTTAGTCCTGTAATTTTCAATTCTAGTTGTTTATTTTCTGGGTTATTTGCATCAAGGACCTCGGACTTTATTTTAATTGCACTTATACCCCTGCCAGTAGTGAACCACGTGCGTCATCACGTGTTATTCTGGGTTATTTGCATGCGACCCCTTGTAGTTCTGGATGTTATTAATTGAATGAAATGTTTTGTTTATTTGCATTTATGCCCCTGTGAGCATTGTTTTTGCACATGTGCGAATTATTTTGGGTAAATTGCATATGAGCCCCTGGACTTTTGATACGAGTTATCAATAGGTCCTTGGAACTTATTTTTCTTACATTTAGGTCCCTGTGTGCCCCAGACACGTGCTTGGCACGTGATTTCTTGGGTATTTTGCACCAGGACCCCAGAACTTTTGGGTATTTGCACATAGGTCCCTGTGCATAGTGCCCCACTTTTATTTTTGAATAAAATATCAAACGAATCTCCAAATCCAATGAAATTTTGACCATGGCTCCTGCCATGGTTGTAGGAATTTCTATTGATTTTTGGACATTTTGGATTTCATTTATTATTTTAAAAATTCAAATAACACTCTTTTTCGCCACTGTTTGACTTTAAAAATACCAAAAAAATATAAAATCACCTTTAAAAATTCTAAAAAAATTAGACAATTGTTGTTTACTGGTTGTTTGATTTTCCAGCCATTTTTGTGACTTTTCACCTTTTAAAAACCCTAAAAATTGAAAAACCCCTAAAAACTCATAAAAATTGTAATAAATAAATTAAAAATCCAAAAACAATAATTAGGGTGCCTAAATTTCCTTGTTCTTCATAGATTATAGGAAAATTACCTCTAAGGTTGATGAGACTCTTAAATATTTTATTTTGAGTTTTTAACCTTGCTTGACAGTCCCCTTTTGTTTCTTGCATTGTTTGATTTTTAATAATTATTTTATTCATTAGAAAATTCCCAAAAATCACCAAAAACAGTAAAAAACATTTAAAACATAAAAACCAAATTTCTGGAATTTTTGCTTCATTTATGTGTGTTGTATAAATTGTTGAAGTGCCCTTGTATTTACATTCTCTCATTTTCTCATTGTTTAAAAATCTAAAAAAAATATAAAAACAAATAAAAACCTTAAAAAAGACTTCCTTGGATACTTGACTACATCGTAGGCCGTAAGGCCAATCTGTGCTCCTTGTGTTCGACCCTGGGAGCTATACCAGGTTAAACCTATAGCAGACCGCTCTTTCTTGTGTTTTGATTGATTGATCTCTTTGTGAGTGTTTATTTTCTTGATTTACTCAGCCCGAGTGATTGAGGTCGCAACGACATAGTGATTTATTTCTTTAGACCTTTTACCTCTGTCATTTGGGCGGTGATCAGAATGGCGCCGTGCCGGGGAGCACGGCTTTGTAGTCAGTTTTCCATTTTGTCTCTCTCTATATTATTGTTGTTTTCTGACCATTCTCTCTCTTTGATTTTTGTGCGAGGTACTACTTGGAGATCTTGAGTATACTTTTGAGGACCCCACGGAAGAGAGCAGGAAGAGAGAGAGAGGAGCAGAGATTTTTAATTTCAGAGAGAGAGAGAGAACATTATTCTTGTTGTAATAATTTAGGACTTGAACTCTGGACACTTTTGGACATTTGTAACTTAGCGGGTCTGTTTCGCCGAGCACCGGTGTGCTCGGGGACCCATCTGATTTTCGCGGCTTTTATCGTGGTATTCATAGCTAGCTGCCTTTTCCGGTGTTTACGCGGTTTTTCTCGAGCCCCTAGATTTAGGAATTTATGTTGATTGTGACGTAGATTTTTAAGGCCCAACACCTATTAGAATATCTGTTCCTATAGAACGTAATTGGACCTTAATAAAATTCATTGAAAAAGTTAGTGAAATTGGATTTGAGACCACGTGCCGTGAGGAGTCACATACAGCGCTGGCAGGACCCGTTGTGGCGGGCACCGAGTGACTCCCAAGATCGGACTCCGGACTCTATTCGATTAGCTAACTATTGTTCTTCACGATCAATAGAAGTTGCTCATCTAGGACTCGGCTTTTCCCGCTGCACCATTTAGGTAGTTTTATTTCTGTCTTTAAATTCTGCGCGGATCACTTGCATGTAGAGTGCTGGAGACAAGGTACGCATTTCTTTCTCTGCATGCATCATTGATTTCTCCGTGCATCGGCTTTTTCTCTTCTCCCTCTGTGTTTGGATTATTAATCATCAGGAGAATTGGGAAAACCGTTAGGCCGCCTTGTATTTATTTTGAAAAATATTTAAAAAAAAAAAAAGAAAAACAAAAAAAATTTGGGACTGGATAACATTATTGACCCTAAAAGACACTCACCATAAAAATTTGTCTTGGGGAGAGCAACCCCTCATTGTTTAGGTTTGATTGTGCGAGAGAGTGACCCGAACACTAGGTAAAGCCCTCCGGTGCTCATCTCAGCACTGATTACCGACTCTTCTGTGCGGGACAGTCGGTTGAGAGAGTATCGGGTATCCTAACAGGTCACGTTAATCGCTCTGATATCTTGTATGTTCACCAAATAAAATTGACAAGATAAATTGACCGATCTTTTCACGGTCTTCACATTGTTGCGTTGGTGAACCTGGGTTTGCTTGCGATCATATTTTCTCCAGATCCCATCCGCCCAACTCGCCAAGATCAAGATGATGGGCAGACGATCTCTTAGGCAGCCTCTGGCTGCACCGCTTTCAGGCGCGTCTACTCCATCATCTAGGTTGGCCCGTGAGAGTCGAGACCAGCTTTTCCCGGCCCGAGTTCGAATCCACCCTGTTCCCCCTCGATCCCCTTTCTTCTGTTCCTGAGAGAAATGAGCCCGAGGAGAGACGAATTCATTTGACCGAACCTGAGTTGGGCTCTTCTGATTTTGCAGACATCCCTATGGCTGGAGCCGGTAGTTCAGACGATCGCCAGCCCGAACACTTTGTTTTAGACCAGGGAGCGATCAACTCCACCCTGATCGCATCATTAGAGATGGTTCAGAACCAGTTACGCGATCAGGGGGCATTCATGATAGAGATGAGGAGGGAGTTGGAGAGACTCCGAAGAGAGCGAGAAGAGCCGAGCGAGCCGGAGGACATTCCTGATGCTGATGCAGAGGCAGCAGCCGCAGCAGCAGCCGCCGCAGCAGCGGCAGCCGCCCGCAGCGAGACCGATGCGGGAGCTTCACAACCCTGGATATCTACACTGATGCACCAATGGGTGGTGATTCCGGCTATCGTGGGGGATTTCAAGTTCCCTCCGAACACCCTGCAGATGCTTCCCATTTTCATGGACTCGCCACTGAGGAACCACACCTCCATCTCCAGGAGTTTCTGATGATCTGCAGCACTGTCCACGACCGTCGTGTGGACCAAGATACGATTCGAATGATGGCCTTCCCTTTTTCACTGTCAGATAGAGCAGCAGCCTGGCTGAAACATTTAGGGAAGTTTGTGTACACCTGGGATCAGCTCCGCACCGAGTACTTGAACAAGTACTATCCACTCGGGCGGACGAATGCAGCAAGGGCCCTGATCAACAACTTCTCCATGCTCCCTAATGAGCAATTTCACGAGGCATGGGAGAGGTTCAGAGAGCTTCTGGATAGATGCCCCCACCACGACATTTCGAAGCCGAACCTAGTTCAGAGCTTCTTCAGTGGGCTGACGCCAGAGCTTCAGGGTCTGGTGAATGCTTCTTGCGGCGGGTCCTACTTTGCCAAGGACCACAACCAAGTCTGGGCCATCTATGAGGAGATGTCCGAGAATTACATGGTGATGTCCCAGACTCGGTTGTACACACAGAGATCTCAGCAGCCGCCAGGACCCGTGCAGTATCAGCGGATAGCACGGGTTGATGCAGGTCCATCCAGTTCGTCCACAGTTGCAGCCGCACAGGCAGAGTCGGCCGCTGCGGACATGGGGATTATTAGCGAAAAGTTGGACCGCATGGAAATCATCGAGAAGAAGCAGTGCCAGGGCATAACTCAGATGGAGGAAATGGCACAGACTCTGAGCGACATGAAGACCCAGCTCTTGTGTCTTCAGGAGGCACAGACGGCTCCTCAGCCCCGTCTTCTGTCGCGAGGCGATTCCGGTGGCAGCCGCAGCTCGTCCCAGCGCTCCAGCTCCTTGCAGCAGCCTAGACAAGTTCACCTTGTACAGGCGGAGCCGTACCAACAGCAGCAGCCCTCTTACCAGGCACCACCATCTCCAGACTTACAGATGGTGGTATATCAGCCGGATCAGCCTCTGGATGTACTCCCACCCGCCCCATACGATGCAGAGCCGTTGATGGATGTCAACGGAATTTGGTATGACCGTCCTCAACCGGGAATCCGACGAGACCATCCCGGATTCAGGTGGGGGAATGGGGGTAACCAACCCCAGCAGCAGCCAGCCGGTCAGGGAGGGCAGTACGCCCAGCAGAGGGATCACCAGCAGCACCCAGCACACCAGCCATCATCATTTGTATCTCGTCCCTATCAGCAGCAGGGACAGAATTGGAGACGTGAGCAGCAGGCTCACCCGCAGCAGCATCCATCCTCTTACCCCTCTCAGCCCCAGCAGCATCAGGTCCAGCAGCCTCATTACCAGAGAGGCAACCCGTCGGGCTCCCATGAGAGCCCCGCCATGGATGATCTAGCCCGCCTCTTCACAGAGCAGCAGGCTACATTTAGACGGGAGATGGACGAGTTCCGCCAGGAGATGCGGGACCTGATGAGAGGGAAGGCCGCCATCCCTGCACAGATCGAGCCTAATCCGAATAACTTGAAGAGGAAATCTGAGCAGGTAGTTCACACTGAGCCTACCACTTCTAGTGACTCATTTGATGTTATCTCGTCAGATTTATTTGATGCTGATTTTGTCACACTTAGGAGCGGTAGAAGACCAGCAGGAGGCGCCTCATCTGAGCGACAACACGAGGATCCATCTAGAGCGCCAGATGAGGAAGAGGAGAGCGGTACTGAAGCCGCACATCCTGATGAGGGTGGTACTGATGCCACCCGAGATGCTGATTCACCCGGCGGTACTGAGGCTGCCATTTCACCACATCGAGGAGGTGGTACTGACGCCACCAGCAGAGCCGAGCCAGCCAGCGGTACTGAGACCGCAAGACGTTTGCATGTAGAGCCAGCTAGAGGTGGTACTGAGGCCACCAACATCTATTCTGAGAGAAATGTTGTTTTTCCTCGCATGCATGTATCTCGGAACTCTGAATTGAATAAAGGAAAAGGTTTAGTTTATTCTGATTCCACTGTGATGAATGATGTTTGTGAGGATCCAGTCATCGAACCGTCTAGGCCTATTCCTAGTCCTTCATCTGAGAAGGACCCTGTGATCCCCTTTCCTATAGCCCTTGAGTTAGGGAAAGGGAAGAAAAAAGAAAAAGACCCAAAAAAGAGAGAGCAGGAGGAGTTCAGCCAGAGCATGATAGACCGATTTCACATCCAGCTGACCCTCAATGAGGCTTTGCAGCACATTCCTCTTCTTCAGCGATCCCTAAGAGATAGGACCACAATCAGGAGGAAGAAGAGGAACAAGACCGCAGAAATTCATGTGCTAACAAAAGCCACGTGTTACGCGATCCAGAACCATCTGCCGACTAAGAGGCCAGATTTAGGGGCCCCTTATGTCAGATGTCAGATTAGTGAGCAGATGTTCGACCGTACTCTCTTAGATAGCGGATCGTCGATCAACCTTCTTCCGGCAGCCCTTCTCGACCACTTAGAGTTGGGCACTCTTGTACAGAGCAGGACATACCTTCAGTTTGCTGATCGGTCTGTCAAGAGGCCAAAGGGGTTGTTGCGAGACGTTGTCGTCACGATTCAGGGTCTGCAATTCCCCGTGGACTTCGTAGTGCTGGACATGGAGACCCCTGACTCGTTGACCGATTCCCCCATCATCCTCGGTCGCCCATTCTTGGCCACAGCCAAGGCGGTGACTGACCATGACAGTGGGAAGATATACTTTCGCGTCCAGGGCGAGAGTATACAAATAGAGACGGTTAAGGACCACAGAGCCAGAGCTAGATCCCGCTCACATGGCAGTACAGATTCAGAGCAGCTGACAGACGTAGAGCTGGACATCCACCAGGACTGTGATTTTGTGATCACAGATGATGAGGCAGTTTGGGCAGATCCTGCAGCACAGACCATCCTTTCATATTCAGATACAGCTGATGCAGAGATGATAGCAGAGGATAGTCTGGAGAGCACAGCCTTGGTTCAGGATACTATTGAGTCAGCAGAGTCGGACCTTGATCGCGACACGATTTCCAGTGATGGTGGTACTGAGGCCACCCTGCTATATGGTGGTGCTGATGCCACCTTGTTCTCCGGTGGTTCTGATGCCACCGAGTCTGATATAGATCCCTCTGATTCAGAATCTGATTGGGCAGATTGTAATGATCAGATGCCAGATCTGGATCCACCTGAGCCTATAGATGAGGAGGAGGTAGAGGCAGAACAGATCAGAGACAATGCAGAGGACCCGCCTTCTCCAGATCCAGTTTGTGAGAGTTCGTTATCATTTTCCCAGGCAAATTTGGCAGAGTTGTCTGCATATACACATCTTCTTCAGAAGCCAGATTTGCCAGCACCTAGCTGTCCAGAGCTAAAGCCGCTCCCTACTTCGCTGAAGTATCGATTCCTTGCGGGAGAGTCTGAGATGTACCCAGTCATCATCTCTGCTGATCTAACTGAAGAACAAGAATCCCGTCTGATGGAGGTTCTCGAAAAGAACCGCAAGGCAATTGGATGGAGCGTAGCAGATCTCCATGGGATTAGTCCCTCGTTGTGCTCCCACCATATCTATCTCGAGGAAGGGGCAAAGCCGTCACGTGAGTTCCAGCGGCGACTGAACCCCAACCTAAGAGAGGTTGTTATGAAGGAAATATCAAAATGGTGGAGTGCAGATTTTATTTATCCCATTTCCGACTCCAAGTGGGTTAGCCCCTTGCATGTGGTGCCCAAGAAGACGGGCATCACGACTGTGATCAGTGAGTCGGGAGAGGAGATCGCTACACGAGTACCCACCTCTTGGCGGGTCTGCGTTGACTACAGGAGACTCAACCAGGCCACCAAGAAGGACCATTTCCCCCTGCCCTTTATAGATCAGATCATTGAGAGACTGGCAGGGAAGAGCCATTATTGCTTCTTAGATGGGTACTCAGGCTACAACCAGGTAGCCATCGCTCCTGAGGATCAGGAGAAGACCACCTTTACCTGTCCCTTCGGTACTTACGCCTTTCGACGCATGCCATTCGGGCTATGTAACGCCCCTGCGACTTTTCAGAGATGCATGCTGTCGATATTTTCGGACATGGTAGGGGAGTGTTTAGAGGTCTTCATGGACGACTTCTCGGTTTACGGCGACGGTTTCGATTCCTGTCTTGATTGCCTAGACCGAGTGCTCCAGCGATGTATTGATACCCGCTTGGTTCTGTCTTGGGAAAAGAGTCACTTCATGGTGACTCAAGGGACGGTGCTTGGCCACATCATCTCCAACAGAGGCATGGAGGTAGATCCGGCCAAGGTCGATGTCATTCGGAAACTCACACCACCGTCCAATCTGAAGCAGTTACGGTCATTTCTGGGGCACGTTGGTTTTTATAGAAGATTCATTCATGATTTTAGCAAGATTGCCCGACCGTTGACTGACCTCTTGACGAAAGACACCGAGTTCCTTGTCGATGACAAGTGTCTTTCGTCCTTTGAGACTCTCCAGCAGTGCGTAATTGAGGCTCCTGTCCTTCAGCCACCCGATTGGTCTCTCCCATTCGAGATCATGACGGACGCCTCCGATTTTGCCGTAGGAGCAGTGCTAGGACAGAGGAGGGATGGAGTACCGTTTGCGATACACTATGCTAGCCGCACATTGGATTCCGCCCAGCGGAATTATACGGTCACAGAGAAGGAGATGCTAGCAGTAGTGTTTGCCCTAGATAAATTCAGATCATATATCATTGGATCCCGAGTGACCTTGTACACAGACCACACCGCCATCAGGTACCTCATGTCAAAGAAGGATGCCAAGGCCAGACTTACTAGATGGATCCTTCTACTCCAGGAGTTCGACATTGAGATCAAGGATAAGCCTGGAGTCAAGAATGTGGTGGCGGACCATTTATCCCGATTAGAGCAGCCTGAGGATTCTGAGCAGATTGATCCCATTTGTGATACCTTCCCAGATGAGGCGATCCTTGCTATCGCCTCACTCCCGTGGTATGCCGATATTGTGAACTTTCTCGTTGCTGGGAAAGTCCCACAAGATTGGCCCAAGCAGAAGATTGAGACCTTCCTTGCGAAGGCCAAGTCCTACCACTGGGAGGATCCCATCCTTTACCACGAAGGAGGGGATAGCATCTGGCGTCGGTGTATTCCTCAGGAGGAACACCATAGTGTCCTCACTTACTGCCACAAGCTTGAGGCAGGAGGACATCATTCTGGGAGGAGAACGGCACAGAAAGTGCTCCAATCCGGCTTGTGGTGGCCTACCCTCTTCAAGGACTCAGATGAGTTCGTGAGGAGGTGTACTGACTGTCAGAGGATGGGCACTTGTGGACAGCGTGATATGATGCCGATGCAGCCCATTCATTTCTGTGAGGTTTTTGACGCATGGGGCATCGATTTCATGGGTCCATTCCCTAAGAGTCAGGGATTTGAGTACATTCTGTTGGCCGTGGATTATGTTAGTCGTTGGGTTGAGGCTATCCCCGCCCGAGCCGCAGATGCAAAGACAGTTTGCAGATTTTTGAAGAAGCACATAATCATGCGGTTTGGGGTTCCACGAGTTCTTATTTCTGATGGGGGATCTCATTTCATCAACGACCAGGTGAAGGCACTTGCTAGAGAGTTCGGCATAGACCATCGTGTTGCTACACCATACCATCCACAGACAAATGGTCTAGCCGAAGTGTCGAATAGGGAGATCAAGAATATTTTGCAGAAAGTCGTCCGCCCTGACCGAAAGAATTGGTCACAGCTTTTGGACTCGGTCTTATGGGCATATCGGACGTCTTTCAAGACTCCATTGGGTACATCTCCCTTTCGCCTCGTTTATGGCAAGCCGTGCCATCTACCAGTTGAGCTGAGGCACAAGTCACTCTGGGCAGTTACAGACATATTGATGGATCCAAATGGTATAGGAGACCAGAGAAGGGCAGAGTTAGCCGCCTTGGAAGAGCTTAGAGATGCAGCTTTCTCAAACAGCCTACATTATAAGGAGAAAGTCAAAGAGTGGCATGATTCTCATATCAGCCACAAGCATTTTGAGATTGGACAGAAAGTATGGCTGTTTGATGCAAGGCTTAGATTATTTCCAGGGAAGCTACAGAGCAAATGGAAAGGACCCTATTTGGTCAGAAAGGTACACGATAACGGTAGCATTGATATATCTGAGTTATCTTCTGAGAGTACCTTCCGAGTGAACGGCCAGCGGCTCAAACCATTTCTAGATCATGAGCCGCGGGACGTTATTATTGCTGCTATTCATTTTGCGTGAGATGTGGTCCTTTGACTTACATCTTTTACATCTCACGCCTGATTTTCACTGTTCCTCCGCCTGTATAGATCCAGTTGTCCATATCATTCTATTCTTTAGTCCCATATCCCATTTCTCATCTTATGATTATGCTATACTTAGGGTGTACTTTACCCTAAGTATAGGGGGGATGTCGGACCTGTGAGTATTCTTTTCATTCTTTCTGCTCTTGTTTTTGCTGCCTATACTTAGGGATATTTTACCCTAAGTATAGGGGGAGCAGATTCTGTATATTCTTCACTCGGATTTACCTTCATGTACAGCTTTCTATACTTAGGATTAGTTAAACCTAAGTATAGGGGGAAACCACCGAGTCCCTCTCATTCTATTCATTTGTTCGTTCCTGTACTTAGCCATTCCTTTTCACTTCCCTTCTACTAAGCACGAGTTATGTCTTCTTCATCGCTCTTGATCACTCTGAGGACATCGTTCGAGCTAAGTATAGGGGGGGTGTGTATATATTTCATATATACTTTAGCCATAACTCGTACTTTGTGTGAGTGTGTTAATAAATAAAATGGCTAAAAATCACAAAAATCACAAAAATTAAAATTTTTCATGTACATAAACCTCTTTTATTCTTGCACATACATAGCTAGTGTACAAAGTATTTTTGTAAAAATGATTTCAAAAATCTTTTGTGTAAAGCTTGTGTAAAATATTTTGTATCAAAATTATGTATATAGTACAAAATTTTTCCAAAATGTTTTGAAAATCAAAAGTTTGCAAAAATCTTGTGTAAATGTGTGTAAATATCTTTTTGCAAAACTTGCACTTCAGGCATCATTCATTCATGATTTCAAAACATTTTTCAAAAATTTTTTGCATGATTGTAAAATATTTGTAAATAGCATCTTGTGTACATATATGTATATAGTTTTTCCTGGATAAGAGTTGACATTTAAACTGAGCCTGGAATTAAATTGAGAAATGGAGCTTGAATAAGATCTTAATTCACTTAACTTCAAGAGGAACCTTGTAGGACTTAGGGTTAAGGCTTTTCAGGTCCATAAGGACTTAATTCTTTGAGTCCACTAGGCTATGAGCATATGTCATCTTGATGAGCCTAAGTAGAGCACTTAACAACACACGCATGACTCTCAGAGACAATGGCTTAACTTGCACCTGCACTTTACACATGGCTCTCCATGGACGAGGTGGTGAGGAGGCAGTTTCCTTTGGCTTGGGGTAGCATATGAGGGTAGTACTTCTAGGCGGAACCTCTCTTCTTCTTATAGTGAAGGAAGTGCACCTCAACTTGGTCTAGTGGTGTTGAAAGCTAAAGACAGAAGCTGTGGGTTGCAATAAAGCTTCAAAAGAGGGATAGTCTACTGGCTCAAGGGGAAAATTTCTTATATATGCTGCACCATGTAGATATGTTGTACAGAAATTTGAAAAAAAAAAATGCAAAAATGCAAAAAGAACTCCAAAAAAGTGGTGGGTCGGATTGAAAATTTAATAACCCCACCGGAGTATAAAGATCTCATGAAGCTTGCAGCGGGAGACTTAGCTACACTGGCTAAGCTTCCAAAACTCTATACTTCTACCCCCTCTCCTTGAGCCGGTTGCACTTGAACTTAGAAGGGAATACCCCGCTTCTCGAGGAAAGAGTTGCTAGACTAAGGCATTAGAGTTACCAGGTTGAGGGAGGTTGTTTCTTTGTCACTTCTGAGGTGGGGAGCCACATATCACTTACACCGCAAGGAAAGATTCATGGTCATTAGAGTTTGTGTATGTAGACTTGTTCTGATCTGGTTTATTGAGGAGTCTTGCCCATAGATTGGTGGAACTTGGAGGCTGTTGAGTTTTAAGCTTAAGTCCAAATAAGGTTCCGACACATTAATAATCCAAAGATCTAATCGAGCTCCATATTTCAATTTAATGAAGGAAAATTTAATAAGTCAACCTTGATCCATGTACATCCTCTTTTTCTTTTTCTTTTTCTTTCTTTTTCACTTCTTTTTCAAATAAGTGTTTGCTAAGGGACTAGCAAAGTTAAGCATAGGGGGGTGATGAATACCCATTCATCACTCTTTATTCTTCTATTTTAGCTACAAAAACCCTTTGCAAATACATGTAGATATGTGTAAATACAAATAAATACCAAAAGCATGCATTGTGTAAAAACCTTTAATTAGCATGTTTTTGTGCACAAAATAAAAGAATAAAGAGCAAAAAGAAAAAGAGGGAAATATTTAGAATAAATATTGAGCAACCTAACCCAAGGGAGGGCTCAGCATGGGCCTGACCGCATAAAAGCCAAGTAGAGGGAGATAGGAGCTCATTTTTGTATATATTTGTAAATAAATAAACCTTTATATTTTCCTCACCCAAAAATATACTTGTACATATTGTGTGTATATTCTATTAAAAAAACAAAATAAAAAGATAAAAAATCAAAAAGTCAAAAATACCCCCCTTTTTCACCTTGTGCATAAACCACATCTTGTATTATTTAACCCTATAAATAAATTCATTTATTTTCTAAACTTTTTGTAAATATTCTATATTACCTTTTGTAAATAAAATAAATAAAAAGAAACAAAACAAAAATCAAATAAAAATTACAAAATTGAAAATACCAAAAATACATTGTATTAATACCATGTATATAAATGTATATATTTATTTATTTCACCCTTGTATAAAAGTGATAAAAATAAAATAAAAATATTCTTTTATTCCATATTTCATCTTGTAAATAAATAAAATACAAAATGAGCATAAAAACACATAAAAATAACAAATAAAAAATCAAAAATAAAAATCCATATAGTGTACATATACCTATGTATATAGCTAACCTATTTTTATTTCCAAAAATTAAATAAAAATCACCAAAAAATAGAAAAAAATAAAAGAAAAATATTTCATGTTTTAAGTTTTCTTTAATTCGACTTATTTCTACCCTAAAAAAAATAAAACAAAAATCCGCTACACGTGGCAGAGTCTGACTGGGCCACGGGGGAATGTTGACCCCAGTCAACTCCCCCGCGCCTCCTTCCTTTTCTGGCCAACGCGCGCCGCGCCCTTCTTCCCCGATTTATCCACGCGCGTCCAGCCTGTCTTCCACTCAACCCCCGCGCCCATATTCTTCGCCGCACATCCCTCTCCCTCGCCGGATCCTCCGCCATCAAAATCACGCCTTCCTTTGCTGTCCTCACGCTACCCTAATCGCCCGGTCACATTATAAAACCACCATCTCCGCCGCCCTCGCGCCGCATCTTTGGACCCTCTCCTTCTTCCCCGTGACCTCCATTGGCCTCGCAAGAGTGACAGCAAGCCGTTGCCTTTGTAGCAGTGAGGCGAGAAGGCGTATCCTCTGATCCGGCGTAACCTCGCCGTCTTTGCTCCGCCGCCGCGTCGAGCATCGAGCTTCAGGCCTTGACGCCCTTCGAAGCTACGACCCGGAGATAGCCCATCTCCAGCCCAGTCTACTTCAGCCATCAGGTACCCTTAGTTCCTTTTAATTTCGTCTAATTTAGGATTTCGCCCAAATTTCATCTCCGACGCATCCTCTCGATTCCGACCATCTCGCGTGATTTCATCACAATCCGACCCGACCATCACCTTCACCGTGCCCTCACGCACCTTCTTCACCCCTCCACACAACCCAGATCGCACAGGATCTGGGAGTCGAGCTCCACCGCCGTCGCCTCGCCGGAGCTCATTCGCCACGCAGCACCGTCCACCTTCACCCCGTCTTCTTGGGTCGAGGCACTTTGCCCTCGACCCGCGAAGCTCCTTGTCTACTTTGCAGGTCCAAGGGAGGTGTCTGAGCCTCCTTCACAGTTCAGCCAGGAGCTTCTTCTTCCCCGACTTCGCCGGAGCCTTCCAGGGCTCGGCCGAGGCCTTGGCCACCACCAGCAGCTGCGGGATCGTCCAGCGGAGCTTCTCCGACCTTCAGGCACAGCTGAGGAGGACCGGAGTTCACGCAGGACGTCGGCGAAGTTCGCCGGCGTCGAGTTCTTCCTCCACCTTCCAGAGCCGTCCGATGCACCCTCTGCTCCAGATCTGATCGTGACCGTCCATCCTTGAAGGAGCAGCAGCCGTTGATCTATCTGAGGAGACATCTGGACCGTTGCATCCGAGGAGAGAGGCACCCGAGCCCCGCACCGCTCGATCTTCCACGTGGCCTCCCTCGGACCGTCGATCGAGTCGAAGAGGAGAAGAGAAGAGTAGCGCCGCGCATCCAGCCGTCAGATCATACACGTGGCGCCCATCCGACCGTCGCTATTAATAAAGGGGTAAATTTCATAGGACCCCCTCTGTTTGTCTTATTTCAGTTTAGTCCTGTAATTTTCAATTCTAGTTGTTTATTTTCTGGGTTATTTGCATCAAGGACCTCGGACTTTATTTTAATTGCACTTATACCCCTGCCAGTAGTGAACCACGTGCGTCATCACGTGTTATTCTGGGTTATTTGCATGCGACCCCTTGTAGTTCTGGATGTTATTAATTGAATGAAATGTTTTGTTTATTTGCATTTATGCCCCTGTGAGCATTGTTTTTGCACATGTGCGAATTATTTTGGGTAAATTGCATATGAGCCCCTGGACTTTTGATACGAGTTATCAATAGGTCCTTGGAACTTATTTTTCTTACATTTAGGTCCCTGTGTGCCCCAGACACGTGCTTGGCACGTGATTTCTTGGGTATTTTGCACCAGGACCCCAGAACTTTTGGGTATTTGCACATAGGTCCCTGTGCATAGTGCCCCACTTTTATTTTTGAATAAAATATCAAACGACCTCCAAATCCAATGAAATTTTGACACATGGCTCCTGCCATGGTGTAGGAATTTCTATGATTTTTGGGGACATTTTGGATTTCATTTATTATTTTTAAAAATTCAAAAACACTCTTTTTCGCCACTGTTTGAATTTAAAAATACCAAAAAAATATAAAATCACCTTTAAAAATTCTAAAAAAATTAGAAATTGTTGTTTACTGGTTGTTTGATTTTCCAGCCATTTTTGGTGACTTTTCACCTTTTAAAAACCCTAAAAATTGAAAAACCCCTAAAAACTCATAAAAATTGTAATAAATAAATTAAAAATCCAAAAACAATAATTAGGGTGCCTAAATTTTCCTTGTTCTTCATAGATTATAGGAAAATTACCTCTAAGGTTGATTGAGACTCTTAAATATTTTATTTTTGAGTTTTTAACCTTGCTGGACAGTCCCCTTTGTTTCTTGCATTGTTTGATTTTTAATAATTATTTTATTCATTAGAAAATTCCCAAAAATTCACCAAAAACAGTAAAAAACATTTAAAACATAAAAACCAAATTTCTGGAATTTTTGCTTCATTTATGTGTGTTGTATAAATTGTTGAAGTGCCCTTGTATTTACATTCTCTCATTTTCTCATTGTTTAAAAATCTAAAAAAAATATAAAAACAAATAAAAACCTTAAAAAAGACTTCCTTGGATACTTGACTACATCGTAGGCCGTAAGGCCAATCTGTGCTCCTTGTGTTCGACCCTGGGAGCTATACCAGGTTAAACCTATAGCAGACCGCTCTTTCTTGTGTTTTGATTGATTGATCTCTTTGTGAGTGGTTTATTTTCTTGATTTACTCAGCCCGAGTGATTGAGGTCGCAACGACATTGTGATTTATTTCTTTAGACCTTTTACCTCTGTCATTTGGGCGGTGATCACCGTCCGATGAGGCCTCCGCTCCAGTTCTAATCCCAGCCGTCGATCTATAGAGGAGCAGTAGCCGTCGATCCATCTGAGGATCTCATCTGGACCGTTGCAGCCGAGGAGAGAGGCACCCGAGCCCCGCACCGCTTGATCTTCCACGTGGCCTCCCTCAGACCGTCGATCGAGCCGAAGAGGAGAAGAGAGGAGTAGCGCCCGCACATCCAGACCGTTCGATCACCACGTGGCGCACATCCGACCGTCGGCTAATAAAGGGGTAAATATCATAGGGCCCCCTCGTAGTTTGTTATTTTCTTTTTAGTCCTGTAATTTTTAATTCAAGTTGTTTATTTTCTGGGATATTTGCACCAAGGACCCCGTACTTATTTTTATTTGCACTTATACCCCCGCCAGTTGTGAACCACGTGCTTCGTCACGTGTTTTGTTGGGATATTTGCATAAGACCCCTTGTAGTTCTAGATGTTATTCATTGAATAAAAAGTTTTGTTTATTTGCATATATACCCCTGTGAGCATTGATTATGCGCATGTGCGTTTTATTTTGGGATATTTGCATATAAGCCCCTGGACTTTTGATACGAGTTATCAATAGGTCCTTGGAACTTATTTTTATTACATTTAGGTCCTTGAGTGCCCCAGGCACGTGCTTGTCACGTGACTTCTTGGGTATTTTGCACCAGGACCCCAGAACTTTTGGGTATTTGCACATAGGTCCCTGTGCACAGTGCCCCACCTTTATTTTTGAATAAAATATCAAACGACCTCCAAATCCAATGAGATTTTGACACATGGCTCCTGCCATGGTGTAGGAATTTCTATGATTTTTGAGGACATTTTTGATTTCATTTATTATTTTTAAAAATTCAAAAACACATATTTTTGCCACTGTTTGACTTTAAAAATACCAAAAAAATATAAAATCACTCCCAAAAATTCTAAAAAAATTAGATACTGTAGTTTACTTGCTGTTTGATTTTCTAGCCAATTTTGGCTATTTTTCATCACCTAAAAACCCTAAAAATTGAAAAACCCCTAAAAACTCATAAAAATTATAATAAATAAATTAAAAATCCAAAAACAATAATTAGGGTGCCTAAATTTTCCTTATTCTTTCTAGATTATAGGAAAATTACCTTTAGGGCTTTTTGAGATCCAAGAGTATTTTATTTTTGGGTCTTAAGCCTTGCTGGACAGTCCCCTTTGTTTTTCGCATTGTTTGATTTTTAATAAATAATTTACCCATTAGAAAAATTCCAAAAATTCACCAAAAACAGTAAAAAACTTAAAAAACCTAAAAATCAATTTTCTGGAATTTTTGCATCATTTTTGGTGTGTGTAATAAATTGTTGAAGTTCCCTTGTATTTACCTTCTTTCATTTTCTCATCTTTTAAAAAAAATCATTAAAAAACCACAAAAATATGTTCTCTGTGTTTTAGTTCAATTTGACTACATCGTAGGCTATTTAGCCAATCTGTGCTCCTTGTGTTCGACCCTGGGAGCTATACCAGGTTAATCTTATAGCAGGACCACTTCTCTGTATTTTATTGACTTATCTTCATCTGTGGTTCATTTTTTCTTGATTGACTCAGCTCGAGTGATTGAGGTCGCAACGACCTACATTTTCTTTACACCTTTACCTCTGTCGTTCGGGCGGTCGTCAAGCATGCAAATGCAGACCAAGATCCAACTGCAAGTTCCCTAGGGAATGATGGGAATGATACTGTGGAGGCTTTAGAGGAGTTGGGTAAGGTTCGGCATGAAACCATGGAGTCATTTGATTGTATCGCTTTCATCGAATGTGCTCAAGGGGATGGCCTGGAGGGATTTACCCAAGCAATGGATTTGGAGGATGAAGTTGTGCAAATGGACATTGACCGGAATGATATAGTGGAGATGAATGATGATCCCCTATTTGGAGAGCCAGTGGATACTCTTGGGAATGAATCAGGGACACCCATCAGTCCCAAAACTATGGAGGCACCGGTGAGGAATTCTCGTCAATTGCGTGTAGTGAGATCGAAGAGAGTGTTGCGCTCTCAAACTCAGTGTATCAACATAAGTGAATCGGATGACTCCGATTTTGTTGCTGATAGCACAAGTACTAGTGATGATGAAGAAATCAATGGTCTTTAGTCTGAGAATAGATACCACTATCTCTTGATTTCATATTTAGAGGGTGTAGAAGACTTCGTAGGTCGAATATCGTCCAACAACATGGAGATTCCGGACATTACTGTTGGATCTGAGTTCGATGGACATGATGAATTTAAACATGCATTAAGCACTTATTGTTTGAAACATGAATTTGATGTGAGATATATCAAAAGTGAGGCAGTCAGGGTGACGGCCATATGCAAGGGAGAAGACTGTAAATGGCGAATCCATACTTCTAGGCTCCAAGATTGCATGCAATTCCGAGTCGGGACAATGCATGGGAAGCAAAATCGTTCCTCTGTCAGTAGGGTTGGCAATTCATCGGCTTCGCAATAATGGATTGCGAAGTACATTGAAGCATGGATCGAGGACAACCCAAAAATGATTGTCAATGCCATATCTCGACGGATAATCGAGCAATTCCAAGTCCATATACCTTACATGAGGTTATGGAGAGGACGAATGATTGCTCTAGATAAGATCCATGGAAAGGTTGAGGAGTCATACAAGAGACTTCCATCTCTCATTTATGAACTAAAGAATCAGAATCCTTCAAGTGTGATTCACCATGAAACTGAGAAGGACTATTCATTCTTACGTGTTTTCATATCGTTGAAAGCACAAAGTCAAGGTTTTATTGATGGATGTAGACCTTTCATAGGTCTTTATGGTTGCCACCTGAAGTGGAAATACTTAGGAACACTTTTCTCGGCGACAACTTTGGATGGATGCAATGCATTATTCCCAGTGGTATTTGCAGTTGTCGAAAGTGAGTCCAATGTCACATGGAATTGGTTCATGTCTCATTTGAACCTTGTTATCGAGTTTGGCAATGGTACTGGTTTGACTTTCATATAAGATGCACAGAAGGGTGTAGAGTTGGCGGTGAAGACCATCTTCCCCAAGTGGAACACAGGACATGCATGCGACATCTGTATAAGAACTTCAAGAAGAAATTACCTGGCGATGAGTTAGAGATCTTGGTTTAGTCTGCTGCAAGGGCATTCGATGCCAAGCACTACAATCACTGGATATCAGAGATACAAAACATAGCATGAGTGCATACGAGTGGTTGGCAAATGTGCAGGAGAAGTGGAGCCGTCATCAATTTGGTGACTCGGTAAGTGCCATTATCTCACAAATAATCTGAGTGAATCATTCAATGCATGGATATCACCAGCAAGAAATATGCCCATTTGTGAGCTAATTGATTGGATAAGGCAAAAGTTGACGATAACCATGGATGAAAGACTTCAACGGTCGAATACTTGGAAGGAAATTATTGCACCATCAGCCTTGTCTTACGTGAGAGGCATAAAAAGGGACTTGAAAGGCTTCATTGTCAGAAGAGCTGATGACTGCAATGTGGAAGTGGAAACTCCTTCATGGAGGTATGTTTTGAACCTTCTGGCCCGCGAATGCTCGTGTAGAAGATGGCAACTGTGTGGGCTTCCATGCACACATGCTGCAACAACGTTGGGAAGCATTAGAGGTGTGCAGTGGGAGAATTACGTCGATAATTACTACAAAGTTGATCGTTATAGGAAAGCCTACTCTGATGCTTACATAGCACCAATATCTGACAAGACACATTGGTTGGTGGTCAATCTTCCGTTCAAGGTGCAACCACCTCGCATCACAAGGCCGCCAGGGCGTCCGCGAAAGAATCACATTCGGCTAAGGGATGAGAATGATGGTAAATCGAGGCATAAATGCAGCAGGTGTAGCAAGTTTGGACATCAGGCTCGCACATGCAAATAACCAATCAATGCAATATCGACTGTCTCATGAGTAAATCGAGAGATAGCAGTAGGTCCCTCAACGCAAGCTTCTACAAGCTCTCAAAATTCAATCGCTAACAGAAGGTATTTATTTCGATTGATTTGTATTTTATCGAGATTAGATCTTTACTTATGAACTAACATCAACCTACAACATGTATATTTTCTTAGTGGAATTGGGAGCAGGACAGGGAGTTCTGCGACAAGAGGAAGAAGGAGATAAGGCCAATCAAGAAAGGGGTGTGGCCGAAAAAGAATAAGAAATGTAGATGTCTTTCCAGATGGACCTACAGTTTCAATGAATCGATAGGTACATCACTTCTCATCAACTCTTAAAAATCAAGTAGGAGCATTAATCACCACTAAATCTTGGATCAAGCAGTGTTGAATGTTATCGTTATTTCTCATTGTAGGGAAAGTGCGGAAAGGGAAATGGAAGATTTTTGGAGAGTTTTTGAGCGCTTCGTGGACAAGCTAATACATATTTTGGGATGTATATTTTTGGATGTGTGTATTTTAAGATGCACAAGTAACTTTTTATATGTGTATTTTTGGATATGTACATGAACAATCCTTACATGTACTGTGTATTAGATTTGTTAACTGTCTGCTTTTGGATACTTACGTGAGCAATCCTTACATATATTAAGTATTTGTTGTGTTAACTGTTTGTTTTTGGATACTGACATGAACCATCGCCGCTTTATCATGTATACATGAGATTTCTATTTTTGTTGCAAAATATTATTTGAAAACAATGTATGTGATTAATGTGGCTATGAATATCAAACATATTGATATTGCTTTTAGACATATCAATATTGTTGAAAGCTTATTCAATACAAGGTTAACATTCTCATCCGTTGATGGAGATTTCTTGATAGTGCTGAAAGATTGTGCTGCTTTGCTACACGGCTCATCCATCCAACGAAAGAAATCACAAGTCTTGAAGGAGCACATGTAGAATCGTGTTCCTTTGCTCCAAGGTTTGCTGGAGGTCTTCAGAATAGCTTCGACATCGCAAAAGCAATACATGCTAGATGATGATTCCAAGGAACGTGACCACATTTTCTGCAATTATCGTAAACACCTTTAAATAATAATTTGTAGCAAAACAAAAAATTACAGCGCAACATCACGAAAAAAGTTTGTACCTTTTTCTGTCGTAAATCAACCAAGAACTTTGTAGAAAAACCAATTTGTATGGGGGTCTCTACCCCTCATTTCATTGGTCATTGCATGGGGGAGAAGACCACCAACGGTCCTATTTCTAGCCGTTGGAGCACAACAAAGCTGGGGGCATTTTCGTCCACCGTAACAGTAATCCAACAAAAACTAACGTCTACTAACATAGGGTTATGCTGTGTAAGAGTTAACCATTACTCGAGGTTTCTCACGTAATTCGCTATTACGCAGGCTTTCTGGGGTAATTACATGATTACTCAGGGTTATGGGTGTAAATATCCCTCAAAACATGGTCCATGTGTCATGACACATACTCTCCCGCCCTTGGCATCTAATACACAAATACATACATACATGTCTATATATTTACACACACATATACAATCTCGTTCTCTCTCTCATTTGAAGGGCCCTATCCTTACCGAGTTATTTAAAAGACATCCTTAGTTTTGTATAAAAATTAAAAATTTTCAAAAGTGTAAAATATACAATATAAAAATGAAGGTTAATTAGAACGATTGATAATAAAGTAACGTCTACATGTAACAAACGTTTTAATCCAATATAATATTTTTTGGCATAATTCTATCTGGATGTACTTGTGATGATAATATTTATTATAAAATCTAAAGTACAAAAAATTATATGATAAAAATGGCTAAATTAATGTAGGCTTTTTTTAATTCCCAAAAGATCTCCCCTCATTTGAAGTTTGCTATGTGTGTAGGTATATGGGTATCCATTCGAATTTCTGTATGTCATTCGAATTCCATCAGAAACAGAGACTCCCACGGCCTCCGTCTAGACAAGGTCAATTTAAAAAATCCTGCGATCGTTAAAAAATGACCTCTAAATGGAGACCATAGGAGTCTCTATTTCTGACGAAATTCGAATGGCATATAGGAGTACAAGGATAAATATACATGGTGATATTTTTCCAAAAAAATAAAAAAAATTTGCGAAAAATGGGATGGGGGTAGCCATGTTGGCTCCCCCTAAGGGGCAAAAGGGATCAGACTTCATGGATTAGGCAACTTACCTACTCCACTTTTATTTTTCTACTTTTTTTATTTTTTTTGAAAAATACTTTCATGGATTTTCATAACTATATCCCCCTGACATGTCATTCAAATTTCGTCAGAAATAGATACTCCGATACCCTCCATCCAGAACAGGTAAATTACAACAAATCTAAGACCGTTAAAACTATATGTTTTGGATGGAGCGCATTGGGGTCTCTGTGTTCTGACGAAGTTTGAATGACATGTTAGAGAGATATAGTTGAAAATTCATGGAAGTATTTAAAAAAAAGTCGAAAAATGAAAGTGGAGTGGGTAAGTTACCACGAGGAGAGAGAAGATATTTATGTTGAGACATACACATATGTGCATGTGTGTGGATAAGTGCATATTCCACTTAGAGTAAATTACCTCAAGATTTCATTTTTAAAAAATCAGATAATTTTATAAAGGAATGATAGCAGGTAGTTACATGCCCTATTGGAGCATACTTCTTTAACATCCCCTCTCCCCACACACATACAAATGAGAGTATGCACCCTAAGATCGTCAACTTTCCTACATCCAACTTCTTTTTTCATTTTTTAGAATGGAACTATTGATATGATTTGAACCATGATCATCTGTCCTGTAGGACCAAGTTGTCCTCTGCGGTACCATACCCAACAAGATGGGGGTCTCATCAACTGTTCTATTTTTAATGTTCGTTGCAGGGATATGCCTGTGCAAGACTAGTATATAAACTCCCTTGTGGTTAGGGCTCTCAGTACTCTATACATTCTTTGTGCTTGCTTAATTGTGATCGTCGCTGTCCAAGGATGTAGTCCAATTACAAGTGAACCTTATAAAATCGTGTTTCTTCGTGCTTGCTTGATTTATCATTTGTATGTGTTCCGCTTGTGCGATTCGGCAAGTGGAATAAGTATTTTAATTCTCTATAAATCATCATTCCCAACACATTCATTTGGAGGGGTCAATTTTATCAATTCTAAGACGGTTAAGATTTGATAGTCTTGAGAGATAGGATAAAAGTTATGAATTAAATTAAATTTGAAATGACATCATGATGATATATTGTAATCTAAATTCTCCATGATTTCATTTTGAAAAATAAAATAAAATAAGAAAAAATAGGTGCAGAGAAATCGCATGAAGCCCATAGTCCCCAAGGAGCAGCAAGGAACGGTCCCTACACATCCAAACCTTCCGTTACAATCAAAATTTGGAGATGCCATTGCTTGGAAAGCTCCCACTTCTGAGGGTTGAAAGAAAGGTTACACCCCCAAATCATACCATCTCCCCTCATAATATTTGAACCCTATTTGATGTGTGAAGTGTTAAATCCCTATAAATATTTGTGTGGTTATTTGTTAACAATGTACCATCATTCTTTTGTTGTAGTTCATATGAGGGGCTTCTTTGGACTAAGATGAATCGAAAGATCTCGTGGTCTCGATCTGATCGGTTTGGCTGTTTTTATATAATTAATTTAAAAAAAGGAACAAAAAAATCGGGTCACCGGGTGTTCGGACCTAGTTGAGACGGATTGATCAAGTTTTGATGGCTTTGTAATTTTTTAAAATAATGATTTAAATAAAGAAATAATAAGGTTTTTATCACTTGTGGTGTTCTTAACTTCTATAATATCTTTTATTTCCCTCTCTTTTTTGTATCACTACTTTCTTAGAGTAAGTTTTTTAGAAGAAAATATAAATAAATGATTACAATATTATATTCATATATAATGCTTGAACTAACATTTGTAGAGATTTACTCTAAATAGACAATCATGTTATTCTATTGAAAGATTTGACATTTTAAACGATATTTCAATGATATATAAATATATACTTACATATATGTATCCGATTTTATCGGATCAAAAAACTGGTTCGACCGGTCAGACCAGTAAATGAAGCCCAGTTTGATTTTTTCCGAGTCGATAAAAATGATGACATCATTCTTACATCATCACCGCTCCGACCGGTTTGGATCGACGATCCAATACGATGAGTCTATAGTCGTATATTCATTAACGTGTGTTTAACAAAATCTATGATTGCATTCACTACTGCCGATATACTTGTTATTAAACAAATATTTTTACTATATCTATTTTACTTTTGAACCACCATATATCCATAAGTTAGTCTACAAAATATATTTGCTATTATTCATATCTTATTCTTATCATTTTTAAAAATATGATAATATATTTTTGACATCCGTATTCAGTATTCTTACTCCAAATTAAAAAGATAAAGACAATCGACGTTTCCATCCAGACAGGATTCCCATGTGGATTGAATTAGGTCTGAAGTACGTACGTTGATTTGATGGCTCTAATGTGAACTAGAAAGAAGAATGGCTGATACGTACAATTATAAAATAAGGATTATTTCCATTAAAAACGTGCTTGCGGCTCCTGTCCTGCAATGTTGTTTAGCAAGGGGACCGAGGCCTTCATTCTTCTCTCTCTCTGTCCCACTGACAGGCATCTGTCTTTGACCATCCATTCCACTTTCCATGCTCATGTCCCAATAAATATGTTTTGGATGCACAAGTTCGTTTTTATTTACATCGTAATGCAAATTAAAATTATTATTATTACTATTAATATTTAGGAATATGACAAGGGATGTACTCTACAAATCCGAGCCTATCACTTTCTTCCATCAATTCTCAATAATTCATCTCATCAAAAACCCGATCGCTATAAAGGTTTAAGTACGGACATGATTCCCATGCATAGTTGCAACATCGAAAATTACATCCACCGCTTATTTAAAAAAGAAGCAACAAAAGTTGAGGGTGGAGTTGAAACATGATTCTTTCGGTGACATGTATTTTTAGCTACAAAGCTATTTTAATAATAACAAGCTAGCATGAGGTAGATGCGAGCTATAATTTAGTCCTATATATTAACCTTTGACGAGAAAATTTAAGTGCTATACTAAAGGGTAGGGATGAAAACTAATGTGAATATATTCTATCCGATCCGTTATCGTATTTGTTTTATACATATTTTGATATTTTATACATATTTTGATATTTGTATTTGTATTCGTTTTAAATTGGATGCGGATATGGACATCACTTTGACATTCGTTAATATTCGCATTCATATTCGTATATTCGTTGTCGTACATAAGTATAGTAATGGATTTATTTATAATTACGTGTAACAACATTTTATGATTGCATTCACTATTGCTTATATAGTAGTGATGAAATTAATATATTCTGGTATAACTATTTTATGGTATATAGCAGTCAGCATGGTGCGGGCAGTACGATAGCGGGCAGGTTTACGATGGCGGCGGGGCGGGGGGCGGGGGGGGGGGGGGGGGGGTGTTGACAGAACCCAAGGGGATGGGCTTCGCGGAAGGAAGGGAGCTTCGACGATTGGAGGTTGACGGAAGCTGGAGGGAGGAAGAGGCTTCGACTGGGGGTACATGAGCAGGACCGACTGTAGATCGAGGGACAGCATGTGGGGATTCGATGGGCTGCGAGGAGATAGTGGATAAGGTGGGAGGCGGAAGGAGGCTGGGTCGGGGTGGGGGGGGGGGGGCAGTTGGACCTTGCGGGAGCGAGGGGTGGCGGCGGGGGTGGGGGGGGGGCTTGACACAGGGCAAAATTGTCAACATATGACTTTTTCCATCATAGTTAACGGAGAAATAAGATGGAACTTGACACAGGGTTATGTCATGTAAATGTTAAGCATTATCCGGGATTCTCAATGTCATTCGTGATTATCAAGATTTTCTAGGGTAATTACGAAATTACTCTGCGTTATGAGGGTAGATATCTCTTTTGATATTTACATACAAGTACATGCGGCCTTAGACAACTAGACTCAAGGTCAAAGGCCTTCTCTAGAAGGATCGTAACCCTCAAGATGCAGAGCTCGTGGTCACAATGGAAGGCGCTAAAATCATAGTCCAAAAACCTATTACTCAATAAAAATATCACACCACGTCACAGCAAACATTTCAAATCTCAACCATCCAAACATTATTATTAATCAATAAACCATCTCTCACCTTACTAATTATTTGAAAGGAGCTTGTTCTGACTTAATACGAACCTGTTACCAAACGGCTCCATATATGCCATGCTAGCAGATTTCCTTTGTGAACAAAAGGGGATATACACCAACATACCGTCGAAAATTTCATTTCTTCTGTATGAAGAAACATTGATCACCAGGCATTAGTGGACAAAGAAGACTTGATGAATCATAGTATAGTTATGACACGAGGCGGAGTTCGTTGTAGAATGCATCGCTGATGTTTTGCAAGAGAGATGTTTGAGAGTCAAAGAGGTTGGCGGATTGGTAGAGCGTATGGAACGACTTCAGGGCTACAAGATGGATGTCCTTCCATGCCTTGGGCATTCTACTTCCTTTTTGATTGTCGAGGAGGCTGAGTTGCAATATCTTCCTCTTCATCGCTTCTACTACATCCTTCATAGAGTGGACAATGTCATCGATTTGGGAACCTGGATTCTCTTTCAGTGATAGGAGCACCATGTTCAGCTTGCCCTCTTCTCTCTCTCTCTAAAATTATCAGAATCCAAGTGAGAGTTAACGTAAGAAGTCTATGTAAGCTGAACACAATGGGTAGTAGTACCGCAAGAAGTATACCTCGTAGCTCTGTGTGTCGTTGAGCATGCGACATGACATCATAGTGAGCAGAGTGATGTCCTCGTACCGATCGATGGTTGAAGATTGTGGATGTGATGCATGTTGCAAATAGCATGCGGGGAGGATCATAGCAGGAATCGCGACAGATGTGGTGCCAACTCGAATGTACTCGTTTAAGGATGGTGCGTGAACGTCTCTACTCCATTTGGCCTCCTGTAGCCATGCCTCGAATGATTCTTTCCACTGCAAGATAAGTATTTCTTAGGTTATAAGATCTCTAGGTTCACACATTTGCATCAAGTATTGAGAGAGAGAGAGAGAGGGAGGGGAAAGAAAGAGATTGAATTAGCTTAGTATCTAGGTTATAAATGCATTAACATGAGACAATACTTTTAACCAATAAATAAAGAAAGTCATAGTATAAAGAAAAGGAATTATACAAATATTTCGAAAAGGTATTGTAAGGATGATTTGTGATATTGGATATTGGATTCTGTATTTTTGGCAATAGAAACTCTGAAATGGACAGTTTAATTATTGTGCAAAAGTCATCGTTGCCTAAAAAGGTTGGCTAGTCCACTCTGAATCAGGAGATTTTTGAACATCGAAAATTTCATTTTCGAATTGCAGATTGCTAGACGAAATGAAGGAGATCATGTTCCTATATCTTAGACTGGTTGGGTTGCATGAGAGAGCAACAGAGCTTACCAATCCTCTCAAAGTTTCTGTGATATCATATTTTGTTTTGTCATAGTATTCCCTCGATGTATCTCGCACAAGGTCGTCAAAAGCATCGAAGATAATTCTGCTACTTCCAGTTAATCCCTCGCCTTCCCACCTGCATCGAAATCGAAATCATGATTGAATTTAATTGTCCTGCAATATCATATTTTGTTTGATGCAATCTTCTTCTTTTTCGGAAATAATATTTTTTCCTTCTAATAACATATTTTGTTTGATGCAGTCTTCTTCTTTTTTGAAAATAATCTTCTTCCGCACAATTAAACTCAGATCTTTGAAAATTTACCTTTGAATGGCTTTGGTGAGATGATCCAACTCCATTAGATCCCCTTCAGCATCATAGAAGTCATCAGCGACGGTGGTGAGAGCTGCACTTTTAGTCATTAACTTCCTAGCGCTCTCGAGATGACGATGGGTCATATAAGCAGATGCCATATAATAGCAATATGTGGTCTTGTCCCTCCCAAAGCCAATACTCGAAAGGCCCTTCTCCTTTGCCCACCTGCTTGTTCATAGCATCAGTTAATATTTGTTCTGTACTTTATTTGGGAAGAAACTTGGAACTGGCAATGAATTTATTTAAGGAATCCAGGATACTTGCTCAGTTTCTACTCGAGTTTTGATTGCTTACATCTTAATCTCTTCCAATTCTTCTTTGAAGACCGATTGCCGGAATTCGAAGTTCTCCTTTGCCAATTGAAGCAGAAGGCCATTGTTGAGACATGGTATCCTGCAATTTAAAGCACGATCTGGAGTCAGAGAAAGAAAGAAGCCACCATTACCAAACATTTGGATGAGATGCTGGAATGTATTTAATTACCTGTAAGTAGATGCCTTGGCCATCCACAGATCAGGAATTACACCATTTTCGATGGCTTTCCTATTCTCCAAATGAGTCATTCTTATCATCCATGGATGTTGAAGCTCGAGATCAATCTGTTACAAACGCAAGAGGAAACACTATTTGTTATTTAGATCATAGAAATGCAGTTAGGATTCAAGGGATCTGGATCCAAATGATCAAAAATACCATAGTAGAGAGATTGGAGAGGACTGCAACACCATCTTTCCAGATATGCTCGTTGCCAATTCCGTATCCCTTCTTCAACGTCCCTTCTGCAAAGGCCTTCGCTTCATCTAATCGGGGTTCGCCGGCGAACACGAGATGTGAAGCCTTGTACACATTCAGCATTGCACTCAGGAAATACTCGTAGTTCTCTTCAATTACTTGTAGGATATCCTTATCATCCACAAACCAGCAAAACCTGCCTATAACGATTACACAGAGAATAATACCATATTATTCATGGGTATTGATTGATTACTTATACACAACATGTAGTTAATTGATTGATGTGAATAAATATATCGGGAAATGATATATATACTCACTTGGCGAGACATCGTAGCCATGCATCCTTAATAAGCGAAAGGCCAAAGCGTCTCTATACAATTGAGATACATCTACTTGTTCCGGCATTTTTACCTTGAACTCCGGATATCTCCATTCACTGCACAATACATCTTTCTTAAGTAAAGTATGCAGGTGGAATAGATGCTCTTTTATTTTGAGTTTTTTTTGTAAAATAAATGTAAACTGGATTTATTTCCATGCAAGATTAAAGCTAAATGGAGTACCTGTATACGTGTTTTAGGATCGCACGGATCTCTTCCGTGAAGTGCTCTTCACATCCAACGCTCTGAATCCAATCCACGAGAGACATCTTTATGAGCGTCTCATCGACAGGGTATATTGATGGAACTGCATGCATCCACGTTACCTTTATCTGTCAGGAAAATTCTTAACCTAAGAATATTGAAGAAGATCTAATTAGTATATAATAAATATCACGACCTCCACGTTCATATGTTTTGCTCCCGACTGCAGCTTCCAAGTAGGAGGCAAATCCTTGGTCTCTGGTGATCATAAAGGCTGCCGCGGTTGCCGAAGGTGACCGGAACAGCGAGCCGTCGTCCATCCGGTGCCTTAGAATGTCGTCTGAAGACAGAGACTCTTTACTTGTTTGAGGCAGAATCTCAAGGTACGCGAGCAGTGGTGGCCACAACCTTTGGTTGGAGAATTCCTTCCTGCATATTGGAATCATTAGAGATACAACACATATATTCATGTGTTATGGCGGATCTTCTGCTATTACACTGCTGTAACATAGGCGAGCCGTTCGACAGGTGAGCATCTCAATACTCGGTCAAGTTCGACATCTATTCAATTCGAACATTGTTGCAATGTTTTTAATTCAATGATCTTCCGAAGAACATGACTTTTTTCGAAGAAGCCAATTCAATTGAGACTGTTCAGATCCAGTCGGCAAAGAGGCATCGATCAGTTAGATCAATGTTCACTGTATACACCGACAATTATTTGATTACCGACAACTATTTGATTACATCATGTACCACACTGGCGTCATCATTTCCTATGATATGTGCCGTCCTGTATGGGGACCGTTAAATATGTTTTTAAAATCGAATCCGACACCGAAACCAAAAACTTTGTCGAAATGGTATGATCGGATTGAACATGTAATCAAATCGGTTCAACCGATGGCGTCAACAATATTTAAATTGGATTAAATCAGACTGATGAGAAAAAAGTGGTTAAACCGTCTAATCAAAATGAATGAAACAAATGCATATAAAATATACATTTAAATATACTTGAAATAAACATAAAGTACATAGACAATGCATATATTTCACAATATACATAATTTTTTTTTGCATGCACCATATATATATAATTTGGACTAGACGCTCTATAACGTAACAATAGTTTAATTATATTTAAAATTCATTACATGCAAAAAGTTGTATTAGAGTAGTTAGTTAGGAGTTTGAAATAAATAACCAAAGATCACATGTTCAATCCTTGTTAAACAAGGTTAAAAATATTAGGTTGAACCGAGAGACTAATTAAAAATTGAACATTTAAACCAAACCAGCAAGAACCAATTAACCGAACCGGTCCAAGCCCAATTCACCGATCAGACCAGTAGAACAGCCACTCCGATCCGGTTGAAAAACATTGCCTCTAATTACCCACCACAATCTCAGATTCTCGGCACATCAACTGTCAGCAAGAATATTCTAGTTCGGCCATCAAAAAAACTTTCTCATTCAAGCAGCAATCGAGACTTGATCATGTTTAAATCGTTTGTTCAATCTTGATATTGCAGGAATAAACCATATGTAATTGTTTAGCTGCTAAGTGTTCAAGTGGATTATACTGTCTTTTACAGTGGACTATCGATCGTTTTTGTCAATCCAAAAGTTAGCACAGAGAGAAGATGATGGGGCATATACCTCTGTAAAATCAGGTCTCTCTGATTGAAGATGGCCTTGACAGCATCGGGGAGGCCACGAGGGAACACATCCAAACCCTTCTCGGAAGAAAGCTCCAACAGTCCGGGTAGCACCAGAGGAAACCACCGAGGAAGATTGTCCTTGTGTCGTAATAATATATCTTCTGTGTTTGATCTGACGAGATCCATTCCTGTCGAGTTAAAAGCCAATCACTACCGTCAATGCCGACTGTACAATCCCATCGTAATTTTGCATGAACAACTTTATCAGCTGAGTCATTAATTATCACGCACAGGAGGGCATACTCACATAATAATTTGATCATATTATTGGATGTACGGAATCTGACATCTTTATTAATTGCTAGGGGACGGAGTCTGTTGCCTACTAATGATTCATTGATTGGTCGAAATGGATGACATTTCAGTAATAGTGCTGTCTCAGCAACGATTGGAATACTAACTTATTCACTGCCCATCCAATCTAACTTTCTACCTACCCATAAATAGGAGAATGATCGTCTGCTCAAGCAAGGATTGCACTAGACTCTTGCTACATGTCCTAGAGCTGCTGGATCTTGATCGAACGGCTTCCAGGAATTTGTATGATCCGGACTTACAAAAAATGCGAATTCGTGGGAATCGTTCGATCAAGATCGAACGACTCCCGGGCGTGCAACAGAGTCTGCTGCAGTCCTGGCTACAGTAGACGAATAAATAGCTCTTCACCCTTGTTAGTACTTTTATTTGAGTAGTTATTTACTAACTAGCATTTTTGAAAAGATAGATGAAATTGAATATTCTCACAAAGAGTTCCTACTAAATATGTTTAGTTTCTGGATTCATAGTGCAGATTCACAACAAACAACAAAATGGATCTTTTGGCATGCATATTTTGGAAGCCTCTATATCGTTCATGTGTAATATATATTAACGAATGTTAGCAATCGTGAAATCAATTTTTATAGCCTAAATCCTCAATGAATGGAATGAACAATATGAGGATGTATGAAAAAATAATTATCTATCTATGCATACAATTAGGGGTGTAACCGGACCGAACCTGAGCGAACCTATATTTTTTAGGTTCGGTTCGTTTATTTAATCGAGCCTAAACTTGTGTTCAGGTTCGGTTCATTTATTTTTGAATCAAATCCGAATCGAACATCTTTTTAAACGAATCGAACCTAAGCGAATATCGAACTTAAGAATTCAAAGGAAGTGAAAAGAAGAGAAATGGAAATATATACGTGTTTACAATTAGAATAAATATTCATTTAGTTTTTTCTTTATCTAACTCATCTTCATCTTTTGAAAAAATAGATTAATATCGATTCATCCCTTTGAAAAAAGTATAATTATAATATATTCTTACATCTGTTCCGATGGGGACAAGGAATAAGAATAATATGAAGATATTCGATAAGTAAGTTCTATACTTGTTCTGTTGATTTGAAGATAAAGAAGGGAAAAGTACTAGACACATAGATGATGGATGTTGTAAACACGACGCGGCTATTTATTTTTGGATAATTTATACCAAGATGAAACCTACTTACCTCGTAAATATCCAGTTATCTCTAGACAAAATTCACTTATCCTGGGACAAAATTGGCTTATCTCAAAATAAGGTCCACTTCTACGGATACGAATTTGTAAATATGTATATGTGCATGTTTATCGACTTTTAACGAATCGAACCTGAACGAACCTATGATTTTTAGGTTCGGTTCGTTTATTTAATCGAGCCTAAACTTGTGTTCAGGTTCGGTTCGTTTATTTCCGAACCGAATCTGAATCGAACTTTTAGCGAGCCGAACCTTAGCGAATATCGAACTCGAGAATTTTCTTACAGCCCTACATACAATTATATCACCTTGAGCAATTTGTTGGTGCCCGACTTTCCACACCCAAAGTGCAACCATGCATGCCAAGGTTGCGGTGATGCACTCGACGGTGGGAGTCTGCGGCTCTTCCGACGTAGCCTCGCCCCAGAAGCCACCGATCTTCTGGTTCTGAAGGATCCACGATAGGCAACCGGGGAACATCGGGCGACATTCGGAAGGATCAGCATGATCGGGTATCATGGCGAGCCATGCGGTATCGTAAGCAGAGGTAGATACTAGTGCACGGGGATCATTCTCAATGGAGTTGAAGACCTTCTCCTTGATCTCTCGTATGAGTTTCTCGTTGAGGAGGCTTCCAGATTTTCCTTCCATCTCTCTCTCTCTCTGCCGGCTTTTGTTGTTGTAAATGTACGAAGCCTTCTATGTTCGCTAAATGAGTACCTGCTCAGGTGTTTATATAAAGGGAGAGGAAGACAAAAAACTAAGTTAAGTACCCAATTTCCTTGTCAAGAATACCGTCTTTTTGGAAAAATAAGCTTCATAGAACTAGTATCGAAAAATATGCTGCACGTGCTTATGACTCGTCTTTTCCCCCCCTTTTCCCATTTTAAGGGAAAAAAGAGATCGGACGTTTGTGACCATTAGTTATGTTCATGGTCACATTACTTGTGGAGCTGAAAGCACCGGACATCATGTACATAAATATCACTAATTGACTCGACCGTTTCAACAACACACTCCTAACACGTTATCGGAAGGAAGTTACCTCTTTCTTTCACCACTTCAATGCCGTAGAATTAGAGCTAGAGACGCAGAAACAAACCGATATGGATACAGATATAATTATTATCGTATTCTTATCCATTTTTGCATACGAATACGAATGCATATATGGATATTGACGGATGTGAAAATTATCATACAATATCATTAAAAACCGGATACGGATGAAAAACGGATATTTATCGAATATGTGTAATGTTAAAAATAGTCTATACATTGACTTAAATATATAAGAATTGGATGGAAAACACATAATATAAATTTACTAAATGTGTTTATATCATAAATATTATACAAATATAGTAAAAGAAGGTATAGAATTAAGTTATACAGAGGCTAAAATAAATCTATGACTATATGTATATATGAAAATGAATATACAGATACGGATACGGATGTTTGCAGATATCAAAATAATATCTATATCCGTATCCTTTTTAAAATGGATATGAATATAGATGTCAATATCTGTATAAAGCGAATACGGTGACGGATCGAATACGAATATCCGTAACCGTTTGCATCCCTAAAAGCCATGCTTTTTTCTTCCAACCTAGAAATGAGCTTCTATCATTTTTTAAGAAAAAATAATATCAAATTTTGATCGACCATTGCGGCAAATATGTTTTTCGTTTCGGTGTCCTTCCATCTTTCTAATGACATCGGCTAAAGGAAATATACAAGGATGTCAGCGGACGGATATTCATTTTCAAATTAGAATATTCGTTTTTAAATACAAAAAAGCTCAAATACATATATTAAAATATTGTTATCATATTTTTAAAAAATTGGATACGAATGTAAAATTAATATTACGACTAATATTAAAAATACTTTATATATTAGCTTAAATAAATAAATATATATATACATATTATGGAATACACATGATATTAATATTATAAATTTGCTTATATCATAATAAAAATATCAGATATGTTGAAAGGATATATACAATTATGTTAACTATGATTTAAAATAAATTTGCTAAATATTTGTTAAATATGTTGAAAGAATATTATAAATGTGTTATGATCGTATGCTTTGTTACGATGTTAGAGAGAAAATACTAGAACAGTTGTAATTTCTGCATGGATGTTCTTTTGGCAAGGAGCTTCTTTTTAACTCATGTATTTGTATCCGATCCAACACCATATCAGTTTTACACGGATTATAACATATGTATCCATATCGTTTAATAAAGGATACATATATGCATGCATATCAATTTGATATCCGTAGATATTCGTATTAGTATGCATAATATATGTTTTTGTATATAAATGTAATTGTATGTTTATGTTTTACTAAATGTAACATAATCTTATCCCTTCTTTCACCATATTTGATACAATTGTTAATAAATAAGTATATTTTTTATTTATTTCATATATATATATATATATAAATCTCTATAATATTTCTACTATTATTAGCATCTGATACACGCCCGCTTTACATACGTACATATTCGTTTTTACCATATTTGATACGGTTGTTAATAAATAAGTATATTTTTTTATTTATTTCATATATATATATATATATAAATCTCTATAATATTTCTACTATTATTAGCATCTGATACACACCCGCTTTACATACGTACATATTCGTTTTTACTGGTAACACAATTTGCATAATATTTATTTTTTTAAAAAAATATATAGACAGAGAGATTCTAATACCTGCGTAATTAGGTGTATGAAGGCTTTCCACGAGACATGGGCCGGTCACCAAATCTGCCATTGTCCCGGTCCGAATCTACCTTCAAACAGAACCGGTTGGTCCACCTGGATCGATCAGACATGAAGGCAGTCCATTATTGGACTTAGGTGTAAACGTACATATATGATTGCTGCCCACTCTAGATCTACTACGTGCCATCATCCCATACCTCCCATTATATAAAATTGTTTGTCAAAAAAACGTTTAATGTTACTTAATTTATCAAAATAGCTTATGCCCAACATTAAAAAAAACCCCAACTCGGTGTTAAAATTAGGCCTAAAGAGCAAAACAAGTAGGGATGGAAAATGGATATGGATGTGGATATGTTCGTATCCAATCAACCGTATTTATTTGATAAAAATTTTGATATCCGTATCTTTATCCCCTTTAAATTTTTAATGTTTTTTTTGCAGGGATCCGTCTGTGTGCGAGAGTAGTATATAAACTCCCTTGTGGTTAGGTCTCTCAATATATTCTATACTTTCGTTGTGCTTGCTTAATTAATTCTGATCCTCGTCGCTCAAGGATGTAGCTCAATTACAAGTGAACCTTATAAAATCGTGTTTCTTCGTGCTTGCTCGATATAGCATTTGTGAGTGTTCCGCTTGCACGATTCGGAACATGATCCTTGGGAAAATTTACTTTGAGTAGTAAGTGGAATAAGTGTTGTAATTTTCTGTAGATCACCATTCCCAACACATTCAGTTGGATAAGTCAATTTTAACAATTCTAAAACAGTTAAGATTTGATAGTCTTGATAGATAGGATAAAAGTTTCGAATTAAATTAAATTTAGAATGACGTCATGATGATATATTGTAATCTAAATTCTCCAAGATTTCATTTTAAAAAAAATAAATAATATAGAAAAAGATTGGTGTAGAGAAATCGCATGTTCCCATAGTCTCCAATGAACTCAATGGAATGGAATCAAGACGAAAATGGAATTAACAATGGAATGGAATCAATGAGCCTCGTTTGTTTGGTTGGAAAGTAATTACAATAGAATGAAATCAAGACAAGAATGGAATTAACAATGAATACAATGGAATAGAATCAAGACAATAATGGAATTAACAATGGAATGGAAATGAATAAGTTTTTCTATTCCATTGTTTGGTTCATATTAGGAATTGAAAGATTTATTATGAGATATATTCCTTTCTATGTTTAGGAAGGGAAAATAATAGAAATAAAATCACCTTCCATTTGATATATTTTGTTAAGTAGAAAAAATAATCGGTATCCTTCGAGTTTTTTTTCATATAATTGATATAGTTCATATAATTAATATATTTCACATAATGGAGACTACTTTGATTTTTTCCATGCAATTGATATATTTGATATATCCATATCCATATCCTATAGAATATTTTATTATTATATCCATATCCATATCATAAAAAAAAGTTGAAAATGTTATGAGTATGCATATCCACAAAAAATAAAAAACTTCCATGCTCGTATACGTATAAACTAAAATGTAGCCCGTATCCATATCCTAAAAAAACTAAAGCTGGTATATGTATCCTATCTATATTTGCAAAAAAATAAGAATTCCATTCATATCTACACAAAAAAATCGCATTCGAGTCCATATCTATATACGCAAAAAAACTAAAAGCCATATCCATATTTGTGTATGTATCTGGTAGAATATAATCAATATCCATATTTTACAAAAAAAAAAAATTAAAAATAGCATTCATATCCATATCCAAATTAGAACAGAAATCCCATATCCCTATCCATATCTGTATCCGAAAAAAATAAAAAATGCATATCCATGTTTGTATCTATATCCGCTAAAAATAATATTTGATATATTTTATCCATATAATAGATATATCTAATAAATATGTACTCGCTTCGGCTAGAATATTTTGTAACCGTATTTGTATCCATATCCTAGAAAAAATTAACAGCATCTATATCCATATCCGCAAAAAAATCTCATATATATGTCAGTATCCATATATACATATATTTGTAACTTATTCGACCTTTTGCATCCACATATTTGTATTCATATCAGTGTCCATATATCCATGTCCAAAAAGAATAATATCCATGCATGTATCAAAAAATAATATCCAAAAAAGAAAAATACATATCCATGTTGGTAGCTATATATTTATAACAATGATATATTAATTAAAAATATAGAAGAAGAGTGCCATTATTAATGTTTGTTAGGAATGGAATCCCAATTCCTAGAAGTACCTAGGAATGACTATTCCCACATACAAGGAAATCGAGCTTTCATTGTAATTCCTGTTGTGTGAAGTTTAGAACCCTATAAAATATTTGTGTGGTTATTGGTTAACAATGTACCATCATTCTTTTGTTGTAGTTCATATGTGGGGCTTCTTTGGACTAAGATGAATAGAAAGATCCCGTGTTGCTAGGATGTATAGGTGACCGATAGACTTTAATAAGTGATGTTGCAACACTTCTATTCTTTTATTTTTTCTAAATCTATGCCTTTGATACTTCTATTTTTTTCCAAAATTCCTGAGATGATGAATTCTCCAGTGAATCACGACACCAAGTCGAAGCTCGACGTGTAACATGCCTTCTGTCGTGAAGCATGTTCTTTGAAAAGGAAGGAAACAAATATGAACATATTCTTATCTGATTCGTAATTGTAGCCATTTTTATAAAGATTTTATATTTGTTTTCGTATTTGTTTTAAAGTGGATGCGGTTATACATAAATGGATATCATTTTGATACTCGTGAATATTCACATTTGTCTTTGTATATCTATTTTGGTACATGGTATATATAGTCATTTATTCATTCATAAATGTGTTTAACAAAATCTATGATTGCATTCACTATTGCTGATAAACTTGTTATTAAACAAATATTTTTACTATATCTATTTTACTTTTGAACCACAATGTATATATGATATATAAGTTAATTTATAAAATATTTTTGTTATTATTCACATTTTATTCTTATGAGATTAATGGGGCTGCCTCCATGGAGCTGCCAACATGGCTTCCTCTGCATCATTTTCGGCGTTTTTTTTATTTTTTTTCAAAAAATATCACCATGTATATTCATTCCTATATCTCCTATATGTTATTCGAATTTCGTCAGAAATAGAGACCTTATGGCCTCTATCCAGACAGTAATTTTTTAACGGTAATATAATTTTTTAAATCGACACCATCTCGATGGAGGCCGTAGGAGTCTCCGTTTTTGACGAAATTCGAATATCATATAGGAGGGATATATGGATGAATATACATGATTTTATTTTTCAAAAAAATTAAAAAAAATGCCGAAATATAGGGGCGGGGCAGCCCCATTAAATCCTATTCTTATTCATTTCAAAAATATGATTACACATTTTTCATATTCGTATTCATACCCCTAATTAATTAACAAGGATAAAGACAATCGACGTTTCCATCCCATGTGGAGTAAATTACGTCTCTGAAGTACGTACGTTGATTTGATGGCTCTAATGTGAACTATAGTATGGACTGAAGAATGGAGGAGACGTGCAATTATAAAACAAGGCTTATTTCCACCGATTCTAACTAGACTTGGCCAACGGGTTGGGGGCCCGCCCGCCTAGCCTGTCCTGCTCATTTATGGGTCGGGTTTGGGCTTCGAGATTTAAGCATGTGCCGGTCCGGTCCGACCGCAAAAATAAAAAATATATAAATATATGTCAAATTATACATGTATTAATATGATATGCTTTAAGTTTTTCATTTGTGACACTAGTTTTAAATAAAAATTCAATAGTTTACATGTCAAGTAACATGTAAACTACGTATATTAGTTATATAAAGTATAATTGATATTAATAAAATCATCTATATATATTAAATACCATTAAAAAATCAATGGAAAATGATCAAAATGGACCATGAGCCGGCCCGATTCGCAATATGACAAGGTCTAGTTCTAACACTTTGTCATTAAAAACGTGCTTGCGGCTCCTGTCCTATAATGTTGTTTAGCAAGGGGACCCAGACCTTCATTCTTCTCTCTCTCTCTGTCCCACTGACAGGAATCTGTGTCTTTGACCATCCATTCCATGCTCATGTCCCAATAAATATGTTTTGGATGCACAAGTTCATTTTTATTTACATCTTAATGCAAATTAAATTTATTGTTATTATTATTATTATTTAGGAAATATGACAAGGGATATACTCTACAAATCCGAGCCTACCCCTTTCTTCCATAAATTTTCAATAATTCATCTCATCAAAAACCCAAGTAGTTTTAATAACAACAAGCCAGCTTGAGGTAGATGCGAGCTACGATCTAGTCCTATACATTAGTCTTTGACGGGAAAATTTGAGTGCTAGACTAGAGGGTAGAGATGACAACGAATGTTAATATATTCTTATCCGATCCATTATCGTATTTGTTTTATAAATATTTTGACATCCGTATTCATAATCGTTTTAAAATGAATACGGATATGGATATCACGTTGACAATTGTTAATATTTGCATTCATATCTATATATGAGTATAGTAATAGTTTAATTTATAATTACGTGTAATAATATTTATGATTACATTCACCATTCATCACTCTTTATTCTTCTATTTTAGCTACAAAAACCTTTGCAAATACATGTAGATATGTGTAAATACAAATAATTACCAAAAGCATGCATTGTGTAAAAACCTGTAATTAGCATGTTTTTGTGCAAAAATAAAAGAATAAAGAGTAAAAAGAAAAAGAGGGAAATATTTAGAATAAATATTGAGCAACTTAACCCAAGGGAGGGCTCAGCATGGGCCTGACCGCATAAAAGCCAAAGTAGAGGGAGATAGGAGCTCATATGTACATACTTTTGTAAATAAATAAAATTATATTTTCCTCACCCAAAAATATGCTTGTACATATTTTGTATATATTTAGAAACTCTTAAAAACAAAACAAAAATTTAAAACTTCAAAAATGCCCTTTTCCCATGTGCATAGACCATCACCCATGTATGTATTTAACCCTATAAATAACTGTATTTATTTTCAAAACTTTTTGTGAACATTCTATGGCATATTTTGTAAATAAAATAAATAAAAAGAAACACCACAAAAATCAAATAAAAATAACAAAATTAAAAAATACAAAAATACATTGTATATACCATGTATATAAATGTATATAATTATTTATTCCACCCATGTATATAAGTGATAAAAATAAAATAAAAATATCCTTTTATTCCTCATTTTATTCTATAAATAAATAAAATATAAAATATGAATAAAATTGTGTAAATAATAATAAAAAAAATCAAAAATGAAAAGCCTACATATTGTATATATCCCTGTATAATGTACATACCTTATTCTTATTTCCAAAAATTAATTAAAAATCACCAAAAATAGAAAAAAATAAAAGAAAAATATTTCATGTTTTAAGTTTTTCTTAATTCGGCCATTTTCTAGCCTAAAATAAATAAACAAAAAATCAAATATGTGGCAGCTCCTGATTGGTCCACGGGGGATTGTTGACCCCGGTCAACTCCCCCGCGGACTCTTTCCTTTTTGAGAAAACGCGCGCCACCCCGACTTCGCCATTTTTTCCACGCGCCTCCAGCCTGTCGCCCACGTAAACCCCGCGCCCGGATCCTTCGCCGATCAGCCGACATCCTCGCCAGATCCTTCGCCGTGGGATCCACGCTTTCCATAGCCGACGCCTCCCAACCCTAATCAAGACTGCCACTATATATAGAACCACCTCCGCCGCCTCCGCGCCTCATCTTTGGACCTTCCCCTTCTTCCCAGTGAACTCCAGAGGCACCGCGAGAGTGACAGCAAGCGATCGCCCCTGTTGCAGCGAGGCGAGGAGGTGAAACCACTGATCCGGCGTTCTTCGCCGCCGTTGCTCCGCCACCAGCGTGAGCACCGAGCCTCGGGCCGAGACGACCCTTGAGGCTACGACCAGGAGCACCCCCTGCTCTTCCCCAGTCTCTCCGACCACCCAGGTAACCCTTTAGCCTTTCCATTTAGTTTAATTTCTTGTTTCGCCCAAATCGCATCTCCGACGTATTCCTTTGATTCCGGCCATATCGTGTACCTTCTCGATCATCGGAACGCACCGTCACCTTCGCCATTCCCTCACGCACGTTCTTCACCCCTTCACCCAACCCAGATCGCACAGGATCTGGGAATCGAGCTCCACCGTCCTCCGCTCGCCGGAGCTCACTCACCCCGACGCATCGTTCACCCTCACGCCGCTTCTTTGGGTCGAGGCACTTTGCCCTCGACCCGCGAAGCTTTTGGTTCACTTTGCAGGTCAAGAGGAGGGCATCTGAGCCCCCCTCACTTTCAGACCAGGAGCTTTACTCCGTCGACCTCGCCGGAGCCCCTCCAGGGCTCGGCTGGGCCATCGGAGACCTTCACCAGCTGCGGGACTACACCGCGGATCTTTTCCGATACCCAGAGGCAGCTGAGGAGGACTACTGCACGCGCACTAGGCCGGCGAACTTCGCCGGCCACCTGTTCTTCGAGAGTCCTCCATCGCCGTTCGATCAGCCCCAGCTCCCCAGTTCGCATCACGGTCGTCCATCCATCGAGGAGCAGATACCGTCGATCATCCTGAGGGTTGATCTGGAGCGTCAGAGCAGAGAGAGGGAACCACCAGCACCACCAGTCGTTCGATCTTCCACGTGGCCCCCTCTGCACCGTCGATCAGGCCCACGTGCGGAAGAAGAAAAGCGCCCGACGTCCGAGACCGTTGGATCATCTACGTGGCGCGCATCCAGCCGTCGACGTTAAATAAGGGGTAATTTATCTTAGGCCCCCTCGTAGTTTGTGTTTTTAATTTCAGTCCTGTAAATATTTTGCGTACTTTATTTACGTAGGGTAAATTGCACTTTGGACCTCGTATCTTTCAGTATTTGCATTTATGCCCCTGTTTGTGTGAGACACGTGCTTCGACACGTGATATTTTGGTGTATTTGCAACTCTATCCCTGTAGTTCTGGATGTTCTTTAATGAATGAAATATTTTCAGTAATTGCATATATGCCCCTGTGAGTGTTTTATTTGCACATGTGCGATATTTTTTGGGATATTTGCAGATAAGCCCCTGGACTTTTGGTACTTGTTACCACTAAGCCCTCGGAACTTATTTTTCTTACATTTGGGTCCCTGAGTGCCCCAGGCACGTGCTTGGCACGTGTTTGCTGGGTATTTTGCACCAGGACCCCCAGAGCTTTGGGTATTTGCACTTTGGTCCCTGTGCACAGTGCCCCCTTTTGGATTTTGAATAAAATATCAAATCACCTCCAAATTCAATGAAAATTTGAAACATGGCTCCTGCCATGGTGTAGAATTTTTTGAATTTTTGAGGACATTTTTGATTTCATTTGCTATTTTTAAAAATTCAAAAACCCTTATTTTTGCTACTGTTTAGAGTCAAAAACCCCAAAAAAATATCAAAACCCTTTTAAAAATTCCATAAAAATTAGTTACTGTTTATTTTGTGTTCCTTGATTTTCTAGCCAATTTAGGCTATTTTTCATTGAGTAAAAACCCAAAAAATCTAAAAACACCTCAAAACTCATAAAAATCATAATAAATAATTCAAAAACCCAAAAACAATAATTTTGGTGCTCAAATTTTCCTTGTTTTCTCTAGTATACAGGAAAATTACCTCCAGGGCCCTTTGAGATCCTTAGATATTTTATCTTTGGGTTTTGGGCCTTGCTGGACAGTACCTTGCCTTTTTCGCACTGTTTGATTTTTAGAAAATAAAAGACACCTTATAAAAATCCCAAAAATTCACCAAAAACACTTAAAAACCAAAAAAACATAAAAAATTTTTTCTTGAATTTTTGCTTGAGTTTTGATGCATTAATAAAATTGATAAAGTGTGTTTGCTTGTGTGCTTCTTCTCATTTTCTTCATATATTAAAAATTCCAAAAAAAAATATAAAAATCATTAAAAATCACTAAAAATATTTTCTCTGTATTTTATTTCATTTTGACTACTTCGTAGGCCTTTGGCCAACCCGTGCTCCTTGTGTTCGACCCTGGGTGCTATACCAGGTTAATCTCATAGCGAGACCGCTCTCTTTTGTGCTCGATTAGTTTTACATGTTCTGAGTGGTTGATTTTTCTTGATATACCTAGTCTGATTGATTGAGGTCGCAACGACCATTTCTTTACCTTTACCTTAGTCAGTTGGACGGTTATCAGAATGGCGCCGTTGCCGGGGAGCACGGCTTTGTAGTCATTTTTCCATATTGTCTCTCTATATTATCATTGTTCTCTGACACTCTCTCTCTTTGATTTTGTGCGAGGTACTGCGTGGACAACTTGGAGTTTATTTTTGAGGACCCGCATGGGAAGAAGAGCAGGGAGAGGGAGAAGAAGAATTTTATTTTGAGAGAGAACAATATTGTTTGTAATAATTTAGAACTTGGACATTTGTGGACACTTGTAACTTAGCGGGTCTGTTTCGCCGAGTACCGGTGTGCTCGGGGGACCCATTTGGATTTTCGCGGCTTTTTCTGCGGTTTTGATAGCTAGCTGCCTTTTCCGGTGTTTACGCGGATTTTCTCGAGCCCCTAGATTTAGGAATTTCTCTTGCTTGTGCCGTAATTAGTAGGGTCCCCACACTTAATTGCTTATCTGTTCCTATAGATCGTTAATTGGACCTACTAATAATAAATAATAAAAATAACTTAGTCGCTTTCCTGAGAGCCTACGCGCCGCGAGCCTGCCCCGCAAGCGCTACTCCTGAACTCGACCTGTCGAGAAGAGGAGGGGTGGGCCAAGACCGGACTCTTTGGATCAAGGGCGAGTGACTGAGTTAGACGGTTCTGCGCTAGGAATTGCTCATCTAGGACTCGGTTTTTCCTCGCTGCACCATTTAGGTAGTTTAATTCTGTCTTTAAATTCTGCGCGGGTCACTTGCATGTAGAGTGCTGGAGACAAGGTACGCATTTCTTTCTCTGCATGCATCATTGATTTCTTCGCGCATCGACTTTTTCGTCTTCTCCCTCTGTTTTTGGCTTAATCATCAGGAGAATCGGAAAATTCGTTAGGCCGCTTGTATTTATTTTGAAAAAAAAATTAAAAAGAAAAACAAAAAAAAATTGGGACTGGATAACACTATTGACCCTAAAAGACACTCACATTAAAAATTTGTCTTGGGGAGAGCAACCCCCTCCTTGTATGGTTTGGATGCGCGAGAGAGTGACCCGCACCCTAGGTAGAGCCCTCCGGTGCTATTTCTAGCTGACTACCGACTCTTCCGTGCGGGCCAGTCGGTGGGAGTAGCATCGGGTATCCTAACAGGTCACGTAAGCGCTCTGATATTTTGTGTGTTCACCCAATAAAATTGACAAGATAAATTGACCGAGCTTTCACGGTCTTCAGATTGTGTTGCGTTGGTGAACCGGGGTTTGCTTTGCGATCATATTTTCTCCAGATCCCATCCGCCCTACTCGCCAGATCAAGATGATGGGTAGACGATCTCTTAGGCAGCCTCTGGCTGCACCGCTTTCAGGCGCGTCTACTTCACCATCTAGGTTGACCCGTGAGAGTCGAGACCAGCTCTCCGGGCCCGAGTACGATTCCACCCCTGTTCTCCCTCGATCCCCTTTCTTTTGCTACTGAGAGACATGAGCTCGAGGAAAGACGAATTGATTTGACAGAACCTGAGTTGGGCTTATCTAATTTTGCAGACGTCACTATGGCCGGAGCCGGCAGTTCAGATGATCGCCAACCCGAACATTTTGTACTAGATCAGGGAGCGATCAACTCCACCCTGATCACATCATTAGAGACAGTACAGAAGCAGCTACGCGATCAGGGAGCTTTCATGATTGAGATGAGAAGGGAGTTGGAGCGACTCAGAGAAGAGAGAGATCAGAGCGAGCCTGAGGACATTCCTGATGCTGATGCAGAGGCAGCAGCCGCAACAGCGGCTGCCGCAGCGGCAGCCGCCGCCGGAGCAGGACCACCAAGACCGATGCGGGAGTTACACAACCCCGGATCTACACTGATGCACCATTGGGTGGTGGTACCTGCTATCGTGGGGGATTTCAAGTTCCCTCCGAACACCCTGCAGATGCTTCCTCATTTTCACGGACTTGCCACTGAGGAACCCCACCTCCATCTCCAGGAGTTTTTGATGATCTGCAGCACTGTCCACGACCGTCATGTGGACCAGGATACGATTCGGATGATGGCCTTCCCTTTTTCACTGGCAGATAGAGCAGCCGCCTGGCTGAAGCATCTAGGGAAGTTTGTTTACACCTGGGAGCAGCTCCGCACCGAGTACTTGAACAAGTACTATCCACTCGGGCGGACGAATGCAGCGAGGGCCCTGATCAACAACTTCTCCATGCTCCCTAACGAGCAGTTTCACGAGGCATGGGAGAGGTTCAGAGAGCTTCTGGATAGATGCCCACACCACGACATTTCCAAGCCGAACCTAGTTCAGAGCTTCTTTAGTGGGATGACGCCAGAGCTTCAGGGTCTGGTGAATGCTTCTTGCGGCGGGTCCTACTTTGCCAAGGACCACAACCAAGTCTGGGCCATCTACGAGGAGATGGCCGAAAATTACATGGTGATGTCCCAGACTCGGTTGTACACACAGAGATCTCAGCAGCCGCCAGGACCCGTGCAGTACCAGCGGATAGCACGGGTTGATGCAGGTCCATCCAGTTCGTCCACAGTTGCAGCCGCACAGGCAGAGTCGGCCGCTGCGGACATGGGGATTATCAGCGAGAAGTTGGACCGCATGGAAATAATAGAGAAGAAGCAGTGCCAGGGCATAACTCAGATGGAGCAGATGGCACAAACTCTGAGCGACGTGAAGACCCATCTCTTGTGTCTTCAGGAGGCACAGACGGCTTCTCAGCCCCGTCTTCAGTCGCGAGGCGAATCTGGCGGCAGCCGCAGCTCGTCCCAGCGCTCCAGCTCCTTGCAGCAGCCTAGACAAGTTCACCTTGTACAGGCGGAGCCGTACCAGCAGCAACAGCCCTCTTACCAGTCACCACCATCTCCAGACTTACAGATGGTGGTATATCAGCCGGATCAGCCTCTGGGAGTACTCCCACCAGCCCCTTACGATGAGGAACCGTTGATGGATGTCAACGGGATTTGGTATGACCGTCCTCAACCTGGAATCCGACGAGACCATCCCGGATTCTGGTGGGGGAATGGGGGTAACCAGTCCCAACAGCAGCCAGCCGGTCAGGGAGGGCAGTACTCCCAACAGAGAGATCACCAGCAGCCCCCAGCATACCAGCCACACCAGCCATCATCCTTCGTACCTCGTCCCTACCAGCAGCAGGGACAGACTTGGAGACGTGAGCAGCAGGCTCACCAGCAGCAGCATCCTTCCTCTTACCCCTCTCAGCCGCAGCAGCACCAGGTCCAGCAGCCTCATTACCAGAGAGGCAACCCGTCGGGCTCCCATGAGAGCCCCGCCTTGGATGATCTAGCCCGCATCTTCACAGAGCAGCAGGCTACATTTAGACGGGAGATGGACGAGTTCCGTCAGGAGATGCGGGACCTGATGAGAGGGAAGGCCGCCATCCCTGCACAGATCGAGCCTAATCCGAATAGCTTGAAGAGGAAATCTGAGCAGGTAGTTCACACTGAGCCTACCACTCCTAGTGACTCATTTGATGATATGTCGTCGGATCTATTTGATGCTGATTTTGTTACACTTAGGAGCGGTAGAAGACCAGCAGGCGGCGCCTCATCTGAGCGACAACACGAGGATACATCTAGAGCGCCAGATGAGGAAGAGGAGAGCGGTACTGAAGCCGCACATGATGATGACGGTGGTACTGAAGCCACCCGAGATGCTGATTCCACCGGCGGTACTGAGGCCGCCGCTTCACCATATCGAGGAGGTGGTACTGACGCCACCAGCAGAGCCGAGCCAGCCCGCGGTACTGAGGCCGCAAGACGTCTAGTTGTAGAGCCAGCTAGAGGTGGTACTGAGGCCACCAATATTCATTCTGATAGAGATGTTGTCTTTCCTCGTATGGATGTATCTCAGAACTCTATTTTGAATAAAGGAAAAGGTTTAGTTTCTTCTGATCCCACTGTGGTGAATGATGTGTGTGAGGATCCGGTCATCGAACCGTCTAGGCCTATTCCTAGTCCTTCATCTGAGAAGGACCCTGTGATCCCCTTTCCTAGAGCCCTTGAGTTGGGGAAGGGGAAGAAAAGAGAAAAAGATCCAAAAAAGAGAGAGCAGGAGGAGTTCAGCCAGAGAATGATAGACCGATTTCACATCCAGCTGACCCTCCATGAGGCTTTGCAGTACATCCCTCTTCTTCAGCGATCCTTGAGAGACAGGACCACAGTCAGGAGGAAGAAGAGGAACAACACCGCAGAGATTCATGTGTTGACAAAAGCCACGTGTTACGCAATCCAGAACCATCTGCCGACCAAGAGGCCAGATTTAGGAGCCCCGTATGTCAGATGTCAGATTAGTGAGCAGAGGTTCGACCGTACTCTATTAGATAGCGGATCGTCGATCAACCTTCTTCCGGCAGCCCTTCTCGACCACTTAGAGTTGGGCAATCTTAGACAGAGCAGGACATACCTTCAGTTTGCTGATCGGTCTGTCAAGAGGCCAAAGGGGTTGTTGCGAGACATTGTCGTCACGATTCAGGGTTTGCAATTACTCGTGGACTTCGTAGTGCTGGACATGGAGACCCCTGACTCGTTGACCGATTCCCCCATCATCCTCGGTCGCCCGTTCTTGGCCACAGCCAAGGCGGTGACTGACCATGATAGTGGGAAGGTATTCTTTCGCGTCCAGGGCGAGAGTATACAAATAGAGACGGTTAAGGACCACAGAGCCAGAGATAGATCCCGCTCAGAGGGCAGTACAGATTCAGAACAGCTGACAGATATAGAGCCAGACATACACCAGGACTGTGATTTTGTGATCACAGATGATGAGGCAGCTTGGGCAGATCCTGCAGCACAGACCATCCTCTCATATTCAGATACAGCTGATGCAGAGATGATAGCAGAGGATAGTCTGGAGAGCACAGCCCTGGTTCAGGATACTATTGAGTCAGCAGAGTCGGACCTTGATCGCGACACGATTTTCAGTGATGGTGGTACTGAGGCCACCCCGCTCTACGGTGGTACTGATGCCACCGCAGTTGATACAGATCCCTCAGATTCAGAATCTGATTGGGCAGACTGTGATGATCAGATGCCAGACCTGGATCCACCCGAGCCTACAGATGAGGAGGAGGTAGAGGCAGAACAGATCAGAGACAATGCAGAGGACCCGCCTTCTCCATATCCAGTTTGTGAGAGTTCTTTATCATTTTCCCAGGCAGATTTGGCAGAATTATCAGCATACACACATCTTCTTCAGAAGCCAGATTTGCCAGCACCCAGCTGCCCAGAGCTAAAGCCGCTCCCTACTTCGCTGAAGTATCGATTCCTTGCGGGAGAGTCTGAGATGTATCCAGTCATCATCTCTGCCGATCTGACTGGAGAACAAGAATCCCGTCTGATGGGGGTTCTTGAAAAGAACCGCAAGGCAATTGGATGGAGCGTAGCAGATCTCCATGGGATTAGTCCCTCGTTGTGCTCTCATCATATCTATCTCGAGGAAGGGGCAAAGCCGTCGCGTGAGTTCCAGCGACGACTGAACCCCAACCTAAGAGAGGTTGTCATGAAGGAAATATCAAAATGGTGGAGCGCAGATTTTATTTATCCCATTTCCGACTCCAAGTGGGTTAGCCCCTTGCATGTGGTGCCCAAGAAGACGGGCATCACGACTGTGATCAGTGAGTCGGGGGAGGAGATTGCTACACGAGTACCCACCTCTTGGCGGGTCTACGTTGACTACAGGAGACTCAACCAGGCCACCAAGAAGGACCATTTCCCCCCTGCCTTTTATTGATCAGATCATAGAGAGACTGGCAGGGAAGAGCCATTATTGCTTCCTGGATGGGTACTCGGGCTACAATCAGGTGGCCATCGCTCCTGAGGATCAGGAGAAGACCACCTTTACCTGTCCCTTCGGTACATACGCCTTTCGACGCATGCCATTTGGGCTATGCAACGCCCCTGCGACTTTTCAGAGATGCATGCTGTCGATCTTTTCGGACATGGTAGGGGAGTGTTTGGAGGTCTTCATGGACGACTTCTCGGTTTACGGCGACGGATTCGATTCCTGTCTTGACTGCCTAGACCGAGTGCTCCAGCGATGTATTGCTACCCGCTTGGTTCTGTCTTGGGAGAAGAGTCACTTCATGGTGACTCAAGGGACGGTGCTTGGCCACATCATCTCCAACAGGGGCATGGAGGTTGATCCGGCCAAGGTTGACGTCATTAGAAAACTCGCACCGCCGTCCAATTTAAAACAGCTACGGTCATTTCTGGGGCACGTTGGTTTTTATAGGAGATTCATTCATGATTTCAGTAAGATTGCCCGACCGTTGACTGACCTCTTGACGAAAGACACCGAGTTCCTCGTCGATGACAAGTGTCTTTCGTCCTTTGAGACTCTCCAGCAGTGTGTTATTGAGGCTCCTGTCCTTCAGCCACCCGATTGGTCTCTTCCATTCGAGATCATGACGGATGCCTCTGATTTTGCCGTAGGGGCCGTGCTAGGACAGAGGAGGGACGGAGTTCCGTTTGCCATACACTATGCTAGCCGCACATTGGATTCCGCCCAGCGGAATTATACGGTCACAGAGAAGGAGATGCTAGCAGTAGTGTTCGCCCTAGATAAGTTCAGATCGTATATCATTGGATCTAGAGTGACTTTGTTTACAGATCAGACCGCCATCAGGTACCTCATGGAAAAGAAGGATGCCAAGGCCAGACTGACTAGATGGATCCTTCTACTCCAGGAGTTCGACATTGAGATTAAGGATAAGCCTGGAGTCAAGAATGTGGTGGCGGATCATCTCTCCCGATTAGAGCAGCCTGAGGATTCTGAGCAGATTGATCCTATTCGTGATACCTTCCCAGATGAGGCGATCCTTGCTATCGCCTCACTCCCGTGGTATGCCGATATTGTGAACTTTCTCGTTGCAGGGAAAGTCCCACAAGATTGGCCCAGGCAGAGGCTTGAGACCTTCCTTGCGAGGGCCAAGTCCTACCACTGGGAGGATCCCATCCTTTACCACGAAGGAGGGGATAGCGTCTGGTGGCGGTGTATTCCTCAGAAGGAACACCATAGTGTCCTCACTTACTGCCACAAGCTTGAGGCAGGAGGACATCATTCTGGGAGAAGAACGGCACAGAAAGTGCTCCAATCCGGCTTGTGGTGGCCTACCCTCTTCAAGGACTCTGATGAATTCGTGAAGAGGTGTACTGACTGTCAGAGGATGGGCACTTGTGGACAACGTGATATGATGCCGATGCAGCCCATTCACTTCTGTGAGGTTTTTGACGCATGGGGCATCGATTTCATGGGTCCATTCCCTAAGAGTCAGGGATTTGAGTACATTTTATTGGCCGTTGATTATGTTAGTCGTTGGGTTGAGGCTATCCCCGCCCGAGCCGTTGATGCGAGGACAGTTTGCAGATTTTTGAGGAAGCACATCATCATGCGGTTCGGGGTTCCACGAGTTCTGATTTCTGATGGGGGGTCTCATTTCGTCAACGACCAGGTAAAGGCACTTGCCAGTGAGTTCAGTATAGACCATCGTGTTGCCACACCTTACCATCCACAGACGAATGGTCTAGTTGAGGTGTCGAATAGGGAGATCAAGAATATTTTGCAGAAAGTCGTCCGCCCTGACCAAAAGAATTGGTCACAGCTTTTGGACTCGGTCTTGTGGGCATATCGGACATCTTTCAAGACTCCATTGGGCACATCTCCCTTTCGTCTCGTTTATGGCAAGCCATGCCATCTACCTGTTGAGCTGAGGCACAAGTCACTTTGGGCAGTTACAGATATTCTTATGGATCCAGATGGTATAGGAGACCAGAGGAGGGCAGAGTTAGCCGCCTTGGAAGAGCTTAGAGATACAGCTTTCTCAAACAGCCTACATTATAAGGAGAAAGTGAAGGAGTGGCATGATTCTCATATCAGCCACAAGCATTTTGAGATTGGACAGAGAGTATGGTTGTTTGATGCAAGGCTACGTTTATTTCCAGGGAAGCTACAGAGCAAATGGAAGGGACCTTACTTGGTCAGAAAGGTACACGATAACGGTAGCATTGATATATCTGAGTTATCTTCTGAGAGTACCTTCCGAGTGAACGGCCAGCGGCTCAAGCCATTTCTAGATCATGAGCCGCGGGATGTTATTGTTGCCCCTATTCATTTTGCGTGAGATGTGGTCTCTTGACTCACATCTTTTGCATCTCACGCCTGATTTTCACTGTTCTTCCGCCTGTATAGATCCAGTTGTTCACATCATTCTATTCTTTAGTCCCACATCCCTTTTCTCATCCTGTGATTATGCTACACTTAGGGTGTACTTTACCCTAAGTATAGGGGGGAATGTCGGACCTGCGAGTATTCTTTTCATTCTTTCTGCTCCTGTTTTTGCTGCCTATACTTAGGGATATTTTACCCTAAGTATAGGGGGGGGGGCAGATTCTGTATCTTCTTCACTCGGCTTTCCCTTCATGTACAGCTTGCTATACTTAGGATTAGTTAATCCTAAGTATAGGGGGAAACCACCGAGTTCCTCTCATTCTATTCATTTATTCGTTCCTGTACTTAGCCATTCCTTTTCACTTCCCTTTTATTAAGCACGAGTTATGTCTTCTTAATCGCTCTTAATCACTCTGAGGACATCGTTCGAGCTAAGTATAGGGGGGTGTGTATATATTTCATATATACTTTAGCCATAACTCGTACTTTGTGTGAGTGTGTTGATAAATAAAATGGCTAAAAATCACAAAAATTTAAAAATTTTTCATGTACATAAACCTCTTTTACCCTTGCACATACATAGCTAGTGTACAAAGTATTTTTGTAAAAATGATTTCAAAAATCTTTGGTGTAAAGTTTGTGTAAATATTTGTGTATCAAAATTATGTATATAGTACAAAATTTTTCCAAAATGTTTTGAAAATCAAAAGTTTGCAAAAATCTTGTGTAAATGTTTGTAAATATCTTTTTGCAAAACTTGCACCTCATGCATCATTCATTCATGATTTCAAAACATTTTTCAAAAATTTTGCATGATTGTAAAACATTTGTAAATAGCATCTTGTGTACATATATGTATATAGTTTTTCCTGGATAAGAGTTGACATTTAAACTAAGCCTGGAATTAAATTGAGAAATGGAGCTTGAACAAGATCTTAATCCACTTAACTTTAAGAGGAACCTTATAGGACTTAGGGTTAAGGCTTTTCAGGTCCATAAGGACTTAATTCTTTGCGTCCACTAGGCTATGAGCATATGTCATCTTGATGAGCCTAAGTAGAGCACTTAACAACACACGCATGACTCTTAGAGACAATGGCTTGACTTGCACCTGCACTTACACATGGCTCTCCACGGATGAGGTGGTGAGGAGGCAGTTTCCTTTGGCTTGGGGTAGCATATGAGGGTAGTACTTCTAGGCGGAACCTCTCTTCTTCTTATAGTGAAGGAAGTGCACCTCAACTTGGTCTAGTGGTGATGAAGGCCAAAGACAGAAGCCGTGGGTTGCAATAAAGCTTCAAAAGAGGGATAGTCTACTGGCTCAAGAGGAAAATTTCTTATCTATGCTGCACCATGTAGATATGTTGTACAGAAGTCCTTAAAAAATGCAAAAATGCAAAAATAACTCCAAAAAAGTGGTGAGTCGGATTGAAAATTTAATAACCCCACCGGAGTGTACATAGTCAAATAAAGCAAAAGCTTATGGTATCAATGTTACATCTCATGAAGCTTGCAGCGGGAGACTTAGCTACACTGGCTAAGCTTCCAAAACTCTATAGTTCTACCCCCTCTTCTTGAGCCGGTTGCACTTGAACTTAGAAGGGAATACCCCGCTTTTCGAGGAAAGAGTTGCTAGACTGAGGCATTAGAGTTACCAGGTTAAGGGAGGTTGTTTCTTTGTTACTTCTGAGGTGGGGAGCCACATATCACTTACACCGCATGGAAAGACTCATGGTCATTAGAGTTTGTGTATGTAGACTTGTTCTGATCTGGTTTATTGAGGAGTCTTGCCCATAGATTGGTGGAACTTAGAGGCTGTTGGGTTTTAAGCTTAAGTCCCAATAAGGTTCCGACACATTAATAATCCAAAGATCTGATCGAGCTCCATATTTCAAGTTAATGAAGGAAAGTTTAATAATTCAACCTTGATCCATGTACATCTTTTTTTTCTTTTTCTTTTTCTTTCTTTTTCACTTCTTTTTCAAATAAGTGTTTGCTAAGGGACTAGCAAAGTTAAGTATAGGGGGGTGATGAATACCCATTCATCACTCTTTATTCTTCTATTTTAGCTACAAAAACCTTTGCAAATACATGTAGATATGAGTAAATACAAATAATTACCAAAAGCATGCATTGTGTAAAAACCTGTAATTAGCATGTTTTTGTGCAAAAATAAAAGAATAAAGAGTAAAAAGAAAAAGAGGGAAATATTTAGAATAAATATTGAGCAACTTAACCCAAGGGAGGGCTCAGCATGGGCCTGACCGCATAAAAGCCAAAGTAGAGGGAGATAGGAGCTCATATGTACATACTTTTGTAAATAAATAAAATTATATTTTCCTCACCCAAAAATATGCTTGTACATATTTTGTATATATTTAGAAACTCTTAAAAACAAAACAAAAATTTAAAACTTCAAAAATGCCCTTTTCCCATGTGCATAGACCATCACCCATGTATGTATTTAACCCTATAAATAACTGTATTTATTTTCAAAACTTTTTGTGAACATTCTATGGCATATTTTGTAAATAAAATAAATAAAAAGAAACACCACAAAAATCAAATAAAAATAACAAAATTAAAAAATACAAAAATACATTGTATATACCATGTATATAAATGTATATAACTATTTATTCCACCCATGTATATAAGTGATAAAAATAAAATAAAAATATCCTTTTATTCCTCATTTTATTCTATAAATAAAAAAAATATAAAATATGAATAAAATTGTGTAAATAATAATAAAAAAAATCAAAAATGAAAAGCCTACATATTGTATATATCCCTGTATAATGTACATACCTTATTCTTATTTCCAAAAATTAATTAAAAATCACCAAAAATAGAAAAAAATAAAAGAAAAATATTTCATGTTTTAAGTTTTTCTTAATTCGGCCATTTTCTAGCCTAAAATAAATAAACAAAAAATCAAATATGTGGCAGCTCCTGATTGGTCCACGGGGGATTGTTGACCCCGGTCAACTCCCCCGCGGACTCTTTCCTTTTTGAGAAAACGCGCGCCACCCCGACTTCGCCATTTTTTCCACGCGCCTCCAGCCTGTCGCCCACGCAAACCCCGCGCCCGGATCCTTCGCCGATCAGCCGACATCCTCGCCAGATCCTTCGCCGTGGGATCCACGCTTTCCATAGCCGACGCCTCCCAACCCTAATCAAGACTGCCGCTATATATAGAACCACCTCCGCCGCCTCCGCGCCTCATCTTTGGACCTTCCCCTTCTTCCCAGTGAACTCCAGAGGCACCGCGAGAGTGACAGCAAGCGATCGCCCCTGTTGCAGCGAGGCGAGGAGGTGAAACCACTGATCCGGCGTTCTTCGCCGCCGTTGCTCCGCCACCAGCGTGAGCACCGAGCCTCGGGCCGAGACGACCCTTGAGGCTACGACCAGGAGCACCCCCTGCTCTTCCCCAGTCTCTCCGACCACCCAGGTAACCCTTTAGCCTTTCCATTTAGTTTAATTTCTTGTTTCGCCCAAATCGCATCTCCGACGTATTCCTTTGATTCCGGCCATATCGTGTACCTTCTCGATCATCGGAACGCACCGTCACCTTCGCCATTCCCTCACGCACGTTCTTCACCCCTTCACCCAACCCAGATCGCACAGGATCTGGGAATCGAGCTCCACCGTCCTCCGCTCGCCGGAGCTCACTCACCCCGACGCACCGTTCACCCTCACGCCGCTTCTTTGGGTCGAGGCACTTTGCCCTCGACCCGCGAAGCTTTTGGTTCACTTTGCAGGTCAAGAGGAGGGCATCTGAGCCCCCCTCACTTTCAGACCAGGAGCTCTACTCCGTCGACCTCGCCGGAGCCCCTCCAGGGCTCGGCTGGGCCATCGGAGACCTTCACCAGCTGCGGGACTACACCGCGGATCTTTTCCGATACCCAGAGGCAGCTGAGGAGGACTACTGCACGCGCACTAGGCCGGCGAACTTCGCCGGCCACCTGTTCTTCGAGAGTCCTCCATCGCCGTCCGATCAGCCCCAGCTCCCCAGTTCGCATCACGGTCGTCCATCCATCGAGGAGCAGATACCGTCGATCATCCTGAGGGTTGATCTGGAGCGTCAGAGCAGAGAGAGGGAACCACCAGCACCACCAGTCGTTCGATCTTCCACGTGGCCCCCTCTGCACCGTCGATCAGGCCCACGTGCGGAAGAAGAAAAGCGCCCGACGTCCGAGACCGTTGGATCATCTACGTGGCGCGCATCCAGCCGTCGACGTTAAATAAGGGGTAATTTATCTTAGGCCCCCTCGTAGTTTGTGTTTTTAATTTCAGTCCTGTAAATATTTTGCGTACTTTATTTACGTAGGGTAAATTGCACTTTGGACCTCGTATCTTTCAGTATTTGCATTTATGCCCTTGTTTGTGTGAGACACGTGCTTCGACACGTGATATTTTGGTGTATTTGCAACTCTATCCCTCTAGTTCTGGATGTTCTTTAATGAATGAAATATTTTCAGTAATTGCATATATGCCCCTGTGAGTGTTTTATTTGCACATGTGCGATATTTTTTGGGATATTTGCAGATAAGCCCCTGGACTTTTGGTACTTGTTACCACTAAGCCCTCGGAACTTATTTTTCTTACATTTGGGTCCCTGAGTGCCCCAGGCACGTGCTTGGCACGTGTTTGCTGGGTATTTTGCACCAGGACCCCCAGAGCTTTGGGTATTTGCACTTTGGTCCCTGTGCACAGTGCTCCCTTTTGGATTTTGAATAAAATATCAAATCACCTCCAAATTCAATGAAAATTTGAAACATGGCTCCTGCCATGGTGTAGAATTTTTTTGAATTTTTGAGGACATTTTTGATTTCATTTGCTATTTTTAAAAATTCAAAAACCCTTATTTTTGCTACTGTTTAGAGTCAAAAACCCCAAAAAAATATCAAAACCCTTTTAAAAATTCCATAAAAATTAGTTACTGTTTATTTTGTGTTCCTTGATTTTCTAGCCAATTTAGGCTATTTTTCATTGAGTAAAAACCCAAAAAATCTAAAAACACCTCAAAACTCATAAAAATCATAATAAATAATTCAAAAACCCAAAAACAATAATTTTGGTGCTCAAATTTTCCTTGTTTTCTCTAGTATACAGGAAAATTACCTCCAGGGCCCTTTGAGATCCTTAGATATTTTATCTTTGGGTTTTGGGCCTTGCTGGACAGTACCTTGCCTTTTTCGCACTGTTTGATTTTTAGAAAATAAAAGACACCTTATAAAAATCCCAAAAATTCACCAAAAACACTTAAAAACCAAAAAAACGTAAAAAAAATTTTTCTTGAATTTTTGCTTGAGTTTTGATGCATTAATAAAATTGATAAAGTGTGTTTGCTTGTGTGCTTCTTCTCATTTTCTTCATATATTAAAAATTCCAAAAAAAAATATAAAAATCATTAAAAAGCACTAAAAATATTTTCTCTGTATTTTATTTCATTTTGACTACTTCGTAGGCCTTTGGCCAACCCGTGCTCCTTGTGTTCGACCCTGGGTGCTATACCAGGTTAATCTCATAGCGAGACCGCTCTCTTTTGTGCTCGATTAGTTTTACATGTTCTGAGTGGTTGATTTTTCTTGATATACCTAGTCTGATTGATTGAGGTCGCAACGACCATTTCTTTACCTTTACCTTAGTCAGTTGGACGGTTATCATCCGCCCCTCCCAAGCTCCCAGCGATGGAGCCCCCAAGCGCCGCCCCTCCCAAGCTCCCGGCGATGGAGCCCCCAGGCACCCCCATCCCCCCTCGCCCGCGCGCGCCGCCCCTCCCAATCTCCATGCGATGGAACCCCCCCCCCCCCCCCCCCCCCCCGACGCCGCCCCTCCCAAGCTCCCTGCTCCGCCCCTCCCAAGCTCCCAGCGATGGAGCCCCCAGGCGCCGCCCCTCCCAAGCTCCCAGCGATGGAGCCCCCAGGCGCCGCCCCTCCCAAGCTCCCAGCGATGGAGCCCCCAGCGCGTCGCCCCTCCCCACCCCCCCCCCCCCCCGCCCCCCCGCCCGCGTGCGCCGCCCCTCCCAACCTCCCAGCGATAGATCCCCCAAGCCCCCCTCCCCTCGCGCCGCCCCTCCCAATTTTTTTTTATTTTAGCTAATCGTAGCCGTTGGATTGTAAAGTAGTTAGGTTAACTCAAGATTAACCCAAGTAACTGACTCAAATATAGTTAAAATTGACGGCAGGGTTTGTTGGGTAAGACGGAGCAAGTTTACAGGGTTGAGGGAGGAATTAGGATGTTTCAAAGGTCGTAGAGGTAATTTGCAAAGTTTATAGGGTCTGCCGGATAAAAATCCCATAATTAATTTATTGTTTGTCAAATGTTACATCGCCATCTATTTAAATTTATTTATTTTTACTCTAAATGGAGTAATATCGATCAATATATCTCTGCTGATAAATGCATTTCATTATATTTCAATTATTTTCCTTATATCCGTTATCACATCAATACATACTTATACAATTATTATATATTCCGACATCGACATATAATTATTATATACTTCTAGCATAGCATTTATCTAACTAGTAAGAGAGACTATCCGATCGTCAAACTAACTGTTTTGGAGAAGGATTAAAATTTATCCATCTAAATATAACCATATTATTTACGCCTCAGTTACCACCTAACTAATATACAAATTACGAAAAAATAATTTTTCCTATTAAGTCTCACTAGGAGAGAGACAACAGTTGACATTTAGGGATGAAAACGGGTAAATATAGTTCTGTGTATAAGTGTTACCATAGCTTTATATATTTTATGATATGGGCACTGACACGGTACAATGCGGATATTTTAAATTGCAATATATCCGTAAATAAAGACCCACAAATGAAACAGATAAATCATAAATCACATACCAACATTTAATAAATGGATACTGATTATCCCATATATATAGAGAGAGAAATATCTTCTAATACTTACATCTAAAGAAAATTAAATTGAATTTAATAGCAAAATAAATTAAATTTCATAAAATACTAATGAAAAAGATAAAATTATTAATTTTCTATATTAAATAATTTGACTTACTAATAATTAGATAGTATAAAGATCTAAATTTCTCTTCATGCATTTCAAAATGACTCCATAATGTATTATATTACATTTAACCATGTAATATATTTTGATGTATGCCTATACACACATAGATATATGTATATACGGATATACACATATAAATGTCCCGTAATACTAATATCAATATCTTTATTCGCAAAAAAATATTACAATCATGTCATTATCCATATCTTATAAAAAAAATCTACATCTGTATCCATATCCCAAAATGTTATCCTCTTCCTTAGTCAACAAAATAAAAATTATATATCAATATTGGCTTAAAAATGGATACAATGACTTACAATGCATGTATATCTATATTTAGTTGTATCACTGCTGACACCTCATGTAAAGTAAGTTGACTAAATCCATTTGAAAGCCATGCATTTCCTAATAAGTATCACAAATTTGATGAGAATATCTTTACTTTTTACTTTCTAGTGGGTCGAACTCACGGTGTAGGCAATCAATTATTAAATTAATAAGTGTTCAAATTGTTCATTTGAATAAATTGAAATTTTTATTATTGGATTGTCACGATATTTGCCAAAGATTGAAATTCTTGATGCTTCGACGGCTACTGACATGTGGCCTCCCCGATGATCAATGACTCCCGATGATCAATGACTATTGATGAATGGGTGATACATGCTCGACTTGATCCAATGATTGTTATATCGTTTCAGTTCAACAACTAGATAAAGGTCGGGCTTGATAAAGGCCACTGGTGGTGATGAATGTGTTGCTTAGATGAAGAAGGACCTCTTAATTAGATGGGTACTAGTAGGATGGGGGTCCTTATCCACCTCCTCCAATCTATTGTAAGCTCGTATAAATGGGGATCCTTCTCCTGTGATCCAGGGCCAGATGGGGCTTGACTTGGATACGATGGTGCTCCAGTCGAGACTTGTTGAGGCGAGAATTCCCAAGTGTTAAAACCTTATTTAGTCTATTTTAAAGTCGACACACACATTAGATTTACTTGCAATTGTTCATTGTCATTGCACGATCTTCAGACTAAGTTCATAATCTAAATAGAAGCTCTTCAGAAGTTTTTACTTTTAAGTCAAGCATCTAGATGCACGGTCAACCTTCAAGTCAACTCTAAAACATCAAGTTGATCGATCATTTTGCTTATGTTGATCGATCATTGATTGATCACTCATTGAATTTTTCTGATTGATCATCCACAACCTCCTAAAGAATATCTTGAACTAATTGATCATTCTAGTTTGTCTGATTGGTAATATGGGTCTCTTTAATCGATCATTATTTGAATATTATTTACCATTGATCAATTCCTTTTACTAATCAGTAGAGAACGTTTACGATTTCTCATTTACTTGAATTTCGAATATTATAACCGACCATCAATCGAGCAATGATCGATTATTGCGTTTCGAATGATCGATCAACTCCATTTTTTGTACTTGCTATTTTTGTCTATGTCTGTTGGAAGCTCCTTTATTTATAAAAAGAAACTTCTAGCCTTTTCGATACACAACTCACCCCAGTGAAATAACATCTCTCTCTCATTCTCGAGTGCCTATCTTCTTAGAGAGAAGCGATTCAATTTTTCTCTAAGAAAGTTACTCCAAATATGTAGCAAGCTCTTCAAGCTCTCTATGTAGAGTCGGAGATCGTCTTCAAGACATTGAGAAAAGTCGATGATTATTTTCCAAAATATAATTTTCATTTATTTTAGAGATTTATTTGGTTGAATAGTGTAATGTGAATAACTTGTTGATATATTCTCTACTGTCATGATTATTTTATTTGACACTATTTTTGCTAACGTTATCGCATCTGCTCAGATCATTGTTTATCATGTTCAGTTAACACTATTTATAGATACTCTTGGAGTTCTCTCTACGCGAATCTTAAGGTGAAGTCTCAAGCAGTGCTGCAACTAGATCAATTTGGTGTGTGACCCAAAGTTGTAATAAGTTGAGATATCCGTCTAAATATAACAGGGTATAGTGGAATAATTGATTAGCTTAGCTAACCATAAATCCTAAGTTAGTTAATTTTGGGCCATGATTTTTACCCGCTTTGGGTTTTCACGCAAACATATTGTGCATTGCGGTTGTTGGTTTGTCGTATCGGACTGAGTTTTACCGCTTTTCATTGCTTCCACAAAAAAAGTTTTATTCTGTCATTCTCTGATCACCCTCTCCCCCTTTTGAGTATATTCCTGAAAAGGAAGCCACTAGGTTTCTAAGCCCCACGTTAGGCTAGAAACCTCTTTGACTTGCTGGATCGATGAGTAGAGTATTGGTGTGTGGGAATGTTAGTGGAAACAAGCAATTCACAAGAAGAGGGATGCAAAAGCTCATACACTTTTATTTGAGCAATCACAACTATATATATACATTGCGGGGGAAAATGAAAAGACACAAAAAACGGACGTAGCCCACTATCTCATGTACGTCCTCTCCATAAGTTCAATCATGAATGAAACAATTATTAGCCACATAATTGTCTCATAAGTTATGCTCCAAAACGCATGTCAATAATGGTGCATGCCCATTATAAACACCATGCATGGCACTAATTTTAGCCCTTAAATGCACGTGCATTGATTTCAATCCATGCAAGGTGTGGAGGAAGACGAGAGATCACAACAAATTCCCCCCTTCATGAGCCTTCATCCCAGCAATCTTCTTGCATTCTTGGAACTTCGACTGTGGCAACACCTTAGTGAACATATCAGCTCCATTGTCATCTGTGTCCACCTTATCCAGCTGTAAATCTTTTCTCTCCAATGCATCACGTATCCAATGATGTCGTAACTCAATGTGCTTTGACCTGGAGTGAAACGTGGGATTCTTGCTAAGATAAATAGCACTTAAGTTGTCACATAACAATATGTATTTATCCTGTATAAATCCAAAACCATGCAGCAACTTCTTGCACCACAGAAGTTCTTTGCCAGCCTCTGTCACAACCATGTATTCGGCCTCTGTAGAGGACAATGCCACACTCTTTTGTAGCTTGGATTGCCAAGCCACGGCTCCTCCTGCGAGAGTGATCAAGTATCCTGATGTTGACCTTCTACCATCAACATCACCTGCCCAATCTGAATCTGTGTATGCCTCCATGTAAGCTTTACTTCCTCCGTAACAAAGGCATTGGCTGGACGTGCCTTTGAGATACCTAAGAATCCATTTCAAGGCTTCCCAATGCTTCCTTCCTGGATTCGACATGTACCTGCTTACAACTCCCACAGCATGTGCAATGTCTGGCCGTGTGCATATCATAGCATACATCAGTGATCCTGCAGCAGATGCATAAGGTATATGGGCCATACCTTGATGCTCTTCCTCAGTCTTGGGTGCGAAATCCTTAGTTAATCTGAAATGAGCAGCATGTGGGGTGCCAACTGGTTTGCACTCATTCATATTGTATCTCTCAAGTACCTTTTCCACGTACTTCTGTTGAGAGATCCACAACCTGTGATTCACCCTATCACGGGTTATCCTCATACCAAGGATTTGTCTGGCTGCGCCTAAGTCCTTCATAGCAAAGGACTTGCTTAGATCTTCTTTCAACTTGTTGATCTTGGTCTTATCCTTTCCAACTATAAGCATATCATCAACATATAGAAGAAGAATAAGTTTCTCATGCCCTTTACCTCGCTCGTACACGCATGTGTCAGCAGTATTCCTTGTGAAGCCTTGGTTTGACATGAAGCTATCAAACCTCCTGTACCAATTTCTGGGCGCCTGCTTCAATCCGTATAAAGACTTCTTCAATCTGCAAACAAGATGAGTCTCCTTCTTGGATTGGAATCCCTCTGGCTGCTCCATGTACAGCTCTTCCTCAACATCACCATGGAGGAAAGCGGTCTTCACATCCATCTGCTCTAGTTCAAGATCTAGAGATGCAACTAGAGCTAGAACCATCCTGACAGACGTCATTTTTACCACAGGAGAAAAAATCTCATCAAAATCGATACCTTTCCTTTGTTCAAAGCCTTTGACCACAAGACGTGTTTTGAACCTTTTTGAGCCATCAGCTTCGCATTTGAGCCTAAAGATCCACCTGTTCTTCAAGGCTCTGGCTCCTTCGGGCAGGGGCACAAGGTCGAACACCTTGTTCCTTTTAAGAGCTTCTATCTCCTCTTGCATTGCCTTCAGCCAGTGTTCTCTATCGCTATGTTCATTTGCCTCATCAAAGGACTCGGGCTCACCATCATCTGTGAGCAGGAGATACTGGTCGGGTGAGTATCTCATAGACGGTCTACTCACCCTTGTTGAACTTCTCAATTGAGGTTGTTGTACTGCTTCTTCAATAGGCTCTACCACTGGTTCTTCAAGGGGTGGTATCGCCCCTTCAACGCAGTCTTCTATGGCCTTGGATTCCTCCCTTGCGCCATCATGGAGGACTTCTTCAAATAGGGAGGACTCATCATCATGAGTCACGACAGGCTGTGGTTGTGGCTTAAGGATGTCATGAATTGTTTGGTCCTCTACAAACTTGACATCACGACTTCTCACAATTTTCTTTTGAGTAGGATCCCACAGCCTATACCCATATTCATCCTGACCGTATCCTACGAAGATGCATACCCTTGTCTTCGAGTCAAGCTTGGTGCGTTCATCACCGGGTACATGAACATATGCAACGCACCCAAAAATTTTAGGTGATCAAATGAGACATGGTTACCTCTCCAAGCATGTTCTGGATAGTCTCCATCCAAGGGGTGAGATGGAGAGCGATTGATCACATATACGGCCGTGTATAGTGCTTCTCCCCAGAAGCTCTTCGGAAGATTCGATTGAGAGAGCATGGCTCGTACTCTTTCCAACAAGCTGCGATTCATCCTCTCCGCAACTCCATTCTGCTGTGGGGTCTTTGGCACCGTCTTCTCCATGCGGATGCCATGGCTCCTGCAATAGCCCTCAAACGGCCCTCGATATTCTCCACCGTTATCAGATCGGATGACCTTTAGTCTCCTTCCGATCTCTCTCTCCACAACAAGGTGCCATGTTTTGAAGACGTCTAGTACTTGGTTCTTCGTCTTCAAGGCAAAGGCCCACACCTTCCTCGAGTGGTCATCGATGAAGGTTACAAAGTAAAAGGCACCTCCAAGCGTCTTTACACCCATGGAGCACACGTCTGTGTGCACAAGATCAAGTGGGTATCTTCTCCTTGACGTTCTCATCTGAAATGATGTACGCCTTTGTTTGCCAGCCATACAATGGCTGCAAACCTCCGAGAGAACTCCGGTGGATGGAATGACATTTTTCTTGGCAAGAATTTGCATACCTTTCTCGCTCATGTGTCCCAGCCTTTGATGCCAAAGAGTTGTTTCGTCTCCTTTAGCAGCATAGGAGCTCCCACATGACCGACCATGAGTCATGTACAATGAGGCTTCCTTCTTTCCTCGGGCAACTATTAGAGAGCCCTTAGAGAGTCTCCATTCGCCTCCGCCAAATTTGCTGGTATACCCTTCATCATCAAGTGCGCCAGTGGAAAACAAGTTCATGCGCACTCCGGGGACGTGCCTTACATCGTTCAGGCTGAGTTTGGTATTGTTTGGCATCTCCAGAACCACTGTCCCGCGACCAGCAATAGGGCAACTTTGATCATTGCCCATTCTCACCACGCCAAAGTCACCAGGCGTGTACGAAGAGAAGAGCTCCTTCCTAGGTGTGATGTGGAAGGAAGCACCAGAATCCACCACCCAAGTGGACTCTTGAAGTGAGATATTGGCTGATCCAACGTCCCACATGATAACAGCTTCTTCTTGGCTAGCCACGGCTGAAGAGCTAGCCTCACCGATCTCCCGTGCATCTTCTCTTCTAGGTTCTTTGCAGAACCTCTTGATATGTCCTCTCTTCCCGCAGTTGAAGCATGTGATGTCTTTGCAGGGCCTCGACATCGAGCGTCCTCGAGACCTGGCTCTCCCTTGAGAACCATCACCACGACTCTTATTGCGGCCTTTCCTTTCATTCACCAAGGCTTGTGAATGATCCTCGCCGTGCTCCTTCCTCCTCAGCTCCTCGTTCATCATACTATCCTTCACGGTGTTGAGGGAGAGCGTTCCACTCGACGTGGAATTGCTTAGGGAAACCACCAGCGTTTCCCATGAATCAGGTAGTGAGCTCAAGAGGAGAAGCGCCTGCATCTCATCATCGATGTCCATCTTTAGGCTGGAAAGTCGGTTTACACAATCTTGGAACCGACTAAGATGCTCGCTGACGGAGGAGCCCTGTTGGTACTTCAGATTCACCAATTTTCGGATGAGGAATGCCTTGTTTTGAGCCGTCCTTGGCTCGTACAAGGCTGTAAGCATCGTCCACAGGTTGCTTGCATTTGTCTCTGTCGAGACATGGTGGAAGACGGAGTCCTCCACCCATTGGCGAATGAACGCCACGGCCTTGCGATTAAGCTTGGCCCATTCTTCATCCGATTTGCCATCTGGCCTCTTCTCATCTCCTTCGATGGGGTCGTATAAATCTCTTACAAATAAGAGATCCTCCATCCGTGGCTTCCAGATGGAGTAGTTGGTGGAATTCAGCTTCACCATGGCCGTCGACATCAATTGGTTGCTCGTGCTTGAATCCATCTCCTCCTATCAACTCCACGACGTAGCGATCCCAGCTCTGATACCAGTTGAAAAGGAAGCCACTAGGTTTCTAAGCCCCACGTTAGGCTAGAAACCTCTTTGACTTGCTGGATCGATGAGTAGAGTATTGGTGTGTGGGAATGTTAGTGGAAACAAGCAATTCACAAGAAGAGGGATGCAAAAGCTCACACACTTTTATTTGAGCAATCACAACTATATATATACATTGCGGGGGAAAATGAAAAGACACAAAAAAACGGACGTAGCCCACTATCTCATGTACGTCCTCTCCATAAGTTCAATCATGAATGAAACAATTATTAGCACATAATTGTCTCATAAGTTATGCTCCAAAATGCATGTCAATAATGGTGCATGCCCATTATAAACACCATGCATGGCACTAATTTTAGCCCTTAAATGCACGTGCATTGATTTCAATCCATGCAAGGTGTGGAGGAAGGCGAGAGATCACAACAATTCCATCCATAATTTCTACCATTCAATCCTACATGTAAAAGGTCGACTCCAGTCTTCCTTGGTCGGGGCATTACTTGCAGAGAAGAAGGGGTGAGGCGATGGGTATAACATAAAATAAATGAAAGTAATGAGATAAAAATAAATGAAATGGAGTTAAATATATACATAAAATAATGATGTGAATTTAACGAGCTTTATACACTGTACAATCATATCTCATAATCCAATTTTTACAAATGAACTCGTATTCCTTTGGATCTGGTCTCATTATTTAGGGACTTTAATGCACAATTCAAGGATGAGTAAAGTATAATAATCGGAAATTGTATGAGAAATACATTCAACTTTATGATTTTTATCTTGAAAATTACGATTTGGGTTTTTGTGAAATATTTACAAGTTAGTACTTTTTTAAGTTTCTTCAGGAAATGAAGATAGTAATATCTACACATTAAAGTTAGTTCTATATCAATAATTGGAGTTAGAATGAATTGATAAAAAATATAAAAAATGTATATTAAATGTAAATAAAGAGTTTTCATGGTTTAGTTCAGATCTCTCGTCTTTTTATGTGTTTTTTATTTGATTTCCAAGATGAATCAATTTCCTATATTAATGCACTTTTATTGCATGATATGATTTCCTAATTTTATCATTTTATGTTGATTTTGTTGTGTTTTTCTTAGGAATTAAGGATAAATTTAAGAATAAAAGAGATGAACAATAGGTCTCCATGCACACTAACAAGTCCATCCTCGTAAGCACAACACAAGATGATCAACAACTGAGAGAAGTAGGAAGAATTGTCCATTGTAATGCAATGCGAGTGAATGAAGAATTATCTCCAGGAAGGGGTTTAAGAAGATATGAGTGTGACATTTCAGATCTATAACCGGCCACCAAAGGGGTGCCTCATCGAATATGGAAACCGTCGTTAGAAGAGGGATCATCCAAAAGGTTAGAATTCCCAACATAGTTCAGATTCAATATAATCTGTAGCAAGCCCGTTAATTTTGGGGTCCGAGTGTCCACTTTCATTGAACAAAATCCAATAAAGCCCTCGTGAGGATTATAGCCTCTACATGAAAATGGTCAACACGACCTTCTAAACTTGAAAACAGAAGGGACCAACATGGCCATCAACACTACTCACTATAAACTTGAGAGCTGTCCAAAACTATTTCTTCTTTGTTTTCTCTTCAGTTTGATTTGACCCAAGGTCTGTTGTACTTTAAAATCAGAATTGTAGCTGCTTGCTGCTTCACTTGTCTCATCACTTGAATCAGGAGCTTCTTGTTCTATATCTTCATGAATACCCAGCTTTCCTACAGTGGCTGTAGAGATATGAATAGATGGAATTTCTTATTTCTTGCACCTCTGTGTTTAGCATGCACAGTTGTTGTGGTGTCCTATTTGCATGCTGCTGCTTTTGTTTATAAGTTAATCCCTTCCTCTTGATCACAGGCCACCCAACGTTCTCCTCCAATTTCTTTTGTATCGAATTAGATACTTGGAGGAACTCCTGGATTAGCTTCTTCTTTTGTGATAGAGGAGTAAGAAGGAACTCACTTCTTCCCTCTTCACCTTCAGCTTCTTCTTTCTCTTCTTCTTTTTCTTCATTTGTTTCTTCAGTATTCAGCATACAGGGATGCTGATCCTGTTGTCGCTTCCTCTTCTTTTGTAGCTTATTCTCTAACCTCTGCTGAGTGTTTTCCAATGCCAAAGAAGATGGCATCACTTCCTGCTACTTTTCAACAACAACCCTATGAATTGGTTGACACACCAATTCCTTGCGCTGCACAGAAGCCTGCTCATAGTATCCTCCCCTTTGAACAGCAAGGGTATTTCAACTTCATGAGTTTGCAGCTTTTCATGCTATTGCTCTCCTACTGTGTCTGACATTTGCTCCATCGTTTGTTGATTTTCCTTTTGTTGGTAGGGATCAGCTATAGAAGTTTATTGCATTAGAATGCAATCTACATCATGCAAAACATTGGCATCCACTCAAATCTCTCCCTCTTGTTCCATTTGCGGATCTACAGGAATTAGCTGCTGATTGTTACCAATATCTTTTTTGTTCCAACTGCTGCTGTACCCCAGCACTGCAAGTCTTCTTCCCATGTTTCTTCTTTTTAACTTCTGTCCAACCCTCCTCAGGATCTCCTCTTGCATCCTTAGACTGATGCAAAGGAGTTCCAAATGTTCTGGAGGATTCCATTGATGTGCTTGATATGTAGAACCTGGCTGGTTGATGTTCTTGTAAAGATACCTTCTGCTGCACACTCTTCTGTTGCCGTTGCTCCATAGTCCCTCCATCAACCAATATAGTTGCAAAAGAGCTACATATATCAATTGGTTTGGCGAAGACTTCCTGAGCTTTAGATTGTTGATGTTACGTGTAGGGAAAAGGAGCAGTAACTTATTTAGTGCCATGGCTCAATGAGTCAGGATCCATTATCACAATGGACTTTGGAAAGAAATTTTGATAGTAATTCCATCTTGATTCCTCCAAGCTACATCCATACTCAGCCTCATTTGAGACCATAATTTCCCATCAGCATCCATCTCAGGTTGAAAAGTCTGCTGCTGTTGTGACTCCTGCACCTGCAGCTGCAATGAATCTCTTTATTGCATCTGGTGCTGCTTCAGATACTGTGAAGAGGATGGTTCAACAGCTCCTTGATATTGATTAATTTGTGCTGAATCAACACCTTGTCCTTTCTCTGTGCCAGAATTATTATTAGTAGGCTTCCAGATCTTCTGAGCCTCTTTCTCTTTCTCAATCCCTCCATCTTTCTTTCTCTTGCAATTCTCTTGATCACACCCAATCATAAACAAGAAAAAACAGAACTTAGGAACTCGTTGGTAAACAATCTTCAGTCCAATCTAAAGGATTGAGATCCATTTTCAATCAAAGCAGAGTCCACCTTTGGTTTAATAAATCAATCTCAATACGGTGACCATCTAAATAGATTCACCCATTCATTTAAGTATTTTAAATCTCCTCCAGAATAAGTTTTTGAGAAAATCTCTTTCATTTTCAAACCTGACAAGAACATGTCTTGAACCTAATGCTCCCGGGAAAATCTCCCATTGCAGCTCATATTTCGATTTTAAAAAGTTCTGAATCCAATCAATTCAGCTCTTGACTGTCCAAATTTGCATATCAATGAAGCCGCAAATGGTTTTTGGACTTTAATCACTTCTTCAGTAATCTCTATAGTAGAAACCCCATCAACAAGAATAGGACCTCTTATAGGAACGGGTTCACCAAAGTCTGGTGCAGCATGTGTTCCTTTTGCAGCAGAGGCGTAAGAGGTAAATACTATTTTCTCCTTCTCCTTTTGATCATTAAGTATCTCAACCTTTTTCTTTAAATTCAGATCCAAAAATAATAGGAGTCAAAACAGGGAAATTTGTGTCATTTTTTGCTAGCTCTACATTATCTTCAAAGATTTTTGGCTCAAACTTTCCATAATAATACCCTAGCCTCACCCTTGCGAAAACCTTCGTGTAACAGCTCGGAAAGGCGCATGTATCTCCAGCAGATGTATTCTTCTAGAAACACCACGTGTAATGTAACATTCCGGGCTTTAATCTGTTAATGGAGAAAACTGGCATAGACAAATTGTTGGGTATGGTCCGTATGGATCCAGATAGACCCGTTGACAACCACCAAAATACTTAAGTTCAAGTTGTCAATCAGTATTACGCACCACTTATAATCCACACCTACACTTAGTGAGTTTTAGATGTTGGACTCTGTTTGGGATTGAGGTGTTAAATGTAAGGTCCTGACATGCTGATCTACAGAGAATATACCCACTGCCGGATGTCACACCCTAAGGCCCTGTTTGGTTGGAGAATAGACCCTGGAATAAGGGGCCAATTTTCCTCCCGACACGGTTCCTAGTGGTACGACTATTCCCCATTATTCCATCTTATTTCACTTTTATTCCTATCTTTATCACATCTTACATACCATTATTTCACCTTACTCTCCTTATTCCTATTCTCCAGACGAACAAAGAATAGACCCTTATTCTCCTTATTCTCCATCCTTATTCCTGCTTATTTCCGAACCGAACGCACCAAGTGGCTGATCAAAAGAAAGAGGGACCACAAACACAAAGAGAAAGGGAATGCCTTCCCATTTCCATTGAGAGACCCCTATCACTCGTATGTATATATAATAGTAGTAACTATGGCGATAAGAATATAGTCAACTATGAGTATTTGCCATCAGAACTTGGATGTAATTTAAAGGCATATATTGATGGCTTTGTCATTCTTATGTATATTGACGGATGTGTTGATTTGTGCGTGGAAATGGTTAAGAGATGCATCAGGTGTTGTTTCCACGGAGAAAGTTGTAGATTCAAGTTAATATATTCTTAGTTGGATTAAAGAGTAAACAAGACATCAAGAGCTTTCTAAACGGTGGCACCGTTTGGGTATATACGTGGCTTTACATTGCAACATGTAGTGTAGGAACCCGATCAGAGAATACAAGCATCACTACAAAGTGAACTAGGGTGCATATCCGTGCTTTGCCGTGGATCACATGCATTTCTTCTAATATTTTTTAGCTTGTTGCCCGTATCCCATCACTCTCTATGCAATTATTGTTTTTCTCTTGGAAAATTAAAATGGAACATATATGTGAGTAGACATATTTGTAAAATTTTCAAAATTTACATTTATAGTAATGTGCGATGATATACTTTTTAAAAATAATTGATTAGTGTAAGTTAATATTACCAAATAAGTATTTTGATTACATATTGAAATTAATCGCCAACATTACATGTAAACATATAAATCTTGAAAAGAAAAACAATTTCTTTAAAACAATTATCCTAAATCTGATACTCCATAAAAATCAAATACAAAAAGTGAGAGAAGATTAACGTATTCCATACATGTTATCACCACTATGATAAAATTCAAATCAAAAATTAATGTTAGCCGACCCTACTTAATTGTGGAAAAAGACTTTGTTGTTGTTGTTATCTTGAAAAAACTAAAGACATCGATAAAAAATGACAAATAGAGTTCCAATAGAAATAAAACTACCCTTCCATCTTCTCAATAAAAACTAAGAAATAAAAAGGCTTATAATCATTTTCTCATGTTTCATGTCTGGATTCTACTCGAATCTCTAGCCTCGTTTATTTAGAAATAACACTTTTGTATATATGTTTATATGGTTATGTTAAAGCTCGGTGTAGCTGGCTTTCTCCCATCCTTCCCCCATTCCACACCACGTGGCACCCCCAATTCTCCTATGTATTCCTGTGACTCCCCTAGATTTTAATTACACATCTCTCTCTACGTATACCTATACATATACATATACATGCAAGAAAGAGAAGCTACTCCATGGATCAGCTAAGTTGGTTGCTCCACAGAGCATTTTCCTCCTCATTTTTTTTATTTTTTGAGAAATTATATCATGCATTTTCATCACTATATCCCTCTAATATGTTATTTCTATTTCGTCAGAAACAGAGACTCCTATGCTCTTAATATAGAATAAGTAATTTTAATGATCTTAAATTTGTTGTAATCGACATGTTCTGGATGGAGGGCATAGGAGTCTCTGATTCTGACGAAATTGGAATGATATATATTAGAGAGAGATATTGATGAAATACATGGTGGAATTTCACAAAATACCAAATAAAAAAAATTGGGGGGAAAATGCTCACCTTAACCCATCAACCCCCGCCCATCGCCCTTAGCATCCGCATCTGTCGTCTATATCTCTATTCATCACCGTGAAAGACGGAGCATCAAACCATATTCACCTTCCATTTAACAATCGACACTTCCATCTGATTTTACAATTTTCTCAATTCGTGTGCATATTTAGCATTAGTCTGATAATCCCCATTTTGAAACAGTAGAGCTCGCAGTGTTTGTTCAGCCTGCTCAATATATAATGCTTTTTCCTTAGAGCAATTAAGTCATCGATCAGGTCTGTTTTGTTGCTGGCCAGATTTGCATCGAATTCAAAATAGCCTATTTGATTAGAATGAAATGGAGTAGGGACAGATCAGACCTGATCCGCATGCATGAAATAAAACGAATGAATTTGAAGTATTTGTATACGACCAAGGAGGCCACTGATCTCTTCCTCGAAGTACTCTTCACATCCATCACCTAATTACTCCAATCCATCAGAGACATCTTCATGAATATCTGATCACCTATAAGCTATTTTGATGGAACTCATGTATACAGGCATTAATTTAAAAACCTTGTAAGAACCTCTCATGCACATCTCAGTAGCCCAACTCAAGTAAATATAAACTTTGATGAAATCAGGGAGAATGAGTTCAGTCGAAAGTCATATTGGAGCTCGAATCCATGTATATATGATCATATAAATATATATTCAAATATAATTTGGGATCGATTTATTTTATGAAACTTGGATTCACGAATACTCTATATGTACATCTTTACTGCACGAAATCCTGACCAGATGCTATGAACATCGTAGAAGGTCTCGGTAATCTATATGGTCATAAGTTTCAAATCCTTGATATCTATGATCATGATGGTCACCACAATCGCTGCAAGTAACTGTGTCGTCCCTCCTCTGGTGCCTTTGAATTTCTACCAAAGATAGAACGTATCTTTTTACTTGTTCGCGACAGAACCTCAATTATGGAGACGTCCTTCCTACCATATTGAAATTGTACCTCAATATAATATAAGTTAGATGCTAGTGTTTCGGGTATGTTGTTGATTGATGGGGATATCCACATGGCTTTAAATTCGAAATTAATGGTATGCATGTGTTCGAATCTCCGTCTGATATGGACATCCTCAATCCCTTCATTGTTTACGGACCCATTCGAGTTCCATATCTATTCAACTCGAAAGAGACTTACAGAACTTGAACAGCCAATCTCGTCCATAACAATGGCGAAGACTTATGCAAGTTTGCCTTCTTGTAGCATCTCTGAATGTATAATTAAATAGATAAATTACAAATCCAACAACGAGTACGTGTCAGTTGTCCGTCGGAAGAAGAATGGAGACGTAAGGTTGTAAAATCATGTTTTTTTTCATATACAGATGTTGTTAGCCATTCTCAGAAGAAATCTCCAATATTATGGAAAGAAGCACCATAGGAATCCTTCTGTACATAATAAATACTGATCTGCATTTGATCCGACGGAATGCAGTCCATTATTATTTAAAGTTAAAAGTGAACCACTTGCGTAAATTCTACATGAATGATGCAGCTGCTCAAAATAATTTAGAATGGAAAACGTTACTTTAATCTTCCATAGGTCTAAGCATGAACATGCATGAGACGAAGATAAGACTGGTGACAGATTTTTTTTAGATACATGGTCAGTCCCCTACTTCCCTCCTACCCTTTTTTCCGGTATATTGGAGGGTTTGAGGGTTTGAACCTTGGTCTTTAAGTTGGTATATTGGAGGGTTTGGGAGTTTGCACATTCCAAACTCACTAGAGAGGCCCACTCCCTTCCCATCAAAAAATTATATATTATACCATCATATCATCTAAAAATCATAAAATACTCAACTTCTACTCACTATTCCAAACTTCAATAAAATTACATCCCAACAACTATCTACTGTGGCGGATCATGAGCTCAAACATGGAGGATATCATTATATAGAAGAGGAAGAAGGTCCAAGCGCAATGCACTTGGATGGAATCATGTCCAAGAGGATGCTTTGGGAGCACATGCTATGTTGTTAGAGTGGTTAGGGCTGCTTGATAGAGGAGAAAAGAGAAGAGAATGAAGGAGAAAAGAAGAAGAGGGGGAGGAGGTGGAAAAGGGGAGAAGGTTGAATGGTCAATCTCTTGTAGTTGATCAGTCAGACACTAACATGTGGCATGGGCCACTAAAAGAAAAAAGGAAAAAGGAGAAAAGACAACACTAGAAATACACTATAAATTAAAAATTTATAAATAATATCAATGGTAGTTGTAAATAATTCAATAAATAATTTAATTAGAAATTTAATAAATTAAATAAATTCATTTAATATCTTAAACAATATAAATATTATAGTTTATAAGTATGAGTGATATATATACAATAGTTTATATATTACTTATTTGATAAAAAAATTGTTTATATTAAATTAATATATAAATTATGGATTATAATAAATTTTATTTTATTTTAATAATATTATCTAATAAGCTAAATAAATAGTAGTATGTACAATATTTGTATATTATACATATATAATAAGTATTTATATTTATTTTTGGTTATTCTAACATTTGTAATTTTATTTTTATTTTATATATTTATTATAAAATATGGAGAAAATAATAACAATATAAATATGAAGAAAATATGAAGAATAAAATAATAAAGAATGAATATACAATTGTACAAATATCATGATATCATGAAAAGTTGACTTTTATATATTAACTCTGATTTTAATGAAACTACATTATTTTTAAGGTAATTTAAATATGGATAAAATGAAAGTGAGTTTGGTGAATTTTGAGTCCGTACGAAGTAGATACTTAGCTTTGAATGCACATTTTACGATTTTCTTTGTTCTGTGTACCATATTATCTATATATTAAATAATTTCTGCAAACTTTTATAAGTTAATACTTAATTTATAAACATAATTGGAGAAGAAAATAATTTGATTTGATATTATCTGAATGATAAATAAAATAGATGAATATATGTACAAGGTGAATAATGTATACATTTAAAGATATATTTTTACAATTAAGATCCTTATTTCCCACTACATATTTATCTTGTCAATAAAGTCAATATTGACATGGTCCTGAGATATGATCAATATGTATATATTTACATATTTGCATAATTCTTTCTTTTAATTTCCCTTTTCTCTTTATTCTGTTATTTTTGGATTAAATGAGTGTTAAATATACAATATTAAAAATTGGAGTTAGTATGTTAAGTAATAAGAATTAGTCGATACTTACATTTTTTTACTAAAGCTTTTAGATAAAATAAAAGAATAATGGAGATGTGTCATGGATTCTTAATATGTGACAATGATAAAAGACTTTTATTTATCAAGAAATTAAAAAGTCAATATTTATAGAAAAGGGAATGATTAGTTCTTAATATGTGAGATGGTTTGGAAAAGATTTTATGTTCTAATAAGGTTTATGACTATATGAGATTCACGATTAAAGAGAGAGAGAGACCACCTCTATGTATATTACATTGTGACCTTAAGTGTTTTTGTAAATGCATATCTCGGATTTGAAAAACTTTTACAAAAGAGTCTCTTCAATATATGATCATTAGTAGTTCTTGTGTATTCTAAAAAGCTAGGGAATCGGTTCGAGACGTTGAGATTCTTTTTGTTTGATTTCTAGACCATAGTTTTATGGCTTAAGAAGTTAAAAATATGAAAGATCATTCAATTATACAACTCCAGGGAATCTATATTATTGGAAATTTTCTTTTTAAATCTTTATTTTGACAAATGTGTGAAAAGATGCCAATTTCTCGAGTCAGCAATCTGTGGCTTATATCAGCTTCAGGAGAGGCAAACAGCTGGAAAGTACGCTACAAGTCTTGACTTCCAGTATTCAACGTCAAGATATTAACGAGTTATAGGATAATATGATTGAAAAGAAGGCTTTCTTTACTTTTTTTATTATTTGGAACTATTCTTACTGCCGTCAATCTTTAAAATAGAACAGTTTGATAAACATAGTTATTTGATTTTCTAAATTCACTTTTTTGTTCCGTTCAAAACTTAGTTTTGGGTACGTTCGATAGGAGAATAAACAGAAATAAAGAAGACTAAATCGGAATAATGCTCTATTTCTGTTAGGCTAGAAGGATATGAATAAGTTGAATAATGATAAGTAAGGTAAAATAAAGATATCAATAACGGTAGAATACGTGAAATAAAAGAAGAGATTGTAATAATCATATAAAGAAGAAAGGGAAGAGAACGCAAAACTTTCTTCTCAAATAGGTTATCCTGTCTACCTACCCGTCTTTATTTGTATGATACTCGGTGGGGCTGTTACTGTGACAATTCCTATAGTTGAATGATATAATATGGTATATTATTATCTGTCTTTGTCCTACTAACAACGACCGAATGTGGTTTAGTCGTTGTGTTTTTCCAAGAGATATTTAGATATGTGATTTGTTTTTTAATTGTTAATTGGTTGCGTAACTATCTTCTGTTCTATATAATCACATGTGTACTTCATGAATAGCAATTTCTTAGCTACGTGCCTTCTAAATAAATCTATTAATATCGCTACGTACAAAAATGAATATACGAATACAAATGCAAATTATTGATACAAGTCAAATCTTCATTATAATAAACTTTTCTCAAGTTCGATATATTTGTATTCCCTTTATATATGAGTAAAATGGGGATACTCTCAGAGGGAGCTCATTTGGCTCCTTTCATCCTATTTTTCTTATTTTTTATATTTTTTTAAAAAATAAAATTATTATAATTCACTATAACTATATTCTTATATTATATCATTCAAGTTTAGTGCGAAAGAGAGACTCATAGGGCCTCCATCAAGTTGTGGTCGATTTTAACAATTCTACAACCGTTAAAAAATAACTGCTTAAATAGACGTTGTGGTGTCTCTGTTTCGCATAAAACTTCAATGATATAATATAGGGATATATGAATTATCACGATTTCATTAAAAAATAAAAAAATGACGCAAGGAGAGTCAAGTTTGCTCCCACAGTGGGCAGCCTCATTTTTCCTTTATATATTGGTGCTATCAATTGAGTCACTTGAATAAAGATATCACTAAGATAATAAATCCAGGTATAACTTAAATGCATAAAATTTGGTGTAAATTAATACAAAATAATAATAACTATATTTTTTAACATAAATTCCGTCCACTGCAAAGCACAGGTTACACACTAGTTCTAATAATTGATGCAAAGCATGGATTACATGTACACCAGTTCTAATAATTGATCGTGATTTGAAATACAAGTCGGGACAAAGAGAAATAGGGCCGAATGTACCCATCCCTCCTCCTGTCAAATCATCAAAGCTATAGTACTCACCAGTTTCATACTTAGGCATTTGTCCACACTCAACTAGTCAATATTTGCAGCTTATCTCCTTTTTTTCAACCTTCTCCCATGTATATGTATATCTAGATTTCTTTCTTTAATAAAAAACTGTACTAATTTTAATAAATGCATTTTTTCTTTCATGGCCTGAAATTTTAGGTAGGTTTGTTTGATATCTCAAGCTTAATAAGGAGGTCAGGAGACTAACAAAGATATCGTATAATGCACTAAACGCAACTTAGAGTGGGGTTCCCTGGCCCTTCTTTTTTATTTTTGATGTTGACTCAAAAATAGGATGTTTTTTTAAGCTGAACGAGTGACGTCCCAATTAGGGAACCACCTCAGAGTATATTTATATAAATTAGAAAAATTTACATCCTACTACATTTGTCATGAAACGCACAACACCCTATAATAATCAGTCACATTAACACAATAGAATATTTATTCCCTAAAGATGAGCTCATTCCTAGCCAGCCAGATGCACCAAACAACGACAAACGGAACGAAAATAAGATGTTAAAAAGGAATAAAAGTGATTGGATAGTATGGAGAAAGAAGGGAAAAAAGCTTTGGTGCAGGGAGTCACCTATTTTTGAATAGTAGTGAAAAACAATAAAAAAGAATATAGATAATATTTTATTATTCTAGATATCTTGGAGTAAAAAGATATTTCTTATTGCTATTTAGATACAAGCTCGATTTTCATGGAGTTATTTCATTTTTTTTCAGACTGTTGTAATCAGTTTTCTCATGTTATTCTAGAAAGATGCCGTTTTCAAGTTTTGTATCTGTCTCATCATGCCAAAGCTAAAAATAAAAAATCTTGGCTCCACACCACCATTTTTCAAGAAGAATCGATTTTTATGTTTTAGTTGGAACACACATAACACATGCATGTTGCAAGTACACATTTCGCTCACGGACAAACTCTAGTACAAAAGAATGACGGTGAAAATGGTATGTATATATAAGATGCTAAAATCAACAGATGGGAATGTTGGTCAATTCTATCTATTCAAAGCATGATAACGGAACACGATTAGAACATTTCGTTTACCACATAAGACCAATGATAGAGAAAGGCAGTGCATAACTTCCATGTGTCTATCCGGTATTAAAAACAAATTCCATGCGCCATGTTCTTTTCAACCTTCTATACAGCGATTTGACCATTTTTGCATGTTACACATCTTTTCAGAAAGAAGGTCAATCGTTACAATAATTTTACTAAAGTAAGTGATGCAACATTAAGGTTACGTTTGTCTGTCATTTGTCTGTCAATGGCTATCTTGAAGATAATAACTCTTTTGACAGACGGTTTTATTAGTTGAGAGAGTTTGTTGTGATGTGATTGTATTAAAGTTTAGAAAATGATTTTAAGTTGAATATTTTTATAATTTTTATATGATAAGATGGTATAATATAATATTTTTTATTAAAATAGATGAAAGAAAAATGTATGATTTGATGTATTAAATGAGAGAAAGTGTTGTATTCATGTGGGTCCCACAAGAAAAGAAATAAAATATGATTTTGGAACCTATAAGCGTGGAAATTGAAGTTTTTGTGGAAAATTTTTCGAAACCTTGGGGAAAATTCGAATTCCCTCGATTAACCTCCCAAACGAATTGCTCCCAATATGATCCACTATGGAGACATTATTTATTTTAAGCCAAATTTACTTTAGTTGAGATACATTAGTATTAGATTTTAAGAATAAGATTTTGAATATCGCTAGTGTTATCTTGGGAGAAGATATTTTTAGCAAAATGATAGGTGAAATAGAAGTGAGTTCAGTATGTGATCAACCAATTAGTGAAACTAAGCAGGGAAAATCATGCTAATGATGCATGTTGCATGTGTCTAACTATGTGTTCATTAAATTCAAACATATTTTGTGTCTCTATCTAAATGAGGAAACTCTCATGCACGACCAACATTACTATCAAGCTTCTAAACATGTCAATGTCTATAGAAAATCATTCATGTTCCATGTAAATTGCGCTTTAGCCATTGTTGAAACTATTGAGATGGATTACAGTCATCAACCAAATAGATATAGTGTGAACACAAAGCCATACTAATCCCACTGAGATCCAACAAGCTCTAAGCAATTGCCTTAATAATTTTCGTTAAAATTGTTATGTGGCGAAATTCTTGCTCAACAATCGATTGTGAACTAGTAATGATATGAAATATTGTCAACGATCATTTGCAAGGAATGCATCTTAAGGTTTAGAGGTAGTGTCGTATGCTCTAACCTTGAGAAATATAGCACTGATGGTTCGGAACAATATGGAATTACAATGCTTCTGAACAATGATGTTGCAAACTACGGTGCCACCTTAGCTTTCATTTCAGGAGCCATATCACATGAAATGTTAATACAAATGATGTAATGACATCCTTTGGCTCGGTCATCAACCCAAACTAAAAATGACTCTAGCCAGACAACATATTTTTTAGTAAAGCGAGGGTGACATCCCAAGTTGGGAGTCACCACAAAAAAATAATACTAGAAAAGAGGTGGAATACATTACCTAGACACCCAAAAATGATAACAGAGTTACAATGGGCGAGTACATTTTCTGGGTAAAACCTTTGATTTTTGAAAATAAGATCATTCCTCCCACCCCAAATGGCCCAAAGGACCCCGGAGGGTAAGGCACAACCATCCTATGAATCACCCCTCACAACCTTATCAACTTTCAGAAATCAACAACCCCTCCTGACGAAATCCAAGACACCCCAACCTCCTTCCAAACCTGTTATGGTGTCGGGCACCTGAAAAACAAGTGCTCTGCTTCTTCAACCTGCTCTCCGCACCTGTCGCACTATGTATCCTAAATGCCAAACAAGCTTCTCATCCTTGCTTTATCGCATAATCTGCCCCTTCTTAGACACCAAAGGAAGACCTTAACTCTGCACGGGATCTTGTTAGTCCAAATGATCTTCATATCTTGCACAGGTCTGGATTCAAATCCGCTGCGATCCCCTTGAAATCCATGCATGCTCTTTTCATCGAGAATCTGGCACCTTCCCACTCAAAATGATCTTTACCCTGAGTGATGTAACCTGGCGATGGCAACAGACTGCATTCTGGTAAGCTCCTTCAAACACGGATATGAGAGGATAGACACGAACTTAGGATCCCAAGAACCCGAAGCCCCAGCTAGCACCAAGGAGCACTCCTTCATCGCTACCAATGCAAAAAGCCTCGGGAACTTGCTGTGGAACGATCACCTCGCTAAAAATCGAATCCCCTCCCCATCTCCAACCTTCGAACGCAGTCTCGGGTCCAACAATGGTAAAACTTCATGCACTCCACCCACATTGGGGGCTCGAACCAAAATCTCCCTGACTCTAGCGAGTCTAAAACTCCGTAGAGCTCATGTAAAAGTCTGGCGGCCAACCTGTCCGAATCACCCCAGATCTGAATGTCCCACTTTGTCAACAACACTTTGTTCATACACGACAATCCCGAACCCCTAAGCCTCCATCCCTCCACAGGTGCGGCGGCTCCTCCCAACCCACTAAGTGCACCCTTGGTCTTTGTTGTTTCCCGTCATACCAGGAAAATCTCCTCATAATGGTTTCAATCTTCTCGTGACATTACATCATAAGTTATCATGAGTACGTTTCCTAATAAAAAAACGGATCGTTTGTCGAGGCTTTCACACAGAGATAACTTGGTAATGAAGGGCTTCACGGATCTCTGTCTGATCAATCTCATAAAAATATCTGACAGCTGAGGCTGATCTGCTCTATATATCGTAATAAGTGATTTGGCCATGTACTTAAATATTTTGGATATTGGCATACATATCCATATAAGTTTCCATTCATATCATCTCTAATCAATTACTGTTACAATATAGGAAGCACATGCATGAAGGTCCTTGCAAAGAGGCCTACATATCTCACTACAAACTGGACAGCCTTTGGGGACGGATGTTGGGGACGGTCAAACAGCAACCGTCCCCTATACTACTTTAGGGGACGGTTGTTTTCTGCCCGTCCCCTATGTAAAGGTTTAGCGACGGTCGGTTATGACCGCCCCTTTTTACATGACAATTAGGGACGGTTATAGGACCGTCTCCGTAACAAGCCTTTAGGGGACGGTCATAACCGTCCCTGTTACTTCACTGTGGCCGTCGCATATAATTGAAAGTAAAGGGGACGGTTGTCACCGTCCCTTATGGATTCGTTTTATGGGACGGTTGCATAACCGTCCCTACAACCTCTGTAAATGGCGCGTGGGTAAAATGTATGAAACCATAGGGGACGGTCAACTTGCGACCGTCCCTGATTATGATTATAAGGGACGGTTGGAACCGTCCATTTAAATAAAAATTATCGGAGGGGACGGTCCACTTATAACCGTCGCCGATTCTTAGTAAAAGGGACGGTCGAACGACCGTCCCCGATGGTAATATACCCATCCCCGTCGAACCCATCTTCCTCATTCTTCCTCATTCCGCCCTTTGCATCCCACTCGTACTCCGGCGACCTACACCGCCCTCCTGCCTCCTCCTCCACCCTCCGACGTCCATCCTCACGCCCCTTGTCCTCCGGCATCCGCCTCCACCCTCCGGCGTCCCCCATCTCGTCCGTTGCCCTCCGGCATCCGTCCTCCAGCCTCCACCTCCTCCTCCGCCGTCCGGCCTCCTCCTCGGCACTCCAGCCTCCGCCCACCGTCACCGGCCTTCACGTCCTCATTTGGATGTAAGTTTTTTTTAATTTTCTGGTTATTTATTAATATATTGTGCTTAAAACCTGTTAACTACCCTAGTTAGGTTGTACTTAAAACCTGTTAACTACCCTAGTTATTAATGATGACATGTTGTTGTTATGAACATTACCAAACATTTATGAAATTAACTTTATATCTTACCTTTAGGCAATGGATAAAAGTTGGATGAACAAAAGATTCGATGACTATCGGACGTATAATAAAGGAGTTATCGGATTCATAGACTGGGCTTTTCGATATGAATCGCACTATCATATTGTAGGAGGTGAAGGAGATAAGATACATTGTCCTTGCATAAGATGTAAAAATACTTTGACCCAAAATCGAGCAACAGTTTACGAGCATTTGATATTAAATGGATTTTGGCTACATTATACGAATTGGACATATCATGGTGAAGGAGTTAATTTAGAAGAAGATAGTAATGTCCACGTTGATGATGAAAGAGATGTCTCAGAAATACAAGACCGTGATGCTATATTTGAGATGGTAGATAATATTCGAGGACATGACACCGATGAAATGATGGATTCGCTTCCGGATACGTTGCATGAAAAATTAGAAGATGCAGAGAAATCGTTATGCTCTGGAGTCAAAATGACTCGATTACGTTTTCTTCTGGAGATGTTTAAGATAAAAGTGAAGAATCGGTGTACAGCGGTTACGATGACAGATGTCTTACTTTTGCTTAGGACATTATTAAATAATCCAGAAAACTTTCCAAAGGACTGGAAGGATGCTAAGTCTAGATTTCGTGCACTTGGACTGAACTACGAGAAAATTGGCGCATGTCCGAACGACTGCATTTTATATTGGAAGGATTACTCAAATTTAGATAAATGTCCTGACTGCAAAAGTAGCAGATATAAGAATAATGATACTGATTCGAAGAGGAAAAAACCAGAGAAGATTTTAAGGTTCTTTCCTTTGATTCCCCGATTACAGAGATTGTATTCATACGAAAGAACAGCTAAAATGATGATATGGCACAGTAATATCAAAAGGAAAGATGTAACCGGTGTTATGCGACATCCATCAGATACAGAGGAGTGGAGAAAGTTTGATGAAATGTATCCATCGTTTTCAGAAGAAGTAAGAAATATATTTTGATGCAAGTAGACGAGGTAGATTCTTTCTTCGAAGAGTTTCAATCAACAACCACTAGCAAATTAGACTTTCTGAAATGGTTCGGGGATAAAATCAAAATATTAAAAGTTACCAAAGATGAACGGTGGAGCGCAAATCTCGATATAATTCACAGGAGTCCATACTCATTGATAATATCACATTCTGGCTATATCGTTAACGGGTTTAGATTTCGAAAGAAGTCAATTGATGAAAATAAAGCGTCACAACTTTCAGGAGTAATAGTGAAGGCTGAACTCAATGCTGAAGTTGACGGATACTATGACGAGATTATTGATATACTTGAAATCAGTTTTACACATGATGCAAGGTGTGTTCTATTTCATTACATCTGGTTCGATGTTGGTCGAGTTGGAGTAGGTTACAAAAAGGATAGAAATGTGGTTCTTTCTTTAAAGCAAACAGGTAGGTTACAAACAAATGAACCGTATACGCTTGCCAGTCAGGTCGAACATGTCTTTTATGTTCCAGATAACTCAGTTAGTGGATGGATAATACCAATTAGAACAACACCGAGAGATTTCTTCGACGTAAACGAAGAGGCAGATGCACTAGACAATGATGTAGCATATCAAAATAACTCCAATGATTTTTTGAATGAGGTATTAGACAACGACAATGGAACTTGGAACTAGCAATTTCAGGTAATTTTTTTTATTTTCAATTTCTATTAATTGAAATTATTGTCATCTAGCGAAATGTATATATTTGAAATGCTTATTTAAAAATGCAGACATGGCTCCTAGACCTAGACGTATTCGGGAGGTCCCTGAACCTCCCCAGCAGCCACAGGGAGGTTCTTCTGATGCAGGTAGTGGATCTACACCGAGACGGCGTGGACCGGCTCAGTGTAGATTCTTAGACCGACTTGCACCAGGGCAGACGTTACCTGTACGTATTGTTGGCGGAGATGCGGTAGGAGAGAACTCTACGGAGTTCCAGAGCTACCTTGGCCAGGTTGCCCGTGCGCGCGTCCCCATCACCACCCACGACTTCCGACAGCTGCCTTATGCTGTCAAGGCTGCCATACTTGCTGATCTGGAGGTATACTAAAATCTTAAAACAGTTTTTGCATTTTATGACGTAATCGTTAATATATTTGTTGTATCAGGCTGTATTTACATGGGAACGCAGTACCCATGTCGATTCTCAGATTTTATCCCATGCTGCTGAGATGTTGCGTCGATACAAGGGACGCATAAAAGCTAAGGTATGATTTTTTTATTAATATTTAATATCGGGATATTTACATATTGACTATATTTTTTTCTCCATTTGTAGTACTTCAACCCCCAGATTCCATATGAGCAGCTTGTGCAGAATATCCCTCCTGGTGTTACACCAGAGCAATGGAGGGAGCTGATTAATTTTTGGTCCAGTGACGATTTTGCGGTATGTATATAGTTTTCTTAGTTTTTTCTTTTATTTTTATATTGACATTGTGAAATTTCAGTCGATTTCTTCCAAGAATACGGCGAATCGTTCGAAAGGGTTTAGGTCGACGCATAAGATGGGAAGGAAGAACACCAACCAATTGAAGGACGACTTTGTAAGTATTTAAAAGATATTTACAACGATTAATTTTGAGTCTTAAACAATTTTAAGAAGTTGTTTAACTTTTTATAGTTGAGGGAAAATGAACGAGAAATGATCCGCATAGAGGTGTTTGCTGGGTCAAAGAGCAGAGACTTAGGAGGAGAGGTGCAGTGGGTTGATGAAGCCTACGCACCAATACATGTAAGTATAAATACAATTTTTACTTAAAGGATTACTTATGGTAATATACTGAAATTATTTTCTATTTCTCATATGCAGGAAGAAATGATTAGGCTCTCTACCACCTCCTCGCTGGATAGCACGGGGACGAGCAATCCCCCGTTGACGGCTGATGATGCCTTCCGTCAAGCCACTGGTCCAGAACACAGTGGACGCATCCGTTGCGGAGGACGGGGCGAAACGATCCGTACATGGTACGGAATGGGTGGTGCAGGTGGGTCGCAGTCTTCCTCGCAGGGAAGCCAGAGAGAAAGAGAGATGGAGAGGGAGCTGCGCGAAGTAAAGGCAACGATGAATGCACAAGCTGCGGAGATGGCACAGATGCGTATGGACATGGCGAATTTCAGGTCCTTAGTAAGCCGTCTTCAAAGTCAAGCCACGCCCCCTGTACAACCTGCACATCTCGGCGACGACGAGGAGAGTGAGGAGGAAACCGATGAGAGTGATGGGAGTGACGCATCAGAGTAGGTGGCATGGAGTTAGTACCCTAGTTAATTTTTTTCCTTTAATTGTAATATTTTTTATTAATATCTAACATTATGTAGACTTGTTATCGTTTATTATTGTTGTTTTATAATTATGTTGTTGGATGTTGTGATATGCTTAGTTGTTGGATGTTGTGATATGCTTAGTTGTTGGATGTTGTGGTTTGTTCTTTTGAAGAGAAGAATGATTGGTGTTGGACATTTTATTATGTTCATATTGTTTTCAGGTGTAATATTGAATGATGTAAGGAACATATCAGAATATGTAATTTTTTTTCCTGTCATGCTTTATTGGGGACGGTTGTAACCGTCCCCTCTAGAGCTACAGAAACGTCCCTCCAACCAGAACAAATCACGGAGACTATTGGGGACGGTTCTAACCGTCCCCATTAGGGAAGAGCACTGGGGACGGTTAGAACCGTCCCTAATAGTCTTCTGTTGGCGTCGCTATAGATTCTATAATTAGAGGGGACGGTTACAACCGTCCCTAATAGTCTTCTGTTGGCGTCGCTATAGACTTTTCTAGGCTTCTGTTGGCGTCGCAAAAGACCTAAAGTGTAGATGGGACGGTTGTAACCGTCCCGAAATGCAAATGTAGGCGACGGTTGTAACCGTCCCGTCTACTCTGAAGGTCTTTTTGCGACGCCAACAGAAGCCTGGAAAAGTCTATAGCGACGCCAACAGAAGACTATTAGGGACGGTTGCAACCGTCCCCTCTTGTTGGACAAACGCGACGGTTGCCACCGTCCCGTATATACTTATGTTGGCGTCGCTTTATACGCTAAGGTATAGGGGACGGTTACAACCGTCGCGTCTGCGAAACGCATGAGACGGTTGTAACCGTCCCCAAAGGATTTCTGGGCCCGTCTCAAAATGTTGAAGACCATTTGGGACGGTTGTAACCGTCGCTAATAATATAGGTTGTAGGGACGGTCGCAACCGTCCCTAATAGCCTTCGTGTAAGGGACGGTTACAACCGTCTCCAATGGTTGATTACATGAGACGGTTGTCAGAAGCGTCCCATATAGTCAAATGAGACGGTGGCTGAATGGACGGTTTAGGAACCGTCCCCGTTGATCAAAGGGGACGGTTCTAGAGACAAAAAGGACGGTTTACGACCGTCCCCTTAGACCCACCCGCCTGTAGTGTCTTCAGTGTTATCTACATGCCCTTTATTTTGGGTATATACGTAATCCAATGTGTGTGGATACGAATCGAACTGAACAGATCGAACTTCCCGTCCTCTCCCTTTGCAAAGCCACGGAAATGTGGACTTAATTTTCTCTCGTCGATCAACTCCACGGACAATGCCTTCAATGTTGTGGTCCGCTCCCTACTTGGGACATCCATTAAATCTGCAATTTGATTTTTTGGACGTACGTTCAAGAGCATACGTATCCGCTACTTGGGAATCTATGAATAGGATTATACATCTCTAGTTAATGGAAAAGACCAGTGCGCACCTGCACTCTTATTTGTGTATAATTAAAAAACGCACGATTAGGTATACCGTCAATATCATATCATTATTATAGTGAGAAGCTTCCAGTTCCGGCGATGTTGCATGTCCATGAACTTGTGACACATCGGGGTAAGAGCGGTAAAGCATCACATCACATTTGAGACACACGGAAAATAAGAAAAGAATTGTCCCTCAGACCGACCTGTATCTATAAATAGACCGTGAAATCGCTCCTACTCATCGTCGAGATACTTACCATCTCCATTTAGTTGACTATCTCTGGTTGCCATTCAATCCTTCTTCTCCTGGCACAAGAAAGGAAACAGCATACGCATCATCCAGTTATTCATTATTTCAGGTGCCATCTCAGTCTGCTCAACAGTCCTAAGTTATGGCAGTTGATGGTGGTGTTGTGCAATCGTTCCGAGGAAAGAGCATATTGGTCACAGGAGCAACAGGATTCCTCGCTAAAAGTATGCATATCTTGCCTACATTATACGACGAGATTTCATACTGTTATTTTTGTTTACAACCTTTGCTCATCATGACATTGTTGTTTTCTTGATCGGCATCAGTTTTCGTTGAGAAAGTGCTGAGAATTCAGCCACAAGTGAAGAAGCTCTACCTCCTCCTTAGAGCTCCAAGCTCTGACTCTGCTGCACAACGTCTGCGAAAAGATGTATATACACAAGTTCTGAGAACTTGACATCCTATCGTTCTCTATATGCTGCTCCAATCTCTAATATCTTTATTTTTATTTTACAGGTGATAGGGAAGCAACTGTTTAATGTTTTAAGGGAGAAGCATGGGGAGGACTTTGATAGATTCGTAAGTGAGAAGATATCACCAGTAGTTGGGGATATAACCAAAGAGAATCTCGGAATAGAGGATTCTAACGTGAGAGAAGTTTTGTGGAATGAAGTAGATATCGTAGTCAATGTGGCAGCTACGACTGATTTCTTTGAAAGGTCATTCCCCATAACTTTCGAAATAATCAATTAATTATATTCATGTATTTTTATACTGATATTGTAAATTGCATTGAGCAGATATGATGTTGCTTTGCGCATCAATGTACTCGGAGCAAAACATGCTTTGCAATTTGCCAAGAAGTGCCTAAATCTCCAATTACTCATGCATGTTTCAACAGGTACTAGTACTATATATGATCATATTTTGTATTGCGTTCTAGTTAAAGTTCACCTCATTGCCCCTAATTCTGCATGGATGATCTTGTGTTAGCTTATGTCGCGGGAACCCAAGAAGGGCTCATTTTAGAGAAGAACTTCAAAATGGGTGAAACATTGAATGGGAATTCGATGTTAGACATAGACGAAGAGATGAAATTGATGGAAGAAGCATTAAGAGAACTCAAAGTCAAAGAAGCCACTAAGAACGAAGAGAAAGAAGCCATGAGACAATTGGGACTGGACAGGTGAAAGCAATGAACATACTATTTTAACTGTACTCGCCAATTGAAGAAGCAATCATATGACAATTGCATTGAACTAGAGATTGTTTTGTACTAACTCTTTTTATTTAAATTGTATAGGGCAAAGACTTTTGGATGGCCAAACACATATGTCTTCACAAAAGCAATGGCAGAGATGCTATTAGGAAATCAACGCGAGTCCCTCCCACTTGTTATTATCCGTCCGACCATCATCACCAGCATTTACAATGATCCGATCCCTGGATGGATGGAAGGGATTAAGTATGAAATGTTTTCTATCATTAAATCATAAGAGAATGAGTGGCTTGAAAACCCCCGTTGATAATACGTATGTTTTTGTCTTATTGATTAATTGTTTGTTGCAGGACCATCGATAGCTTCATTGTTGGCTATGGAAAGGGCAAATTATCGCATTTTCTTGTAGACATCGATTTAATTATGGATGCGGTATGTGACAGATATGTTGGCAATGGTGAAATATGATCAATAATTATATCATGTAAATGATTGGTTTTATGGTGTCCGTATATTGAATGCAGATACCTGGGGACATGGTGTCCAACGCCATGATAGTGGCAATTGCTGCTCATTCCAATCAACCCTTGCAACATATCTATCATGTTGGTTCATCCGTGAGGAACCCCGTGAAATACTCAAATCTTTCGCATTGCTTCTCTCGATTTTTTAAGGAGAATCCTCAAATTGGCAAAGATGGGAAGATCATCAAGCCCCAAAAGATTAGATATTTCCCTACAATATCTACCTTCCAAAGTTACATGAATTTAAGATACAAGTTACCCTTGGAGGTAAGATTTATAGCTCATGCAAAGTAAATTTTGAAAGGGGTGGAAAATGATGGTGCTGACGGTTGTTTGTGTTTTAGGGTATTGAAGTAGCAAATGCATTGTTATGCAACTTATTTTCTCAAAAGTATCAAGATCTAAGATGCAAATTCAATTTCGTGATGCGCATTGCTGAGCTCTATGAACCATTTTCGCTCTTCAAAGGACGGTATGTTTTTCTTACTTATTATTACATTTCTTCATAGTACTGAGAAATAGAAGTCATGTTTTTTCAATTAGTGATTCTACTTTCAATCTTTGAAATGCAGTTTTGATGATGCAAATTTAGAGAGATTGAGGACATGGAACAAAGGAGGAAATTCGGAAGAGAAAATGCTCACGTTTGACCCAAAAATAATTGATTGGAATCATTATCTTCATGATATCCATATACCTGGAGTGATGAAATATGCATGCAAGTGAATTCTAATGGTTGTAACATCACTTTATGCATAGTTAGCTTGATACTAGTCTTATATGATGTATACAACAAGGTAATGATGTAATGTCCTATGAATGATGTAACATCTTCCAAGTAATTATTTTATAAATATTTTCATTATACGATATACAAATTTAATTACTGGAAACTAATGTTGGGTTTTGTTTAAGAAATACATATATTTATCCACTGATTATCTTGTTTACATTATGGTATCATTTGCATGCAAGATAGGCTATTTTTTGTTTTGATGTTTAGACTATGGGTTAGTAGTTGGAAAGGCTTTTGTAATATAATTTTATGCGAGTTCATGAGAATGATTGATATTTTATTATTTTAGTATCAGTTGAACGAGCACCCGATCTTATAATCATTTTCACTTTGTATTAGTCCTGGGGTTTTTGTGCACACTGAAAGGTCCTTTATCTTGTGTCCGGGTGGGACTTAGACACAGAAATATAGATGGGAAGCTGATAGACGAAATCAATACTCCATACCTTGCTCGCAACGAAATCATCCGTAAGTGTGCAAGGACCTAGTCGGACGCAAACCGATGAGACAGACACACCCATGAGGGTGTGGCCTAAGCTCAGTACTTCAGACCAAGTTGGATGATCCACATAAGGCAAAAACATCATGCTCGACTAGGCCCTACTCGGTCACGTATGATAGAAGCGTCAATACTTCGCCAACCCAGGTGATAATCGAGGCGCCACAGATCGAGATTTGGGCTCTTATCCCTAGTGGGTTGCGTCTAACTCAGCCTGGAATGTACATGAAGATATGAACCCCAATCAATGAATGGTTCATTACAAATTTTAATTAAGGTCAAGTTTATTTAGCAGTCTCTTTTTTAATTTTTTGGGTTTTCAATTTTTTGAGTATTTTTCAGAGAAAATCACCTAATACTTTTTGTTTTTTTATTTATGTCCTACATGATATAAACACAAGAGGAGAGGACGGAAAAGTTGTGCAAGTCATCACTAAGGTAGAAATACTACCTTAGTGACTAATGATGCATACAAAGTTTAAAATTACTTACAGTGCTTCCCAGCTCTCTACATGCAGGATGCAAGGCAGAATTGAAATATTTACATTATATGATGTTATGTAAAAGTAAGAAAACGTCCTAAACAATGGCTGCTATTATCAAAAAGAACCAAATGCTAATTATTCAGAAGTGAGATCCAAAAGTTCGGTCTTTGAAGTGCATCGGTGTCCGTCACAACGAATCTTGCAAGCATTGTCTAGCACTTCTCTCGACGCTCGATCTAAAGTCCAAATAACAAACAATTAGTTTTGACTAATTCCAAGCAAAGAATACTATAGGTGCGTGCAATGTTGTTAGGTCTTTGGACTTGGCTTCTGAGTCAAACAACCCACTATCTAAGGGCTCACTCATAGAAAACAAATATAAACAAAGATGGAAAGCTCAAATCATGTGAATTAAAATAAACAAATATAAAAAACCCCAGGACCCGTTACTTGTTATTTACATATAAATTATAGTATTCGATTACTTTTACTATTTAAATTATATTATGTGATTAATTTTAAAATACCATGTACAAATTAATTTATTACTACATTACTTGTTCTAATTATGTTTAATTTATAATTATTTGGTATGTAAATTTAAATTATTTATATGTTAAATCAATCCAATTTGTCTTGTAGTAGTCGTTCCATTTGACTGCCACGTGGACGCACATTATTTCCCATTCCAAAGACATTGACCACAATCAACTCTCCCCCATCTAGCCCATCATTCTTCCTCCTCCTCCCTTCTCTTCTCCTTTCTACCAACAAACCCACAAGCCAAGCCGTTAACCTAACCTCCACTCCACGCCAGACCATCGGCCCTTGCATGTCCTTCGTTCACCCTAATCATGTCTAGGTTTACTGAACCTGATCTTAAGTCTCCACCTCTATAATTAGGCTATACAATTTGCATAATTTATATTGGACATCAAATATTACATAGTATTGATCTTTAATTTGATTTTGGATTAACCCCCCCCCCCCACATACACACACTTTAGTTGAAGATGCATTGAAGGTGTTCGATGCAATGTCTACGTGAATTTTATTTGATAAAATGAGAAATATATTTGTGACATGTGTTCTGATAATTCGTAAATGTCCTTTTATCTCTAGAAGCCCAAAAGATCTCATAAATAGAGGTCATATATTTACGAATTTCATTGTAAATGTGTGTTTGTATATGTATGTATGGTGTGTGTTATATGTTATTGTGCATGTTTCTAGTGTTGATGTTGTGTGCGTACGCTAGAGCATGTGTATATTATTATGTGCAAGTGTATGCTAGTATGTGCGTATGTCTTAGTGTGCATAGTGTGTGTATGGTGGAGAGGGCTATAGTTTAAAATATATTTGTATTCTTTTATTTTGGTTAAAATTTTTGGTACTATACATGTGAAATCTCATTAATTCCCATCTTTTAATATTCTACCTTATTCGTTAGTAATGTAGAATTAACACATATTTATTACCAAAATAAAATAACAAAATTAGAAAGAAAAAGAACATGGATACGTGTTAGATCCAACATTGAGACTAGGTCAATACAGATCGGATCGTTAAGAGAACAAAGTGTGGGTGGTGGGGGGTGAAGAATCTACGTTTCGTCATCTTTATTCTATCATTTTGGCCTTAAAAACCCTAGTAAATGCGTGTAAATAGCGTTGACTCACGCATTTTATCATCCATGCATTATTATGTAAATATTGTATAAAATGCGATTTTTAAAGCCAAAATTATAGAATAAAGAAAAGAAAAAGAATAAAATATTGTAAATATTTTATGACCCGAAACCCTGAGACCTAGGCATCTAGATGAATAGGTCGATAAGGAATAAAGTAGGAGAGATAAGTGCCAAAATACAATAAAATACCTTTTATTTAATTCATTCTTTATTCATTTTGGGACGTATTTTTTGTTCCACATTTTACACATCAAATAAAGAAACTTTGTACATGAAAGTTGTAGATAATTAAATAAAGAAAAATACAAAATTAATTTCATACAAAAATAATGTATAGATAAAAAGTATGATCTGAATAAATTTCTAGAATCCCAACTTCCCAGACCTGTATCTCTCAATTAAAAACTCGAAATGTATCAAACTCACTTTAACTGTATATAATTCTAAATAAGCTATTTAATGAAGGTGGTTTCCTATTTTGCGAAACTACGGTTTGAAAGTTGAGTTTTAGACCCTTCTTATATACTTGTACCGATTAAAATATTCACTTTATTTATTATTCATTATTTTTATAACTTTATATTTTTATGATTTTGTAAATATCATTTATAATATTTGTATAAATTAAAACAAGAATAAAAACCTAAAGAAAATACAAAAATAAAATACATGTATATAAGACATAGGTATAATACTTGTACATATACCTAGATAATTAATATTTCTATTTTATTAAGTGTATATATTACATCAGAAAAATAAAATAAAAATATATTTAAGTGTATAAAAATTATTTAAATTTTTTTAAAATATTAAATAAAATTAATAAAATTAATTACATAAAATAAAAATAAATTAATAAAATATATAGATATGTATACCTATATAGGTTATAAAAGATAACTTGTATTTTTAGACCTCATAAAAATAAATAAAAATCATAATAAAATAATAAATATTTTTCATTTTATATTCTAAAATTAATAAAATCAAATACTGTTTTAAATGAATTTTGAATTATTTTTCAGGAGATTTTTCCTGGTTGGTCCATGTGGACAAACCAGGTGGGTCTGACAGTTGTCCTCCGGTCAGCTGTCTGACCCCCTCCTGTTCATGTCAGATCGTGTTTTTCCTTGATTTCGCGGAATTTTGGAGGCCGCTCCTTTCCTCCTTTCATGTCGAATCCTTCTGTGTTTTTTTCGCCTCATTTATTGGTGATTCACGCCCAAGGTGTTTCTTGGGCTTCGGATCGCTGATCGAGTCGTTTTAGCCTCGTTCTTGGAGCCGCCAGAGCCATCTTCTTCAAAAGCTCCCTTGACCTTCTTGTCGCATTTGAACCCCTTTGTCCCTAAGTTTGACCCCCCTTGGCGTCGTGCTCCGGACCGGAGGTGTGATAGACCTCCTCCAGCCGGCGAAGGAGGTTCAGGCGATGGCTGAGGTGACCGTTCCACCCCATTCCGGCCAAGTAGCCGTGAGGTTCATCTCGTCGGTTTTGGCTTGAGATTCGCGTTTTCCTTACTTTTCTTTGCATTTCTTTAACCTCTGTTGTCTTAGGAACCAGTCCTCACCTTCCGATTACCTTTCATCCATTCGCCCGACCGACGACACCCTCGTCGGAGCTTACCCCGACGAGTCCCTCATCCGTCATCTCTGCCTTCTTTCGCCACCAGGAGGGTCACGGCAGTTTGCTCGCAACCCCCCTTGACTCTCTGTTTTGCATGTCGTGCACCAAAGGGCGCTTGGAGCAATTTTGCGCCTCGTGGGGGTACCTGGAGGCGCTCCACTCCTCCTTCTCCTCAGACGTGCTTCGGTGTAGCCTGCGTCTTTTTGAAGCCACCAGAAACAGATCTCCTCGCCTGGAGCATTTTGCGCCTCATCGGATTACCATTCACCGTCGGATTTATAGAAAATAAAAATCTATAAAAATATAAATATATATAATATGATATAAAAAAATTAAAAACCCACACAAATACATGTAAAACAAGAAGCACACATTTTTTTCATTCACTTGCACCATTCTCCTGTTTGCTCCATGTTCGACCTATACATACTTGCACACTATACACATCTATTGTAGACCTATGATAAATGTTAACTCCATAAATTTTGTTCTTTATTTCTTAATTATTATTGTGGGATAATTGTTGATTGAATCAGGGTTTCGTCTAAGTCGCTTCAACGGCGGGTGATTCGCATTGGATTGACAAGACTTCGGCAAAATTGTCTTCAACACCTTCTCTTCTCCTTTCTCCCAACAAACCCCACAAGCCAAGTCATTAGCCTAACCTCCACTCCACATCAGACCGTCGGCCCTTGCCTCTTCTTCGTTCACTCAATCACATCTAGGTTTACTGAACCTGGTCTCAATTCTTCACTTCTGTAAAAACCCTAGGACTCCCTCGAAACTCAGCATCCAACATTAGTCCATTATTTTTCTACCTAAGATCCGGAGTCGAGAGGGTGGGTGACAAATCTCATGTCTGTGTTCCCCAACGAGCGAGGTGATGAATACCCATTCATCACTCTTTATTCTATTATTTTAGCTACAAAAACCTTTGCAAATACATGTAGATATGTGTAAATACAAATAATTACCAAAAGCATGCATTGTGTAAAAACCTATAATTAGCATGTTTTTGTGCAAAAATAAAAAGAATAAAGAGCAAAAAGAAAAAGAGGGAAATATTTAGAATAATTGAGCAACCTAACCCAAGGGAGGGCTCAGCATGGGCCTGACCGCATAAAAGCCAAAGTAGAGGGAGATAGGAGCTCATGTGTATATACTTCTGTAAATACAATAAATTATATTTTCCTCACCCAAAAATATGTTGTAAGTATTTGTATATATCTTATTAAAAACAAAATACAAATAAAAAAATTCAAAAATTTAAAAATATACCTTCACCATGTGCATAGACCATCACCCATGTATTTATTTAACCCTATAAATAAATGAAATTATTTTCAGAACTTTTTGTGAATATTCTATGGCATATTTTGTAAATAAAATAAATAAAAAGAAACAAAACAAAAATCAAATAAAAATTACAAAATTAAAATACAAAAATACATTGTATAAATACCATGTATATAAATGTATATATCTATTTATTTCACCCTTATTTATATATAATAAAAATAAAATAAAAATATTCTTTTATTCCATATTTTATCTTGTAAATAAATAAAATACAAAATGAGCATAAAAATACATAAAAATAACAAATAAAAAAAATCAAAAATAAAAATCCATGTAGTGTACATATACCTATATATATAGCTACCCTATTTTTATTTCCAAAAAATTAATTAAAAATCACCAAAAAATAGAAAAAAATAAAAGAAAAATATTTCATGTTTTGAGTTTTCTTTAATTCGGCCTATTTCTGCCTTAAAATAAATAAACAAAAATTGCATCCACGTGGCCGCTCCTGATTGGTCCACGGGGGATTGTTGACCCCGGTCAACTCCCCCGCGGACTCCTTCCTTTTCTGGAAGACGCGCGCCGCCCCGCCTTCTCCGATTTTCCCACGCGTCTCCAGGTTGTCTCCCATGCATATCCCATGCCCGGATTCTTCGCCGTTCATCCCTCTCCCTCGCCGGATCCTTCGCCATGAAATCAACGCTTTCCATCGCTGTCTCCACTCAACCCTAATCGACGCTGTCACCATATATACCCCGACCTCCGCCGCCTCCGCGCCCCATCTTTGGCCCTTCTCCTCCTTCCCAGTGACCTCCATAGGCTTCGCGAGAGTGACAGCAAGCGTCTGCCCTTGTTGCAGTGAGGCGAGGAAGCGAATCCATTGATCCGGCGATTCTCGCCGTCCTTGCTCCGCCGCCGGCGTTGAGCATCGAGCTTCAGGCCTTGACGCCCTTCGAAGCTACGACCAGGAGCAAGATCAGCTCCAGCATAGTCTACTGCAGCCACCAGGTAACCTTAGCTCCTTCTAGTTTCATCTAATTTAGGATTTCGCCCAATTCGTATCTCCGACGCATTTCCTTGATTCCGGCCATCTCACGCAATAGCTCGACCATCCGAACCGACCATCATCTTCACCATTCCCTCACGCACCTTCTACGCACTTTCACTCAACCCAGATCGCACAGGATCTGGGAGTCGAGCTCCACCGTCTCCGCCTCGCCGGAGCTCGTTCGCCCCACAGCACAGACCATCTTCACCCCGCGTTCTTGGGTCGAGGCATTTTGCCCTCGACCCGCGAAGCTTCTTGACTACTTTGCAGGTCCAAAGGGGGTGTCTGAGCCTCCTTCACAGTTCAGGCCGGAGCTTCGCGCCGCTAGGCCTCGCCGGAGCCCCTCCAGGGCTTGGCTGGGCATCGGCCAACACCATCAGCTGCGGGAAGTCTCCAGGAACGTGTTCCGATCAGTAGCAGCAGCTGAGGAGGACCGGAGTCCACGCACGAGGCCGGCGAAGTTCGCCGGCCATCAGTTCTTTCACCATCCTCCAGAGCCGTCCGATGAGGCCTCCGCTCCAGTTCTAATCCCAGCCGTCGATCTATAGAGGAGCAGTAGCCGTCGATCCATCTGAGGATCTCATCTGGACCGTTGCAGCCGAGGAGAGAGGCACCCGAGCCCAGCACCGCTTGATCTTCCACGTGGCCTCCCTCGGACCGTCGATCGAGCCGAAGAGGAGAAGAGAGGAGTAGCGCCCGCACATCCAGACCGTTCGATCACCACGTGGCGCACATCCGACCGTCGGCGAATAAAGGGTAAATATCGTAGGGCCCCCTCGTAGTTTGTTATTTTCTTTTTAGTCCTGTAATTTTTAATTCAAGTTGTTTATTTTCTGGGATATTTGCACCAAGGACCCCGTACTTATTTTTATTTGCACTTATACCCCCGCCAGTTGTGAACCACGTGCTTCGTCACGTGTTTTGTTGGGATATTTGCATAAGACCCCTTGTAGTTCTGGATGTTATTCATGGAATAAAAAGTTTTGTTTATTTGCATTTATACCCCTGTGAGCATTGTTTATGCGCATGTGCGTTTTATTTTGGGATATTTGCATATAAGCCCCTGGACTTTTGATACGAGTTATCAATAGGTCCTTGGAACTTATTTTTATTACATTTAGGTCCTTGAGTGCCCCAGGCACGTGCTTGGCACGTGACTTCTTGGGTATTTTGCACCAGGACCCCAGAACTTTTGGGTATTTGCACATAGGTCCCTGTGCACAGTGCCCCACCTTTATTTTTGAATAAAATATCAAACGACCTCCAAATCCAATGAGATTTTGACACATGGCTCCTGCCATGGTGTAGGAATTTCTATGATTTTTGAGGACAATTTTGATTTCATTTATTATTTTTAAAAATTCAAAAACCCCTATTTTTACCATTGTTTGACTTTAAAAATATAAAAAAAAAATATAAAAACTCCACCAAAAATTCTAAAAAAATTAGATACTGTAGTTTACTTGTTGTTTGATTTTCTAGCCAATTTTGGCTACTTTTCATCACTTAAAAACCCTAAAAATTGAAAAACCCCTAAAAACTCATAAAAATTATAATAAATAAATTAAAAATCCAAAAACAATAATTAGGGTGCCTAAATTTTCCTTATTCTTTCTAGATTATAGGAAAATTACCTTTAGGGCTTTTTGAGATCCAAGAGTATTTTATTTTTGGGTCTTAAGCCTTGCTGGACAGTCCCCTTTGTTTTTCGCATCGTTTGATTTTTAATAAATAATTTACCCATTAGAAAAATTCCAAAAATTCACCAAAAACAGTAAAAAACTTAAAAAACCTAAAAATCAATTTTCTGGAATTTTTGCATCATTTTTGGTGTGTGTAATAAATTGTTGAAGTTCCCTTGTATTTACCTTCTTTAATTTTCTCATCATTTAAAAAATCTAAAAATATAAAAACAAATAAAAACCACTAAAAAATATTCCCTCGGATTTCTGACTACATCGTAGGCTATCTAGCCAATCTGTGCTCCTTGTGTTCGACCATGGGAGCTATACCAGGTTAATCTTATAGCTAGACCGCTCTATTTTGTGCTTGCTTGATTTTATCTCTGTGAGTGGTTGATTTTTTCTTGATTGACTTAGTTGAGTGACTGAGGTCGCAACGACCTAATTTTCTGTACCTTTACCTCTGTCATTTGGTCGGTCATCAGAATGGCGCCGTTGCCGGGGAGCACGGCTTTGTAGTCATTTTTCCATATTGTCTCTCTACATTATAACTGTTTTCTGACACTCTCTCTTTCTAATTTTTGTGCGAGGTACTGCGTGGAGAGCTTGGAGTACACTTTTTGAGGACCCGCACGGGAAGAAGAGCAGGGAGAAGAAGAAGAATGTCATTTATTTGAGAGAACAATATTTTTGTAATAATTTAGGACTCAGACTTTGAACTGTGGACATTTGTAACTTAGCGGGTCTGTTTCGCCGAGCACCGGTGTGCTCGGGGGACCCATTCGGATTTTCGCGGCTTTTATCGTGGTTTTGATAGCTAGCTGCCTTTTCCGGTGTTTACGCGGTTTTTCTCGAGCCCCTAGATTTAGGAATTTCTGTTGATTGTGACGTAAATATATAAGGCCCAACACTTAATAGAATATCTGTTCCTATAGAACGTAATTGGACCTTGATAAAATTCACTGAAGAAGTTAGTTTAATTGGATTTGAGACCACGTGCCGTGAGGAGTCACATACAGCGCTGGCAGGACCCGTTGTGGCGGGCACCGAGTGACTCCCAAGATCGGACTCCGGACTCGATTCCGTTGGCTAACTATTGTTCTTCACGATCAATAGAAATTGCTCAGCTAGGACTCGGTTTTTCCTCGTTGCATCATTTAGGTAGTTTAATTCTGTATTTAAATTCTGCGCGGATCACTTGCATGTAGAGTGCTGGAGACAAGGTACGCATTTCTTTCTCTGCATGCATCATTGATTTTCTCGCGCATCGGCTTTTTCGTCTTCTCCCCCTGTGTTTGGCTTAATCATCAGGAGAATCGGAAAAATCGTTAGGCCGCTTGTATTTATTTTGAAAAAAAATTAAAAAGAAAAACAAAAAAAAATTGGGATTGGATAACATTATTGACCCTAAAAGACACTCACATTAAAAATTTGTCTTGGGGAGAGCAACCCCCTCATTGTTTGGTTTGATTGTGCGAGAGAGTGACCCGAACACTAGGTAAAGCCCTCCGGTGCTCATCTCGACTGATTACCGACTCTTCTGTGCGGGACAGTCGGTTGAGAGAGTATCGGGTATCCCAGCAGGTCACGTAATCGCTCTGATATCTTGTGTGTTCACCAAATAAAATTGACAAGATAAATTGACCGAGCTTTCACGGTCTTCAGATTGTGTTGAGTTGGTGAACAAGGGGTTTGCTTTGCGATCATATTTTCTCCAGATCCCATCCGCCTTACTCACCAGATCAAGATGATGGGTAGACGATCTCTTAGGCAGCCTCTGGCTGCACCGCTTTCAGGCGCGGCTACTTCATCATCTAGGTTGGCCCGCGAGAGTCAAGACCAATTCTCCGGGCCCGAGTACGATTCCACCCTGTTCCCCCTCGACCCCCTTTCTTTTCCTACTGAGAGACATGAGCCCGAGGAAAGACGAATTGATTTAACAGAACCTGAGTTGGGCTCATCTGATGTTGCAGACGTCACTATGGCCGGAGCCGGCAGTTCAGATGATCACTCCCGACAACCCGAACAGCATGTCGTATTTGACCAGGGAGCGATCAACTCCACCCTGATCGCATCATTAGAGACAGTTCAGCAGCAGTTACGCGATCAGGGGGCATTTATGATTGAGATGAGAAGGGAGTTGGAGCGACTCCGAAGAGAGCAAGACGAGCCGAGCGAGCCTGAGGACATTCCTGACGCTGATGCAGAGGCAGCAGCCGCAGCAGCAGCTGCCGCAGCGGCAGCCGCCGCCGGAGGAGGACCACCGAGAACGATGCGGGAGCTACACAACCCCGGATCTACACTGATGCATCATTGGGTGGTGGTACCTGCTATCGTGGGGGATTTCAAGTTCCCTCCGAACACCCTGCAGATGCTCCCTCATTTTCACGGGCTTGCCACTGAGGAACCCCATCTCCATCTCCAGGAGTTTTTGATGATCTGCAGTACTGTCCACGACCGTCATGTGGACCAAGATACGATTCGAATGATGGCCTTCCCTTTTTCACTGGCAGATAGAGCAGCCGCCTGGCTGAAACATTTAGGGAAGTTTGTCTACACCTGGGAGCAACTCCGCACCGAGTACTTGAACAAGTACTATCCACTTGGGCGGACGAATGCAGCAAGGGCCCTGATCAACAACTTCTCCATGCTCCCTAACGAGCAGTTTCACGAAGCATGGGAGAGGTTCAGAGAGCTTCTGGATAGATGCCCACACCACGACATCTCGAAGCCGAACCTAGTTCAGAGCTTCTTTAGTGGGATGACACCAGAGCTTCAGGGTCTGGTGAATGCTTCTTGCGGCGGGTCCTACTTTGCCAAGGACCACAACCAAGTCTGGGCCATCTACGAGGAGATGGCAGAAAATTACATGGTGATGTCCCAGACTCGGTTGTACACACAGAGATCTCAGCAGCCGCCAGGACCCGTGCAGTACCAGCGGATAGCACGGGTTGATGCAGGTCCATCCAGTTCGTCCACAGTTGCGGCCGCACAGGCAGAGTCGGTCGCTGCGGACATGGGGATTATCAGCGAGAAGTTGGACCGCATGGAAATCATAGAGAAGAAGCAGTGCCAGGGCATAACTCAGATGGAGCAAATGGCACAAACTCTGAGCGACATGAAGACCCAGCTCTTGTGTCTTCAGGAGGCACAGACGGCTCCTCAGCCCCGTCTTCAGTCGCGAGGCGATTCCGGTGGCAGCCGCAGCTCGTCCCAGCGCTCCAGCTCCTTGCAGCAGCCTAGACAAGTTCACCTTGTACAGGCGGAGCCGTACCAGCAGCAGCAGCCCTCTTACCAGTCACCACCATCTCCAGACTTACAGATGGTGGTATATCAGCCGGATCAGCCTCTGGATGTACTCCCACCAGCCCCTTACGATGCTGAGCCGTTGATGGATGTCAACGGGATTTGGTATGACCGTCCTCAACCTGGAATCCGACGAGACCATCCCGGATTCAGGTGGGGGAATGGGGGTAACCAGTCCCAACAGCAGCCAGCCGGTCAGGGAGGGCAGTACTCTCAGCAGAGAGATCACCAGCAGCCCCCAGCATACCCACCACACCAGCCATCATCCTTCGTACCTCGTCCCTACCAGCAGCAGGGACAGAATTGGAGACGTGAGCAGCAGGCTCACCAGCAGCAGCATCATTCCTCTTACCCCTCTCAGCCACAGCAGCACCAGGTCCAGCAGCCTCATTATCAGAGAGGCAACCCGTCGGGCTCCCATGAGAGCCCCGCCATGGATGATCTAGCCCGTCTCTTCACAGAGCAACAGGCTACATTTAGACGGGAGATGGACGAGTTCCGTCAGGAGATGCGGGACCTGATGAGAGGGAAGGCCGCCATCCCTGCACAGATCGAGCCTAATCCGAATAACTTGAAGAGGAAATCTGAGCAGGTAGTTCACACTGAGCCTACCACTTCTAGTGACTCATTTGATGTTATCTCGTCGGATCTATTTGATGCTGATTTTGTCACACTTAGGAGCGGTAGAAGACCAGCAGGAGGCGCCTCATCTGAGCGACAACACGAGGATCCATCTAGAGCGCCAGATGAGGAAGAGGAGAGCGGTACTGAAGCCGCACATCATGATGACGGTGGTACTGAGGCCACCCGAGATGCTGATTCCACCGGCGGTACTGAGGCCGCCTTTTCACCACATCGAGGAGGTGGTACTGACGCCACCAGCAGAGCCGAGCCAGCCCGCGGTACTGAGGCCGCAAGACGTCTAGTTGTAGAGCCAGCTAGAGGTGGTACTGACGCCACCAACATTTATTCTGATAGAAATGTTGTCTTTCCTCACATGAATGTATCTCAGAACTCTAATTTGAATAAAGGAAAAGGTTTAGTTTCTTCTGATCCCACTGTGGTGAATGATGTTTGTGAGGATCCGGTCATCGAATCATCTAGGCCTATTCCTAGTCCTTCATCTGAGAAGGACCCTGTGATCCCCTTTCCTAGAGCCCTTGAGTTGGGGAAGGGGAAGAAAAAAGAAAAAGATCCAAAAAAGATAGAGCAGGAGGAGTTCAGCCAGAGCATGATAGACCGATTTCACATCCAGCTGACCCTCAATGAGGCTTTGCAACACATCCCTCTTCTTCAGCGATCCTTGAGAGATAAGACCACAGTCAGAAGGACGAAGAGGAACAAGACCGCAGAAATTCATGTGTTGACCAAAGCCACGTGTTACGCGATCCAGAACCATCTGCCGACTAAGAGGCCAGATTTAGGGGCCCCATATGTCAGATGTCAGATTAGTGAGCAGAGGTTCAACCGTACTCTATTAGATAGCGGATCGTCGATCAACCTTCTTCCGGCAGCCCTTCTCGACCACCTAGAGTTGGGCACTCTTAGACAGAGCAGGACATACCTTCAGTTTGCTGATCGGTCTGTCAAGAGGCCAAAGGGGTTGTTGCGAGACGTTGTCGTCACGATTCAGGGTTTGCAATTCCCCGTGGACTTCGTAGTGCTGGACATGGAGACCCCTGACTCGTTGACCGATTCCCCCATTATCCGCGGTCGCCCGTTCTTGGCCACAGCCAAAGCGGTGACTGACCATGACAGTGGGAAGGTATTCTTTCGCGTCCAGGGCGAGAGTATACAAATAGAGACGGTTAAGGACCACAGAGCCAGAGCTAGATCCCGCTCAGAGGACAGTACAGATTCAGAACAGCTGACAGACGCAGGACCAGACATCCACCAGGACTGTGATTTTGTGATCACAGATGATGAGGCAGTTTGGGCAGATCCTGCAGCACAGACCATCCTCTCATATTCAGATACAGTTGATGCAGAATTGATAGCAGAGGATAGTCTGGAGAGCACAGCCTTGGTTCAGGATACTATTGAGTCAGCAGAGTCGGACCTTGATCGCGACACGATTTCCAGTGATGGTGGTACTGAGGCCACCCTGCTCTACGGTGGTACTGATGCCACCTTGTTCTCCGGTGGTACTGATGCCACCGAGTCTGATATAAATCCCTCGGATTCAGAGTCTGATTGGGCAGATTGTGATGATCAGATGCCAGATCTGGATCCACCTGAGCCTATAGATGAGGAGGAGGCAGAGGCAGAACAGATCAGAGACAATGCAGAGGACCCGCCTTCTCCAGATCCAGTTTGTGAGAGTTCGTTATCATTTTCCCAGGCAAATTTGGCAGAATTGTCCGCATACACACATCTTCTTCAGAAGCCAGATTTGCCAGCACCCAGCTGTCCAGAGCTAAAGCCGCTCCCTACTTCGTTGAAGTATAGATTCCTTGCGGGAGAGTCTGAGATGTACCCAGTCATCATCTCTGCCGATCTGACTGAAGAACAAGAATCCCGTCTGATGGAGGTTCTTGAAAAGAACCGCAAGGCAATCGGATGGAGCGTAGCAGATCTCCATGGGATTAGTCCCTCGTTGTGTTCCCACCATATCTATCTTGAGGAAGAGGCGAAGCCGTCGCGTGAGTTCCAGCGGCGACTGAACCCCAACCTAAGAGAGGTTGTCATGAAGGAAATATCAAAATGGTGGAGTGCAGATTTTATTTATCCCATTTCCGACTCCAAGTGGGTGAGCCCCTTGCATGTGGTGCCCAAGAAGACGGGCATCACGACTGTGATCAGTGAGTCGGGAGAGGAGATCGCTACACGAGTACCCACCTCTTGGCGGGTCTGCGTTGACTACAGGAGACTCAACCAGGCCACCAAGAAGGACCATTTCCCCCTGCCCTTTATAGATCAGATCATTGAGAGACTGGCAGGGAAAAGCCATTACTGCTTCCTGGATGGGTACTCGGGCTACAACCAGGTGGCCATCGCTCCTGAGGATCAGGAGAAGACTACCTTTACCTGTCCCTTCGGTACCTACGCTTTTCGACGCATGCCATTTGGGCTATGTAACGCCCCTGCGACTTTTCAGAGATGCATGCTGTCGATATTTTCGGACATGGTAGGGGAGTGTTTGGAGGTCTTCATGGACGACTTCTCGGTTTACGGCGACGGATTCGATTCCTGTCTTGACTGCCTAGACCGAGTGCTCCAGCGATGTATTGCTACCCGCTTGGTTCTGTCTTGGGAGAAGAGTCACTTCATGGTGACTCAAGGGACGGTGCTTGGCCACATCATCTCCAACAGAGGCATGGAGGTTGATCCAGCCAAGGTCGATGTCATTAGGAAACTCACACCGCCGTCCAATCTGAAGCAGTTACGGTCATTTCTGGGGCACGTTGGTTTTTATAGGAGATTTATTCATGATTTCAGCAAGATTGCCCGACCGTTGACTGACCTCTTGACGAAAGACACCGAGTTCCTTGTCGATGACAAGTGTCTTTCGTCCTTTGAGACTCTCCAGCAGTGTGTAATTGAGGCTCCTGTCCTTCAGCCACCCGATTGGTCTCTCCCATTCGAGATCATGACGGACGCCTCTGATTTTGCCGTAGGGGCAGTGCTGGGACAGAGGAGGGATGGAGTACCATTTGCGATACACTATGCTAGCCGCACATTGGATTCCGCCCAGCGGAATTATACAGTCACAGATATTCTTATGGATCCAGATGGTATAGGAGACCAGAGGAGGGCAGAGTTAGCCGCCTTGGAAGAGCTTAGAGATGCAGCTTTCTTAAGCAGCCTACATTATAAGGAGAAAGTCAAAGAGTGGCATGATTCTCATATCAGCCACAAACATTTCGAGATTGGACAGAAAGTATGGCTGTTTGATGCAAGGCTTAGATTATTTCCAGGGAAGCTACAGAGCAAATGGAAAGGACCCTATTTGGTCAGAAAGGTACACGATAACGGTAGCATTGATATATCCGAGTTATCTTCTGAGAGTACCTTCCGAGTGAACGGCCAGCGGCTCAAACCATTTCTAGATCATGAGCCGCGGGACGTTATTATTGCCGCTATTCACTTTGCGTGAGATGTGGTCTTTTGACTCACATCTTTTGCATCTCACGCCTGATTTTCACTGTTCTTCCACCTGTATAGATCCAATTGTCCATATCAATCCATTCTTTAGTCCCACATCCCGTCTCTCATCTTATGATTATGCTATACTTAGGGTGTACTTTACCCTAAGTATAGGGGGGATGTCGGACCTGCGAGTATTCTTTTCATTCTTTCTGCTCCTGTTTTTGCTGCCTATACTTAGGGATATTTCACCCTAAGTATAGGGGGGGCAGATTCTGTATATTCTTCTTCACTCGGCTTTCCCTTCATGTACAGCTTTCTATACTTAGGATTAGTTAATCCTAAGTATAGGGGGAGACCACCGAGTTCCTTTCATTTTATTCTTTTATTCATTCCTGTACTTAGCCATTCCTTTTCACTTCCCTTTTACTAAGCACGAGTTATGTCTTCTTCATCGCTCTTGATAACTCTGAGGACATCGTTCGAGCTAAGTATAGGGGAGGTGTGTATATATTTCATATATACTTTAGCCATAACTCGTACTTTGTGTGAGTGTGTTAATAAATAAAATGGCTAAAAATCACAAAAATTAAAAATTTTTCATGAACATAAACCTCTTTTATTCTTGCACATACATAGCTAGTGTACAAAGTATTTTTGTAAAAATGATTTCAAAAATCTTTTGTGTAAAGCTTGTGTAAATATTTTGTATCAAAATTATGTATATAGTACAAAATTTTTTCAAAATGTTTTGAAAATCAAAAGTTTGCAAAAATCTTGTGTAAATGTGTGTAAATATCATTTTGCAAAACTTGCACCTCATGCATCATTCATGATTTCAAAACATTTTTCAAAAATTTTTGCATGATTGTAAAATATTTGTAAATAGCATCTTTTGTACATATATGTATATAGTTTTTCCTGGATGAGAGTTGACATTTAAACTAAGCCTGAAATTAAATTGAGAAATGGAGCTTGAATAAGATCTTAATCCACTTAACTTCAAGAGGAACCTTATAGGACTTAGGGTTAAGGCTTTTCAGGTCCATAAGGACTTAATTCTTTGAGTCCACTAGGCTATGAGCATATGTCATCTTGATGAGCCTAAGTAGAACACTTAACAACACACGCATGACTCTCAGAGACAATGGCTTAACTTGCACCTGCACTTTACACATGGCTCTCCACGGATGAGGTGGTGAGGAGGCAGTTTCCTTTGGCTTGGGGTAGCATATGAGGGTAGTACTTCTAGGCGGAACCTCTCTTCTTCTTATAGTGAAGGAAGTGCACCTCAACTTGGTCTAGTGGTGTTGAAAGCTAAAGATAGAAGCTGTGGGTTGCAATAAAGCTTCAAAAGAGGGATAGTCTACTGGCTCAAGGAGAAATTTCTTATATGCTGCACCATGTAGATATGTGTACAGAAGTCTTGAAAAAAAAAATGCAAAAAGAACTCCAAAAAAGTGGTGGGTCGGATTGAAAATTTAATAACCCCACCGGAGTATAAAGCAAAAGCTTATGGTATTCATGTTACGTCTCATGAAGCTTGCAGCGGGAGACTTAGCTACACTGGCTAAGCTTCCAAAACTCTATACTTCTACCCCCTCTTCTTGAGCCGGTTGCACTTGAACTTAGAAGGGAATACCCCGCTTCTCGAGGAAAGAGTTGCTAGACTGAGGCATTAGAGTTACCAGGTTGAGGGAGGTTGTTTCTTTGTTACTTCTGAGGTGGGGAGCCACATATCACTTACACTGCATGGAAAGATTCATGGTCATTAGAGTTTGTGTATGTAGACTTGTTCTGATCTGGTTTATTGAGGAGTCTTGTCCATAGACTGGTGGAACTTAGAGGCTGTTGAGTTTTAGGCTTAAGTCCAAATAAGGTTCCGACACATTAATAATCCAAAGATCTGATCAAGCTCCATATTTCAATTTAATGAAGGAAAATTTAATAAGTCAACCTTGATCCATGTACATCCTCTTTTTCTTTTTCTTTTTCTTTCTTTTTCACTTCTTTTTCAAATAAGTGTTTGCTAAGGGACTAGCAAAGTTAAAGCATAGGGGGTGATGAATACCCATTCATCACTCTTTATTCTATTATTTTAGCTACAAAAACCTTTGCAAATACATGTAGATATGTGTAAATACAAATAATTACCAAAAGCATGCATTGTGTAAAAACCTATAATTAGCATGTTTTTGTGCAAAAATAAAAAGAATAAAGAGCAAAAAGAAAAAGAGGGAAATATTTAGAATAAATATTGAGCAACCTAACCCAAGGGAGGGCTCAGCATGGGCCTGACCGCATAAAAGCCAAAGTAGAGGGAGATAGGAGCTCATGTGTATATACTTCTGTAAATACAATAAATTATATTTTCCTCACCCAAAAATATGTTGTAAGTATTTGTATATATCTTATTAAAAACAAAATACAAATAAAAAAATTCAAAAATTTAAAAATATACCTTCACCATGTGCATAGACCATCACCCATGTATTTATTTAACCCTATAAATAAATGAAATTATTTTCAGAACTTTTTGTGAATATTCTATGGCATATTTTGTAAATAAAATAAATAAAAAGAAACAAAACAAAAATCAAATAAAAATTACAAAATTAAAATACAAAAATACATTGTATAAATACCATGTATATAAATGTATATATCTATTTATTTCACCCTTATTTATATATAATAAAAATAAAATAAAAATATTCTTTTATTCCATATTTTATCTTGTAAATAAATAAAATACAAAATGAGCATAAAAATACATAAAAATAACAAATAAAAAAAATCAAAAATAAAAATCCATGTAGTGTACATATACCTATATATATAGCTACCCTATTTTTATTTCCAAAAAATTAATTAAAAATCACCAAAAAATAGAAAAAAATAAAAGAAAAATATTTCATGTTTTGAGTTTTCTTTAATTCGGCCTATTTCTGCCTTAAAATAAATAAACAAAAATTGCATCCACGTGGCCGCTCCTGATTGGTCCACGGGGGATTGTTGACCCCGGTCAACTCCCCCGCGGACTCCTTCCTTTTCTGGAAGACGCGCGCCGCCCCGCCTTCTCCGATTTTCCCACGCGTCTCCAGGTTGTCTCCCATGCATATCCCATGCCCGGATTCTTCGCCGTTCATCCCTCTCCCTCGCCGGATCCTTCGCCATGAAATCAACGCTTTCCATCGCTGTCTCCACTCAACCCTAATCGACGCTGTCACCATATATACCCCGACCTCCGCCGCCTCCGCGCCCCATCTTTGGCCCTTCTCCTCCTTCCCAGTGACCTCCATAGGCTTCGCGAGAGTGACAGCAAGCGTCTGCCCTTGTTGCAGTGAGGCGAGGAAGCGAATCCATTGATCCGGCGATTCTCGCCGTCCTTGCTCCGCCGCCGGCGTTGAGCATCGAGCTTCAGGCCTTGACGCCCTTCGAAGCTACGACCAGGAGCAAGATCAGCTCCAGCATAGTCTACTGCAGCCACCAGGTAACCTTAGCTCCTTCTAGTTTCATCTAATTTAGGATTTCGCCCAATTCGTATCTCCGACGCATTTCCTTGATTCCGGCCATCTCACGCAATAGCTCGACCATCCGAACCGACCATCATCTTCACCATTCCCTCACGCACCTTCTACGCACTTTCACTCAACCCAGATCGCACAGGATCTGGGAGTCGAGCTCCACCGTCTCCGCCTCGCCGGAGCTCGTTCGCCCCACAGCACAGACCATCTTCACCCCGCGTTCTTGGGTCGAGGCATTTTGCCCTCGACCCGCGAAGCTTCTTGACTACTTTGCAGGTCCAAAGGGGGTGTCTGAGCCTCCTTCACAGTTCAGGCCGGAGCTTCGCGCCGCTAGGCCTCGCCGGAGCCCCTCCAGGGCTTGGCTGGGGCATCGGCCAACACCATCAGCTGCGGGAAGTCTCCAGGAACGTGTTCCGATCAGTAGCAGCAGCTGAGGAGGACCGGAGTCCACGCACGAGGCCGGCGAAGTTCGCCGGCCATCAGTTCTTTCACCATCCTCCAGAGCCGTCCGATGAGGCCTCCGCTCCAGTTCTAATCCCAGCCGTCGATCTATAGAGGAGCAGTAGCCGTCGATCCATCTGAGGATCTCATCTGGACCGTTGCAGCCGAGGAGAGAGGCACCCGAGCCCAGCACCGCTTGATCTTCCACGTGGCCTCCCTCGGACCGTCGATCGAGCCGAAGGGGAGAAGAGAGGAGTAGCGCCCGCACATCCAGACCGTTCGATCACCACGTGGCGCACATCCGACCGTCGGCGAATAAAGGGGTAAATATCGTAGGGCCCCCTCGTAGTTTGTTATTTTCTTTTTAGTCCTGTAATTTTTAATTCAAGTTGTTTATTTTCTGGGATATTTGCACCAAGGACCCCGTACTTATTTTTATTTGCACTTATACCCCCGCCAGTTGTGAACCACGTGCTTCGTCACGTGTTTTGTTGGGATATTTGCATAAGACCCCTTGTAGTTCTGGATGTTATTCATGGAATAAAAAGTTTTGTTTATTTGCATTTATACCCCTGTGAGCATTGTTTATGCGCATGTGCGTTTTATTTTGGGATATTTGCATATAAGCCCCTGGACTTTTGATACGAGTTATCAATAGGTCCTTGGAACTTATTTTTATTACATTTAGGTCCTTGAGTGCCCCAGGCACGTGCTTGGCACGTGACTTCTTGGGTATTTTGCACCAGGACCCCAGAACTTTTGGGTATTTGCACATAGGTCCCTGTGCACAGTGCCCCACCTTTATTTTTGAATAAAATATCAAACGACCTCCAAATCCAATGAGATTTTGACACATGGCTCCTGCCATGGTGTAGGAATTTCTATGATTTTTGAGGACAATTTTGATTTCATTTATTATTTTTAAAAATTCAAAAACCCCTATTTTTGCCATTGTTTGACTTTAAAAATATAAAAAAAATATAAAAACTCCACCAAAAATTCTAAAAAAATTAGATACTGTAGTTTACTTGTTGTTTGATTTTCTAGCCAATTTTGGCTACTTTTCATCACTTAAAAACCCTAAAAATTGAAAAACCCCTAAAAACTCATAAAAATTATAATAAATAAATTAAAAATCCAAAAACAATAATTAGGGTGCCTAAATTTTCCTTATTCTTTCTAGATTATAGGAAAATTACCTTTAGGGCTTTTTGAGATCCAAGAGTATTTTATTTTTGGGTCTTAAGCCTTGCTGGACAGTCCCCTTTGTTTTTCGTATCGTTTGATTTTTAATAAATAATTTACCCATTAGAAAAATTCCAAAAATTCACCAAAAACAGTAAAAAACTTAAAAAACCTAAAAATCAATTTTCTGGAATTTTTGCATCATTTTTGGTGTGTGTAATAAATTGTTGAAGTTCCCTTGTATTTACCTTCTTTAATTTTCTCATCATTTAAAAAATCTAAAAATATAAAAACAAATAAAAACCACTAAAAAATATTCCCTCGGATTTCTGACTACATCGTAGGCTATCTAGCCAATCTGTGCTCCTTGTGTTCGACCCTGGGAGCTATACCAGGTTAATCCTATAGCTAGACCGCTCTATTTTGTGCTTGCTTGATTTTATCTCTGTGAGTGGTTGATTTTTTCTTGATTGACTTAGTTGAGTGACTGAGGTCGCAACGACCTAATTTTCTGTACCTTTACCTCTGTCATTTGGCCGGTCATCACGAGGCCGAGATCGAGAGTGGTGAGCGAGATCCTTCATCAGTGTGTAGCTTTGTCTCCTCAATGAGCCTCTGGTTCATCTGGATTGTTGATACAGTGACCGTTTTTTTATCAGATTCAACTTCAAGTTAGTTTTTTTCAATTTAGGTTCGAATTTTTCTTTTTGTTTTGATTTCATTTTCATCTATTTTCATGTTGTTTAGTTTGTTTGACTTTGTTTGATCCGATCTCTGATGATCCTCGATCATAGGTCTTGTTTCCTCCCCGATCCATTTCATAGTTGATAGCATAACTTCTCCCATTCCGGTCTACTTCCATTCCAACTATCTCCGATCATACGCACAATCCATCTTCCGTTCCATCACATCCACCTCTTCCGATCCATTTCACATCCAACACATGTCCACACATCCGAAGTATTTCCGTTTCATGTTTAGATCCTCTGACCTATTACGATTCCAATCGATTTCATTCCCCCTTCGAGCTACGAAGCTCGAGAGTTCTCTTCCTTATTTCCTGCAGGTACAGAAGCTTCCAGTAAGTAGCACTTGTAGATCTGAAGCTCGACCTTCATTAAGAGAAGGAGTGCGACATCAGTCCCGTCCCGATCAGATGGAGACCCCTCTTCTGAGAGAGCACCTCGCCGGAGATCAGAACTCCAACACCAGGTCGAGGAGCATCGTAACTATGTTACCAGATTTACGAATTTACCACCCATTGTGTTCCTTACCTATCAAATAGGGACACGGCCTCGGCTCTTGTTGAGTTGGGGTGGCACAGCGGCGAGAGGATCCTCTGCTGCAGCAGACTCCGCAGTAGGAGTTGGAGCAGTTCGATCTTGATTGAGCGGTTTACAGGGATTTGCACTTTTTGCGGGATCTTATCGTGCAGATCCATGCGAACCGCTCGATCAAGATCGAACGGATCCAGCTCTTGGCACAATGGTGTTCTGCATGTGCAAATTCGTGTGGGATGCGCTCCCACACGTGAGAGGGCATGGCAGAAAAGAGCAGCAAGGGGTGCACACGTTTGCTGTGGTCGGATGTTGCAAACGACAGCTTCCATGGCCGGTGAGAAAAATGGTGGTCCAATTTTACACGAGGAGTAAATATTTTACATAATTGACTTCGTATTTTAAACGTGTAATATAAATTTATATTTATTTTTAATTTTTTCTGAAAAACAATCAACATATTACTCATTAGCTTTTCTTTGAAAGAGCATCATGCAAAAATTACAAAAAAAAGAACGCGGATTATTAAAAAAAACGCGGATTTTGCGCAAACCACCGGAGGTCACTTATCACGATGCCTACAATGTTGGCTGAAAAAGTAAAAATCACGCATATTTTGTCAATCCAATTACCAGTTTACGAAGTAATAGATAAAAGATAAAAAATCACAAATTTCATATAAAACAACAGAGTTAACAAAGGATATTTTCCAATGATGTTGCATGTGTTTATATGTATACGTGTCTGGGTGGGTGAGGATGTGCGGACGTATTCTAATATATGCATACCGTAACATATATTAGTTTGATATCCATAAATAATTGTATCTATATTTACGCAAAATCAATTTTAATCTGTAAATATAATAATGATTTATTTGCTAACATTTGATAAATATGTTACGAAATAAATATACACTACAACAAAATTATGTTATATTGACGTTTTTTCTTCAAAATCTCTCATTAAATTAGTCGTTATTAAATGTATAATGATGGTATTAGTCATTGCGAAAGTATTTTTATACTTGAAATTAGCAACAAATATCATATCAGTCGTTATATCAGTACCGACAGTCTATATAACGACGCTAATCCATTGCTATTTTTCAAAATTATAACTAATCATCTCTAAATTTTAAACTAAAAAGTTAGCAACGCTAGTTGAAATTTTGAAAAATGGAAATGGATAAGCGTCTATATGAACCGTATTTAATGGTATAGCGATGGATATGGTATTTGTTGTTAATTTCAAATATAAAAATCATTTCATAATGAATAATATTGCCATTATATATGTGACAATTGCTGATTTAGTAACGGATTTTGAAAAAATCATCACTATATAGCTAAAATTTGCGATAGTGATATTTAGTATATTTGTTGCTCCTCTCATGAATTTTAGAGTAAAAATGCTGAAGGAATGGAAACAGTGGAGGAATGAAAGATTCCATTCCGTCCTCAGTTCCTGCCTAACTTATGGAGACTACAGTTTAATTTTTGGATGTGTTCCCCATGGAATAATTTTAAGAGCATACACATCCGTTATTTGGGAAACTATCAGTAGGACCACGTTTTTCTTGAGATAACATTATTGTCAATATTATATACAGAAGAATGTCGTTATTGTAATTATTATTGCAGTCAGCACCTTCCGGGGACGGGCACCAATTCACAGTTGAAACATATGGAAAATAAGGAAAGGATTGTCCCTCCCACCCACATACATCTATAAATACACCATGAAATTTCTTCTCCTCGTCATCGAGCTACTTACCTTCTCCTTTTGATTCCCCAGATCTTGTTTACATTCTTCCCATTCAATCCTTCTTCTCCTGGCAAAAAAAGAGGAAACGCCATACACATCATCCAATCATTCACTGCATCAGGTTCAAGCTCAGACCATCTTAACTGTCCGAAGTTATGGCAGTTGACGGCAGTGTTATCCAGTCGTTCAAGGGAAAGAGCATATTGGTCACAGGAGCAACAGGATTCCTCGCCAAAAGTAAATATATATAATGAGATTACGTGCTGCTATTTTTGTTTACAATATGTACTCATCATTGCATGGTTTGCTTTCTTGAATGGGGTCAGTTTTTGTTGAGAAAGTGCTGAGAATTCAGCCACAGGTGAAGAAGCTCTACCTCCTCCTTAGAGCTCCGAGCTCCGACTCTGCTAAGCAACGCATGCGAGAAGATGTATGCATGTTCTGAGAACTTGGCATCCTATCGTTCTCTGTATGCTGCTCCAATCTCTAATATCTTTATTTTTATTTTACAGGTTATAGGGAAGCAACTGTTTAATGTTTTGAGGGAGAAGCATGGGGAAGACTTCGACAGATTCGTAGGTGAGAAGATATCACCAGTAGTTGGGGATATAACCAAAGAGAATCTCGGGATAGAGGATTCTACCGTGAGAGAGAGATTGTGGGATGAAGTGGATATCGTAGTCAATGTGGCAGCTACGACTGATTTTTTTGAAAGGTCATTCCCCATCACTTTTGAAATAATTAAGTAACTATCTGCATGTATTTTTATATTGATATTGCAAATTGAATTGAGCAGATATGACGTTGCTTTGCGCATCAATGTACTTGGAGCAAAACATGCTTTGCAATTTGCCAAGAAGTGCCTAAATCTCCAATTACTCATGCATGTTTCAACAGGTACTTGTACTATATATGATCATATTTTGTATCGCGTTCTAATTAAAGTTGACCTCATTTCCCCTAATTCTGCATGGATGATCTTTTGTTAGCTTATGTTGCTGGAACCCAAGAAGGACTCATTTTAGAGAAGAACTTCAAAATGGGTGAAACATTGAACGGGAATTCGATGTTAGACATAGACGAAGAGATGAAGTTGATGGAAGAAACATTAAGAGAACTCAAAGTCAAAGAAGCCACTAAGAACGAAGAGAAAGAAGCCATGAGACAATTGGGTCTCGACAGGTGAAAGCAATGAACATGAAGAAGCAATCATATGACAGACTTCATTGAATTTGATTTTTTTGTATTAATTCTTTGCATTTGAATCATAAAGGGCAAAGGCTTTCGGATGGCCAAACACCTATGTCTTCACAAAAGCAATGGCAGAGATGTTATTAGGACATCAACGCGAGTCCCTCCCACTTGTTATTATCCGTCCGACCATCATCACTAGCATTTACAACGATCCGATCCCTGGATGGATGGAAGGGATTAAGTATGAAATTCTTTCCCTCATTAAATCTTAAGAGAATGAGTGGCTCGAAAACCCCCGTTGATAATACGTATGTTTTTGTCTTATTGATTAATTATTTGTTGCAGGACCATCGATAGCTTCATTGTTGGCTATGGAAAGGGGAAATTATCGCATTTTCTTGTAGATATTGAGTTAATTATGGATGCGGTATGTGACATACATGTTGCCAATGGTGAAATATGATCAATAATTATGTCATGCAAATTATATTGATTTCATGTGGTTTGTTCTTTTTATGCAGATACCTGGTGACATGGTGTCCAACGCCATGATAGTGGCAATTGCTGCTCATTCCAATCAACCCTTACAGCATATCTATCATGTTGGTTCATCTGTGAGGAACCCCGTGAAATACTCAGATCTTTCTCATTGCTTCTCTCGATTTTTTAAGGAGAATCCACAAATTGGCAAAGATGGGAAGATCATCAAGCCCCAAAAGATTAGATATTTCCCTACAATATCTACCTTCCACAGTTACATGAATTTAAGATACAAGTTACCCTTGGAGGTAAGATTTCTAGCTCATGCAAAGTAAATTTTGATAGGGGTGGAAAATGATGGTGTTGACGGTTGTTTGTGTTTTAGGGTATTGAAGTAGCAAATGCATTGTTATGCAACTTGTTTTCTCAAAAGTATCAAGATCTAAGACGCAAATTCAATTTCGTGATGCGTATTGCTGAGCTCTATGAGCCATTTTCACTCTTCAAAGGACGGTATGTCTTTCTTAATTATTATTACATTTCTTCCTATTGAGAAATAGAAGTCATGTTTTTTCAATTAGTGATTCTACTTTCAATCTTTAAAATGCAGTTTTGATGATGCAAATTTAGAGAGATTGAGGACATGGAACAAAGGAGGAAGTTCGGAAGAGAAGATGCTCACATTTGATCCAAAAATAATTGATTGGAATCATTACCTTCATGATATCCATATACCTGGAGTGATGAAATATGCATGCAAGTGAATTCTAATGGTCGTAACATCACTTCTTGCATAGTTAGTTTAGTACTAGTCTTATATGATGTATACAACAATGTAATGATGTAATGTCCCTATGAATGATGTAACATCTTCCAAGTAATTATTTTATAAATATTTTCTTTGTACGACACACAATTTTAATTAGTGGAAACTGATCTTGGGGTTCGTTCAAGAAACACATATATAGTTGATCTAGTGATTATCTTGTTGACATTGTGGGCTCAGTTGCATGCATGGATAACATTGTAGTGGGTTAACACTTTTTGTATGATAAGAGGCAAAATAAGCTATTTGTTTGTTTTGATGTTTAGAATGTGGATCTTGTATTGGAAAGTTTCTTATAATATAATTTTATGGGAGTTCTGGAGAATGATTGATTTTTTATTGTTTTAGTATTAGTTTAACGAGCACCCGATCTTATAATCATTTTGTTTTTATATTAGTCCTGGGGTCTTTTATTTGTTGAGTAGCTATTTTTTAAAACCTTTGAATTTAATTTTTACTTTTTTAAACAAGTATTAATTAGATTATTCTTTTTAATTCAAGGTAAATTAAGATTGTATAAAGTTTCTTTGCATTTGATATTTATTTGGTGTGAATTTTGTATTGGTATCGGGCAAGTGGTGGATTATATTTTTAATAGTGATATATTATAATTCAATTTTTAATCGAGCATTTTCAAAACAACCTATACTTTTCAACCGATGTTGACTTTCCCTCCACTACAAATATATGTTACCAATATCCATTATTACAAATGAAATATTTACCCTCATGCAAGTATCCTTTTGAACCAATTAGAGGTACGACGTTTTCACTTGCTCAATAAAAAATATATTATTCCTATCACGACCTCAATTCCGGTCGTCAGATCCTCCCATTTACTAGATCTGGTTACTTAATAGCTTTATCCAATAATAATATCTAATATTCATAACACAATGAAATTCTACATATAGAGCATCTCGCATTTTTATTCCATTCTCAAAATAAGGCGTATATAGAAAATATGTCCCCATATTTTTCTTATACATGTACATCAAGGTAAAGGAAAAGAACACAAAAAGACTACTAAGTATCTTAGATTAGAACCTACTATTGTTAACTAGCTAGTTAGTTGATTAAAGTCCTTGCGGTGGCTCAACGGTATCTATTGGATTTCTAGAAATCATATGATAGCTAGTGATAAGTAACGAAGAAGAGAAAAGTAAGCAAGTAGTGTATTTCAGTAAAATATATTATACCATAAAGTTTCATTTCTTCTCATTACATTAAATCTTATTTCTTCTATTCCACGTCAGAGATTAGTCCAGGTAGTTACCTCACATCTGAATACATCCGAAGTTGTGAACACTTCGTGATGGGAGATTACGTAGATCTAGTGAGCTTATGTCGTCGCACGTCGCCTCAACCAATCATCCAATACAACCTTAATAATTTTCTTTTTGTTATCCAATGTTCCAAACCCTCACCCGGTCAAACAAGGAAGCACACTGTTCTCAAGCACCCGGTAACTTAAAAACCATATGCTAACATGAAATCACTTACACCAGTAGCATGTAATCATTTACACCAGCAACATTAAAAAGATATTATTGTGACCTAACCACTATTAAACCACCAGTACCTCCACATGACACGTCCACATCTTCAGTGAGTCAATCCACCTAATGGCAATCTAGTATTAGATATTGCAAATAATTTATCATGTGCACTTAATATATCCAGACACCTGTGTATCATCTAGGTATTGTCTGCCAATACAGTTGTTCTTCAGATAAATCTATAGATTGCATGTCCAACCTGTAGTATCTACTTTAAGTCATCCTTATCAAAAATCATAGCTGGATCCACTTTAAATCATAAAATTTTCACATAATATCGGTATGGCATTGAACGTAAATCATAACATCTATAATAATGATTCATTATACCAACTCTATTTTAGCAATTATTTTAGAGTAAATCATGAAACAAGCATGTGAATGTTGGACAACAAAATAACTTTGACCTTAATTAAAATCGGTAATGGACATCGTTATTTTGGGTTCAATTTGAGCAGAATTTCCCCTTACATCGAGTGATATTCCAAGAAAATTTTCTACGGTGTTTTCCCTTATATCGGAAGATATTTATGGGGAATCCTCAATTGAGTCAGATTTCAAAGAAGCCGGATAATCCTGTAGGTCATGCAAAATGGTTAGCAAACAAATATAAAAAATCAAAATAAATCAAAGATAAAAGGACTAAAAAACTAATTGAGAAAAGATGAAAGTAAAACCAATAAAAATAAAGAAATCCGAGAAAAAAGAGAAAAAATAAAGAAAGAAAAATCAAACAAGAATCGTGAGGAAAATAAAATAAAATAATCAAAGGAAAAAAGAAACACACCAAAACCACAAAAAATGAAGAAAACTGAGAAAACACGAAGAAGAAGAGAATAGAGAAATAAGAAAAAATATCACAAAAAAACAAACTAAAAAAATCTCAAATGCGACTAAAATGTAGAAAAAGTCGAGCAACAAACTCGAAGAAAATTAAATCGAAGACTCGAGATACATTTGATATGCGAAGAATGAAATATTGATGAAACAACAACAAAATTCTTCGAAGATCGACTCAAAACAAATCTAGGGTATTTGGTTAACTATCCTAGAAAAATCGATGAAAAATTACGTAAAAATAGTGTCTAAATAATGTCTTCATATTACAGGAACATATGTTGTTCTGCAAATGATTCCTCGACCAGGGACTATTTTGTAATAAAAAAGTTTTTCTCAATTAGGTCCCCATGAAGGGAGCTAAATGCAAAATTCATGAACTTCTAGTTGATTCTAGAATTATGTGAAGTTCACTGGGTTCTCTTGCAAAATATCCACCGTTTGGCAGTAGGCAGCCATGATTAGAAGCTATAGAGCGATTAGGATTATTCATGGTTGCCACGTGTCGAGAGGCTGTTACTCGTTCGTTCTTTAGTGTTCTTCGCCAATTCTGGGGAAGGGCGGCAACGGCGACGATGGTTCTGAGTCTCCTGGGCATGACCAATGGAGGTAGGGTGAGAAAAAGGATGCCTCCCTCTTTCGAGCTCCCCTACTGTGTGAAGGAGTCGGAGAAGACGATGCTTCCATGGTACGTTGCAATGATTGGAAGCTCGAATGCTCTAGGCTTTGAGTCCCAGGAATGACAGATGATGAAGGTCAGATTCAATTCTCCGTTCTAACCACTCGATGATGCGACACACTCCAGTTGGTTGAATAAGAATGCAACACTCTAGAGTATGTACCTGCAAGAATATGTAGGCTCGATTCCGCGAAGGAATCAACCTATAGAAGAAGATGGTTCTTGCAAGAATATACTTCTAGTTCGGTCAGAAATTGCAGAAAGCTCGATTTGGAGTGAATTTCAATAGAATTGGGTGATGAACTCAATGAATGATGAAAGAACAATGCTTAATTATCCTAAATCTTGGATTAATGAAGCTAATTAGATGCGAAATTCGAGAAATTAAGTAGAGTTGTTCATCTGTGGATGAAGGATGTATAATCCTTCTGGTCTTCGCTCGATCGGGTGGCATTCTTGGAGTTCAATGGCATGCGAGACTTCGATGCAAGGCTAATGCAACCTTGGAATCTCTTTCCTGGAGATCCACCTTCCACGCAGATCTGCCCGAGGATGTTGTCACCACCGAAGTCAGGCGGAGTGACATGAAGAATTTGGTAGACCTGCCATATATGTCTAGAATAGGAGAGAGTTAGTTCGAATGGGTGAAGTTAGGATCAATAAATAGGAAGAACGATGAGTTGTTGGAGTAGATCCTAGGGTAGGCGTGTAAGCAGGTTGTTGGGAGATTGTAATGGAGGGTGGAGATCGAATTTTGGGTGAAAGTTACGGCGGGAAGAAATATACGAAGATCGGTCGGTGGAACAAACTGCAACAACTGCTTCTTGAAGAAGAAGAAGAAGAAGAAGAATATCCATGTGTTGACACGTAAAGAAGACCCAAGTGTTCACAACCAAGTGTCAAGACCTGGTTGGTCAAAGTATAAATAACATATAAATTAGTCAATAAATATTAATAAACATTATTTTAAAAAGGTGCGAAAATAAAAGTATGTATAATTAAGTTACCTAAATTATTATATAATTTTATTTTTATAAATAAGAAATATTTGATGAATTATAAATATAATATTAGTAAATAGGCATATAGTATACTAAATAAATAGGATTTTGATTTTTAATTTAATAAATTAACAAATCACATAATATTTTTATATTTTATTAATTATTAGAATAATAAATAAGAAATGTGTGAATTATTATGGATTTTAATAATTTAATTTAGAAATATAAATAAATACATGCAGAGATGACACAATTCAAATTCATCTATAAATTAGAGTTTTGATTTATTTAAAATATTAAATAATATTTTAATTCTGAAATGATTTATATACAATCTTCAATATCAATAAATTAATTATAAATTATAAAATTACTAAAAGTATAAATAATATATTCTGAATAAAATATATAGCCCATAAATCCAGTTGTCATTAAGTCCCAAAACTTACTTTTTGCATACAGACTCCGATTTTAGTGAAATCACTTTTATTAATTAGAGAATATTATTTTATGAATTTTAATGGTAAGTAGAGTAAAACTAGAGTTCGTATGAAGAAGTTATGGTGTTTGGAAGTTGAGAAATTGACAATTTCAAAGTTGGACTTCTTGGCATATATATAAGTTATGATTTTTTATGTTTTTATAATTTCATATAATTTTTAGAAATAAATTCAAGAATAGTTTGGTGAAAATATGTATAAATAAATTAATTAAAAAACAATTAAGTTTTGATAATTGTTGGATAAATAATAAATATGTGTAAAGTGCATAATTACTTTTTTTGGTGATTTTTCTTCCTTATCTTCCCCTATTTATTTATTTGTCGACCAATCCATGCTGACTTGGTCTCGAGAGTTAGGTTATATAAGTATATCCTTCAGATATATTTATATATTATTAGTCATGATGTACAAATATACATATTTACTGTCTGTCTCTTTTTATTTTCTTTCTTTTTGTTCTTTTATTTATCTACATGTTTTAATGCATAAAATGACATTTTTATTCATGAGTGATGTTTTGTTAATAAATGAAAAATAATGGATATTTACATGCATTTGTTAAGGGTTTTAAGATAAAATACATAAAGAATGTTAATGAATCATGGATTCATCAGCATCCCGACTTGTAGAGACCTCATAGACACTTATTCTTTTGAAAGTCTTTTTCGACAAGTGCCGGTGCATCACACAGGACACCAAAAGGGAAATAGTGATGGATCTGTAAGAGAGAATATATATTAGAGACGAGGCTTGAAATATGAAACTACTCGGATTGATAAAAAAAGTGGGTTGTAGGCTAACAATAACATGCAAGGCATTTGAGATTTTTTTAGAAGAAAAGAGTCAATTCATTCATATAAGTATAATGTTCAAGAACAATATATCAAGTATTATCATGATAAAGGATCTCTAGAGACAGAGACCCTCCTTCAACCTTTTACATTCATCTCTAGTAACAAAATAAGTTCAGTTCCAAACAACATTAGCCTATAATATCCATAAGCATGACATTTAATATGAACTAAAGCAAAACATGACATGCCAATCGAGGGACTTGAAAGGGATCCAAAAGTCTCTGTTCATTGCACTAGATGTCACATAAAAATAAACTCTTAGTAGTGGAATATAAATAAAATTCCAAAGACAAATCACAATCAAGATGGAAATTATGCATAATAAACGAACAAAACAACCACCAATCGCACCAGAGACTCATATCGGCTAAGTAAATGAATCAAATACTTCCTCAAATATAAGATTCAAGTTCAAATGTTGAAAGATATGAGGAGATGGGGAAACTCTAATAAAAACATACGTTTATGAACCTAGATATGCTCATTGAGGTAAAACCTCATACAACATAGGGGGAATATGCTCCACTCAACATCTGATTCTGTTGCTGTAGACCAAATCATATCATGTGAAATGGGGAAAACCAAATTATTCAATTGATTTATGAAAATATGAAATAGAAATTGAGAACACAATCGATATCCGCAAACAAACCCTTCAAAAAGCTAGATTTGTGGGAACCTGCACATGTGCCACCGTCTTCGAGAAAATGAGATTAGGGTTGAGATGCCAATGCTACGGTGGAAGAGGATGGTGAGGTTAGGGTTGAGATTTTAGCACCGTCGTCAAACAACCTGCTGCAACTAAGAGATGATACTACAGAGGAGGAAGAAGATGGGATTAGGGTTTGGGATTCAGTAGAAACAAGAGAAATGTGAATTACATACTATGAGAAGTAATGGGGTTATATAAATACCAACAATTGAGGAGGAAGGAAGCTTGACGCGAGGAAGTGCTATGGCTCACTACGGTTGAGGGTGCGACGGGTCGGAGAAGATGAAGGTTTGTGGTGGCTCTAGGCACATCAGAGAAGATGAAAAAAGGGAATACCCAAGTTATCGACGCATATAAAAGTCGAGTGTGTCCAATTCTCTTGAACACGTTGTAAAAGTTATCTCCATCTCGACATTTAGCAAATGTCCATTCAACCAATATTAAAATGGACGTTTGAAAAAAGATAAACGTCGAATATTCTGTTTTTTTGTAGTGAATAATGCCATTACATATATTTTTGACAACTCATGATATAGTGATATAGATTCTAAGAGTAGCATCACTATGGACTCATTTTGTTATCGTTCTTATCAACCTAAATGTGTTTGTATCCGATTAAAGTTATTTCATACTAATTCTAAAAATGTTCATAAACTCAACAGTAGTGTGACTAATAATGTTCATAAACTCATCACTATCGGAATGGAATCTCATCCATTACATTTATCCCATATTACTCTATACCAGTAGGCAGATGTATTTATAAACAAGCTTAGTGGTTTAATAGTTGAGCAGTGTGACTCGAAGGACATGTCTAAATTTCCCTTCCTTGTATTTACCTGCTCGAAAAAGGTAACATATGCATTTACAAATAAACTCAACATTAGTGTTAAGAAATTAAGAAACCTCTTTAGCTGACATTGTTGCAAGCCTTGAAGAAGGAATAGCCATTCGGGCCGAGTTTTCAAGATAGAGAAGAGACATCACATCTTCTGGCATCACGGGAACGATCATTACTTGGCATAACAAATTTTATTTGAGAAACACTGAACGGAGTACTCTAGCCTCTGATGATACTATTATAGTACATCATTTAGTTCTAGTGGAGACTGATGATCAGCTATTTTTCTCTCGTCTAATGTCTATACCATGGAAGAAAGCTAGAGCTGCCCTCGGAGGGAAGAAAGCCATAGATCACGCCATTCAAGGTATGGATTTTTATCCAGTAGACTCTATAATCTTTGTTAATTACCTCTACAATCTTTGAAACATCCTAATTCCTCTCTCGACCTCGTAAACTTGCTAACCCTTACCCCCACAGACCCGGTGGTTAACCCCCATCAATTTATCCGTTAAAACTGTGACCGGATTCCGTTAGGGATTTTTGCACCCAAACCCCCCTCCGCCGGCAACGTCGTCCCCGAGCAGTCCCGTGCCCCAGCCCCCCCGCCCCGCTGGCTGAAGCCCTGGCCTCCCCTCCGCTGCTCCCCGCCTGCGCCGCCAGAGGCCCCCCCTCCCCCCCCCCCCCCCCCCCCCCCCCCCGCATGAATCGATGTCGCTCGAAGCCCTGCCTCGACTCGGATGGTTGCCTCCCTCGATCCAGGCCCCCCTGCTCGAACCACCCTCGAGCCCTTCTCCAGACCCAAGCCCCCCGCTTGAACCGTCGCTCGAAGTGGCCCTTTTCCTGTCTCACCCCGCTCGAGCCCCCTGATGATCGCGAAATCCACCTCTTTAATAATCGTGAATTGTAGTATAGGAAGTGAATTTCGGTCGTCAAAATACCACAATCTTTGAATGTTGTGGATTATTTTTTTTGGTAAGTTTACCAAGGTCGAACACAAGGAACGGTGATTTTTAGTTGCTTGGTTTTTAATCAAATTAAATAATTAATTAATGCTTGATTAACTTCTGTGTTTGCAAAAATATACAATGCAATAATGGAAATGCTATGCAAGGAAAGTAAACAGAGTTTATGCTCCGGATCTGTGATTTAGTGATATTTAATCCAAACAAGATAAATAAATCCTCAAAATATATCACAGATCAAAAAGAAATTCAAAATGTAATCTATCCAATCAAATCCAAGTTGCAAGGAGGTATTGAATTATCCTGTCAAGACTCCTTGTAATTCGCTCCTCAAAAGCACAATTTAAGCAAAGGAGTGATAAGGAAATTAATTAACTTCTTCTTCCTCGATCTAGCCTCCTGCACAGGTTAATTTATTAAACCACAACGATATCGAGAGGTTGATAAAACTAAAATCCTCAATAGAACTCCTGCAAGAGAAATCATCAATCTTTCAAGGTAATTGTGGCACAGATATGTCGAACTAAGCATGCATATGTCAACAGATGTACTCAATAATAATGATCAATACACAGCCTCAAATCTGTCCTCAAATTATGCTAAATGGTAGAGCATGAAAAGAGCTTCGAAACGGCATATTATACGCTAAAATCGGAGTCCAAATGGAGAAGATATGCTAAAATGAAGGTTCAGGGACTAAAATGTAAATAAAATAAAGTTTTTAGCTTCAATTAGGTCCCTAGAGGGGCTTATCTGTTATTTCATAAATCCGGAGGGGCTTTTCTGCAATTTTTCCTTGGCGGGGGTATTCCTGTAGTTTCTGGAACCTTCGGGGACCTGGTTGCAAATTACCCCCGAAGCACGTGACTTGCACGTGCGCAGGAGGCTTGGTGGCGTAACCTGAAGCTTGGAGGCCCCGTGGCTGAGGCTCGGAACCCCAAGCCTGAGGTTCGAGCGGCGGAGCTCAGGCTCGAATGCCTGAGCCTACGTGGCGGCGAATGGTGCTTCGGGGGCCCCGAGCCTCGAGGCTTGGGCCGAGGCTCGGGGGGGCGGACGTGGCTGATTCTTGGTCGTTGGATCAAGGGCTATTAGCCCTGATCTAACGGCGCCTGGGCGTGCTGATTGAGGGCGGGGCGGCCGAAGGAGCTCGGGCAAGGCCGAGCGACGAGGGCGAAGGTGCGGAGGCCGGGCGGCGATGCCGCGCGAAGGCCGAGGAGGGGCGAGGCGAAGGTGCAGCCCCTGGGCGGAGGCGGCGACGGTGGCGATTGGATCGAAGCGGCTGAGCAGTGGCTGAGAGGTTGCGCTGCGTGAGGCGGAGGGGCACCGCGCGGGTGGCGACACGGTGGCGCTCGGCCGACGGTGCCTAGACCGGTCGACACACGACCGACAGCTCTGATCTTCACGGCGGAGCGGCGATGGAAGCTCGGCTGGCGTGGCTCGAGTCGCGGGATCCTGCAACGTTAGTTCTAACAACAAAGACGGGGCTGACGATGATAGTTAGCTTAGGTGGGTTTGGTGGCGCGGGGTCCAGGCCAGGGCGAGGCCGGAGCTGACGTCGGAGACGAAGAAGAAGGAAAGGACGCCTGGGGAGTACCTGGCGTGGCTCGAGTCGCGGGAGGGCGACGAGCTCGGCAGCTTGCTGCAACAGGACTTCTTGAAGTCCTGGATCTCACCAAGATCGTGGCCGCTGTCACCGGCGAGAGGGTGGATCGGTTTTGGAGCCGGCGAGGAGGTGTTTTTATAGGGAGCTGGTCACGGCCGTTACGAGAGGAGGCGGAGTAACGGCCGGCGAGGAGGTGGCTGTCATGGCGGGGTCGGTTAGAAAGGGGGAGAACGGCAAGGAGAGGGGGGCGGCTTTGGCAACGGCTGGAGGAAGGGGACGGGGGTCACGTGCTAGGCACGTGACCCAGGTGTGGCCAGGAGAGAGAGAAAGAGTGGGGTGCCACGTGGCACGCCCAGGGGCTGCCACGTGGCACCCCAAAAAAATTCAACTTTAATGAAGGAGAAGAAGGAGAAGGAAACCTCGGATCAAAAAATTTCCTTCACGAAAGTTGCTCGTCTCGACGAGATCTACAACTTTCGTGAAGGACCCGGGAGCAAAAGAGGTCACCTGTGAGAAATGGTATTTTTTGTGGCTTTCCATGTGTACGAAAAACCGCATTTTTGAGATTTGTAATTTTTTTTTGGTGGTTTTAAAGGGAATAAAAAATCTAGAAAAAATACGATAAATAAGAAGAAAATTATTTACACATTAATCTAATTTTTTTGTATTTTTAAAGGATAAGGAATTAGGAAAATAAAATAAAAGTAAGAAACAGACAACTTTTGTACAGACCGACAACGGACACTCGGACTTGGTCAGTTTCTTTGATTTCAGTTTTGATCTGGATTTGGATTTTCACGTCGTTTAATAAAACTTTCATCAAAGAACATAAATGAAAAAGAAACAAAATTAAAAGAGTTAATTAAGCACATAAAATTGCAGGTCAAAATTAGCAAGAAGTTAAAATGCGCAAAAGAGGCCCAAAACCCAACTTTCACATATGAGCTCCGAATTTTATGAAATTGGTCTTGTTTTGAAGGTATTTGAAAATGGAGTACTTTAAAAGTGAGTAGACCAAAATCGGACACTGTATGTGGGAGATATGCTCGTTTTAGTCCGTCAGATGTGAAATTTGACTTTGGGATTATTTGACACTTATTGAGGTTAGTAATTTTTTTGTATTTTTTATTTAATAAGATTAGTGATATCTACACAAAGGAGGTGATTTGGGGTCAATCGGAGTTAGGATGAATTAACTAAAAATGTGAGAAGTTAGCGGCTTTTTGGGCTAATTTACACAAGGGATTTTTAATGCAATTTATGCATGATGAAATGCAGATATTATTTACACAAGTATGATGGTTAATAATGCTCTATTAATGATTAAATGCAAGTGGATGATGGGGGACAGAGCCTAAATGACCAATTTTAGCATGATGAATACGAGATTCATCATACCCCTATACTTAGACCATGCTCGTCCCCGAGCATGAATGAATGACTTAGTTGAATACATCCCTGACTGTGTAAGTGAATTTTCAAGGCTTAATTCAGATAAGACCCTTAATTTGAGTGATCCTAAAATTCTGAGCTCACCCAAGCTTTAATCAAAAGGAACCCAACTTCTCTAATTTTCAGACTCTCTTTTTGTACATATAGTATAAGGATATGATTTTAAGTGTACTGCATTTCATGAGAGTCGAGTCGGGGCATCACTCAAAGTTCCAGTCCCAAAGATCCTCCTCTAGACCTAATCCTCAACACTAGAGAATAAGTCTATTCTTGCTTCAGTCAACCGTCTCATTAGTTTGTCAGACTTGAAAGTGTATATGGACGGCCAGTTGATGAAGGGCATAGGATTGTGTCTAATTTTCTCTCCCTTACATTGGAACAAGGTGCCTCTCAAGTGCCTTATTACTCAACACAAGTATATTTTTGTTTTGTTGATCAATGTGTCCGTCAAGAGAATTTGGAGTCGTCTGCACTTGTTTTTCTGGGAGTACACCGGGGTGTGTCTCTTTTGAGTATCTAAGATACCTTCGACACCCAGACTTGTATCGCTTACGATGCAGAGCCCTTTTATGGTGTCAGCCCGACTCCTTGGTCCTAATTAGCGCTTGGTCCAAGTGGACACTTTGAAAATATTTGGGAGCGCTCGCCATTGGTGGAAGCTCATTTAGAATTTGACTTTGGATGATAGAGCTTTTCTTTGACATTTTTTTTTTCGGCTAGCTCCACTGCTTTTACCAAAAGTTGGCGCACACTGATCAACAATTTTCCTTAAGTTTCATCACACCCTGGCACTTAGTCAATATCAAAAAGATAGCATATGAATCTTGTTCACATACTGGCTAGTGTTTTGCTGACACTCAGGTTTTCTGAAGCCTTCATTAACTTTATCCCATCCTTGAATATCATCAGATCGGGTCTAAACTCAAATCTCTAGTCCTAGTTCCTCAAGTGATATCTCAACTTGTCTCATCAATCATGCAGTTGTGGAAGTGATTGTGCTGATCATATTCTTTTTGAATGCTAGAGATGAAGAGTGCAATATAGCGCTCAAATCTTTCAAACTAGGGAAGTGTGGATTATTAAGTTCTAAAAACCCTAATGACTAAGGCAGGCTAACTCAGAATCTCAAGATTTCAGAAATCAAGTGTCCTCAAAAATCCTCAAGCCTTGAGTGATAGTGAATGTGTCAGGAATATATCAACCAAGGAATGCATGAAATGCGTGATGAAATGCAAGACCATGAGTGATGATTTTTTTTTAATGCAAATTTTTTTTTGATTTTTTTTTTTGGAAAACAGGTATTATACACACTAATCGTACCCACCCCCGATGTTAGATAAAAACGATTAAAGTACGAGCTATGGATAAAGTAGATAAAATATATACAAACACACCCCCCTATACTTAGCTTGTGCTATGTCCTCATGGCACAAAGTGAAATGTTGACATAGCTCGTACCAAATATAGAAGGATTAAAAACAAAAGAAGAGAAGTGATGTATAAACAATGGATGCGGTCCCCCTATACTTAGGCTCAGGTCAGCCTAAGTATAATCGGTTAATTACAGAAGGGGAACCGGGAAGAATTTCGGATGTACAAGAGAGTGTAAGTTCCGGAGAGGTGTGTTGTCTGGGCAGATCAAATTTTTCATCAAAACCTATGCCCTGAGTGAAGGAGATCTGTTCAACTTGTACTAATAGCTCATTGGATTCGACAAAATGTTTAAGTAGCTGACCGTTGACTATAGATGTTTGCGTGCTATCTGCGGTCTGTGAGATCTCAACACTCCCATTATTGTGTACCTCTCTTACAATGAAGGGTCCCGTCCACTTTGATTTTAATTTTCCTTGGAAAATTTTCAACTTGGCGTTAAATAGCCAAACTTTCTGCCCTGGGACAAAGATCTTTGTTCGAATGTTCCTGTCATGCCATCTCTTTACTTTTTCCTTGTAGATGGTGCTGTTTTCGTAAGCATGATTCGGATTTCAGACAGTTCATTCAAATTCATGTCTCGATTCTTCTTTCCTTGGTGACAGTTCCAATTAATCTTTTTGATTGCCCATTCTGATTTGTGGACGAGCTCTGCGGGCAAATGGCATGGTTTTCCATATACCATTCTAAACGGGGAGGTGCCCAATGGGGTCTTATAAGCCGTCCGGTAAGCCCACAGAACTTGGTCCAGGAGTTGGGACCAGTTCTTCCTGTCAGGGCGAACGAGCTTCTGTAAAATTCCTTTAACCTCCCTGTTTGACACCTCCGCCATGCCATTGGATTGTGGGTGGTAAGGAGTAGCGACACGGTGCTCGATGCCGTATTCCTTAGTCAACTTCTTCACCTCCCGGTTGACAAAGTGGCTTCCCCCATCAGATATTAAAACTTTTGGAATTCCAAACCTCGAAATAATATGATCTTTCAAAAACTTGCAAACAGTTTTGCTATCTGCAGCTCGAGTAGGGATAGCCTCCACCCATCTAGACAAATAATCTACTGCGAGAAGAATATATTCAAATCCTTGACTATTAGGGAATGGGCCCATAAAGTCAATGCCCCATGCATCGAAAACGTCACAGATGATCACTGGTTGCATAGGCATGGCATCTTTGGAACCAATGGTTCCTCCCATTCGCTGACAGACGGGGCACGACCTCACAAAATTGTAAGCATCCTTAAACAAGGTCGGCCAGTAAAATCCACATTGCAATATCTTCTCAGCAGTCCTCTTCCCAGAATGATGTCCTCCTGCCTCCAAGGTGTGGCATAGATTGAGGATACTTTGATATTCCTCTTGAGGAATACATCTTCGCCATATGCAATCTGGTCCTTCAAAGAAAAGGAAAGGATCTTCCCAATGATAGTGCCTCGCTTCCGATATGAGACGATCGATTTTGTTTCTGGGCCAACCTTGAGGAACTTCATTGGTGACGAGATAATTTACCGTGTCTGCATACCAAGGGAGCGAGTCAATAGCAGAAATTGACTCGTCTGGGAAGGTTTCACGGATGGATTCAGATTCCGGAATTTTGTTATGTTCAATCCGTGATAAATGATCAGCCACGACATTCTTAACACCAGGTTTGTCCTTAATCTCCAAATCGAATTCTTGAAGCAATAGAATCCATCTCAGAAGTCGTGCTTTTGCGTCCTTTTTGGCCATTAAATAACGAATGGCAGAATGGTCTGTGTAAACTGTCACCTTAGATCCTAGAAGTATTGATCGAAATTTTTCCAAGGCAAAAACTACAGCAAGCATCTCTTTTTCGGTCACAGTGTAATTTTTCTGAGCAGTGTCTAAAACTTTGCTTGCGTAGTGAATAGCATACGGAATTCCATCTTTTCGTTGTCCTAATACAGCCCCTACAGCGAAATCAGATGCGTCTGTCATGATCTCGAAGGGAAGAGACCAGTCGGGAGCTTGTAGGACAGGTGTCTCAATGATCCTTTTCTTGAGTAATTCGAAGGCTTCTAGACACTTATGATCTACCAGGAATTCAGTGTCTTTCCCGAGAAGGTCTGTTAACGGTCGGGCAATTTTTGAAAAGTCTTTGATAAATCTCCTGTAAAATCCGACATGCCCTAGAAAAGACCGTACTTGTTTCACATTTGTAGGTGGCTCAAGCTTTTTGATCACATCAACTTTGGCAGGGTCAACCTCCATTCCCTTCTTGGAGATGACATGCCCTAGTACAATGCCCTCTTTTACCATGAAATGGCTTTTTTCCCAAGAGAGCACCAGATTCACTTCTTTGCACTTTTGGAGGACTCGATCCAGGTGCGCTAGACAATCATCGAATGAATCACCGTGGACCGAGAAGTCATCCATGAAGACTTCCAGGAAATCCCCAACCATGTCGGCAAAAATTGCAATCATGCATCGTTGAAAGGTGCCGGGGGCATTGCAAAGACCAAAGGGCATTCGCTTGAATGCGTATGTGCCGAAGGGGCATGTGAAAGTAGTCTTTTCCTGGTCCTCGGGGCGATGGCTACCTGATTGTAGCCCGAGTACCCGTCTAAGAAACAGAAGTATTCTCTCCCTGCCAATCTCTCTAGGATTTGATCAATAAAAGGCAGCGGAAAGTGATCCTTCTTTGTTGCGGCATTCAGGCGCCTGTAATCCACACAGACACGCCACGACGTAGGTACCCGTGTCGTAATCTCTTCTCCCTCCTCATTGGTGATAATCTGTAGTCCTGACTTTTTCGGGACCACATGCAAAGGTGAAACCCATTTGGAGTCGGGGATGGGATATATGAACCCAGCTTTACACCATTTTTCGATCTCAGTCTTAACCACTTCCCGTAAGTTTGGATTCAATCTACGTTGGCATTCACGGGAGGGTTTAGCATTATCTTCCAAGTAAATATGGTGTGAGCACAGGGCTGGGTTAATCCCTGGAAGATCAGACAATCTCCAGCCTATAGCCTTGCGGTTTTTCTCCAAAACATTAAGCAGGCGGATCTCCTGCTCTTCGGTCAGTTGTGAGCTGATAATGACCGGAAATTGTCCTTTTTGTCCTGCAAGGAAGGCATACTTAAGTGTAGGGGGCAATGGTTTGAGTTCAGGTAAGTCAATGATGTTTCTTGAATCTGGTTCTGTCTGTGATGTTTGTTTTTGTGATGTGGACGCTTGTAGTGTATCAATGTTGACCACCATCATGGTTGTATCAGGGATCGGATCGCTAATGATGGAATGAGGTGTGGCAATCGCCGCGTCCGATCGGTGTACCTTACTCAAGGATTGTCCATAAGGAGAATGGACTGACAGGTCGAGAGTGGCCTCTGAGTCTCCAAGAGTATAGGTAGATGCATGGATGAGCTGGCAGACTAAGTCATCAACAATATCCTCACCAGATGAGGTGGATTCTATCATTGCGGCTGAGTTTTGTCCAGTTGTTGGTTCTGTAAATTCAGTCTCAGTTTCTGATTTTTCAGACTCGATGCTCGACTCAGTGTCAGGTCTTTGGAACCTAGTTTGCTGCATTTTAAGTTCAACTTTCCCGAACTGGATTCTCCCTGATGTATAATCAAATATAGCTCCTGCGGTCCTAAGGAAGGGTCGCCCTAGTATCATCTGGGAATCTTTCCAATTTCTAGGGACATCCATGTCAAGAATTGTAAAATCTACTGGGTAGTTTTGTCCCTCTATGTTGATGACAATGTTTCGAATCTCGCCCCTAGGTCTCTTAGTTGAGGTGTCTGCGAATTGAAGTACGGCTGTTGATTGCTTAAGAGGACCTAGATTGAGATGCTCATATAGGGTTGTGGGCATGAGATTGATGGATGATCCATTGTCTAACAATGTTCTTGCAAACTTGATTTCGTTGATGTAGCTAGTGACGAAGTGAGCACCCATGTCTCTTTTCTTTCTTGGCAGCTCATTTTTTATAAGACGAGATGTGGCTACTGAGAGTATGTGTTTCTTTGTTCGGCTAGGATTTTGTTTGCTGGCCCTAGTTGGTGTGCATCTCACCTTAAGGTATTTCCGAAAAGCCGAATCTCTTTCTATCATCTCGTCCAAGGACAGAGTGACCTTAATATTTTCCTTGCATATTCGGGCCATCTCATCATCATTTTTTTGGTTTTTTATGTTTTTCTTCTTCCCTGCCGTAAGAGCACGAGGGAAAGGAACAGATTTGTTGTGATCAACATCATCACTTTTATTGAATGAAAAAGTTCGTACAGGACTCTGTCTCGGACTAAAAACAGGGAAACATGGTGGCACTTCTTTGTCTGACTCAGACTCAGACTCTCCATTATATCCGGGTGGTGTGGGTGGGATTTGTTCTTTCTCCTCCTGTCTTCCTTTGTCAATTCCCCCAGGGTTGTGTGAATTGGTGGACACTGGGGCTATGTGATGAATCCACGTTTCATCATCTTTATTCTATCATTTTGGCCTTAAAAACCCTAGTAAATGCGTGTAAATAGGCGTAATTCATGCATTTTAGCATTCATGTATATATGTGTAAATATTGTATAAAATGCGGTTTTTAAAGCCAAAATAATAGAATAAAGAAAAGAAAAGAAAAAGAATAAAATATTGTAAATATTTTATGACCCGAAACCCCGAGACCTAGGCATCTTGATGAATAGGTCGACAAGGAATAAAGTAGGGGGAGATAAGGGCCAAAATACAGATAAAATACCTATACATTATATTCATTCTTTATTCATTTTGGGACCTATTTTTGGTTCCACTTTTTATTCTTCAAATAAAGAAACTTTGTACATGAAAGTTGTAGATAATTTTATAAAGAAAAATACAAAATTGATTTCATAGAAAAATAATGTACAGATAAAAAGTTATGGTCTTGAATAAAAATCCAGAATGCCAACTTCCCAGACCCGTATCTCACAAATAAAAACTCCAAATGCAGCGTACTCACCTTTAATTGTATATAGAAGAAAATAATCTAATTAATGGTGGTGGTTTCGCATTTGGCGGAGCTACGGTTTGAAAGTTGACTTTTGGACCCCTATTGTATACTTGTACATATTAAAATATTCAATTTATCATTTAGTTATTATTTTTATAATTTTATATTTTTATAATGTTGTAAATAATACTTATAATAATTATGTGCATTAAAATCAGAATAAAAACATAAATAAAATACAAATAAAAATACTTGTATATATTCAATACATAGGTATTATACATACACCTATACCAATATTAAACATACTTGTATTTTATTTAATATACAAAATATATCAGAAAATTAAAATAAAAATATATTTGTGCATATAAAAGTATTTTATAATTTTAGAAAATAAAAACCAAAATAAAATAAATTAAAAATACCTAAATAAAAATAAAATACTTAAATACATAGATATAGATACCTATAAGGGTATAAATGCAAACTTGTAAAAATACACTTCCTAAAAATAAATAAAAATCATAATAAAATAATTTATAAAAAAATAAACATTTTTTATTTTATAACTAAAAATCAATAAAATCATTTCCTATTTTTAAATGAATTAATAAAATCTTTTTTGCAGGTTTTTCCTGGTTGGTCCACGTGGACCAACCAGGAGGCTCTGACAGTTGACCTCGGGTCAACTGTCTGAGCCAGCTCCTGCAGCGGGTCAGAATGCTTTTTCTTGATTTTCGCGGCTTTTTGGAGGGCGATCCTTTCACCATTTGAGGTCGGCCTCTTCACGAGATTCGTAGACCTTCATGTGGTCTATCACGCCCAAACGTTTTTTCGAGGATTGGACCGCGGATACGCTCGGTCCACCTCGTTGAAAGTGCCTCGACCACCATCTTTCAAAAGGGACCCAAAAAGTCCCATTTCATTTGGATCCCTCTTCCACCACCGAAACTCTAACCTAAGTCCTTGCAGATACTCCTGGTGACAGCAGGAGGTCGTCGGGCTTCTCGTTAGACCAAGGCGGCGTCGAATCGAGGCGAATCCCCTCGCTGGAGTTCTCGCCGGAGAACACGCACGGGTGAGGTTTCTTCTTCCCTTTTCTCTTCTTGTTCCAGTTGTTTTTCTGTAAGCAACATCATAGTGGTACCCCCGTTGTCAAACCTTGATCTACAAACCATCCTCGCACCCGAATCAATAGCGGCCGGCATCGAATCTCGCCGGCCGTCTTCCCCATACATCCACACCCTTGAGAGAGGTTCCACGAGGTTGGGGCACTTTACCCCCAACCTCTTCACCGTTTTTCTTGCAGGATCCTAGCGCCGACGCGCCACCATTCCCGAGGCACCGCGAGGCTCGCCGGAGGAGGAGGAGGCCGTCGCTCGCGCCGCCGCCCGCGCTCCTGGAAGCCCAGCCGCGCCCCCTGTGTTTGAAGAGAACGAAGGGAAAGGGGGGGGGGGCTACAGCCACCGTCGATCCTTCCCCCCCCTTCTCGATCCAGGCCGTCCACTGATTGAGGGGAGATCAACCGTTCGTCTCCCCACATCCACGCGCATCCACGCATGCCACGTGGATAAGTGGGGAGATTTGCGCTCAAGCACCTACGACTTCACACTATTGCTGAGTAATTTACGGACTTATCTCTGCTGTTTGAAATTTTTGTGACATTTACAGACTACCCCCCCTCACTTCTGTAATACTATAAGTTAGACCCCGCCAGGACGCTTGCGCGTCACGTGAGCTTAGGAGATTTTGATTTGACGCCCCTGCGGCTCTGGTTTTTGTTGTTAGGCCCAAAAACTTTTTGTCTCAGTTCAATTATTGTGGGTAAATTGCTAGCTTGTTCTCATAACTTTGCATATTTGCGTAAACGTCCCTGCCAGTTCCCTTAATTTGTGTTTGTTTGTCTATTTATTTAACGCATCATTGCAACTCCAAAAATTCTACAAATTTGGACTTAAGCATCTGAGGACTTGTACTTCCACGCCATCCAATTAGATTTTGATTTTATTTTATTTTTATATTTATTAAAAATCAAAAACATCTCTTTTCAGCACTGTTTGCATTAGAAAATCACTAAAAAATATAAAAACACTCTAGAAAAATTTCAAAAAAATATATTTTGTGTATTTTAGTTTGTTTTAACTCCCAGCCAAAAATCATTAAAAATCTCATAAGAAAAACACTAAAAATTTAAAAACACTCAAAAACTTCAAAAAAATATAAAAAATAGTAGAAAAATCCAAAAATAGCAAACTCAGTTCCTGTTTGTTCTTTATTTTGTCCTTTTTAATGGAAAAATAGTGTGAAAAATTTTGCTTGCTGTTTGTTAATTTTAACTTGCATTTTTGTCACAGCCAGCCCTATTTCCACTGTTTAGCCCTATTTCAGTAATTAAAAATACCAAAAACACCTAGAAAAATCCCCAAAAATCACAAAAACAGTAGAAAACCCTAAAAATACCAAAAACATTTTATTTCTGAATTTTTGAGTATTTTTTGTGCATTTTTATAAATGTTTTAGTTTGTCTTTTATTACTTTGCCTTTACTTTCCAATATTGAAAAAGAATAAAAAAAATATAAAATATAAAATATAAAAATCAGTAAATTAAAAACCAAAATACAAAAATATAAAATTAAAAATTAAATAAAAAATATAAAAATAAAAAACCCACAAAAAATTCTAGATTGGCTAAGTTGCTTGTTAGATTCAGGTTTGGACTTTTATCCGTGCTCTACACCTTTGCTCCTTGTGTTCGACCCCTACTTGCTTGCCATTGTACATCTTTAGTAGGGTATAATAAATTTTAACCCTTGCTATCCATTCTCTGATTGATTGTGTGGGTTAATTGTTGAAGACCGAGGAAGTTTGAGCAGTCGCATCAGCGACAGTGAGTCTGACTTGTCAGACCGCTATTTAGCGGCTCTCGCTCTCTCGCTTTTCAAATGGCGCCGTTGCCGGGGAGCATCGGCTTGTAGAGTACCTTTGGGTCTTTCTAGTCACTTAGCCATTTTTGCTTACTTGTATTTTGTATATTATTTATTTTGAACTGTCTGACATCTCTTTTGTTTTCTTGCGAGGGACCTCCGACCGAGGAGGATCGCCTAGGGGATCCTGAGCAGCCTTGGGAGGAGGAGTCGGCTATTCTACCCTAGCCGGCAGGAGAGAGCAGGAGGACTAGAGAGAGAGAGAGTGTGTTGCTTTATTTTTGTGAGAGAGAGTTGTTGATAATTTGTAATAATACAGGACTTGAACTCTTGGACACTTCGGGCCTAACTTCCGGGTGTTTGTTCACCCGGGGGCTCACCGCAGTTTTGACGAGTTTTTATCGCTGTCATTTTCCGGTTTTGTTTTCATTTTTTCACTTTCTTTTGTGGATTGAGCTCTTAGTTTTAGGTCCTGCTTGATTCGATTAGGATAGGTCCAAACACCTAATTATCTTTGCATGCTCCTATAGATTCGTATTTGGACTTAGACTAATTAAATAGTTAGCTAGTAGCTTCCGATCCACGCGCCGCGAGCTCACACCCGAACAAGCGCTTTCTCCTACTCCAAATGTGTTGGGCAGAGGAGGGGTGAGCCAAGACCGGACACTCGGATTGGGAATTATTAGCTAGCTTGTGGTTCTTCACGCTAGCAGTTGCCTGTTCTAGGACGATTTCCGCATTGCATAACCGGCATATAGATTAGGTTTATAAATTTCTGCCTTGCATCCCGCATGGAGAGAGCTGGGATTCACTGTAAGTCTTCTCACTTTGCATTCATCATATAGGCACAAAGGTGAGATTTCCATCTTGGTGCCGACTTGCATTGGCTTTTCCCGACTCTTTTCTCCCTCTGATTTTGGATACATTAGGATAAAGAAAAAACAAAATCGTTAGGCGCTTGTTTGAAACTACTCAAAAGAAGCGATAACACAAAAAAATTAAAAAAGGGACTGCTAAGAAAACTTTGACCTAAATAAAAATTGGTAATTGGACTCATTGATTGGGGAGAGTAACACCCTCATTTGTTTTCAGGTTGCATGGGAAGGTCTCCTTCCAAGTGAGTTGAGCGTTCGTAAGGATTAGAGCCCAAAACCCAACTTGTGGCTGCCTTGTGTATCGCCTGGATTTCCGAAGTATTGGCGCTACTATCGTACGTAGTCGAGTAGGGCTTGGTCGCCAGTGGTGACTCACTATTGTGTGAGCACCGACCTTGTCCGAAGTACCGAGCATAGGCCACGCCTTCACGGGGGGTGTCTGTCTCACCGGCTGCGTCCGAGTAGGATCTTGCACGCTCACGGGTGATTCCGTTGCGAGCGAGATCCGAAGTATCGGTTTCGCCTATCGGCTTCCTCCCTCTATTTCTTTGGCTGAGTAGGGATCCAGGAAGGGTTACAAGGACCTTAAAAAGCGCAAGTTACAGGTTACACAGGAGGAGGACAAGTACGGGAATACTTTTCCGGCAGTACTCTCGCTCCTATAGGCGTAGCGCTCTAAGGACTCGTTGAAAGATAAATTCCTGAAAACAAGATAAAAATTACAAAGATAAAAGCCGAACCTTCACGGCTTCACGTGTTGAGTTGGTGAACTCCCTTGTCTTGTGTTTGATTGCTAATCATATTTAGGTCAAGATCAAAAACCCCGCGCCGTTGCGCAATTTTGTTTTCCCTCCAGTTGACCCTCGCTCATTGTGAGCCTTCTACTGTTTTACATTCCTTTTTGTTCCTTGTTGACCCCCGTATCTTTCATCCACATCGATCTTCCTCTTGATCTTCGAGATGGCGACGAATGGACAGTTTAGTCGAGGCTCTGTCGACACCCACATCGGCTCCATTCGTTCACCCTCTCCAATAATTCAGGGCGATTCCCGAGGCACCGGTTCAAACCCTATGAACCGACCTCCAGACTCCCTGCCTTCTTCAATAAACCGGGACCACTCTCGTCCCGAACTTTGTCCGTTTTGGATGGCCATTGATTTTACTCCTTACACATCGCCATCCTTAACAAAGTTCTGTGTCGACCTTGACACAGATCGCATCTCTCTATCTGGTGCTGCAATTCAGATTGATCGGGGCATTCTACCATGTGCAGACTCAGAGCTCGATCCAGTCAACCAAGCAGAGACAGAAATGGCAGGAGGAAGGGGAAAAGGACCACAGCCTCAGCAGGAGCCCGAAGACCATGCCGCAGAAGGACAATACACTACGCAGGGCGAGGTCAACAGTCAACTGCTGGCTTCCATTCAAGCCATTCAGCAGCAGCTGACTAACCAAGCCCTGGCCCAGACCGCCTTCCAGGACATGCTGAATGATCTGAGAAGAAGGGCCGATGCGAGAGACGGCCGACGGGAGGACGATCCCAATTTCGAGGAAGTCAATGATGAGTTCTCAGTGGGACCTGACTTTGAAGCAGCAGAAGAAGATCCACCGCAGCCCAAGCCCACACTCAAGCAGACATACAATCCAGGAGCGGGGCGCATCACTGAGTGGATTCAAATTCCACGAATGCATGCTCACTTCGAGCTTAAGCCACAGTTTCTGTCATTGCTTCCCACTTTTCATGGAAACACCACTGAGGAGCCATATATTTTCCTCAAGAAGTTCAACCGCATCTGCTCCACCGCTCACTACCCCGGAGTTCCCCTGGATGTGATCAAGATGACCGCATTCTCATTCAGCCTTCAAGACAAGGCCCTTTATTGGGTCGATCATCTCGGGAAGGTCGTCACCACCTGGGAGGAACTAAAATCTGCTTTCCTCCACAAATTCTATCCTCTGGGGAGATTAAACCAGATGCGTGCCCGGATCTCCAGTTTCTGCCAGCAGCCCCACGAGACGATCCATGAAGCGTGGGAGAGATTCAAGGATCTCCAGGAGAAGTGCCCCCACCATGAAATACCCAAGACCAGTCTCGTGCAACACTTCTTTGGGGGGCTATCATTTGAGAGCCAAAAGCTCGTGGATGCAGCTTGCGGCGGTTCACATTTTAATAAGGACGAGGATGTCGTATGGAACGTTTTTGAAGAAATGGCTGAGGGAGAAGCAGCCCAATCCTCATCCCGGGTATACATGAAACCACCAACCGCCATCAGCAAGCCAGTTAACATAGCTTCTCACACTGAGGACAAAGATGAAAGCTCCAACCTGAGTATCATCGGGAGCCACTTGTCCAAAGTGGACATCATTGAGAAGAGGTCGCAGGACCTCGAAAAACTGGCAGTTATAGAGAAGAGGACCCAAGGTCTGGAGAAGCTCGACCAGATTTCCCAGCAGCTGGAGCAGCTCGTCCGAGCACTGAATGCAAACATGTGCAACGCTGTGTCCACCTCTGCCGAGCCGAACGCTGAGAAGAAGGAGCCTACAATGCAGCAAAATCCTCAGCCGACTCCACCGCAGCCCCAGCCAGTCCAGCACGTATACTACGTGCAGGTCCCGGAGCAGCAACCGCAGCCTCAGGCACAGATGGTTGTATATCAACCAGAGCACCAGCCCGCGTACTCTGAGCAGTTCTCTCCACCCCCGCCGCTGATCCAGGAGATCAATGGCGTCTGGAACAACGAAGCGCAGCTGACCCGTCCTCAGGGACACCCTCAGGGTCAGAACATGGGCAACAGGCCCTTCCAGCAGCCACACCAGGGTGGAAGACCATTCCAGCAGCCCTACCAGTACCAGCCTCCCTCACATGGAAACACGTGGAGGCAGAATTACCAACATGGGCCTCAGCAGTCCGGGTATCGTGGACAAGGATATCACCAGCAACCGGCTGCACAATACAACCAACACCCGTCACAGTACTCCTCAAACCCCCCTCCTCAACAATTCACACAAGGATACCAGTCACAATCTCAACCGCCATACCCGCAGTCTAGACCCCAGCTGGGGGAATCTTCTGAGATTGTGCCGGTCAATCCGGCCCTGGCCTGTTTGGAACAGTTGATGAAGAATATGGCCGAGATGACCCAGAAGATCGACGACCTGACGGCAACCAAAACCGTCATACCAGCCCAGGTCGAAGCCAATCCTAACAATTTCCGACGCAAGGAGCAGGTAGCCGGCAGTGTCCAACCCGAATCAGGTGAACTTAATTGTTTTTTATCTAACGCTGTTACTCTCAGGAGCGGTAGGACACTCCAGCCATCGGCGACGGCGAAAGGAAAGCACATTGCATCTGACGGGGAGTCGTCAGCCCAGCCAACACTAGGGCCAGCAAGCATTTTGGGAGCAGCACCAGCATTCAGAAAATCACAAAAAAATGAAGAAAACAGAAAAACACAAAAAGATAGCAGAAACCTCGGTGGAGACCGGCCAGCATTGGAGACGCCTGCACCCGCATCACAGTCAGCTCCTGACAGGAGGAGCACCGCACCTGCAGCGAGTCCAACGCCAGCTCCCGAAGCTGAGCCTGTCCTTTTTGGTCCACAAATTGTAGATGAATCCATTCCTTTTTGTCATCTACCTGTAAACAACAACACGGACACTATTTTGAATGAAATTGGAGAAGAGTTTGTAAATATTCCTTTTCCTGAAGCAATGAAAAAACACAAAAAAATGAAAATTTTGAAAAGTGCTTTGTCTGATCCTACGATCATAGAAATCATTCAGAATTTGGTGTTAAATATGCCATTAATGAAAGCTCTTGAGTACATGCCAGCTGTGAAGAAAGGACTTAAAGAGGCATGTACAACCAAGCGCAGGCCAACCCCCCATAACTCCCGAAGCAAAGGTGGTAAATCTGAAAAGCACATCCTCACTATGGCTACCGTCAATGCCATCAGCAACCTCCCGGACAAAAAGCCAGATATGGGAGCACCTCTTGTACGTTGTCAGATGTTTGATCAAGAGTTCGAACGAACACTCCTCGACAGCGGGTCATCTGTTAATCTGATGCCAGCCTCACTACTCACGGAGTTCAAGCTGGGACCGCTCAAACCTACAAAGATGATTCTGCAGTTTGCAGACAAGTCAGTCAAGCGGCCTAGGGGCCTGTTGGAGGACGTGATCGTCACGGTTCAGGGAAAATCTTTCCCAGCCGATTTTGTGGTCTTAGATATGGACGTCCCCGCTCCGTTGCTCCTTACCCCGATCATACTCGGAAGGCCATTTCTGCGGACGTCAAACGCAGTAGTGAATTATGGGACAGGAGAAATCACTTTTGGAGCTGGCAATGAAATTATCCGAGTAGAGACCCTGTCTGAGGGAACGCCCGTTGAACCAACATCGGTATCATGTGCAAGGGTGATTGAGAATGATGAAGACTGCGACTTTCTTGCCGAGATTCAAGACACCAACCTCTTCCTGGATGATCATGAGATCCACAGAATCCTCTATCCAGAGAAGGAAGTGGAGACCGCAGTCGAATTCCCGTGTGTCGATCAAGATGAGGACCTTGCTGATGCACTACAAAATACTACCGTGGGGTCGTTATGCCTTCAGAACCAGGAGCCGAGTTTGGAAGCATCTTCGGAAGAAGATGAAATCATCGAGGAATTCTGTCAGGATCTGAGAGAAGACACGGAGCAGATTATGGTGGACATCGCACAGTGGAAAGAATCATCGCCTGCATTAATAGCTGAGGTCACCACCGAAGCAGCTCAGACACCGCCAGAGCTGAAACCCTTGCCCTCCAATATGAAGTATGCCTTCCTTGCAGGAGAACCGAACATGTACCCGGTCATCATCAATGCACATCTGACCGAAGATCAAGAATCTCGTCTGATGGAGGTTCTTGAACGTAACCGCAAGGCGATAGGCTGGCGAACCTCTGATCTCCACGGGATCAATCCGTCACTCTGTTCGCACCGCATCTTTCTGGAAGACGATTGCAGACCCTCTCGAGAACTGCAAAGAAGATTAAACCCGAATCTGCGAGAGGTGGTTATGAAGGAAATCCAGAAATGGTGTGATGCGGGATTCATTTATCCCATCTCCGACAGCAAATGGGTGAGCCCTCTGCATGTTGTGCCCAAGAAATCAGGGATCACCATTGTGAAAAATGACAAAGGAGAGGAGATCGCCACCAGAGTACCGACTTCTTGGCGAGTGTGCGTAGACTACAGAAGACTTAACCTTGCCACCAAGAAGGATCATTTTCCGTTACCCTTCATCGACCAGATCTTGGAGAGATTGGCCGCGAAGGAATATTTCTGCTTCTTGGACGGTTACTCTGGGTATAATCAAGTTGCTATTGCTCCTGAAGACCAAGAGAAGACCACGTTCACCTGTCCTTTTGGCACATATGCCTTCAGACGGATGCCGTTCGGGCTTTGCAATGCCCCAGCTACATTTCAGAGGTGTATGCTTGCAGTTTTTGCTGATATGGTGGGTAGCTTTCTCGAGGTCTTTATGGACGATTTTTCGGTCTATGGGGATTCATTTGATCAATGTCTGGAGTATCTAGACCGAGTCTTACGGAGGTGCTGCGAAGTGAATCTTGTGCTCTCCTGGGAGAAGAGCAACTTCATGGTGACCGAAGGAATAGTGCTGGGTCACGTTGTTTCTAAACGTGGCATGGAGGTTGACCCGGCCAAGGTGGATGTAATATCTAAGCTGGAGCCACCTACAAATATCAAGCAAGTCCGGTCATTCTTGGGCCATGTCGGTTTTTACCGACGATTTATTAAAGATTTCAGCAAACTGGCCAGACCGCTGACTGAGTTGCTCGGCAAGGACAATGAATTCATTGTAGACGATCGTGTGCTCCTTGCCTTTAATCAGTTGAAAGAGCTCATCACGCAGGCCCCTGTCCTACAGCCACCGATTTGGACTCAGCCTTTCGAGATTATGACCGATGCGTCGGATTATGCCATCGGAGCTGTACTGGGACAGAGGAAAGACAGTGTACCGTTTGCAATTCACTACGCTAGTCGAACGCTCGATGAAGCCCAGAGAAACTACACTGTCACTGAAAAGGAGCTGCTAGCGGTAGTCTTTGCTTTGGAAAAGTTCAGATCTTACTTTCTTGGGTCCAAAGTTATCATCTACACTGATCACTCGGCCATTCGGTATTTACAACAGAAGAAGGATGCCAAACCACGCCTCATCCGGTGGATCCTTCTCCTCCAGGAATTTGACATGGAAATCAGAGATAAACCTGGGGTAAAGAATGTAGTGGCCGATCATCTGTCAAGACTTCCTGAACCGGAGTCTCCTGAGCTAAACTTGCAGCCTATCACAGAGACCTTTCCAGATGAATCGATTCTGTCTGTCGCCTCACTTCCTTGGTATGCGGACATTGTGAATTATCTAGTTGCCAAGAAAATCCCACAGGACTGGCCTAAGTTGAAAGTAGACAGATTTTTGTCTAAAATCCATTTCTACCAGTGGGAAGACCCGTATCTGTTTCGTGAGGGAGCCGATTGCATCTGGAGAAGGTGTATACCTCAGGAGGAGGTTCCAAGTGTCCTCGCTTTATGTCATGATCAAGACTCTGGAGGACATCATTCAGGAAAACGGACGGCAGCAAAAGTTCTTCAAAGTGGCCTCTGGTGGCCTTCATTGTTCAAAGATGCAGATGAATACGTCAAAGGTTGCACTGACTGTCAGAAGATGGGTGGAACCATAGGAATGAGAGATACGATGCCTCTAAAGTACATTCAGATCTCAGATGTCTTTGACGCATGGGGGATCGACTTTATGGGCCCGTTTCCTAACAGTCAGGGTTATGAGTATATTCTGCTTGCTGTCGATTATGTCAGTCGTTGGGTGGAGGCTATCCCCGCCCGAGCCGCCGACAGTCGGACTGTCTGTCGATTCTTACGAGATCACATCATAGCACGGTTCGGGATTCCCAAGATCCTCATATCTGACGGGGGCAGCCATTTCATAAACAGAGAGGTGAAGAAGCTGACCCAAGAATTCTGCATCGAGCATCGTGTTGCTTCACCCTATCACCCGCAGTCCAATGGCTTAGCTGAATGTTCAAACAGGGAGATCAAGACAATTTTACAGAAACTTGTGCGTCCGGATCGCAAGAACTGGTCTCAGCTGCTTGATTCCGTTCTTTGGGCTTACCGAACCACGTACAAGTCACCCTTGGGAATGTCTCCCTACCGCCTGGTGTATGGCAAGCCATGCCACTTGCCCGTGGAACTTATTCATAAATCTTTATGGGCTATTAACATCTGTAATTTGGACTCCAAGCAAGCAGGACAGAACCGGAAATTGGATCTGAACAGATTACTGGAATTCAGAGATTATGCATATGACAACAGCCTGATGTACAAGGAAAAGGTCAAAACATGGCATGACAAGCACATCCGCCACAAGTCCTTTGATCCAGGTCAGAAGGTATGGTTGTTCGATGCGAAATTAAAAATCTTTCCAGGCAAATTGAAGAGCAAATGGACTGGGCCGTTTGTAGTTAGGCAGGTGCGTGACAACGGAAGTGTATTGATATCCAATCTGTCAGCTGACGCACAGCCTTTTGTAGTCAATGGACAGCTTCTGAAGCCATACCTCGAACATGACACATTCATGGCCGTCGTTGACTCGATTCAAGTAATCTATGAGGATGAGCTGAATATCTCGAAGGAGACAGAGGAAGGCAAAGCATATCAAAACATTTTTGAATGATTTTTCCTTTCCGTCTTTTCTTCTTTTCTTCTTTTCTTCTTCTTTTATCTTATTCTACCGAATTGATGCCATCCCTTTCATCACTGCTACACTTAGGATGTACTCTATCCTAAGTATAGGGGGGATGTGCATCCCGCGTTGTTCATACCCAATCTCATCTCTTTTCTTCTTTTCTTCTTTTCTTCTTTTCCTCTTCTATCTTCTTCATCTATCAGAAAAGTGCTACCCCTTGTAGACAGTCTTCTATACTTAGGACGTACTTTGTCCTAAGTATAGGGGGGTGTGCACCCCGAGTTTTTCTCATTCATCTCGATCCTCTCCATTGTATCCTCTTCTTGTCTATACTTAGGGATATCTTACCCTAAGTATAGGGGGAGACAATCCGAGTACGATCTGTTCATTCCCACCCTTGACCCTCCCTGCTTTGTGTACAGTCTGCTATACTTAGGATTATTTGATCCTAAGTATAGGGGGGACGGTCAACTTCTCATTCATTAATTCATTACTTCATTCCTTTATTCTTTAGGTTTTCCTATACTTAGTACGAGTTATGTCTTCTCTTTTCTCTCCGATCTATGAGGACATAGCTCAAGCTAAGTATAGGGGGGTCGTATATACTACGTATATACTTTAGCCATAACTCGTACTTTCGTATTTTCTTAATAATATGGCTAAAAATTCTTTAAAATTCATTAAAAATTCTTAATAAAAAGATGTGGTTATTCCTCAAATGCTTTTTGTATTTACTGATTAATAAATCAGGTGAAAATGTTTTTTGCAAAATGTTTGAAAAATAGTTTGAAAATCTTTGTGAACATCTATTGAAAACTATTTTGAAAATATTTTGTTTCGTGTTTTCAACCTGTGCGGTTTGTAAAACTTCTTTTCTTTGTGTGAAATAAAAAATTGTTTGAAAAATGATTTGCAAATGGTTTGAAAAATGGTTGCAAAAATGTTTTGAAAAATCTATATATACTATTTGAAAAGCCTTTGCAAAATGATTTTCAAATATGTGTAAAATGTTTGTAAAAACTATTTTGGACTATAGTTTTCAAAAATTGTGTGAAAAGCTTGTGTCAAATAAGTTTGAGGAATATTCACATCACACCAAAAATCCACTGTATATATATGTATAAAATTGACTACTTACCCTGTAAATCCTTAAAATCCACTTCTTGTAAATATAAGAAGCACTCCCGTGTACATATTTTAACCTATTTTTCAGCCAAAACCTTTTTGTTTTCAAAAATCCCAAAAACATTTGCAAAAACTAAAATCCAAAAACATTTGAAAAATCTTTTTGAAAAATACAAAAAAATTGCATCTGCATGCATCATCTTTTCAAAAATCCATAAAAAGTTCAAAATCTTTGAAAATTGCATCACAAAAATATTTTCTGCATAGCATTGCATAGCATGAGCATTTTTCGGATTAAATTTGATAGTTGAACGAGTCTAAGTAAAATCCGGAGATTGGAGCTTGATTGGACCTTATAATTTACCTAATAACAGGAACCTTATAGGAACTGGGTTTGAGGTACTTCAGGTCTAGTTGACTTAATTCTTTGAGGATCACGAGACTTGGTTCAATGGATTCTTGACTGCCTAAGTAGAGTATTTCGGAGCACACGTACGACTCTTGTTGATAATGACCTAACTCGGACACCTGCACCTTTCACATGGCTCAACTCAGTTGGAGTGGTGAGGGGATTGGATTTGCCGGTATGAGACGCACACAAGTGGAAACACTTGTCCTCCTCTAGGGAGGGAAGTGCACCCCAACCCGTCCAGTGATTAGGAAGTCTAAAGACAGGAGGCTGTGGGTTGCGATAAAGCTTCAAAAGAGGGATAGTCTACTGGCTCAAGAGGAAAAACTCCTTATGTAAATGCTGCTGTGAATAGTATTTCAAAAAAAAAAAAAAAAAAAAAAGAAGTTCAGGCATGAACAAAAATAAGAAGCCTGCAAGTATGTACATATGTTGTAAAGTCAATAAGCAAGCTTGAGTTCCAAAGTCATATCATGTGAGCCTGCAGCAGGATGACTTGACTACACTGGTCTTGCATCCCAGGATAGGTAGCTACACTGGCTACCGTCCATTCTTCTCTTCACCCCCTCCTCTTGAGCTGGTTGCCACTTGAACTTAGAAGGGAATACCCCGCTCCTCGAGGATGGAGTCATTGGATTGGGGAATCATTGGGTTGTCATACTGGAGAAGTCAGTTTCTTTGTCATTCTAGTTGGGGAGAGCCACCATCACTTACACTGTACGAGTCAGATTCATAGTCGGAAGGGTTTGCGTATGAATTGAGATATTTCTGATCTGGCTATTAAGGAGACTTGGACAGAGTTTTGGGATTCTCAAGGACTGTTGAATTTCAAACACGGTTCTCACTAAGGTTCCGCCCGCACTAAAATTCCAAAGGTCCTATTTAAGCTCCAAACTTTGATTTTGTGAAGACAAGTTTGATGATTAAATTTAGTCCATCTTCCTTCTTTTTCTTTTCTTTGTTTTTCTTTTCTGCACTTATTGCATAAGTGTTTGCTAGGGACTAGCAAAGGCAAGTATAGGGGGATGATGAATCCACGTTTCATCATCTTTATTCTATCATTTTGGCCTTAAAAACCCTAGTAAATGCGTGTAAATAGGCGTAATTCATGCATTTTAGCATTCATGTATATATGTGTAAATATTGTATAAAATGCGGTTTTTAAAGCCAAAATAATAGAATAAAGAAAAGAAAAGAAAAAGAATAAAATATTGTAAATATTTTATGACCCGAAACCCCGAGACCTAGGCATCTTGATGAATAGGTCGACAAGGAATAAAGTAGGGGGAGATAAGGGGCAAAATACAGATAAAATACCTATACATTATATTCATTCTTTATTCATTTTGGGACCTATTTTTGGTTCCACTTTTTATTCTTCAAATAAAGAAACTTTGTACATGAAAGTTGTAGATAATTTTATAAAGAAAAATACAAAATTGATTTCATAGAAAAATAATGTACAGATAAAAAGTTATGGTCTGAATAAAAATCTAGAATGCCAACTTCCCAGACCCGTATCTCACAAATAAAAACTCCAAATGCAGCGTACTCACCTTTAATTGTATATAGAAGAAAATAATCTAATTAATGGTGGTGGTTTCGCATTTGGCGGAGCTACGGTTTGAAAGTTGACTTTTGGACCCCTATTGTATACTTGTACATATTAAAATATTCAATTTATCATTTAGTTATTATTTTTATAATTTTATATTTTTATAATGTTGTAAATAATACTTATAATAATTATGTGCATTAAAATCAGAATAAAAACATAAATAAAATACAAATAAAAATACTTGTATATATTCAATACATAGGTATTATACATACACCTATACCAATATAAAACATACTTGTATTTTATTTAATATACAAAATATATCAGAAAATTAAAATAAAAATATATTTGTGCATATAAAAGTATTTTATAATTTTAGAAAATAAAAACCAAAATAAAATAAATTAAAAATACCTAAATAAAAATAAAATACTTAAATACATAGATATAGATACCTATAAGGGTATAAATGCAAACTTGTAAAAATACACTTCCTAAAAATAAATAAAAATCATAATAAAATAATTTATAAAAAAATAAACATTTTTTATTTTATAACTAAAAATCAATAAAATCATTTCCTATTTTTAAATGAATTAATAAAATCTTTTTTGCAGGTTTTTCCTGGTTGGTCCACGTGGACCAACCAGGAGGCTCTGACAGTTGACCTCGGGTCAACTGTCTGAGCCAGCTCCTGCAGCGGGTCAGAATGCTTTTTCTTGATTTTCGCGGCTTTTTGGAGGGCGATCCTTTCACCATTTGAGGTCGGCCTCTTCACGAGATTCGTAGACCTTCATGTGGTCTATCACGCCCAAACGTTTTTTCGAGGATTGGACCGCGGATACGCTCGGTCCACCTCGTTGAAAGTGCCTCGACCACCATCTTTCAAAAGGGACCCAAAAAGTCCCATTTCATTTGGATCCCTCTTCCACCACCGAAACTCTAACCTAAGTCCTTGCAGATACTCCTGGTGACAGCAGGAGGTCGTCGGGCTTCTCGTTAGACCAAGGCGGCGTCGAATCGAGGCGAATCCCCTCGCTGGAGTTCTCGCCGGAGAACACGCACGGGTGAGGTTTCTTCTTCCCTTTTCTCTTCTTGTTCCAGTTGTTTTTCTGTAAGCAACATCATAGTGGTACCCCCGTTGTCAAACCTTGATCTACAAACCATCCTCGCACCCGAATCAATAGCGGCCGGCATCGAATCTCGCCGGCCGTCTTCCCCATACATCCACACCCTTGAGAGAGGTTCCACGAGGTTGGGGCACTTTACCCCCAACCTCTTCACCGTTTTTCTTGCAGGATCCTAGCGCCGACGCGCCACCATTCCCGAGGCACCGCGAGGCTCGCCGGAGGAGGAGGAGGCCGTCGCTCGCGCCGCCGCCCGCGCTCCTGGAAGCCCAGCCGCGCCCCCTGTGTTTGAAGAGAACGAAGGGAAAGGGGGGGGGGCTACAGCCACCGTCGATCCTTCCCCCCCCTTCTCGATCCAGGCCGTCCACTGATTGAGGGGAGATCAACCGTTCGTCTCCCCACATCCACGCGCATCCACGCATGCCACGTGGATAAGTGGGGAGATTTGCGCTCAAGCACCTACGACTTCACACTATTGCTGAGTAATTTACGGACTTATCTCTGCTGTTTGAAATTTTTGTGACATTTACAGACTACCCCCCCTCACTTCTGTAATACTATAAGTTAGACCCCGCCAGGACGCTTGCGCGTCACGTGAGCTTAGGAGATTTTGATTTGACGCCCCTGCGGCTCTGGTTTTTGTTGTTAGGCCCAAAAACTTTTTGTCTCAGTTCAATTATTGTGGGTAAATTGCTAGCTTGTTCTCATAACTTTGCATATTTGCGTAAACGTCCCTGCCAGTTCCCTTAATTTGTGTTTGTTTGTCTATTTATTTAACGCATCATTGCAACTCCAAAAATTCTACAAATTTGGACTTAAGCATCTGAGGACTTGTACTTCCACGCCATCCAATTAGATTTTGATTTTATTTTATTTTTATATTTATTAAAAATCAAAAACATCTCTTTTCAGCACTGTTTGCATTAGAAAATCACTAAAAAATATAAAAACACTCTAGAAAAATTTCAAAAAAATATATTTTGTGTATTTTAGTTTGTTTTAACTCCCAGCCAAAAGTCATTAAAAATCTCATAAGAAAAACACTAAAAATTTAAAAACACTCAAAAACTTCAAAAAAATATAAAAAATAGTAGAAAAATCCAAAAATAGCAAACTCAGTTCCTGTTTGTTCTTTATTTTGTCCTTTTTAATGGAAAAATAGTGTGAAAAATTTTGCTTGCTGTTTGTTAATTTTAACTTGCATTTTTGTCACAGCCAGCCCTATTTCCACTGTTTAGCTCTATTTCAGTAATTAAAAATACCAAAAACACCTAGAAAAATCCCCAAAAATCACAAAAACAGTAGAAAACCCTAAAAATACCAAAAACATTTTATTTCTGAATTTTTGAGTATTTTTGTGCATTTTTATAAATGTTTTAGTTTGTCTTTTATTACTTTGCCTTTACTTTCCAATATTGAAAAAGAATAAAAAAAATATAAAATATAAAATATAAAAATCAGTAAATTAAAAACCAAAATACAAAAATATAAAATTAAAAATTAAATAAAAAATATAAAAATAAAAAACCCACAAAAAATTCTAGATTGGCTAAGTTGCTTGTTAGATTCAGGTTTGGACTTTTATCCGTGCTCTACACCTTTGCTCCTTGTGTTCGACCCCTACTTGCTTGCCATTGTACATCTTTAGTAGGGTATAATAAATTTTAACCCTTGCTATCCATTCTCTGATTGATTGTGTGGGTTAATTGTTGAAGACCGAGGAAGTTTGAGCAGTCGCATCAGCGACAGTGAGTCTGACTTGTCAGACCGCTATTTAGCGGCTCTCGCTCTCTCGCTTTTCACTATGTCTTCGTGTTCTTTTGCTCGATCAGGCATGGTTACGGTCCTTCCGCTCCTAAGAGAGATATGATAAGAGTCATTATTTGAGGAAGGTTTAAGCTCAGGTATGGAATAGTCAGAGATTAATACCTGATTGTGTCCAAGGCTATTTGGGTTAGCCTGGACTTGAGCTGGAATCACGGTCTGGGGTGCTGTCACCTCATCTCTCCAACGAGAGAGTCGATTTATGTCGACTCTCATGTCATGAAGCTCATCCAGCACTCGCTGGAGTTCTGGAGAGATAGCAGAAGAGGAGGAGGACCCTTGGCCCTGCCTGGCCTGAGGTCGCTGGTATTGCCCTTGTTGGCTTTGGCGTTGGTTCTGCTGTGGCTGAGGTTGCGGGTTCTGATAACCCGTGCGATATTGCTGCCTCTGCTGTAGTTGAGGCTGGTAGGTGGGCTGGGCTTGCGGTGGACGAGGATTTGGAGTAGAGTTTTGGCCTGAGCGATTGACTGGTTCCAAATTGTACCAGACTCCGTTTATCTCCATGACCTGTGGAGGTTCCTCAAAATCAGTCTGAGCGGAGGTTTCATTAGTTTGAGAGGACAAGAGTTGGTCTCCACCCCAATGGCTATGTTGCCCTACCCCTTGACCTTGAATGTAGTGAATTTGGTGTATGGGTGCGGGGGGTGCAATCTTTGATACCCTGTCAGCCAATTCCTCCATTTGTTTAGGCAATTTGGCCAATTTCTCCATATCAGATGATTTATGGATCTCATCCACCTTTTTATAAATCTGCTCAACCATAGTTAGCTTATCAGCTATTATTCCCATGTCAGCATTGTGGTCGGTTGTCAGATTATTCACCATCTTTTTGGAGCCGGCTATGTAAGCCCGGCTAGTGGTTTGTGCACGGCTAGACTCAGCAAGTCTTTCGAACACCTTGTATACGGTGTCCTCGTGGCGCCCCATGTAGCTTCCTCCGCAAGATGCACTAACCAACCCTTGAGTCTCAGGGTTCAGCCCGCTCACAAGACTTTGGACCAGCATCATTTTACTTATCCCGTGTCCTGGGCATTTCTGTACTAAGTCTGTGAATCTTTCCCAGGTTTCATGAAATGGTTCACTCGGGTGTTGGGTGAAACTCGTGATCTTTATCCTCATTTGATTAATTCTACTAACTGGGTAGAATTTCTTTAAGAACAGAATCTTGAACGTGGCCCATGTCGTGACTACTTCCCCTAGATTTTTTAGCCAGTAAGACGCCTTATCAGTCAAGGCGAAGGGGACAGCTCTCAACCTTATGTAGTCATGGCTAACCTTAGGGTGGCAGAGGTTAGCACAGACTAACTCGAAGTCGCGGAGGAAGATATATGGTTCTTCATGGTTATTTCCTCCGAACTTTGGCAATAGTGCCAGGAAATGCGGTTTGTGTTCGAACGCATCCTCAGGGGGGACAGGTCTCAACCAATTATAATCTTCATCTAATTCTGGGAGATACGTGTCTTCCATAGCAGCCTCGCCTTGTTGTATTATTACCAACTGCGTCCTAAGTAGTTCATTGGTTTGTTCGGCAGCGGTTATTCTAGCCAAGAGGGCATGGATGGGGTCATTGTTGTTCTCATCGTCACCAGGGTTCTTCACCTTTGGAGGCATTGTTATTCACCTTCAGAAAGGAAGAGTTAAGTGTTAAGTGCCGAAATTGAATGAGGTTTTTGATAAGGATAAGAGATTCCTTAGCAAAGGAGTGAAAAGAACAAGACAAGGAGCATGGAGAGAATCTCTACTAGGAAGCAGACACAAAGCAAACACCAGCCAATTTTCAAGTTCACCACTCAACACAGATGAAGGCACGTCAGGGTTCGGCCGCTTATCTTTTCAGTTTTAATTTAATGACAAGACAATCTTGCAAATTAAGCGGAGCTGTTAGGTGCCGAAATATTTCATAAAGACTGTCCCGAGTTCATACAACTAGTTGCACCCACTTTCAGCCAGTATAGGTGTAAGTACGGACCGTATAAACGGCTACCCGTGTTACTTGAGGACGGTGCCTTCCGCGGTGTCCTCTAAACCACCTACTCTGCTAAGGGAAGTCGGACCGTAAACGGCTACCCGAGACCCTCACTGAAAAGTAGCTAATTGTTTTTAAAATCAGTAGTCTGAGTGAAGTATTTCGGTTTTTGGCTCTACCCTAAGGTGTGCGATCTTGTCCTTAAACAAACAATGAGTGGGTTTCTCTCCACCAAACAATAGTTAATTTTAGGTCAGTTTATTTGCAGTCACCTTGATTAGCAATCCCAATTTTAGATTAAGGTTATCACTGTAGTTTAGGTGAGCACAGAAATTCACGCCTAACGAGCAGTCCCAATTCCGTTAAATCCTAAGTTGTAAAACTTAAGGAAGGAGAATCGAAAAAGCCGATGCAAGCGTAAATCAATGATGCATGCTTAAGAGAAGGACTTACAGTGAATCCTCGCGTTCTTCATGCGGGATGCAAGACAAGGAATTTTAAATTTACACTAAATGATATGCACAGATGAAAAACGCCCTAAACAGATAGTTCTATTAGCGGGAAGAATTGATTTAAAATTTGGCTAATGTCGAATGATGAATACCCATTCATCACTCTTTATTCTTCTATTTTAGCTACAAAAACCTTTGCAAATACATGTAGATATGTGTAAATACAAATAATTACCAAAAGCATGCATTGTGTAAAAACCTATAATTAGCATGTTTTTGTGCACAAAATAAAAGAATAAAGAGCAAAAAGAAAAAGAGGGAAATATTTAGAATAAATATTGAGCAACCTAACCCAAGGGAGGGCTCAGCATGGGCCTGACCGCATAAAAGTCAAAGTAGAGGGAGATAGGAGCTCATGTGTATATACTTCTAAAATTATATTTTCCTCACCCAAAAATATGCTTGTACATATTTTGTATATTTAGAAAATATCAAAAACAAAATAAAAATTTAAAAAAATCAAAAAGTCAAAAAAATACCCTTTCACCATGTGCATAAACCACATCTTTGTATTTATTTAACCTTGTAAATAAATTCAATTATTTTCTAAACTTTTTGTAAATATTCTATGTTACATATTGTAAATATATAAAATAACAAGAAACAAAACAAAAATCAAATAAAAATTACAAAATTGAAAATACAAAAATACATTGTATAAATACCATGTATATAAATGTATTCAACCATTTATTTCACCCTTGTATATAAGTGATAAAAATAAAATAAAAATATTCTTTTATTCCTCATTTTATCTTGTAAATAAATAAAATACAAAATGAGCATAAAAATACATAAAAATAACAAATAAAAAATCAAAAATAAAAACTCCATATAGTGTACATATACCTATATATATAGCTACCCTATTTTTATTCCCAAAAATTAATTAAAAATCACCAAAAAATAGAAAAAAATAAAAGAAAAATATTTCATGTTTTGAGTTTTCTTTAATTCGGCCTATTTCTACCTTAAAATAAATAAACAAAAATCATCTGCACGTGGCAGCTTCTGATTGGTCCACGGGGGACTGTTGACCCCGGTCAACTCCCCCGCGGACTCCTTCCTTTTCTGGAAGAAGCGCGCCACCCCATCTTCTCCGATTTTCCCACGCGTCTCCAGGCTGTCTCCCACGCAAATCTCATGCCCGGATTCTTCGCCTATCATCCATCTTCCTCGCCCGATCTTCCGCCACGAAATCAACACCTTCCATCGCTGTCGCCCCTCAACCCTAATCGCCCCTGTCACCTTATATATTCTTCCCTCCGCCGCCTCCGCGCCGCATCTTTGGACCTTCTCCTTCTTCCCAGTGACCTCCATAGGCACCGCGAGAGTGACAGCAAGCGTTTGCCCTTGTTGCAGTGAGGCGAGGAGGCGATTCCATTGATCCGGCGTTCTTCGCCGTCGCTGCTCCGCCACCAGCGTCGAGCATCGAGCCTCGGGCCGAGACGACCCTCGAGGCTACGACCAAGAGCACCCCCTGCTCTTCCCCAGTCTCTCCGACCACCCAGGTAGAATCCTTAGGCCGTAGGATAGCTTAGATTTCGATTTTTCAGTTACTGTTAGCGTAGCTCCGCCGCCTTCGCCAGGCACCTCCGACCACCCATCTTCCATTCCGACACCGCCATCATCTCCGCCAGACCTCTCCGCACCTTCTTCACCCCTCCACACAACCCAGATCGCACAGGATCCGGGAATCGAGCTCCTCCGCCGACCACCTTCGCCGGAGCTCGCCATTCCGACGCACAGACCACCTTCACGCCGCCTAACCGGGTCGAGGCACTTTGCCCTCGACCCGCGAGTCTTCTGGTTCGCTTTTCAGGTCGAAACGAGGGCGTCTGAGGCCCTTCGCCATCCAGCCAGGAGACCCAGCTCCGCCGGCCTTGCTCGAGCTCCTCGGAGCTTGGTTTGACCGTCGGAGACCACCGGCAGACGCGGGAGCCTTCCGCGATTCTTCTCCGACCTCCAGAAGGCTCACCGGAGGACCCTAGCGCACGCACGAGCCCGGCGAGTCTCGCCGGGGACCTGTTCTTCGAGGACCCTCCATCGCCGTCCGATCGTCCTCCCCGCTCCAGATCAGATCTTGGCCGTCCGATCGAGGAGTAGCTTCCACCGTCCGATCCGAGGAGACACCATCTGGAGCGCCCACCCTCTGCAGCCGTCCGATCTACACGTGGCGCGCATCCAACGACTCCATTTAATAAAGGGTAATTTACCCTTAGGCCCTTATCTTTGCCTTATTTCGTTTCAGTCCTGTAAGTTGTCGAGTCAGTTGTTTATTTTCTGGGATATTTGCATAGAGACCCTCGTGCTTATTTTTATTTGCATTTATACCCCTGCCAGTTGAGAGCCACGTGCTTCGTCACGTGTTTTGTTGGGATATTTGCATAAGACGCCCTGCAGTTCTGGATGTTATTCATTGAATAAAAAGTTTTGTTTATTTGCATATATACCCCTGTGAATGCTTTATTTCCACATGTGCGATATTATTTTGGGTTATTTGCAGATAAGCCCCTGGACTTTTGGTACTTGTTACCAATAAGCCCTCGGAACTTATTTTTATTACCATTTGGTCCTTGAGTGCCCCAGGCACGTGCTTGGCACGTGTTTTGCTGGGTATTTTGCACCTAGGCCCCCGGCTCTTTGGGTATTTGCACTTAGGTCCCTATGCACAGTGCCCCACTCTTATTTTTGAATAAAATATCAAACGACCTCCAAATCCAATGAGATTTTGACACATGGCTCCTGCCATGGTGTAGGAATTTCTATGATTTTTGAGGACATTTTTGATTTCATTTATTATTTTTAAAAATTCAAAAACACGTATTTTTGCTACTGTCTAGATTAAAAAATACCAAAAAAATATAAAATCACTTTTAAAAATTCTAAAAAAATTAGGACTTGTAATTTGCTTGTTGTTTGACTTTCCAGCCGATTTTGGTAATTTTTTATCACTTAAAAACCTTAAAAATTGAAAAACCCCTAAAAACTCATAAAAATTGTAATAAATAAATTAAAAATCCAAAAACAATAATTAGGGTGCCTAAATTTTCCTTATTCTTTCTAGATTATAGGAAAATTACCTTCAGGGCTTTTTGAGATCCAAAATTATTTTATTTTTGGGTCTTAAGCCTTGCTGGACAGTACCCTCTGTTTTTCGCATTGTTTGATTTTTAATAAATAATTTATCCATTAGAAAAATTCCAAAAATTCACCAAAAACAGTAAAAAACTTAAAAAACATAAAAACCATTTTTCCTTAATTTTTGCATTATTTTTGGAGTGTTTAATAAATTGCTGAAGTTCCCTTGTATTTACTTTCTTTCATTTTCTCATCAGTTAAAAAAATCTAAAAATTATAAAAACAAATAAAAACACTAAAAAAAAGACTCCCTTGGATTTCTGACTACATCGTAGGCCGCAAGGCCAATCTGTGCTCCTTGTGTTCGACCCTGGGAGCTATACCAGGTTAATCCTATAGCAGGACCACTTCTCTGTGTTTCGTTGATTTATCTTCATTTGTGGTTCATTATTTTTTCTTGATTGACGCATTCGAGTGACTGAGGTCGCAACGACCTCATTTTATACCTTTACCTCAGTTGTTCGGGATTTTCGCGCCGTCAGAATGGCGCCGTTGCCGGGGAGCACGGCTTTGTAGTCATTTTTCCATATTGTCTCTCTCTACATTATAACTGTTTTCTGACACTCTCTCTTTCTAATTTTTGTGCGAGGTACTGCGTGGAGAACTTGGAGTACACTTTTTGAGGACCCGCACGGGAAGAAGAGCAGGGAGAAGAAGAAGAATATCATTTATTTGAGAGAACAATATTTTTTGTAATAATTTAGGACTCAAACTTTGAACTGTGGACACTTGTAACTTAGCGGGTCTGTTTCGCCGAGCACCGGTGTGCTCGGGGGACCCATTTGGATTTTCGCGGCTTTTATCGTGGTTTTTATAGCTAGCTGCCTTTTCCGGTGTTTACACGGTTTTTCTCGAGCCCCTAGATTTAGGAATTTTTGTTGATTGTGACGTAAATTTCTAAGGCCCAACACCTAATAGAATATCTGTTCCTATAGAACGTAATTGGACCTTAATAAAATTCACTGAAAAAGTTAGTTTAATTGGATTTGAGACCACGTGCCGTGAGGAGTCACATACAGCGCTGGCAGGACCCGTTGTGGCGGGCACCGAGTGACTCCCAAGATCGGACTCCGGACTCGATTCGGTTAGCTAACTATTGTTCTTCACGATCAATAGAAGTTGCTTGTCTAAGGCCGGTTTTTCCCGTTGCACCATTTAGGTAGTTTTATTTCTGTCTTTAAATTCTGCGCGGATCACTTGCATGTAGAGTGCTGGAGACAAGGTACGCATTTCTTTCTCTGCATGCATCATTGATTTCTTCGCACATCGGCTTTTTCGTTCTCTCCCTCTGTTTTTGGCTTAATCATCAGGAGAATCGGAAAAACCGTTAGGCCGCTTGTATTTATTTTGAAAAAAATTAAAAAGAAAAACAAAAAAATTGGGACTGGATAACATTATTGACCCTAAAAGACACTCACATTAAAAATTTGTCTTGGGGAGAGCAACCCCCTCATTGTATGGTTTGGATGCGCGAGAGAGTGACCCGCACACTAGGTAGAACCCTCCGGTGTTATTTCTAGCTGACTACCGACTTTTCCGTGCGGGCCAGTCGGTTGGAGTAGCATCGGGTATCCTAACAGGTCACGTAAGCGCTCTGATATCTTGCATGTTCACCAAATAAAATTGACAAGATAAATTGACCGATCTTTCACGGTCTTCAGATTGTGTTGCGTTGGTGAACCGGGGGTTTGCTTTGCGATCATATTTTCTCCAGATCCCATCCGCCCAACTCGCCAGATCAAGATGATGGGTAGACGATCTCTTAGGCAGCCTCTGGCTGCACCGCTTTCAAGCGCATCGACTCCATCATCTAGGTTGGCCCGTGAGAGTCGAGACCACCTCTCCGGACCCGAGTTCGATTCCACCCTGTTCCCCCTCGATCCCCTTTCTTCTGCTACTGAGAGACATGAGCCCGAGGAAAGACGAATTAATTTGACAGAACCTGAGTTGGGCTCATCTGATTTTGCAGACGTCCCTATGGCCGGAGCCGGCAGTTCAGACGATCGCCAGCCCGAACATTTTGTCTTAGACCAGGGAGCGATTAACTCCACCCTGATCGCGTCATTAGAGACAGTTCAGCAACAGTTACGCGATCAGGGGGCATTCATGATAGAGATGAGGAGGGAGTTGGAGAGACTCCGAAGAGAGCGAGACGAGCCGAGCGAGCCGGAGGACATTCCTGACGCTGATGCAGAGGCAGCAGCCGCAGCAGCAGCTGCCGCAGCAGCGGCAGCCGCCGCCGCAGCAAGACCGATGCGGGAGCTACACAACCCCGGATCTACACTGATGCACCAATGGGTGGTGATACCTGCTATCGTGGGGGATTTCAAGTTCCCTCCGAACACCCTGCAGATGCTTCCTCATTTTCACGGACTCGCCACTGAGGAACCCCACCTCCATCTCCAGGAGTTTTTGATGATCTGTAGCACTGTCCACGACCGTCGTGTGGACCAAGATACGATTCGGATGATGGCCTTCCCTTTTTCACTGGCAGATAGAGCAGCCGCCTGGCTGAAGCATCTAGGGAAGTTTGTTTACACCTGGGAGCAACTCCGCACCGAGTACTTGAACAAGTACTATCCACTCGGGCGGACGAATGCAGCGAGGGCCCTGATCAACAACTTCTCCATGCTCCCTAACGAGCAATTTCACGAGGCATGGGAGAGGTTCAGAGAGCTTCTGGATAGATGCCCACATCACGACATCTCGAAGCCGAACCTAGTTCAGAGCTTCTTTAGTGGGCTGACGCCAGAGCTTCAGGGACTGGTGAATGCTTCTTGCGGCGGGTCCTACTTTGCCAAGGACCACAACCAAGTCTGGGCCATCTATGAGGAGATGTCAGAAAATTACATGGTGATGTCCCAGACTCGGTTGTACACACAGAGATCTCAGCAGCCGCCAGGACCTGTGCAGTATCAGCGGATAGCACGGGTTGATGCAGGTCCATCCAGTTCGTCCACAGTTGCGGCCGCACAGGCAGAGTCGGCCGCTGCGGACATGGGGATTATCAGCGAGAAGTTGGACCGCATGGAAATCATAGAGAAGAAGCAGTGCCAGGGCATAACTCAGATGGAGCAGATGGCACAAACTCTGAGCGACGTGAAGACCCATCTCTTGTGTCTTCAAGAGGCACAGACGGCTTCTCAGCCCCGTCTTCAGTCGCGAGGCGATCCCGGCGGCAGCCGCAGCTCGTCCCAGCGCTCCAGCTCCTTGCAGCAGCCTAGACAAGTTCACCTTGTACAGGCGGAGCCGTACCAGCAGCAGCAGCCCTCTTACCAGTCACCACCATCTCCAGACTTACAGATGGTGGTGTACCAGCCGGATCAGCCTCTGGATGTACTCCCACCAGCCCCTTACGATGCGGAACCGTTGATGGATGTCAACGGGATTTGGTATGACCGCCCTCAACCTGGAATCCGACGAGATCATCCCGGATTCAGGTGGGGGAATGGGGGTAACCAGGCCCAACAGCAGCCAGCCGGTCAGGGAGGGCAGTACTCCCAGCAGAGAGATCACCAGCAGCCCCCAGCATACCAGCCACACCAGCCATCATCCTTCGTACCTCGTCCCTACCAGCAGCAGGGACAGAATTGGAGACGTGAGCAGCAGGCTCACCAGCAGCAGCATCATTCCTCTTACCCCTCTCAGCCACAGCAGCACCAGGTCCAGCAGCCTCATTATCAGAGAAGCAACCCGTCGGGCTCCCATGAGAGCCCCGCCATGGATGATCTAGCCCGTCTCTTCACAGAGCAACAGGCTACATTTAGACGGGAGATGGACGAGTTCCGCCAGGAGATGCGGGACCTGATGAGAGGGAAGGCCGCCATCCCTGCACAGATCGAGCCTAATCCGAATAACTTGAAGAGGAAATCTGAGCAGGTAGTTCACACTGAGCCTACCACTTCTAGTGACTCATTTGATGTTATCTCGTCGGATCTATTTGATGCTGATTTTGTCACACTTAGGAGCGGTAGAAGACCAGCAGGAGGCGCCTCATCTGAGCGACAACACGAGGAATCATCTAGAGCGCCAGATGAGGAAGAGGAGAGCGGTACTGAAGCCGCACATCATGGTGACGGTGGTACTGAGGCCACCCGAGATGCTGATTCCACCGGCGGTACTGAGGCCGCCATTTCACCACATCGAGGAGGTGGTACTGACGCCACCAGCAGAGCCGAGCCAGCCCGCGGTACTGAGGCCGCAAGACGTCTAGTTGTAGAGCCAGCTAGAGGTGGTACTGACGCCACCAACATTTATTCTGATAGAAATGTTGTCTTTCCTCGCATGAATGTATCTCAGAACTCTGATTTGAATAAAGGAAAAGGTTTAGTTTCTTCTGATCCCACTGTGGTGAATGATGTTTGTGAGGATCCAGTCATCGAACCGTCTAGGCCTATTCCTAGTCCTTCATCTGAGAAGGACCCTGTGATCCCCTTTCCTAGAGCCCTTGAGTTGGGGAAGGGGAAGAAAAAAGAAAAAGATCCAAAAAAGAGAGAGCAGGAGGAGTTCAGCCAGGGCATGATAGACCGATTTCACATCCAGCTGACCCTCAATGAGGCTTTACAGCACATTCCTCTTCTTCAGCGATCCCTAAGAGATAGGACCACAGTCAGGAGGAAGAAGAGGAACAAGACCGCAGAAATTCATGTGCTAACAAAAGCCACGTGTTACGCGATCCAGAACCATCTGCCGACTAAGAGGCCAGATTTAGGGGCCCCGTATGTCAGATGTCAGATTAGTGAGCAGAGGTTCGACCGCACTCTATTAGATAGCGGATCGTCGATCAACCTTCTTCCGGCAGCCCTTCTCGACCACTTAGAGTTGGGCACTCTTAGACAGAGCAGGACATACCTTCAGTTTGCTGATCGGTCTGTCAAGAGGCCAAAGGGGTTGTTGCGAGACGTTGTCGTCACGATTCAGGGTTTGCAATTCCCCGTGGATTTTGTCGTACTGGACATGGAGACCCCTGACTCGTTGACCGATTCCCCCATCATCCTCGGTCGCCCGTTCTTGGCCACAGCCAAGGCAGTGACTGACCATGACAGTGGGAAGGTATTCTTTCGCGTCGAGGGCGAGAGTATACAAATAGAGACGGTTAAGGACCACAGAGCCAGAGATAGATCCCGCTCACATGGCAGTACAGATTCAGAGCAGCTGACAGACGCAGAGCCAGACATCCACCAGGACTGTGATTTTGTGATCACAGATGATGAGGCAATTTGGGCAGATCCTGCAGCACAGACCATCCTCTCATATTCAGATACAGGTGATGCAGAGATGATAGCAGAGGATAGTCTGGAGAGCACAACCCTGGTTCAGGATACTATTGAGTCAGCAGAGTCGGACCTTGATCGCGACACGATTTCCAGTGATGGTGGTACTGAAGCCACCCTGCTCTACGGTGGTACTGATGCCACTGAGTCTGATATAGATCCCTCGGATTCAGAATCTGATTGGGCAGATTGTGAGGATCAGATGCCAGATCTGGATTCACCTGAGCCTATAGATGAGGAGGAGGTCGAGGCAGAACAAATCAGAGACAATGCAGAGGACCCGCCTTCTCCAGATCCAGTTTGTGAGAGTTCGTTATCATTTTCCCAGGTAGATTTGGCAGAATTGTCCGCATACACACATCTTCTTCAGAAGCCAGATTTGCCAGCACCCAGCTGTCCAGAGCTAAAGCCGCTCCCTACTTCGCTGAAGTATAGATTCCTTGCGGGAGAGTCTGAGATGTACCCAGTCATCATCTCTGCCGATCTGACTGGAGAACAAGAATCCCGTCTGATGGAGGTTCTTGAAAAGAACCGCAAGGCAATTGGATGGAGCGTAGCAGATCTCCATGGGATTAGTCCCTCGTTGTGCTCCCACCATATCTATCTCGAGGAAGGGGCAAAGCCGTCGCGTGAGTTCCAGCGGCGCCTGAACCCCAACCTAAGAGAGGTTGTTATGAAGGAAATATCAAAATGGTGGAGTGCAGATTTTATTTATCCCATTTCCGACTCCAAGTGGGTTAGCCCCTTGCATGTGGTGCCCAAGAAGACGGGCATCACGACTGTGATCAGTGAGTCGGGAGAGGAGATTGCTACACGAGTACCCACCTCTTGGCGGGTCTGTGTTGACTACAGGAGACTCAACCAGGCCACCAAGAAGGACCATTTCCCCCTGCCTTTTATAGATCAGATCATAGAGAGACTGGCAGGGAAGAGCCATTATTGCTTCCTAGATGGGTACTCAGGCTACAACCAGGTGGCCATCGCTCCTGAGGATCAGGAGAAGACCACCTTTACCTGTCCCTTCGGTACATACGCTTTTCGACGCATGCCATTTGGGCTATGTAACGCCCCTGCGACTTTTCAGAGATGCATGCTGTCGATATTTTCAGACATGGTAGGGGAGTGTTTGGAGGTCTTCATGGACGACTTCTCGGTTTACGGCGACGAATTCGATTCCTGTCTTGACTGCCTAGACCGAGTGCTCCAGCGATGTATTGCTACCCGCTTGGTTCTGTCTTGGGAGAAGAGTCACTTCATGGTGACTCAAGGGACGGTGCTTGGCCACATCATCTCCAACAGAGGCATGGAGGTTGATCCGGCCAAGGTCGATGTCATTAGGAAACTCACACCGCCGTCCAATCTGAAGCAGTTACGGTCATTTCTGGGGCACGTTGGTTTTTATAGGAGATTCATTCATGACTTCAGCAAGATTGCCCGACCGTTGACTGACCTCTTGACGAAAGACACCGAGTTCCTTGTCGATGACAAGTGTCTTTCGTCCTTTGAAACTCTCCAGCAATGTGTTATTGAGGCTCCTGTCCTTCAGCCGCCTGATTGGTCTCTCCCATTCGAGATCATGACGGACGCCTCCGATTTTGCCGTAGGGGCCGTGCTAGGACAGAGGAGGGATGGAGTACCATTTGCGATACACTATGCTAGCCGCACATTGGATTCCGCCCAGCGGAATTATACGGTCACAGAGAAGGAGATGCTAGCAGTAGTGTTTGCCCTAGATAAATTCAGATCATATATCATTGGATCCCGAGTGACCTTGTACACAGATCACACCGCCATCAGGTACCTCATGTCAAAGAAGGATGCCAAGGCCAGACTTACTAGATGGATCCTTCTACTCTAGGAGTTCGACATTGAGATCAAGGATAAGCCTGGAGTCAAGAATGTGGTGGCGGATCATCTCTCTCGACTAGAGCAGCCTGAGGATTCTGAGCAGATTGATCTCATTTGTGATACCTTCCCAGATGAGGCGATCCTTGCTATCACCTCACTCCCGTGGTATGCCGATATTGTGAACTTTCTCGTTGCTGGGAAAGTCCCACAAGATTGGCCCAAGCAGAGGATTGAGACCTTCCTTGCGAAGGCCAAGTCCTACCACTGGGAGGATCCCATCCTTTACCACGAAGGAGGGGATAGCATCTGGCGTCGGTGTATTCCTCAGGAAGAGCATCATAGTGTCCTCACTTACTGCCACAAGCTTGAGGCAGGAGGACATCATTCTGGGAGGAGAACGGCACAGAAAGTGCTCCAATCCGGCTTGTGGTGGCCTACCCTCTTCAAGGACTCAGATGAGTTCGTGAAGAGGTGTACTGACTGTCAGAGGATGGGCACTTGTGGACAGCGTGATATGATGCCGATGCAGCCCATTCACTTCTGTGAGGTCTTTGACGCATGGGGCATCGATTTCATGGGTCCATTCCTTAAGAGTCAGGGATTCGAGTACATTCTGTTGGCCGTAGATTATGTTAGTCGTTGGGTTGAGGCTATCCCCGCCCGAGCCGCAGATGCAAAGACAGTTTGCAGATTTTTGAAGAAGCACATCATCATGCGGTTTGGGGTTCCACGAGTTCTGATTTCTGATGGGGGATCTCATTTCATCAACGACCAGGTGAAGGCACTTGCTAGAGAGTTCAGTATAGACCATCGTGTTGCCACTCCATACCATCCACAGACAAATGGACTAGCTGAGGTGTCGAATAGGGAGATTAAGAATATTTTGCAGAAAGTCGTCCGCCCTGACCGAAAGAATTGGTCACAGCTTTTGGACTCGGTCTTGTGGGCATATCGGACGTCTTTCAAGACTCCATTGGGTACATCTCCCTTTCGCCTCGTTTATGGCAAGCCCTGTCACCTACCAGTTGAGCTGAGGCACAAGTCACTTTGGGCAGTCACAGATATTCTTATGGATCCAGATGGTATAGGAGACCAGAGGAGGGCAGAGTTAGCCGCCTTGGAAGAGCTTAGAGATGCAGCTTTCTCAAACAGCCTACATTATAAGGAGAAAGTCAAAGAGTGGCATGATTCTCATATCAGCCACAAGCATTTTGAGATTGGACAGAAAGTATGGTTGTTTGATGCAAGGCTACGATTATTTCCAGGGAAGCTACAGAGCAAATGGAAAGGACCCTATTTGGTCAGAAAGGTACACGATAACGGTAGCATTGATATATCTGAGTTATCTTCTGAGAGTACCTTCCGAGTGAACGGCCAGCGGCTCAAACCATTTCTAGATCATGAGCCGCGGGACGTTATTATTGCCGCTATTCATTTTGCGTGAGATGTGGTCTTTTGACTTACATCTTTTACATCTCACGCCTGATTTTCACTGTTCCTCCGCCTGTATAGATCCAGTTGTCCATATCATTCTATTCTTTAGTCCCACATCCCGTCTCTCATCTTATGATTATGCTATACTTAGGGTGTACTTTACCCTAAGTATAGGGGGGATGTCGGACCTGTGAGAATTCTTTTCATTCTTTCTGCTCTTGTTTTTGCTGCCTATACTTAGGGATATTTTACCCTAAGTATAGGGGGGCAGATTCTGTATATTCTTCACTCGGCTTTCCCTTCATGTACAGCTTTCTATACTTAGGATTAGTTAATCCTAAGTATAGGGGGAGACCCCCGAGTTCCTCTCATTCTATTCATTTATTCGTTCCTGTACTTAGACATTCCTTTTCACTTCCCTTTTACTAAGCACGAGTTATGTCTTCTTCATCGCTCTTGATCACTCTGAGGACATCCTTCGAGCTAAGTATAGGGGGGGTGTGTATATATTTCATATATACTTTAGCCATAACTCGTACTTTGTGTGAGTGTGTTAATAAATAAAATGGCTAAAAATCACAAAAATTAAAAATTTTTCATGAACATAAACCTCTTTTATTCTTGCACATACATAGCTAGTGTATAAAGTATTTTTGTAAAAATGATTTCAAAAATCTTTTGTGTAAAGCTTGTGTAAATATTTTGTATAAAATTATGTATATAGTACAAAATTTTTCCAAAATGTTTTGAAAATCAAAAGTTTGCAAAAATCTTGTGTAAATGTTTGTAAATATCTTTTTGCAAAACTTGCACTTCATGCATCATTCATTCATGATTTCAAAACATTTTTCAAAAATTTTGCATGATTGTAAAATATTTGTAAATAGCATCTTGTGTACATATATGTATATAGTTTTTCCTGGATGAGAGTTGACATTTAAACTAAGCCTGGAATTAAATTGAGAAATGGAGCTTGAACAAGATCTTAATCCACTTAACTTCCAAAGGAACCTTGTAGGACTTAGGGTTAAGGCTTTTCAGGTCCATAAGGGCTTAATTCTTTGAGTCCACTAGGTTATGAGCATATGTCATCTTGATGAGCCTAAGTAGAGCACTTAACAACACACGCATGACTCTCAGAGACAATGGCTTCACTTGCACCTGCACTTTACACATGGCTCTCCACGGATGAGGTGGTGAGGAGGCAGCTTCCTTTGGCTTGGGGTAGCATATGAGGGTAGTACTTCTAGGCGGAACCTCTCTTCTTCTTATAGTGAAGGAAGTGCACCTCAACTGGGTCTAGTGGTGTTGAAAGCTAAAGACAGAAGCTGTGGGTTGCAATAAAGCTTCAAAAGAGGGATAGTCTACCGGCTCAAAGGGAAATTTCTTATATATGCTGCACCATGTAGATATGTTGTACAGAAGTTCTTGAAAAAAAAATGCAAAAAATGCAAAAAGAACTCCAAAAAAATTGGTGGGTCGGATTGAAAATTTAATAACCCCACCGGAGTATAAAGCAAAAGCTTATGGTATCCATGTTACATCTCATGAAGCTTGCAGCGGGAGACTTAGCTACACTGGCTAAGCTTCCAAAACTCTATACTTTTACCCCCTCTCCTTGAGCCGGTTGCACTTGAACTTAGAAGGGAATACCCCGCTTCTCGAGGAAAGAGTTGCTAGACCGAGGCATTAGAGTTACCAGGTTGAGGGAGGTTGTTTCTTTGTTACTTCTGAGGTGGGGAGCCACATATCACCTACACCGCAAGGAAAGATTCATGGTCATTAGAGTTTGTGTATGTAGACTTGTTCTGATCTGGTTTATTGAGGAGTCTTGCCCATAGATTGGTGGAACTTGGAGGCTGTTGAGTTTTAGGCTTAAGTCCAAATAAGGTTCCGACACATTAATAATCCAAAGATCTGATCGAGCTCCATATTTCAATTTAATGAAGGAAAATTTAATAAGTCAACCTTGATCCATGTACATCCTCTTCCTCTTTTTCTTTTTTTCTTTTTCACTTCTTTTTCAAATAAGTGTTTGCTAAGGGACTAGCAAAGTTAAGCATAGGGGGGTGATGAATACCCATTCATCACTCTTTATTCTTCTATTTTAGCTACAAAAACCTTTGCAAATACATGTAGATATGTGTAAATACAAATAATTACCAAAAGCATGCATTGTGTAAAAACCTATAATTAGCATGTTTTTGTGCACAAAATAAAAGAATAAAGAGCAAAAAGAAAAAGAGGGAAATATTTAGAATAAATATTGAGCAACCTAACCCAAGGGAGGGCTCAGCATGGGCCTGACCGCATAAAAGTCAAAGTAGAGGGAGATAGGAGCTCATGTGTATATACTTCTAAAATTATATTTTCCTCACCCAAAAATATGCTTGTACATATTTTGTATATTTAGAAAATATCAAAAACAAAATAAAAATTTAAAAAAATCAAAAAGTCAAAAAAATACCCTTTCACCATGTGCATAAACCACACCTTTGTATTTATTTAACCTTGTAAATAAATTCAATTATTTTCTAAACTTTTTGTAAATATTCTATGTTACATATTGTAAATATATAAAATAACAAGAAACAAAACAAAAATCAAATAAAAATTACAAAATTGAAAATACAAAAATACATTGTATAAATACCATGTATATAAATGTATTCAACCATTTATTTCACCCTTGTATATAAGTGATAAAAATAAAATAAAAATATTCTTTTATTCCTCATTTTATCTTGTAAATAAATAAAATACAAAATGAGCATAAAAATACATAAAAATAACAAATAAAAAATCAAAAATAAAAACTCCATATAGTGTACATATACCTATATATATAGCTACCCTATTTTTATTCCCAAAAATTAATTAAAAATCACCAAAAAATAGAAAAAAATAAAAGAAAAATATTTCATGTTTTGAGTTTTCTTTAATTCGGCCTATTTCTACCTTAAAATAAATAAACAAAAATCATCTGCACGTGGCAGCTTCTGATTGGTCCACGGGGGACTGTTGACCCCGGTCAACTCCCCCGCGGACTCCTTCCTTTTCTGGAAGAAGCGCGCCACCCCATCTTCTCCGATTTTCCCACGCGTCTCCAGGCTGTCTCCCACGCAAATCTCATGCCCGGATTCTTCGCCTATCATCCATCTTCCTCGCCCGATCTTCCGCCACGAAATCAACACCTTCCATCGCTGTCGCCCCTCAACCCTAATCGCCCCTGTCACCTTATATATTCTTCCCTCCGCCGCCTCCGCGCCGCATCTTTGGACCTTCTCCTTCTTCCCAGTGACCTCCATAGGCACCGCGAGAGTGACAGCAAGCGTTTGCCCTTGTTGCAGTGAGGCGAGGAGGCGATTCCATTGATCCGGCGTTCTTCGCCGTCGCTGCTCCGCCACCAGCGTCGAGCATCGAGCCTCGGGCCGAGACGACCCTCGAGGCTACGACCAAGAGCACCCCCTGCTCTTCCCCAGTCTCTCCGACCACCCAGGTAGAATCCTTAGGCCGTAGGATAGCTTAGATTTCGATTTTTCAGTTACTGTTAGCGTAGCTCCGCCGCCTTCGCCAGGCACCTCCGACCACCCATCTTCCATTCCGACACCGCCATCATCTCCGCCAGACCTCTCCGCACCTTCTTCACCCCTCCACACAACCCAGATCGCACAGGATCCGGGAATCGAGCTCCTCCGCCGACCACCTTCGCCGGAGCTCGCCATTCCGACGCACAGACCACCTTCACGCCGCCTAACCGGGTCGAGGCACTTTGCCCTCGACCCGCGAGTCTTCTGGTTCGCTTTTCAGGTCGAAACGAGGGCGTCTGAGGCCCTTCGCCATCCAGCCAGGAGACCCAGCTCCGCCGGCCTTGCTCGAGCTCCTCGGAGCTTGGTTTGACCGTCGGAGACCACCGGCAGACGCGGGAGCCTTCCGCGATTCTTCTCCGACCTCCAGAAGGCTCACCGGAGGACCCTAGCGCACGCACGAGCCCGGCGAGTCTCGCCGGGGACCTGTTCTTCGAGGACCCTCCATCGCCGTCCGATCGTCCTCCCCGCTCCAGATCAGATCTTGGCCGTCCGATCGAGGAGTAGCTTCCACCGTCCGATCCGAGGAGACACCATCTGGAGCGCCCACCCTCTGCAGCCGTCCGATCTACACGTGGCGCGCATCCAACGACTCCATTTAATAAAGGGTAATTTACCCTTAGGCCCTTATCTTTGCCTTATTTCGTTTCAGTCCTGTAAGTTGTCGAGTCAGTTGTTTATTTTCTGGGATATTTGTATAGAGACCCTCGTGCTTATTTTTATTTGCATTTATACCCCTGCCAGTTGAGAGCCACGTGCTTCGTCACGTGTTTTGTTGGGATATTTGCATAAGACGCCCTGCAGTTCTGGATGTTATTCATTGAATAAAAAGTTTTGTTTATTTGCATATATACCCCTGTGAATGCTTTATTTCCACATGTGCGATATTATTTTGGGTTATTTGCAGATAAGCCCCTGGACTTTTGGTACTTGTTACCAATAAGCCCTCGGAACTTATTTTTATTACCATTTGGTCCTTGAGTGCCCCAGGCACGTGCTTGGCACGTGTTTTGCTGGGTATTTTGCACCTAGGCCCCCGGCTCTTTGGGTATTTGCACTTAGGTCCCTATGCACAGTGCCCCACTCTTATTTTTGAATAAAATATCAAACGACCTCCAAATCCAATGAGATTTTGACACATGGCTCCTGCCATGGTGTAGGAATTTCTATGATTTTTGAGGACATTTTTGATTTCATTTATTATTTTTAAAAATTCAAAAACACGTATTTTTGCTACTGTCTAGATTAAAAAATACCAAAAAAATATAAAATCACTTTTAAAAATTCTAAAAAAATTAGGACTTGTAATTTGCTTGTTGTTTGACTTTCCAGCCGATTTTGGTAATTTTTTATCACTTAAAAACCTTAAAAATTGAAAAACCCCTAAAAACTCATAAAAATTGTAATAAATAAATTAAAAATCCAAAAACAATAATTAGGGTGCCTAAATTTTCCTTATTCTTTCTAGATTATAGGAAAATTACCTTCAGGGCTTTTTGAGATCCAAAATTATTTTATTTTTGGGTCTTAAGCCTTGCTGGACAGTACCCTCTGTTTTTCGCATTGTTTGATTTTTAATAAATAATTTATCCATTAGAAAAATTCCAAAAATTCACCAAAAACAGTAAAAAACTTAAAAAACATAAAAACCATTTTTCCTTAATTTTTGCATTATTTTTGGAGTGTTTAATAAATTGCTGAAGTTCCCTTGTATTTACTTTCTTTCATTTTCTCATCAGTTAAAAAAATCTAAAAATTATAAAAACAAATAAAAACACTAAAAAAAAGACTCCCTTGGATTTCTGACTACATCGTAGGCCGCAAGGCCAATCTGTGCTCCTTGTGTTCGACCCTGGGAGCTATACCAGGTTAATCCTATAGCAGGACCACTTCTCTGTGTTTCGTTGATTTATCTTCATTTGTGGTTCATTATTTTTTCTTGATTGACGCATTCGAGTGACTGAGGTCGCAACGACCTCATTTTATACCTTTACCTCAGTTGTTCGGGATTTTCGCGTCGTCATCGAACGATCTATAGTGCGTTTAATTAGTGAAAAAGTGTGGCCTAGAGATTACGAGCACAATCAATAATAAACAAGCAAGCGTTTATGTGCCTAAGTCCTACGCCACTCAAGTCGGGTCCCAACCACACAGAAGGGGTTGAATCAGACCCGACACACCACATGAATATTCAGTCTTAATTATTACAAGGGTTCAAAGAGAGGGACCCTGAGAATATTGCAGAAAATAAAATCTACTCTAAGCTCTCTCTCTCTCTCACAAATTTTTGTCCTTGCAGATCCTTGATTTATATCCAAAATTATCTCCGAGTAATCTGCGAAGAAAGAGAGTGCGGTTAGTAAAAAAAAAAATAAAAAAAAATGCAAAAGAAGGAAAAATGACACAAAAATTAGTTTTCACAAAAATCAATTATCAGATTGATTTAAAACCCTAAAAATTCGCCGTTCCCCGGCAACGGCGCCATTTGATGATCGCGAAATCCACCTCTTTAATAATCGTGAATTGTAGTATAGGAAGTGAATTTCGGTCGTCAAAATACCACAATCTTTGAATGTTGTGGATTATTTTTTTTTTGGTAAGTTTACCAAGGTCGAACACAAGGAACGGTGATTTTTAGTTGCTTGGTTTTTAATCAAATTAAATAATTAATTAATGCTTGATTAACTTCTGTGTTTGCAAAAATATACAATGCAATAATGGAAATGCTATGCAAGGAAAGTAAACAGAGTTTATGCTCCGGATCTGTGATTTAGTGATATTTAATCCAAACAAGATAAATAAATCCTCAAAATATATCACAGATCAAAAAGAAATTCAAAATGTAATCTATCCAATCAAATCCAAGTTGCAAGGAGGTATTGAATTATCCTGTCAAGACTCCTTGTAATTCGCTCCTCAAAAGCACAATTTAAGCAAAGGAGTGATAAGGAAATTAATTAACTTCTTCTTCCTCGATCTAGCCTCCTGCACAGGTTAATTTATTAAACCACAACGATATCGAGAGGTTGATAAAACTAAAATCCTCAATAGAACTCCTGCAAGAGAAATCATCAATCTTTCAAGGTAATTGTGGCACAGATATGTCGAACTAAGCATGCATATGTCAACAGATGTACTCAATAATAATGATCAATACACAGCCTCAAATCTGTCCTCAAATTATGCTAAATGGTAGAGCATGAAAAGAGCTTCGAAACGACATATTATACGCTAAAATCGGAGTCCAAATGGAGAAGATATGCTAAAATGAAGGTTCAGGGACTAAAATGTAAATAAAATAAAGTTTTTAGCTTCAATTAGGTCCCTAGAGGGGCTTATCTGTTATTTCATAAATCCGGAGGGGCTTTTCTGCAATTTTTCCTTGGCGGGGGTATTCCTGTAGTTTCTGGAACCTTCGGGGACCTGGTTGCAAATTACCCCCGAAGCACGTGACTTGCACGTGCGCAGGAGGCTTGGTGGCGCAACCTGAAGCTTGGAGGCCCCGTGGCTGAGGCTCGGAGCCCCAAGCCTGAGGTTCGAGCGGCGGAGCTCAGGCTCGGATGCCTGAGCCTACGTGGCGGCGAATGGTGCTTCGGGGGCCCCGAGCCTCGAGGCTTGGGCCGAGGCTCGGGGGGGGGCGGACGTGGCTGATTCTTGGCCGTTGGATCAAGGGCTATTAGCCCTGATCTAACGGCGCCTGGGCGTGCTGATTGAGGGCGGGGCGGCCGAAGGAGCTCGGGCAAGGCCGAGCGACGAGGGCGGAGGTGCGGAGGCCGGGCGGCGATGCCGCGCGAAGGCCGAGGAGGGGCGAGGCGAAGGTGCAGCCCCTGGGCGGAGGCGGCGACGGTGGCGATTGGATCGAAGCGGCTGAGCAGTGGCTGAGAGGTTGCGCTGCGTGAGGCGGAGGGGCACCGCGCGGGTGGCGACACGGTGGCGCTCGGCCGACGGTGCCTAGACCGGTCGACACACGACCGACAGCTCTGATCTTCACGGCGGAGCGGCGATGGAAGCTCGGCTGGCGTGGCTCGAGTCGCGGGATCCTGCAACGTTAGTTCTAACAACAAAGACGGGGCTGACGATGATAGTTAGCTTAGGTGGGTTTGGTGGCGCGGGGTCCAGGCCAGGGCGAGGCCGGAGCTGACGTCGGAGACGAAGAAGAAGGAAAGGACGCCTGGGGAGTACCTGGCGTGGCTCGAGTCGCGGGAGGGCGACGAGCTCGGCAGCTTGCTGCAACAGGACTTCTTGAAGTCCTGGATCTCACCAAGATCGTGGCCGCTGTCACCGGCGAGAGGGTGGATCGGTTTTGGAGCCGGCGAGGAGGTGTTTTTATAGGGAGCTGGTCACGGCCGTTACGAGAGGAGGCGGAGTAACGGCCGGCGAGGAGGTGGCTGTCATGGCGGGGTCGGTTACAAAGGGGGAGAACGGTAAGGAGAGGGGGGCGGCTTTGGCATTGGCTGGAGGAAGGGGACGGGGGTCACGTGCTAGGCACGTGACCCAGGTGTGGCCAGGAGAGAGAGAAAGAGTGGGGTGCCACGTGGCACGCCCAGGGGCTGCCACGTGGCACCCCAAAAAATTCAACTTTAATGAAGGAGAAGAAGGAGAAGGAGACCTCGGATCAAAAAATTTCCTTCACGAAAGCTGCTCGTCTCGACGAGATCTACAACTTTCGTGAAGGACCCGGGAGCAAAAGAGGTCACCTGTGAGAAATGGTATTTTTGGTGGCTTTCCATGTGTACGAAAAACCGCATTTTTGAGATTTGTAAATTTTTTTTGGTGGTTTTAAAGGGAATAAAAAATCTAGAAAAAATACGATAAATAAGAAGAAAATTATTTACACATTAATCTAATTTTTTTGTATTTTTAAAGGATAAGGAATTAGGAAAATAAAATAAAAGTAAGAAACAGACAACTTTTGTACAGACCGACAACGGACACTCGGACTTGGTCAGTTTCTTTGATTTCAGTTTCGATCTGGATTTGGATTTTCACGTCGTTTAATAAAACTTTCATCAAAGAACATAAATGAAAAAGAAACAAAATTAAAAGAGTTAATTAAGCACATAAAATCGCAGGTCAAAATTAGCAAGAAGTTAAAATGCGCAAAAGAGGCCCAAAACCCAACTTTCACATATGAGCTCCGAATTTTATGAAATTGGTCTTGTTTTGAAGGTATTTGAAAATGGAGTACTTTAAAAGTGAGTAGACCAAAATCGGACACTGTATGTGGGAGATATGCTCGTTTTAGTCCGTCAGATGTGAAATTTGACTTTGGGATTATTTGACACTTATTGAGGTTAGTAATTTTTTTGTATTTTTTATTTAATAAGATTAGTGATATCTACACAAAGGAGGTGATTTGGGGTCAATCGGAGTTAGGATGAATTAACTAAAAATGTGAGAAGTTAGCGGCTTTTTGGGCTAATTTACACAAGGGATTTTTAATGCAATTTATGCATGATGAAATGCAGATATTATTTACACAAGTATGATGGTTAATAATGCTCTATTAATGATTAAATGCAAGTGGATGATGGGGGACAGAGCCTAAATGACCAATTTTAGCATGATGAATACGAGATTCATCACCCCCCCCCCCCCGATCGAAGGCCCACCTCCTCGAAGCAAGCCCCCAGCCCCCCACCCCTCTCCAGGTCGAGCGCCGTCCCTCGAGCCCCCTCTCTGACCGCCTCCAGCCCAGGCACCCCCGCCGCTGGACGCCCAAGCCCACCCGCCGCTCGAAGCCCATGCCAATGCTATGTTGAGGGAGGAGAGATGGAAGAGGATTGTTTTTTTCTTCTCTTGGTTAATTATAGCCTTCCGATCGCGGATTGGTTATATTAACTCATTTTTAACTCAAGGAAGTTAACTCTATATGTGTCAATTTAACGACAAGGTTCGTGGGGTAAGACGAAACAATTTTATAAGGTTGAGTGATGAATTAAGATGTTTCAAAAGTCGCAGAGGTAGTTGACAAAGATTATAGAATCTGTCGGATAAAAATCCTTTCAAAGTAAGGAAAACAATTATGGACCGAGGAGAGGCAGGATAAAAATCCTTTCAAAGGAAAACACTTAGGCCATGTTCGGTTGGGGGGTTACCCCCCACTTTGGGTGAGTAACCCCCCAAAACCCTCCCTTTTAACCCACTAGTGGGGCCCACTCCCTTCCCATCAAAAAAATTATATATTATACCATCATATCATCTAAAAATCATAAAATACTCAACTTCTACTCACTATTCCAAACTTCAATACAATCACATCACAACAACCACCCACTTTTTCAAATTTCAATACAATCATACCATAATAACTATCAACTTTTTCAAATTCTAATACAATCACATCACACAAACCCTCACAACCCTTAACCCACCAACCAAACACACACACACAAAACCGGGTTATCCACTCCTGGATAACCCACCAACCAAACGCCACCTTATGGACAGAGGAGAGGCAGTAACACGTTACCCGTTCCCGAAGAAAATTAAGTACCACCCCCATGGATGGGATTCACAGGGTGGAGCAAAGGATCCGACCGGCCCGGGCCCAACCTATCAAGACCCGACCCAGACTGGAGGACAAAATAATAACAATCTTGTATTTTACACGTGTTCGTAAGAACATAAGGGCACAACTCTAAATGTAAAAAAAAAGTATAAATGTTATTGGAAAAATTAAAAGGACATGAGTGTAATTATACTTAATAAACATTACTCGTCTATTAAATTACATAATGACCCTATATCTTATTCCCTTTAACATATGTGCCCATGTCCAAGGGTTGTCGGGTATGATTAAGTAAGAATATAGGGGTTGTGGTATATTTAAAATATTATAAACGTTGTATTGTAATAAATATAGGTTCAAGGGTTACAATACAAAAATCCATATATATATATATAGGATTTCTTTAAAATAGGACGTAGTCCTTCCATGGTTCAGGAAGGCCAGCCCCTTTTTGTATAATACAGGTTGACTTTGGTAGAATACATATACAGTTTTAATGTTTGTATTATAATATGCAGTTTTGTATGCGGCTTTGTATTTATAACGTGTACCTATAATACAAACTGTATACGTATTCTACTAAAGTCTTCGTTTTTATACAAAAAAGGGGCGGCCTTCCTGAACTCAGGAAAGACTGCGTCCTATTTGAAAGTCCCCCTATATATATAGGAGTGATCCTATGAGAGCAAAGAATTGTGAGAGCATGAGAGGATTGATTCTGGACCACATGATTATGTTTTCTCTCTCCTGGTCTTCTCTCTCCTGGGTGAATTGTGTGGTCCAGAATCATCTTTCTCATGCTCTCACAACTTTTTGCTCTCATAGGATCACTCCTCTCTCTCTCTCTCTCTCTCTCTATATATATATATATATATATATATATATATATATGGGAACCGGGAGTCTGCACCCGAAGGTGTAGGTAACTCCCTGCACCCGACCTTTTTTCTCTTTATTTTTTTATTTTTTCAAAAAAAAATCTTTGGGGGATTTACTTAATATAATAAAGGGAATATGTGTTTCAAGTTTCATGCAAAACAAACATTCCTAACATGTTCATCTACAATGGGTCATTTTCAGTAATTCCATACTGTTGAAATTTGATGATCTTGATGGAGATGATAGAAGTTTCAAATTAAGTTGAAATTGGAATGACATCATGGTGATATATAGTAATCTAATTACCCCAAAGTTTCATTTCAAGAAAAATAAAAAATCATGAAAAAATGATCTGGGTGTAGGTAGTTACCTACACCCCCGGGTGTAGGATCCCTTTTCTCTCTCTCTCTCTATATATATATATATATGTATATATGTATATATATATATATATATATATATATATAGGAAAGGGATCCTACTCCATGGAGTAGGTACCCCACTTTCATTTTTTTCAACTTTTTATTTTTTTTGAAAAACACTTTTATGGATTTTTATAATTATATCTCCATAATATGTCATTCAAATTTCATCAGAAACAAAGACCCCAATGCCCTCCATCCAGAACATGTAAATTACAACAAATCTAAGACCGTTAAAGTTACATGTTCTGGATGGAGGGTGTATTGAATGAGATGTTAAAGGGATATATTTATCAAAATCCATGGAATCACTTTTCAAAAAACATAAAAAAATTTGAAAATAGAATAAGTTATCTACTATATGAAGTAAGATCTTTTTCCTCGTATAGAAGGCTCTATGCAAAGAATCCACCAGCAGAAACCACGCGACCAAACTAATCCCCGATGGTGACTATATCGATCGAACGGTCCAGATCTACTCCTCAACTCTACTTGGAGACCCGGTAAAGGACCACTTCCATTCTAGTGAGGACCAACTCGCGTATATGCCTCCCAAAAGAAGACCGCAGCCGTCCGATCTGCGTCCAATGGTCCCACGTGGCAGCATATCTGTATCCGTTGGAAGTCGTGATTTGACTCGAGATCTGAGTACCTTATGGATATTCGTACAGGGCTCAGATGGGAGGAATACACGCAAGGATGAAATTATGAAATGACTCTAATACCCCTAGATGCCTTGGGAGACGATGATTCACGTGCACTTATCATTTGGGGAGATGATTTGGTAATTATGGAAAATGTATTGGGGCAAATGGTCATATGGTCTTCAACAATGTTTGCTTTGTCGGTAATCCCGAAGGTAAAGGACTATTAGTCCGAATTGTTGTAAATATCCAAATTCTCGATCTAAATTGGGAAAAAGAAAGAGAATCACAATGGTAGAAATAGTTTAAAATTGTAAATTACCGAAAAAATATGGATCTTCTCTATAATGGTCTATATAATTTAACTAATACTCAAAATAATGCATATATTGTTATTATAACCTTAATTATAAACTTCCATGGTAAAGATAAAGGTTCAATTTCTATATTTCAACAACCATATTAGGATCTTATACTATATGTTTACATAACTTGAAGAATGTAACAAAGTGAATTTAAACCAATGTATATATTTTTACACACAATCCATATTTAAGGCATTGATAGATGGGAGAGTTTAGTTATGCAATGAATGAGATACTAGCAAGCTATCCCCTCTATAATGGCTACAGTTGGTCTCTTCATAGATTTTTCTAGGGAAGTCATTGCTAAATTAATATTGATATATTAACACAAATAAAGGAACAACAAACCAATAGTGGTTTCTATTCAACTTAGTTCCTCTAGTATAACAAATTTAAAAACATGTTTCTTTCCGAACGAATAGCAACTATTCATTATGTGATAGTAAATGAGATATTAAACATATCATGTCCAAAATTTTATTACGATGTTGGCTCATCATGACTATTTTCATTGATCGATAATTTCATCAAAACTCTCTCTCTTTTTTATTCACATATCAAAATCTCGGTATCAAATCAATAATAGACATGTATAAAAAGGTGATGTCATTAATTACTTAACTTATTAAAGAATAAACTTATTAAAGAATAGAGGAGCGAATGGACAAAGAGGGAATCCAAGGAGTGGTCTGGTGGTAGAGCAGTGTGCCTTCACGTTAAAGGACCCGTGCTCGAATCCCAGTAGAAATGCTCCAAACCTCGAAATTACCGAACCTACTATTAAAAAAAGGGATTTTTACCCGGCAGATCCTGTAATCTTTTGTAATTACCGCTACAACCTCTGAAACATCCTAATTCCTCCCCCGACCCTCTAAACTTGCTCCGTCTTACCCAACAAACCCTGCCGTCAATTTTAACTATATTTGAGTCAAATACTTGGGTTAGTTTTGAGTTAACCTAACCTATTTACCATCGAACGACTAGGATTAGCCAAAATAAAAAAAGAATAGGAAAAAACAGATGGGGCGAAGCAACGACAGGGGGGAGGGCCTCCATCGTCGGCGGGCCGCGCGAAGCAGCAGCAGCCGGTGGGCCAGGGGGAGGGGGAGCTCCATCACACGGGGGCGCAGGTGGGGTCGGGCTCGCGCGGGGGCACGACCAGGGGCGCGGGTGAGGGAGCGGCAGGGGGGTTGGGCTCCATCTTAAGAAGCAGCAACAACAGTAGCCGGTGGGCCGGGGGGAGGGGGGCTCCATCTCGCGGGGGCGCGGGTGGGGTTGGGCTCGCGTGGGGGCGCGGGTGAGGGAGCGACAGGGGGTTGGGCTCTATCGTGCGAAGCAGCAGCATCAACAGTCGGTGGGTCAAGGGGGCTCCATCGCGGGAGGGTGCGGGTGGGGTTGGGCTCACGCGGGGGCGCGCCCGGGGGCGTGGGTGAGGGAGCGGCAGGGGGTTGGGCTCCATCGTGCGAAGCAGCAGCGGCCGAGGGGTGGGGCTCCATCAAGTGAAGAAGCAGCGGCCGGTGGGGTGGGTTTGGGGGCAAAGCAGCAGCGATCGGTGGGGTGGGTTGGGGGGAGGGGTGGGCTCCATCACGTGAAGCAGCAGCAGCCGATGGGCCGCCGGGAGGGGGGGTGGTGAGGAGCATGCTCCATTGCCGGGGTGGTCTGGGATGAGGAGTGGCATTCAATGTAAATTTAATAAACAAAATGGGTATAATATAAATGAAAAGAACGGAATCTGGTTAATTTTAAAGGGTAAATTAACGGGGCTTAACCGCAAGGTCTGTAGGGTAAGAGTTAGCAACTTTACAGGGTCGGGGGAGGAATTAGGATGTTTCAGAGGTCGTAGCGGTAATTGCAAAAGATTACAGGGTCTGTCGGGTAAAAATCCCTTAAAAAAAGGGGGCAAAGAGTTGATGGTGTGAAGCATGAGGCAAGACAAAGGGGGGATTGAAGAAATTAAGGAGGACAAAGATGTTGAGCAAGGGAAAAAGAATGGCGGTCAAATAAGAAGAGATGATGGCGGTCAATAAACACAGTTGCGTGTAGATGGAAATGGTCGTTGGCATGTAGATTTAAGCTAAAGGTAAGTGCTATATGACAATAGTAGCCATGCAAGTGGTGGGGTTGGTATGCATGCATGCTATTATTGTATGCAGATGACAAAAACATCGCAAATGTGCATGTTTTTCCATTAAAGTTGATACATTTGATCCTTAATATATACAGTGTAAAAGTTAGCATGTTTTGTCGATTTTTGGATGTCACGATCATTTTCTAGTTAGTCAGATGTTAATGGATCATCTCATGTAAAAGTTAGCATGATTCATCTGTTTAGAAGTCCTAAAGTATAAAGCATTTTCAAGAGCACCTAGTTATGAATGGTTTCTTTTGTTTGCAGACTAAAACAAAATACAACTCATGATCTAGTGCGTGCACTTCTAAGACATGAGGATCCCATATGTGTGCATATGTGTGCACGTGCACGTGCACATGCTTACAAGCAACGGCGATAATTGAATTACCAATAATAAACCTAATATGATGAGTTGGAAAAAAGAGAGGAAAAAAGTAATGAAAGAAAGGTAGGCAATTAGGACGGCCCCTTAGAGAAGCTCCTAACTCATGGAGAATCATTCAGTTGTTGATCAACTCCTAGATAATCAACACATTTCAAATGTCATGTGCCCTAATAAACTTGTTAGAATGGAGTGTTCCTTTTGAGACCAAATATTTAATTATTGAACTATATGACAAGGGTTTATCCAATGACCACTTTGTTGCATTTCCTCGAACATCCCCTTTAAGTCAGCATCTGCAGCATCAGATCACCAAACATTGATGTGCGAAAATCGTATATTGCTTACTGGTTTTGGGACAGCCCTCCTCTGTGCATTCAAACAGCCAAACACCTCTGCTCTGCTCACTGTCTCAATCTCCCATTCCAACTATGATATAGAGAGCGAGCGAGAGTGAGAGCTGTGGGGGCCGGAGTGGAACACTTCAACACTCACATACGCCTCACCGCCATCTCCTCCACTCCACTTTTGATCCCCACCTTGTTCTGCTGCAAATCACCGTCGGGAGCACAACGGTCAACCACTCTGGAGACGTTGCATCACCCGTGGAATCCTAAACTCTCCACCCTAGTGGGTTCTTCTTGTTCTTTTCCTGCTTAAAAGACTGTTCTTTTCGGACGCTTCGGACCCCCCGGGCGAATTTGGAAGGAAAGGTGTGATTTTGGGATGTGGGTCTGCGAGATTGGAGTGTTTTCGGGGTCCAGTGGATCTGAATCCTTGGAAAAAAAGGAAGTTTTTTTCGGCGGAGATTTGCTCGGATCTGTTTCGTGGGTTCTAGGCTTGTTCTTGAAGGAAAGAGGCTCGGGAGCTGTCTAGGTTTTCCACTGGGGAATTTGCGTTCTGGGATTGCGAAAAGTTAGTGTTTGCCTCTTCTATTTGTTTTTAGGTGACTCCATGCGATTTTTGATTTTGGCTTTTTTTTGTTTGAATGCGGATTTGTTATTGGAACTTTGCTGGGCATTAACTTTTAGACATGCACTTCTTCAAGTTTCTCACAATTGCTTTCTGGAAATTATACGTTTTTTTTTTAGACGTTTCTCATATTCCTAACGGTGAATGATGGTTTGCAGGTTAAACTGCCTTCAGAAGCTTGCTGGAAGTTGTAGAGAGCAATTCTAGTTCTCTATGTAGTACCCTTTCTCGATGGAAGCTGTAAAGGTGAAATCTTCGCCAAATTCATGAAGTTGTGGTTTTTAATTCTTGGGGGACCATGGAAACATAAGTGGGAGCAGTCATGGAACCCCTGAGAATAGATTCCCCGTATCTTTGCCTTCTCATGTGTTTGGTATGGTGATTGAACTTTAAAATCATGACTAGACCTCTTCGAGAACCTATGCTCAAAGAAGACGATGGAAGTGTGATCAGTAATCATCTCAGGAACCATGTACATCTCACCAACTGCATACACCTGAAGAACCATATCCACCGACACAGCCCTATAATGGCAGAAAGGTCGATCATGAGGAACCTCATGGTCCTGCAGAGATCAAGGTCTCTAAGGGACCCTTCCACCAGCCCCAACTCGTGGCATTCTCCTCCGTTAGGTGTGTCCTATGCGAGGCGACTCGAGAAAGACAACGTGCCATATGGTGGGAGAAGATCAATAGGCAGCGACTACCAAAAGGAGAGCACGAGACTGTCTGCAAGTTCACCAGGTGTACCAAGTGTCTCAAGGGCAAAGGTTGCTGCTGCTGAGGTTAATGACGATGGTGATAATTATAGAGGAATTATTGCTGCAGAAATGATGATCAAGGAAGGGGAACCTAGTAAGAATAGTCGAAAGGGTGGTCATGCCCGCAGAACTTTAGAGAAGGCAGAAACTAGAGAGAGTTATATGTCTCAAATGGGGACTAAGAATCCCACTGAACACCTGCAGGAGCAGCCTAAACCATCAGATGATTTACATGGGTTAGAAGAGGCTGGGAATGTGCAAGCTTCTCATAATGATGAGAAAGGAATGCATGAAGGTGAGACAACCATCTGCGAAGAACCACGAACAAGTACCCACATGCTTCTCAATGGCTCAACTCGGGGTAAGAGGCGGAAATTAAAAGGTGTGAGGAGGGCTCGATGTTCAACTGATGCAATAGATGGGCACATGCACAAAAATCTGTCTGTTGCTTCAAACTCATTAGCTCAGGGGATAATGAGTCATGGTTATTCATTAAAAGGAGAGGAAGACCATGAACTGGAAGTTGCTCGGGATCCTAGGAATGGATGTGGAATTCCTTGGAATTGGTCTAGAATTCATCACAGGGGTAAAGTTTTCCTTGATAAGGCAGGGAGGAGTTTGCCTTGCGGTCGCTCCGAATCGAGGATGATGAAGGATGAATGTGACATGCCGCATAGCCAGAGAGATAATTCAGATATACAAGCTGCAGCTGATCTTCGCTCTGGCTCATCCGATAAATCAGATTCTGATGCACTTCGTTTACTCAATGAACCTTTCGAGTCTCATGGAGGTAATGCATTCTCAGATCATGACTATTTAGGTGAGTTGGGGATTTTTGCAAGTCAGAATGAGAGAGATTCTGACCTGACTTCTGAAGCCAGATCCTTTGATGACCGGAGAGGATCTCGACATGGTAGGCACCGGAGTCTGGCTCAGAAGTACATGCCTAAGACATTCAGGGATCTAGTCGGACAGAACTTGGTCGCGCAGGCTCTTTCAAACGCAATTTTAAGGAAAAAGGTCGGTTTAGTGTATGTATTCTATGGCCCTCGAGGAACCGGGAAGACCTCATGTGCACGGATATTTGCGAAAGCTCTCAATTGCCAATCTATTGAGCATCCCAAACCTTGTGGCTCTTGCACATCCTGTATCTCACAAAATATGGGCAGAAATAGGAATGTTGTAGAAGTTGGACCTGTGGGTAATTTTGACTTTGATAGAATATTGGACGTTTTTGAGAACACGATGTTGCCTTCATCATCTTCCCATTATAGCATATTCATAATTGATGATTGTGACACTTTACCCTCTGACTCTTGGAATGCCATTTCAAAGGTTATTGATCGGGCGCCAAGATGTGTCATTTTTCTTCTCATCAGTTCATCTGCCGATCATCTGCCACACATTATAATATCGAGGTGCCAAAAGTTCTTTTTCCCGAAACTGAAGGACTCTGATATTATCCAAAGATTGCAGTTTATTTCTGATAAAGAGGGCTTAGAAATCGATAAAGATGCATTAAAACTCATAGCATCGAGATCAGATGGCTCGTTGAGGGATGGTGAGATGACGTTGGATCAGCTAAGTTTACTAGGACAGAGGATATCTGTTTCACTGGTCCAAGAACTTGTAAGCCTTCTCCATTTGAACTTGAGAAAAATCTATAATTACTGCCAACTTTAGAAATACAGTTATAAGTTTTCAGTTTCCAGGTGATGAACATGATGGTGATTAAGTGGAATTTAAAGCCATCTTAATGAAACTAGTATGCCTATCAGATAAGCACTTTTTGGAATGTGAAAAAACTGTTAGGATTAGGGTTATATTAGGATTGGGAATCCTAATGGGATTGGACTCGTAATATAATAGTAGTTTACTTGTATTCTATTTATAGTCATATTGGGAATAAGACTATGGGTTTGTAACTGGGCTATATAGAGATGGAGGTGGAGGCATTTCCCATCTTAATGAAACTAGTATGCCTATCAGATAAGCACTTTTTGGAATGTGAAAAAACTGTTAGGATTAGGGTTATATTAGGATTGGGAATCCTAATGGGATTGGACTCGTAATATAATAGTAGTTGACTTGTATTCTATTTATAGTCATATTGGGAATAAGACTATGGGTTTGTAACTGGGCTATATAGAGATGGAGGTGGAGGCATTTCCTCAACACCACCACAAGAACAATGTAACCCCTAGAGGGGGGGGGGGAGGGGGAGGGGGAGAAGAGAGTGGCAAGAAAGCGAGGGAACGGAGACAGTTGCCATCGTTCTAATTTATAGTGATCTTCTCCGGTAGTCGTGAGAGGTTACTGACCACCGTTATATCTGGTTGTTCTTTTCTTCACGTGCTTCTTTGGTGGTGGTCGATTGCACATCCACATCTGTATCTGGTGGTCCGTGCCCTATCACCAAACTGTATAGATTTTCATATTAGATAAAGGCAAATGATCTCAGTGATGGATATGACATTGTGAATCCATCATACTGATAAGAAGTTTTTGCCAGTTGCTTGTCTTTGTCAATCATAACACATCTCTAAATTATGAAAATGTTGAAAAAATGTACATAGATCAAAACTGAAAATAAGACAACTAAGGTAAAAAAGATCATAATGCCTGAACAATGGCGTAAGTAGGTTGATTTATGGGTACATTTTATTGAAGAGCGGAGGGAAATAATTTATGGTTACCATTATGTTACATAGTTTGCAAGTTATAGTTTTTTCCCATAAAGAAATAATATTTTATAAAATCTGTTTCCTTTGTTTCCTAACATCTATAGGACATGCAAGAAAAAACGAGAATAACTATTTGAAAAGATAGGTAAAGAGTATCCATACTTCATTTCTTACATTTGTAGGATCTGCAAGAATAACCATTTCAAAGAAAGTTAGAAAAACTGAGCAAATGAAGTTGCTATTCTGATATTTTTTCTTCAGGCTGGATTGGTTTCTGATGAGAAGTTGGTGGATCTCCTTGATATGGCACTGTCGGCTGATACTGTAAATACCGTGAAGAGTCTAAGAGATATTATGGAAGCAGGTGTAGAGCCTCTGGCATTAATGACACAGCTCGCAACTGTTATTACGGATATCCTTGCTGGTAGCTATGTTTTCACCCGAGAAAGATTGCGAAGGAAATTTTTTCGCAGCCCAAAATGTGAGTAGATATATTATAGCCGTCAAGTTTGATTAATGTGTTAAACTTGTACTGTAATCGATGTTGTTTGCTCTACTGGGTAATTTTTCTTGCATAAATGAAATCTTAGTGTCCAAAAATGACATGGAAAAATTACGCCTGGCCTTGAAGACATTGTCAGAAGCAGAAAAACAGTTGAGGATGTCCAATGACAAATTAACATGGCTTACGGCTGCATTGCTTCAGCTTGCTCCTGACCACCAATACTTGCTGCCAAATTCTTCAGCGGATGCAAGTTTAAAAAGTAGCCCAATGCTCTTGAATTATGTAAGTGAAAACAACCGTACCAAGCATGCTAATATTCCCACTAACGTCCGAGACTTAGCAGGTACCATAAACTGCCTCTAGAGTAAATTAGTGCTTATACAGCATGTAGTTAGTTATATAAATGCATTATGAAAATATGGAATATGCGCCAAAGCAAGTCTTATCTTTGGTGCAGATGTTGATGCAGCTGACAGGGGACGAAACCTAAAAATGACATATGTTGGTGCAGCTGACATGGGGCGAAACCCAATAATGACATACATGGACACTGAGCAGATTTGGAAGGAAGCAATTGAAAAGATCCAGATAAATGCTCTTAAGCTATTTATGCATCAAGAAGGAAAGCTGCTATCTGTTGGTTTTGGTTCTGGTAAGTTTTTTTTCCAACTCACAGGTTTAGTTTTAATTGTCTTCTTGAATGCATTTTTAGCGTCAGAACAAATATAGTTATGTCTATACATCCTGATCAAAATAAAATCATGTCCATACAGTGATCCATATCTTAGGAATATCCCTGTTACAAGGATATTGCCACAATGTAGATGTCAAATAGCGTGTATTAGAAAGTCATGTCAATGAGTGTCAAAGAAACCATCATTGCTGTTAGGATTGACTGAAATCAATTTAATCCTACAATAACCGAGTTTGCTGATATCTTTTTGGATCTTGGCTGGAGTAGGTAGTTGTGATCACAATCTGTTATAGTTCTGCTTTATGCCTATATATTGCGGATAACCTTCTACAATATGGGGGCTCATGTAGCACTCAATTAAATAATGAATTCAGAATCAAGGTAGAAATCTAATTATCTTATAGGAGGGAGCAAGGAAGAAGGAAATTGTTGAAGCGCCTTCTCTTCTTAATTATCCCCAACCTTAGAAGGTTAGGTTGCTACTATCTTGGGATTTTTACCCGGCAGACCTTGTAATCTTTTGCAATTACCGCTACAACCTTTGAAACATCATAATTCCTCCATGAACCCTGTAAACTTGCTCCGTCTTACCCCACGAACCCGGCCGTTAAATTTATACATCTTGAGTTAACTTGGATGGGTTAAAACCGAGTTAATCAAACCATATAAAATCTAACGGTTGGAGTTCTTCCTCTCTACCGGTTCCTTCTCCTATCCTCTTCTTCATCTTCCCTTCTCCAATTCATACAGAACCGTACAAAACAACGACGTCGACAGGGGGCTCTTGCGGGGGCGGCGGCGACTGGGGGGTGGGGGCTCTTGTGCGGGCGGCGGGGAACTGGGGGGCTTCGAGTGGGGGCCTTCAGGGGGGCAGCGGCGGTTCTTCGAGCAGGGGCCTTCAGGGTGGCAGGCGGGGGCTCCTGCGGATGGATGGAGTTGGCAACGACGGGCTCCTCCTCCCCTCTTGCGGCCAAGCTCTCCCGAACTCGCAACGACGCCACCAACCCCGCCGCAGACTGCGTCCAAAGTGCCGCCGCCACCGGCACGTCCGCGGGCCACTTCATGTACAGATCCGTGAGCACAAGGGTCGGCGGTGGATCTATCTGGTGGAGGAGCATCCGGAAGGGCTCTTCCATCCTGGTCAAGACGACCGTGAAGAAGCCGAGGATGTCGGAGCCACGGCCCTTCTCCGAGGGGAGCACGTTGGGGATGGTGCGAAAGCGCAGCAGCGGCGAGGGGGGGGGGGCTAGGAGGCGGAGCCACTCCTCTGTGACGACGAAGGGGGGAGGCTCCTGCAGGGGCGGCAGGGACTAGGGGGGAGGGGGCGTGCGACGGGGACTGGGCGGAGGGGGCTCTTGTGGGGGCCTTCAGCGGGGCAGCGGGCGGGGGTGCTTCGAGCAGGGGCTCCTGCGAGTGTGGTCGGGGCTCTTGCAGGGGCGACAGGGACTGGGGGGAGGGGGCTCTTGCGGGGGCGGCAGAGAACCGAGGGGGCTTCGAGCGGGGGTCTTCAGCGGAGCGGTGGGGCGCCCGGGAGGAGGGGGGAAGGGTGCTCTTGCGGCGGGCGGCTCTTGCGGGGGTGCGGGGGCCAGGGAGGGAGTGTTCGATCGGGTGGGGGGCCTTCGAGCGTGCCGCCTGGAGATGCAATCTGGAGGGAGCAGCAGAGCAACAGTGGTTGGGGGCTCCGAGCGCCACCTAGAGACGCAATTTGAAGGGAGTAGCAGTGGCTGGGGGCTCCGAGCGTGCCACCGACTGGATGTTGCGCTGCCGAGGTGGAGATCGTGATGGAGGACCTGAAGGAGGGCGGAAGTCATGCAGGAGGAGGGTGAGGGCGGTGGAGGTGGTGGGTGGTGGGGAAAAGGAAGAAGGTGAGAGGGAGTGGCAATAGATGTAAATTAGATAAATAAAATAAGTATAATATAAAAGAATGTAACAGAATCGGATTAGTTTTAACGGGTAAATGGATGGCGGTTAACCACAGGGTTTATAGGGTAAGAGTTAGTAAGTTTACAGGGTTCAGGGAGGAATTATGATGTTTCAAAGGTCGTAGCGGTAATTGCAAAAGATTACAGGGTCTGCCGGGTAAAAATCCCTTTGTCCTTTTTTAGGATTCTTTCTCGTCCCAACTCTTGAAGCATAAGTGAAGGGGTTGTTCATTTTCGTGGCATGATAGAAAAGCAAAAAGAAGCATCTCCGGATTACCCATAATGTGGATTAGGTCTTTCTTGTCCTGGCAACAGTTCTTTCATCTACCATATGGGCAAGTATGTACTCATTTTTTATCCCTACAGTAAATTTTTCTCATCGACGCATGATAATCTGTCATACCTTATGGGTTTTCACAGATATGGGGTTTTCCATGTAAATCCAATGTTTTGTGATTTTTTTTTGAAGTCAAGGCAAGGGGGAAACACTCATAGGTGTCCGCCCCAAGAATGTATTAAAAGCTCAATTTAAAAATACAACAAGGCAGCTAAGAGAGCCACAAGTCTAACAAACCAGACACATGGATATAGATATTTTCCATATGACACATGTTTTGTGATTATTTGATTGCTTTCTTAATTGATTAATGTGAAGTGATAACATGTTTATTCTGTAATCACATGACTCCTTTATATAGTAGAGATAGCTTAGAGGGAAAATAATTAATGGGGAAATGATGCAGCGTGGGCCCCGAATATAGGGCCAAATATCTATTTAAATTTAATTATCAATTTTAGTTACGTTTTTAAGTTGTCATAATTATTTAATTAAATAATTGAGATCGCATGTGATCTCAACGTATATTTCGTAGATTTTAATTGTAATTGTTGGTCAATTAATTAGATAGAGTCTAATTAAAGTAATTAGAGGTCAATTTAAACTTGTTAGAGTCCAATTAGGAAAGTCGGTTGTCAATTTAATTGAGTTTACTATTTTTGTAAACCCTCTCTCCTATATAAAGAGAGGGTAGGTCATTGTTTTTAAGCAGTCAATTATGAAGTGAAAATTGAGATTGTTATCTCTATCCCCTCTCCTTCTCTCTTCTTCCCCCACGCGATCTCCGCGGTTCTCCTCCTTCAATCTCTCGCATTCCCGGCGAGTTCCCTTCTCCAAACCCCTCGTTCCGACGAGTTTTTCTTCTTCTCAACCCCTCCAATTGCTCTTCTCGACCCTTCTCTTTCTTCTACCAAAATTTCCACCGTACAAAATTATTTTATCGACGCGCCAAATTCAATCCGCATCAATTGGTATCAGAGCATGGCATTTAGATCGTCCTCACGATCTAACGATCCGCCTCGGCGTCCGCACCGACACCATCGTTCATCCGAACGAAAGCGGCAAACCAATGACGCCTACGACAAGGAGACGGAGCGCATGTTACGTCATTTGCAGAACAACTTCCGATCCGTGTCATCAATGTTTCGGGACTTCACGGCCAACCTTGAGGCCTACCGCAACGCCCAATCGAAGCCGTCAACCACCGAAGCCGCTACCGCGAGTTTTGACAACGAAAAACTCGCCGTGGAAGCCGGTCAAGCCGCTGTCCAGACTGTTTTAGAAGGAAAAAATGAACAGTGGCTGCCCAGAAGATTTCAGATCAGCCGTCGTCACCAAAAGCGGCCCCGATATCCGCCCCGGGCCCCTTCCAGTCCAACAGCGGCCAGCCCTCACCCCAGGGGCCCCGTCGGCCTCCTCCACCGACCCCTCCGGCACCGCAGCGCGTGGCCACCCCCCTGCGGCGCCTCCAACCGCCGCGTCACATACAGATCCGCGAGCCGCCAGCCAACTACAGCCCCTCCCCGCGGCTGCGCCTCCCCTGGGTCACCACAACAACCCCCCAGGCCATCTCACCGCAGGCCCAACCCCGCCTCCTCTTCCCCGGGTACTGCCCCCCACCGCCACCTCTGCCCACAGTCTCTACCTCGCCGTCGCGGAACCGCACCACCATCGTGCGCCACCTCTCGCCCCACTCTCACAACACTGCCACCCCTCGGAGCCCTTCTCTCGCCATCGCGACCCGCACCTCTCGTCACCGCCGCCCCACGAAGCCCATCTTCCTCTCGCCAACTCCGCGCGCAACCCAGTGCGCCCGCCAACCTCCCTCGCGCCGATGCCGACTGATGATTCCCCGCGCCCCAGCCCGCATCAACGCCAGCCCCCCCTCGAGCCGCCGCCGCCTACGAGGCTGCACGAACCCACGGCCGCGCCTTTTTTTGAAGAGAACCGAAACCCTATCGGGGTTTCATGGAGCCAAATCCCTGGAATTGTGGGATTGGCTGGATAGTGGGGAAAATTGCAAACTGAAATTCCCTAAAACCCTTATTTGCAGGAAGGTCCAAAGTGAAAAGAAAGTAAAGAAATTTGAAGGGGTACAAACTTTGCAGGGACGCCCCCCAATTGAAAAGAACTATAAACGTAATGTTGAAAGATCTAATTGTGAGTTACAATCTCAGAGACGACTTCTCCAGCGATCTACCTACATCACGCAATTCGTCAGGAGCCGAATTTTTAAAGCGGTGGAGAGTTGATGCAGCGTGGGCCCTGAATATAGGGCCAAATATCTATTTAAATTTAATTATCAATTTTAGTTACGTTTTTAAGTTGTCGTAATTGTTTAATTAAATAATTGAGATCGCATGTGATCTCAACGTATATTTCGTAGATTTTAATTGTAATTGTTGGTCAATTAATTAGATAGAGTCTAATTAAAGTAATTAGAGGTCAATTTAAAGTTGTTAGAGTCCAATTAGGAAAGTCGGTTGTCAATTTAATTGAGTTTACTATTTTTGTAAACCCTCTCTCCTATATAAAGAGAGGGTAGGTCATTGTTTTTAAGCAGTCAATTATGAAGTGAAAATTGAGATTGTTATCTCTATCCCCTCTCCTTCTCTCTTCTTCCCCCACGCGATCTCCGCGGTTCTCCTCCTTCAACCTCTCGCATTCCCGGCGAGTTCCCTTCTCCAAACCCCTCGTTCCGACGAGTTTTTCTTCTTCTCAACCCCTCCAATTTCTCTTCTCAACCCTTCTCTTTCTTCTACCAAAATTTCCACCGTACAAAATTATTTTATCGACGCGCCAAATTCAATCCGCATCAGGAAATCACATAAAAAAGAAATAAAAAAACATAAATACTATTTTCTATAGCACACCCCTCAAGCTGGAGCATAGATATGTACAGGTGGACCTACACATAAGGTACCATAGGCATAGGACAATATTGAGCCCCTCTCGTATTTCTTAATTCCTCTTTATGTGGATGTGCCAACTCTATTTCCTCTCCTCCTAACAACAATATTTTTTTACAGTTGTTTGAAATATGCAATCTAACACACAGTTTTCCCCCGTTCTAATTCTCCAACATTTCCCCATTTCTAAGTTCTAACCTCGCTTTCCAAAATGATAAATACAATAAATCTTATGTATTTGATATGATCTCTAATCCAATTATTAAAAAATCTTGCCCATATCCCACTCGTTCGACTTTTATTTATTATGGTAAATTACAAAAAAAAGTCTTATCTATATATCGATTCTCAATTAAAGGTCCCATTTTTCAAATATAACAAAGAAAGACGAACTTTTAATTGAAAAATGAGGTCCTTAATTGGAAATCGACACGAAATTAGGGCTCCTTTTTGTAATTTACTCTATTTATTTTTAAATTTTATTTTTGTGTCCTGACTAGTGTATAATCCTAGGTCCACTACTGTAGATCTATCATTCTCATCTTGGAAGAACACTTCTGAAATGCCCCCTAGCTAGAGCCTTGGTGAATATGTTTGCAGTCCGTTCCCTTGAGCTGATAGGAGATGTAGATGTATCATCATCATAGAGCTTCATGCTGGAATCCATAGGAGTAGTGGTAGATCTGCATTCTGCCAGCCTAGTCTCTAGAAGATCACTAATGTACTTCCTTCGAGTCATCACAAGTCCTTTCTGATTCCTAGTAAATTCAAGCCCAATAAGTGTAACACCCATATTCTAACAAACCCGAACTCGTCCGATTTTGGTTCCAATGAACCCAAAAGCGTTGTCAGTCAATACTAAACAACCTAAAACGACCAATTGATAATGAATCAAAAGTCGTTCGGACGAAATCGACCAAAAATCGGTCCCTTCGTAATGCGCGCCGCGAAAAGCCGCAACGCGAATTCGGAAACCGTAAAACAAACCGAGACCATCATTAGATCCGATTCGACGATACAAGATCAACGGAATCGACCGTTCGTCAATCGGAGGTCATTTGATATTTTAATTCCACGATATTTAATCTTAAACAAAAACCGTATCCGAAAATTTCGGGTATTCAAAACCCGATCGAAAATATATCAATATTATACTCATTTTGGTCGTCATTTTGTGACGATCAAATCGAGATATTGCGCATCGAAATCCGTGATCCGAGGTGCAAATTCGGTCAACTTTAGGTATATCTGATAAAGATAGTTTTTGGTTGAAAATAAAAATTTAATAAATATTTTTTCTACAGTTTACTGTAGCCAACATGTTGCAGTAATATATATAAATATATGTATAATAATAATAAAAATATTATGGCATCATCATGCTGACAGCAGCATGATGATGTCACCAATGAGGTCATATTGATAATGTTGTATTATAAAAAAAATATGCATGGAGGAAGGTTCCAGGAACCTTCCTCATCCCAACTTTCCCTTCCCCTTCTCTATTTAAGCCCATTTCCAACGCCACTTCGTAGTCTTCTTCTTAACTTTCCCATTTCGTCTCTCCTATCTCTTTCCCTTCCTATCATTTCTTTCCTATTTCTCCCAAATCCTCAAATCAGCCTTAGCCGTAGAAGACATCTCCAGCAACCTTCTCCCCTGTTGCTTGGCTACCAAATTCAAATTTTGTGGGAAGACCCCATTCTGCTGCTAATCCAAGCAGCTGGGCTGCTCTCCAGCAAGCCAATTTCCCCCTTTTGCAGTTGCTGAAATCTCAATTTCAGCCAAAGTCCAGCCAACACTTGCATGCAAGATCTTCAAATTGAAGGATCAAATAGGTACAATCCCTCTCCTCTTTGCTGCCATGCATGCATATTACATTTGATTCTTTGTACAATCCTTTTGCCAATCCTCCTTGCTGCCAATCATGATTTTTCATCTTCTTCTTTTCTGTTGATTCTGCTTGGAAGGATTGAAGGGGGGGAGAATATGGCTTAGGGAACAGGAAAAAATTGCATATTTTTTTTAGGAGTAATTGATGATGATACATCATGTGATGGTTATTAGGGACCAATAGTGGTAACAGCTTATTACTCTAAAAGTGAGAAAGATCTTTCGCCTGTTTAAGGACTGTACTTTTCTGGCTCGATCTGTTGGGTTTCTGTTGATAGTATGTTATGCTGAAAAATATCACAGCCATGCAGAGTCCTTAAATCTTGGTGTTATATGTATAACATTGAACTAATATATTAGGTACTGCCTACAAAAATAACTATGACCCAAAATATTTACATAAACGGGCAATACAAAAGTCCTCTATAAGGTAATTCGGAATAAGGTTAAAATCTTAGCCAGATGGGTTGAAGATCATGAAAATCTAGGACTGATATATATATATATATATGGGTTTAGATTATATGTTTAATCAGGGTAAGATCAGTTCTTATTACTAAAGATACTCATTCCACTATAAATGTACACCCTCAACCATCTCTTTTGCTGCCGAGCATTTGTTTTTCCTAAATTCTATTCTAATTAATGGTCCTGTAGTAATTGTTCTGTTATCTGCAAAATTCTGGATATCAGATTTAGTGTTTCAAATTAAAAATTTCTTGTTCTATACAAAAGATGGAAAATTTCGTTCTTAATATCATCATTAATTAAGATGTTGATAAATAGCTTGTAAAAATATAGCAAAATTAAGTAATATGTTCATAAATGTGTGGTATCATTATAAAAACATTAAATAAAGTTTGTTATGGTCATGGTGGTACCCGTGCAAGAAAAAGCTTAGGCAATCATAGTTTAATCTGTGTATTAAAGTACCCAGCATCAATAAGGGATGGTAAGTATTAATATAATATGCTTAATACTATTAAGAGAATCCTGGTAACACTTGATGGATTATGCACATTGCATTGATGGACTGGTAGAAATAACATCTCAACTTGTTCCAGAGAACAATAGAGTATATATATTTATTTATTTACATAATTTTGGACATTGAAGTCGTTTCAAACATACTACAGAACTCGTTACCCAATCTTAGAGCTAGGTCTTGAGCTGCTAGTTTCTAACAGAATTGATGATGTTAACACAAATCTTTAAATACCAAAAGTATCATCATAACTACTCGTATATATATACTCTTGATGGCACTCAATGAAAGTCTATCATTATTCCTCTCAAGGATCTACTCATGTAAATTTTTAAAACAATGACATGATAATCTTATAGACTAAATCCAAGGGGGGACTTGTGGAGATGAAATTTCTGTTTTTAAAGCAAATAAAATTGTTATAATAAGTTTGCTGAGAATAAACGTATGTTCTGAGTGAACACTCAAGCAAGCAAAGGAACCACCTCATTTAGCTAAGCATCCATACGTGAAAGACTATACTAAAGTGTTCAAGAGGATGTTCCTCTTTGAAAACTTCTTCTTTATACAATATCGTTCTACATTTGCCATGAAAACATTTATGTTATATCTACAGTCATCATCACATCACTTACTTAGGCATGAAAATGTGAGTTTCATATGTCATGCGTGGAAATCAACTTGTTCCTCTAAAATGACTACCACATATTATTCATCTTTCCAACCTACAGGGGAACAATATTAGCCAAGTTTCAGAGCTAGATACATTTCAAAGAGGCAATGTTCACAGGAAACCAAAAGTCAAATCAATAAATAGACCAAATCACTAGGAACCGAGAATCTTAGTGTATTATCAAGATCAAGGAACATAAGTAATATTGCATTTTGGTAAAATCTAGGAGATATTTGGGTGTGGTGAATCAATGATGACTAATAATTATCATGCCGGTCAGGATGACCTTAGGCCTGATCGTGCGAGGGCGCGGTGACCCTCAACGGGGCGGGAGAATAGGAAGCCCAGTTTGGGCAGCGGCCGCCAAGTGCGCGGGTCTAGGATCCCAGTCCCTTTTCGGTTTTTACGTGAGCTCACAGTGTTTTTACACCTCGTTGGGATCCCGACTTTAGACCATTCCGTTGACCCTGTTTTAGGATGCCCAGGCGGGGGATCCTTGGTTTTCAGTTTTACGTGCGAGCTCGGTTGCCCGTTACCGGTCGGGCTGTTTTCTAGAGCGACTTTTCCGGGAAGTCCCTCTCACCCGTCTCAGTGGCGTAGTTTGGGAGTGTAGACCTATCCCTCTATTGGACCGTCCTTCCAATTAGAGGGCGAGACGGAAGAGCCTTTTGTTGGCTTCTTCACCGCTTGAGTTTTTCTTTCGCCAACAGACTTGGCGATTCTACATCCAGATCACCCATATCTATATCTATATCATTTAGAGTTACATTTGAGACTGTTGCACTAAGATTTGAAGGGATTGATTCTACATCCAGATCATCCATCTCTATATCCATACCATCTAGAGTTACATCTGAGACTGTTGCACCTAAGGTTTTAAGGGATTACAATTAAATCGAGTAAATGGAAAAGACTCTAATCCAATTCGAAATCTTATTAAACTAGTGGACGTGTTGGGAACTTAGTTAGGATGCATTATAAAACACCGCATGCCTACGGAGGCACCCCAACCCTAAGACGTTTCCCAAGTTTTAGAGTCATAGTGTGAGGTTTCACAAGAACCAAGACCACAGACTATCCACTAGACTTAAGAATTTAATAAATCATTATATCTTCTCATATCATCTTTCCCATCATCAAAATTTACAAATATGATCTCTAAGTAATATGAGAATAAAAGATACGTACTTATGATCAATGAGTTACCGTAGACATATGCTTATGTGGGAAATGTGGGGATAAGGGCTGATCATGAGATGTTCTTACTAAAAATTTGGAAACCTTTTACATTTGCAAGTAGAATTAAATTTTAAATTTAAGTTGCTCATGCCTCTCTACTTGCTTTCTTTTGTAAATAATAAATGCCTGTTATTTTTATATGAACTTATGGGAAGTACCAGCACCCGCTGACGCCTTTTCTTCCTTGCACGCATGGCAGGCAAGGAGCCTTTAGCACAGTAGCGGGTTAATGATTTCAGGAGATAAATTTTATACCCAATGGTATGGTTTATTTTGTGCCAATTTCTGTTCAATTTATATTGTTTTATGTTTCTTTCTCTTCAGTTAGATTTTTGGGATATACTGTATGTACTGTCAGACTTTGTACATGTGAATTATATGGAAGTTAATGAAATAAGATTTTGGTGACAATTGTTCTAATAACTTGTGGTTATAATTGTGAATGTCATGTGGAAAATTATCCGCGCGAAAAATTTCCCCGTACTTTCAGTTACTTAATGCGATAGAAATGAATGTTGTAAAGCAAAATGTGTGATTAACGGGTACCCGGATCCTGAGGGGTCTCACAATAAGATATTGTAGTTCTCCAAAGTCCTTGGTGACGAAATATTGTCTAAGGGATGCCTTAGCCTCACTGATTCCATGTAATAATGATGTCATATATTATAATAAGGCCAATACCTCGTGCATTTGATCTCTTAAAACCCTGCCGCTTTATCAGATTGGAGAGCTTCTGGAACCATGCTCTGAGATACTGTTTAAGGTCGTAAATAGCCTTATAAAGTCTTCATATCTTCTGACACTCCCCCTCAGTGACGACCCTATGTGGTTGCTGCATATAGACTTCCTCTTGCAAATCACCATATAAAAAGGCATTCTTGAAATCTAGTTGGGATTTATCTTATTCCCTGCACATCAATTTGAGAATGCAACCACCCTAATCTAATATCAATGGGTATCCATCCAAGCATCAGAATCTCAACTGGGGATTTTAACTAGCACCTACAACTATTCCATGATTAGGACTATCCGTAGGACATGCAAGAACAAAAGAAAATAGAGTTCGTCGAACCTCCAGCAAGGTTAGATATCGATGGTAAATTATAGGGCAAAGTTATTGGAGTTATCCAAGCTTGATATATATTTTTGGCTACTCAACATTATTTTATCTTTTATTTCCTTTTTGGACTCATAATAAATATGGATTGATATCCCCTTGATTTCCTCAACATCAGAAACCTCAGAAAAAGTGCTTCATACATTCATAATATAATGATAAAATTACTATTTGAAAGAACTTGAACCGTCTGCAAGTCACCATATAAAAAGACATTCTTGACATCAAGTTGGGGGAGCGACATGTCTCGTACCACAAACAAAAAGGAGGATCCAAAGAGGGGAGTGGCGTGCCACATGAGACACCTCATATATCTTAGTGAATCCACGTGAAGTCTGGCCATGTGGCGGTCAACGCCGTCGTATGCTCTTTGCTTCATTGTAAAGGTTCACTTGTAGCTAACCACATATGCCTCTGCCAGGGTAGTAACCAAGCTCCACGTGCCTCGTGATTATAATGTAGTCATTTCTTCCTACATAGCAATGCATTACTGACTGTCCTCCATAGCCTTTTGATATGTGTATGAGATCATAACAACTGACAATCCCACCACACACTTCCTGAAATTTTTGATAGACTCCCTAGTGAAACATGTCTAGAGAGAGGGTACATCACACTGTTAGGAACTTATTCCCCGTATAAATTGAATTGCGGAAAAATAACCAAGTCGATAGGTGGATCCTGCACGATGTATCAACTACGAGAAAGTATCTCGACCACAGAAAAATCAACCACAGATGCAAGGAGAATTTTTAATGTGGATGAGGGGAAAATCACGGGGTTGATCGCAACCCAAAACCAAGCATTATAATCGAAGTAATCTCCCGTGAGGGACTTACAAAAGACCGGCCCTCAATAAGGTGCTATAAATCACCAAACAATGGAGAATAATATAGAGGAAAAATATCACTCAATGGTAAATCCATCATCAAACTGCAGGGAAGAATGCTGGAGAAGAACTGCTCCAAAGGTTACTCCCTCCAAACTCTGCGGCAACCATGAACTTTCTTTCTCCTTCATCTCCCTTATTTCTTTCTTGTGCTAGGAGAGTTTGTGTTGGGATAATCTTGGTATGCACCCCATACCCCCTATTTATATGCCATGGAGATGAGCAAATAAGGAAACATGAATTCCTACTTCCAATAGGATTAGGAAAAGATGACTCTTAATTCTAAAAGGTAATTGATCTTTCCTTTTCCAAATAAGACTACCAATGTCCTATATATATGGACTAGGTTCCCACAAGGAGGGGAACCCATCCAACACACACATGTATGCTTTATCTTCAAAAGAGTAATATGTTGGTCGAGAATCGAGATCCTCTTAAGGATCGAAATCCTGTGTGACAATTTCCTAAGGAGCTGCACTCTAATCCTATATAGCCTTTGCTTCATAGAAACATTTACAATGCCATTAATGGAAACCAAGTGTTTATGATTTATTTGGAGCATGTTGGATGATAGGAAAGCATATGAGCAAGGGGTCTAGTACGGCCTGTGAATGTACACAAGGGGCCAAATCTGAACAATTCATAAAAAAAACACGTGAGAAATGCTTAGGATCACCCCATTCAAAGTTGGGAAAAATGATTAATCTGGCAAGAGAAATGCTTAATATATAAAGCGCGTGAGAAGCTTCTACTGGATCACCATGCTCGTCCTTTAAATAAACTTATAGAATTTCCCAGAGAGAATTCTACAAAACTAGAGTGCTAGAGGTCGGAAGCAACTTCCATGCTTATCTGCAAGTGATTCAATCGTACCTCATTTTCCTACTTTTTCTTCTTGTAACACAGCAGAACTTGAGTTTTTACAAGATATGTTTACATCATTTAATCACTGTTCACTAGTCTCGCATTATTTTCATTTACATGCTATTGATGCATCAGTCTCCTTGCAGCTCCTACTGTGCAGATACTTTTCAGTTCAAATGCAAACAAATCAAAAGCTGAGAAATTCCGGGGACAAATTTTGCAAGCATTTGAGTCTGTTCTTTCTACAGCAGTCACTCTGGAAATCAGATGTGAATCACCGAAAGGAACTAGGTTAGAGGCAGTTTCATGTGACTTACCATCTTCTGATGTTGGTTCAGCGCAGTTAATAAAGAAGCAAGATTTTTACTCGCATGACCAAACTGGAGATGCCAATCAAAATCATTTAAGAAGGTTTCCCAAGGATGGTATCAGTAAAGGGGTTCAAACAACTACATCCAATCGGGCCAATGCAAGTTCTCTTCTGAAGACCAAATCTGGAGGCAGCAGAAATCTACATGTGCTTCAGCAGTCTAGAAACCATGAAGCAATTGGTAGAATTCATCTAGGGGATAAAAGAGTTGGCACTTCTAGGGCTGAAGATGCCTCCTGTTCACATAATCCAGCTAAGTTTATTCCTGCTTCTGAAAGAAAGGATAATGAGGAACAGCCGAGGAGACAAAGTTTAGTTAGAGGCAAAGTTTCTTTAGCTCATGTGATTCAACAAGCAGAAGGATGTACCCAGCAAACTGGATGGTCTAGACGGAAAGCAATATCAATTGCTGAAAAACTTGAGCAAGAAAACTTGTAAGTAATAGCCTTCAATTCATCCGCATGAAGTATAACCTCGTCTCTGTTTCAAATTGCTCATTCTTCTAGATGAGGCATCACTCGTTTCTTTCACGAAATTGTACCTTCATCCAATGGCATCTGTCATTTGCATGTATTATGTTAATTATTTTACCATGAACTTGTTCTGTAACAGGTTCTTTGGTCCCTACCCATATTGAACTTTATGTTCAGAACGTCGAAACAATTGTTACCATAAACTGGGGAGTGCACCGTCGAGTGTATCCCCCTTCCTTCTGGATTTCAAAAAAAAAATTTGTTACCATAAAACCTTTTCAAGTTCTTTTGTCGGTGGTGTTTGCATGTTTAATAAGGGCAAAAACTTCAGAATCAGCAGTAACAGTAACAAAAAGAATGCAAATTCACTGTATGCAATGCACCGGGTAAGGGAGCCAATTAAAATAGCATCATAGATCAATGTTTTGTATCTAAATTATCAACATTAGTGAATATTTCACTGTTGGATTAGCTAGAAAATGATTTTTTGGACACTTGAACCATATATTTTGGGGGAAAATGTCATATTTATGACTCTATAATCAGCTTCACTAACAAAAAACATAATTATTACAGGAGGTTAGAGCCTAACTCACGAAGTACTTTATGTGGAAAAGCTAAGAAGATTACCCGTGCAAAGGTAAGATGGAATCTCATATTTCATTCTTTTATATCATTTAGAGAAAGCGAAGTATTGAATTTTATTGATGCAGGATATAGACAACGCATCGAAAGAAAAGTGTTAGACTCGATCCCTACCTTTTTTTACGTATGGGTGCTTCCAAGTTCATGTGAAATGATTCCTATGAGATTAAGTTCTTGATATTCAATTATGAATTTTATTGGTGTCATCCTCAATCCCGATTACTACTGAAAAAACAGCTATTTAACACTATTTAACACCAGTTATTTCAAGCCAACTGTTACAATAAATTTTAGAGGATGACCGATAGAGATTTCTAGAGGACATGTTCCGGTGTGGTCTCTCCTCGTTGTGGGTCGTTCCTATCATGAGGTTGAGGTGGTTCCTCTAGCAGTTGAAGGGACGGTGGAAGTTTAAGGGTCGCGGTTGGATGTGGGGTTGTTGGATGTTGAAGGGCATCTTTCCTCATGGCAACATTGCATCAAGCGGCCTCTGCTTTTGTGTTGGGGGCACCCTATTGGACTGCAATACAATTGGTTTTTTTTGGGAGGGCATCCGGTGGATTTGGTTCGGAAATGTAGGTCTCAAATCCAAGCAATTCAGATCCATTCTCACCTGGGCCTCTAATATGGGGTCAGTCCAGTGCATGGAAGGACATATCGATATCGGTATCGATATCGGTAACATGTCGATACCGATATATCGCCGATATATCGACACCATATCGCCGATACCGGGATTCAGCTTGCCTTTTTTTGCGTGTCGATGACCAATATCGGACATATCGGCGATATATTGGTGACCTGTCGATACCGATTTATCGCCGATATATCGGGATACGACCTTCCATGGTCCAGTGTGGGTCTAGAAGCGTGACCCTTGTTTACATGTGGCACCATGGATGTGAAGTGCCTCACATCACGGCCTTGTGAGTCTCATTTCTACAGGTGCTGTTGGGAGGAGAGGCAGGTCTTGAGTCTAAGGCAAGGTCTCCTGGGGAGGGATTTGTTGTCGATAGGGGGAGAATGCTGATGCAGACGGGTGTAGTGTTTAGATTGTCGTGACCACGAATTGTGAAGGCTAGAGTTCGGGGCTACGGTTTGCATGGTCAGTATGAGGAGTGGAGGAAGAAGCATCTCAAGGGGATGAGGGTAATCCAGACCTCATTTTCGATAGGTGCACGGATGCGAAAGATGGCATTTTCTCACAGCAGATTGCATTTGCAGTGTACATCCTCGCACGGACGGATCCAGAACATTTTTGAGGAGGGGGCACGAGCTTTAAAAAATATGTCTATCAATTACAATACAATCATATTCATTATATAACAATAATTGTTATGGACAAAATATATCTATAACTTTCATGTATATTTTTCATCAATTTTGAACTTATTCATTATATAATAATAGTCAATTTTGAACTTATTTTTTAATCAACTATACTTTTTTTTCAATTTTACATAAATTGATATCACATATGATCTACAATGTCAGGATTTTTTTGTAAATGATAATTATACATTTTTTAAAAAGTAAGTTACATTCAAGTGTTTTAATTATTTTAAATTTGATATACGGATTTTGATTAATTACAACATAAGCTACACTTGTTTCGAATCTATATCAAATCAAAAATATAAAATACCTAATTATATATTTTTTTAATCAATAACAATAAATATTAATATATATATGAAGAAAAATATGCCGATGAAGAATATATGTGCATTTGACCACTTTACTGGATAATAAATAAGACCGATAAATAATATATGAGACTTGACAATAAATGATTTTTTTAAAAAAATTATTTTTTAGATTGTGAATTAAACCCCTTATTTGTATAAGTGATAATGAGAATGAATGAAAGATTGATTCATTCTATAGTTCAACTCTAAAAAAATAGATAACCAATAAGATTAGGGTAGGGATCTATTATAAGTTAATTAATTGAAGAAATTATCCAATATAGTTGATTTGAGGTAAAATCTATTATTTTGGATAGGAAATTTATAGTAAGAGGCATATTATCTATTGGTAAAAATTATTAAACTTTTTGTAAAAAACGGAGGCCATGTACGAGTTTTATCCTCAAGAATCCAAATGAGGCATTATAATTATGAAATATTATGGTTATTTTTACCTTAAAATCTATAGGGAAAAAATACATATACATATATTATGTAATTCCAAAATTAAATTCCAAAATTAAGGGGGGGCACTTGCCCCTCCTTGCCCCCCTTAAATCCGTTCTTGCATCCTCGTAGCAGGGCTAGAAGAAGGTGATGATGACGAGGCCCCCCAGTAAAGCAGTGACGCGCAAGATGCCAACGTGCATCCCTCCCATGCTATGGAGATGAAGGAAGAATACGTTGATGAGGATGGGCTACCCCAACGTGGCGCCTAAGGGAGAAGTATGCGTAGACTAGAGATTGCACAGGAGATGTATCTGTCGTGGGTGGTGTTATTCCATTCCTAGTAGTTCCCATTGGAAAACTAAATCTGTAGCATCAACGTGATAAAGGAGGCTTCGTGACGTATTCGGAGAAGTATTATTAGGCTTCAGCTTCCCATTTCTTTTATTGTTCATAATGCCCAACAAGGACTCAAGTCATTGTATGTGAAAGGTCTGTGATGGCCTACTAAAAAAAGAAGAGGCATAAAAAAAATTAGGCCAAGGAAACAAACTAGCAAAAAAAGAGTATGCTTTTTGAGGTCCTTAGCCTCACGGTGATTTTTCCTCCCAATTGTATGGTTTCTATGCTTTGCATTGCTTTGGGTTGAATTGGTCACAATATCGTAGTGCTATAGGTTGTGATTGGAGTTTTGGGCATGGCCTCTTTGATGATGTTAGAGTATGTAATCATCTATAAGTAGGACTCTAGTCTGTTTGTGGGGCTATATGAGAATCTCTACACCCCTTGTAACCTATGAAAGATTACAAGTGAATATATGATCTTAGAGGTATTCTCTTGTAGTTTCATGTTGCTTCTCAAGAAGTAGGGTTTCACGTAAATCTTAAGCATACCAATTCTTTCATTATTGTTCTTATTCTGATTATTTGCTTCCGCATTATATTTCAACATGATATGGAAATAATTTTGTTGATATGCATTGGATCCTAACTATCTGACATAGATTGAAGAACTATGTATACGTGCCCTTTTGTTGTACTATACCCCTAACAAGATAGGGGTCTCGTTGCCCTGTCAACGAGTTTGGAGGGGAGGGGGTCTAGGGGGAGAGCAAGTACGCTCCCCCCTACGGGGTGTGGGGAAAATGTCCCTATCGAATTTTTTTATGAGTAGTTCTGTTTGTATTCAGGTAGATGGATCTGTTTGTTACTTTGTTTTCAGGGATCTGTTTGTACGGGAATACTATATAGACTCCCTAGGGTTAGAGCTCTCTGTATCCTTTGTATTCTTTCTTTCTCTACATAGTGAAAATCGATTCCGTCGCTCAAGGGCATAGCCCAGTTACGGGTGAACCTTGTAAATTTATGTGTTTGCGTCTTTCTTGTTTGATCGGGTTTGTGCATGTTTACTTCTGCGATTCATGACAATTCGATTCAACGAATTTGACTATCCAAGTTTGATTTTGGTATTATCTTTATGATGATTATGGAGGACAATTCTATGTTCTTATTCAAATATTGAAGATCAACTTGATGGAACACGCTGCTATTCTCTGGTCAGAGGTTTTACAGGGAAAATGTTTGTATTCAGATGTCGGGATTGTTAAACTCGTGGCTCGCTTAGTGTGTCTCTTTGTAATTGGTTGTTACTCTCCTTTTTATTAATGCATTCTTGGGGTGAACACCTATGAGTGTCTCCTCCTTTCTTGAAAAACTTGATGGAACCTAATTCTGCCAAGTTTGTGGGAGCATCTAGGGTTATTGACGGAACTATAATTCTACAGGACAACACCCGTTTTGATTTCCAGTGCTCACAATGGTGCTCCGATCTGATCTCCATTAGCGAGACTTTCAGGATTCTATTCTCCCTTTGTCTGATTCGATACTCCAAGCAACTCGTGGTAGCGAAAAAAGTTCCCGCACCACATCCTCCAGTCGGTGTTGCCACTTGCTGGTAATGATGTCATTCTTCAGGGATCTCCACGCGAAGCTCTATGTAGCGTGATCTCTTCCCCCATACCGACTCAATGCTCGGTGAAGACACGACCGCTTTTCCCACACGCGCAACCATTCTAGGCACACAAACAATACTCTATATTGCACATGTGGGCATCTACATGACTCGATTGCGAGGATTGAGAATCATAACCCTAGGGCCGTGAGAGCGAGAATGAAAATCAGCGAATAGATGGGAAGCTCAGCAGCGGAGGGTACCCTCCCCCAGCTTTGAGTTGCACACTCCTCGCGCGATAGCGGTCTCCAAACGTGATGTGCGCCATCTTTAGGCGACGACGGTTTCTTGTGACCCCATCTCCAGGTGAAAGTGACGGCGGTGGGTTCTTCCCAAGAGGGAATCCTAATGTCATTCGTAAGAGATGGGGTTACGATACCCCTGCTCTTATAGGGGGTTTTCTTTTGGTTCAATGTGGAAAAAAGGGCCATGAAGGGAAGTTTCGTCCTAATTGGGCACATGTTTGCTTTTGGCCCACCGTAGAAAAAAATTCCATGAAGAGAAGTTTAATCCCAATTGGGCTATATTAAGAGGAAAAAAGGGAGAAACTTTCAAGTCAAAACTCAAAAGCTAGGCCCCAACTACAGAAAATGAGGTTGAGAGAAAAAAGATATGGCTGAGAGAAAAAACAATTAATGACTTACAAAAAAAGTCGAGAAAAAAACACATGTTCTATGTTGTTTCTCTCAACTTGGGTTTTTTATATCCATTCTCTGACAAGAATTGGAGAAAGGGGGGAGTGAGAGCATTGCATATTCTTCTATTTGAGATATCTCATCAAGATTTCCATGTCCATCATCCTCTACTCGTCGCTCCTCAATCATCTCCATGCTCCCTACAAAGAGAACCGACTCCATGTCCCCGTAAGATATGGAAGAGTTCATTCTCATGGTTCACGTATAAGAGAGGCCCAACTCTCGAGATCTGCATATGGGAGGCGTCCGCTTTACTTCTGACAAGCTTGTAAAAGTCAGTCGACTAGGCCGACTAGTCGGCCCGACTAGTCGAGTCGTGGTGGGGGGGTAACCGACTCGACTAGGTCTAGTCAGCCATTAATCGATCAGCCTGACTAGTCGGATTACTAATCAGCCGACTTTTACATCAATGTTTTATATTTTATATTTTTTTCTTTTTTAAAAGCAAACTTATTCTAATATGCTTCATGTTATATTTAATGTCAATTATTTCTTTTTTCATTATGAATGTATAGAAAATGTGCAAATCTATGTTAAGTCTAATATGCAATAATGTTATATTTACAGACGATTACTTCTTTTGTTTCATTATGAAAGTATAGAAAATGTACAGATCTATGTATTAAAATGAGTTATATATTTAAAATAATTAAAAATTCAGAACTGACTAATGACCGACTAAGTCCGATTAGTCGCTGGGCTGCCGATTAATCCTTAGTCAGTGACCCTGCCAACCGAGTACCAACTACCGCTTTCTGCAACCTTGACTTCTGGTGTCTAATACTTCTACTACTTGGAATCGACTCAAACTTTTATCAACCTATTCATTGCATGAAGATCGACACTCCATACTACTATTGCATACCAACCATCCTCTTGAGCATCATCTATTCCGTATAGGTCTCCTCCTAGTACGACTCTACTCCAAGCAATGGTATTCTCGTAATGCAGCTTTACTTCAGGCTCTTCCTGGTCGTCGTAGGCTCGTCCTCGCGTAGATCTCCTCCCAATAGTGACTACTCCGATTAGGTCTTCTCTCATCTCTCTCAAGATGTATCAAGTGATGATGTGTTGTATATATATATTTTCTTTTATTGCAAGATGCAACTTTTTCAGCCCAACATGAGGGTGAGCATTAAAGTATGTAATAAATGGGTACACTTCTCTCTTATTTAGTCCAACATCATCTATAAGTGGAGCTTCGATTTGTTTATAGAGCAATATAAGAAGCCACGTACCCCCTATAACCTTTGAGATATTACAATAGAATATTTGGCCCTAGAGGCCTTGTCCCGTGGTGTCATCCCACTCGTCATGGAGTAGAGTTCTACCTAAATCTTTAGCGTTGTTATTTTTTCTTTATTTTTCTTGATGTAATTATTTGCTTCTGCATTATATTTCAACACTTTCTTCAAGGTTGATAGAAATGACGAGGGAAAAGTAATTCTGGATTTTGTAACGGCATATGATTCCTTTATATTTCTTGATGTGATTTTTTTATGGAGGCCATGGTTTCCGGATATAAATGAAGAGGGAAAAGTCATTCTGGATTTTGTAACGGCATATGATCTTTTCATAGCAAACACTCTTCAAGAAGAGGGAGGAGCATTTAATTACTTATAAGAGTGGCTCAACTAGAACACAGATATATTACTCTACGTTGAGGAGAAGAGATCGGTTGTGTTGTAAAGACTGCAAAGTAATCCCAGGAGAGAGTTTGACAATCTAACATCGCTTGTTAGTCATGGATGCCCAAATAAAAGGGATGCCAAAGAAAATGAGGGTTACCAAGATCATTAGAACTAGATGGTGGAATCTTCAACTGATGCAATCGAGCTTCAGGGAGAAGGTTTTAGAAGACTTATTTTGGGAATGTAGTGGAAGTGTAAACGAGATGTGGGAGGCGGTAACATCTTATATCCGAAAGGTAGCCAAAAAGATGCTAGGCGAGTCCAAGGAAGGAGTGAAGGGGTGCAAGAGAAGCCAAAAATTACAAGAGCATGCTTTAAAGCTATGTCGATAAAACAAAGGAAATCGTCGCAAACTACAAAATAGCGAAGAAGGAAGCAAAGAAGGCTGTAAGCGAAACTATGTCAAAAGCTTTTGAAGTTTTGCATAAAAATCTCGACTCTAAGGAAGACTAGAAGAATATATTCAGGTTGGACAAATCAAGAGAAAGAAAAACCAAAGACCTTTCTCAAGTGAGATGCATTAAGGATGGGGAAGGTTACTCGCGTGATACTCAGAAGGATATAGAGACTAGATGGGAGCAGTATTTCCATAAACTTTTCATTGGGGAAGGAAATAGAGAGATCACTTTGGGTAATCTAACTAGTAGTGGAAGTTACTTGAATCGTGCTAGTTATAGATGAATACAGAGAAATGAAGTAGAGGGGGCTTTGAAGGTTATGAGACCTGGGAAAAGTGTAGGACCGGATGACATCCTTTTAGAAGTATAGAGAGTTTTAGGTGAGCGTGGTTTGACTTGGCTTACGCATTTATTCAATGTTATTTAGCAAAACAAGAAAACGCCTGAAGATTGGAGGAGTATCGTGGTGCCTCTTTATAAGAACAAAGGAGACATTCAAAATTGTTCAAATTACAGAGGTATCAAGCTGATGAGTCACACTATGAAAATTTGGGAATGCATGATTAAAAGAAGGTTGAGACAAGTTTCCAAAATAAAGGGAAATCAATTCAGATTCATGCCAGTTCACTCAACTGTTGAACCCATCCATTTGTTGATGAGAACAATGGAGATTTATAGAGCTAAAAGGAAGACCCCCATATGATTTTTATTGATTTGGAGAAGGCTTATGATTCTCAAAGAAAAGCGAAAGAAGGCAAAAAGTTTTGGAGAAGAGACAAGTACCTGTCCTATACATTAACCTCATAAAGGATATGTATGATAGAGTGTTATCTTGTGTAAGGATCCAGTCTGGGAAGGCTGATTGTTTTTACATTAACATTGGTTTACATCAAGGTTCAGCTTTGAGTCCATTTCATTTTACTTTGATTATGGACAAGTTGATAAGTCACATTCAGGATGAGATGCCTTGGTGTATGTTATTTGCTGATGATATTGTGTTGATTGATGAGACTAGAGATGGAGTAAATGAGAAGTTTGAGGTATGGAGACATGCATTGAAGACTAAAGGATTTCATATAAGTAGGGTTAAGACTGAATATATGAAGTGCATCTTTGATGAAAGCATTGATGAAGGAATTGAGATGAAGATTTATGACGATAACATTCGGAAGAGAGATTCTTTTAGATACTTGGGATCTATTTTGCAACATGATGGGGAAAGTGATGGAGATACTACTAATAGAATAAATGTAGGATGGGTAAAGTGGAGAGGAGCCTCTGTTGTTCTCTGTGATAAGAAAATTTCGTTATCAAAGGAAAGTTTTACAAAGCAGTCGTGAGACCTGATATGCTCTATGGATCTGAATGTTGGACTGTGAATCATAGATATGTGCAGAGAATGACTATAACAGAAATGGAAATACTAAGGTGGATATATGGACATACATGTAAAGATCAGATTCGGAATGATGTAATCAAAAAGAAAGTTGGTGTAGCTCCGATTGAGGATAAGATGCGAGAAAACCACTTAAGATGGTTTGGTCATTTGCAAAGAAGATCAGAATGATGCACCAGTTAGGAGATGCGAGTTTCGGGATGTTCAACCGGTTAAGAGAGGACGAGGACGGCCCAAGAAGTGTTGAAAACAATGGAAAGAGACGATACGAAGGGATCTTAGTTTTCTGAATATAAGCCCGAGATTGACTCAAGATAGATCTGAATGGAGGCAAAGAATCCATGTAGTCGACCCTACTTAATTGTGGGAAAAGGCTTTGTTGTTGTTGTATTATATTTCAACAACTATATTGAGGAAAACTACCCTTTGTAAAGAAAGTGCTCGGATTTTTCTCTTTCTTCTCTAAGCAAAGTGTTTTTAGCTCAGATAGTTTAGTTTAATGATTTGTTTTGTATGATGGAATTTGTTATCTCATTTGTGGAAAATAAACTGATTGAAAATGATCGAAGTCATAGCAAAGTGGATCATATTAAAATTGTGCTTGGTCTTATGAATTTCCATCCAAATTTCAGTTTGGTTAGAACCTGTAAGTAGTGAAATTATACATGTAAACATTATCTATGTTGCTTTTCCTATACTTGTTTTGCAGCTTCTTCACTTGAGAGTAAGAACAAAGCATCCTCACTCTCTGCTTACGTTGGTATCATGTGGAAGATGCTCTTGTGCTAAAACTCCTCCAAGATCGAAAACGTAGATGATTGGCGTCGGAGTACGTTAACCAATCAGATAGGACTTCATCAGCTTTCTTGTAATAGTTTGTAATTCAAAGTGGAAGTTGTCAGCAGTATAAATATCATGTACATCAACATGAGCCATAAAATGAGTCATTATTCTTTCCTCAAGTAGATTTCACTTCTATGAATTGAAGCAGGTATGCAAAATCTGTTTAGATGCAGACTGAGGATTCCTGACAGATGAAAAGAGTTCTCTGTAAATTTAACAGTTTAGTGGTAGTGAGAAATTGTGAAACTGACTGTTTTCCCGAAAGTATACATATACTTTGACAGCTTCTTCGAATTGGATTACAGTAAGGATTCTTGCATTACAAATTGCAGAAGCGCCATTTAATATGTTATTATGTTTAGGATTTTATTGAAGGCAACGGTTGGATGTCAAGTTCAAGGAGCCAGAGAAGTCACATTACGATCTTTTGCAAAGAAATCTTTGATTTTTTACGCAAAAAAGATAAATTTGTACACCATCTTCAAAAGATTGGCCTATACATTGTCTAGATAATCTTTAAGTGTGTTTTTGGGAGGTGTAATCTTAGAAAAATCTGCTTGTGCCACCTTTCTGTATCTATGATATCTTATGTTCCAAGTGTTTTATTGCGAAGCATGTGTTAACAACAGATCATTTATGTAGCTTCGAAGGTATACAGATGAAACCATCAAAGGGTTCTGATATAGATATGTAAGTATATCTCGTCTGAACATGCATCATGGGTTCAGATAGAGATATAAATGGGTCACCGTGAGTAAAGCAAGGTTGATAGACGTCAAATCACTCTCATTTCACGTGGCAAAAACTTAACCTATTAGGGTGTGTTTGGATAGTGGGTTTAGATGGGTTAAACTGGTTGCAGGTAATCCATTTTTGGGTTTTGGTGTTTGGATAGAGGGTTAAACTGGGGGTGGGTTAGAAGTAGGTTTATTGTAATATGATTGTATTGAAGTTTGAAAAAGTAAGTAGTCATTGTGATGTGATTGTATTGAAGTTTGAAAAAGTGAGTAGAAGTGGAGTAGTTTATGATTTTTATATGATAGGATGGTATAATATATTATTTTTTGATAGAATTGATGATGGGGAATTGATTTATTTATTTTTTTTTAAAAAATAAAAAGTAGGCCCCACTTAGAAAGAGAAGGGAGTGGGTTAGGGAGGGTAAACCACCCCAAGGGGGGTTTACCCCCTAACCGAACACCCCCTTAGTCAATTGTTGAGGATGCAATATTTAATGGGGGCATACAACAAGTAACCTACTTTCGATATTACTCTATCAAATCTAAATTATATCATCACTCAATGAATTACAGAACTAACCAAAATTAAAGTAGATTATTTTCAAAATTAAAGTAGATTAAAGTAGATTACGACAACACCCCCCGGAGCTTAGGATTCAGATAGAACCCTCAGGTAGCTTACATTTCGTTCCTAGCTCCTATATCTGATCGAATCTTTCATCTTCATCGTTCCATCGCTCCGCCAGCTCCGACCCGTTGGTCGGAGCCTAATCCGCCACTTGTACCCGCTCAGATCGACACCCCTTCTCACCGTCACCCTTCTTACGCGACTTGATCATCCAAATCTTGGTTGTACGAGCCAAGACTAGGCCCTAGGTTCCTTCTGCCACTTCGTCGGAACCCCCATCTCTATTCGTCGTCGCTTCCCTTTGTCTTCAGTTCAATAACCCTAATCGGAGCTCTGCTCCGAGTCCGAGGTTTCCTCTGCAGGTATTTGTGCATGTGGAGACACCCAGAATCGCCTTCGACCTGCTTCACCGGAGCTCGCCTAGGTCCCATCCTCCTTCCCGGAGATCCGACCGTCGGCGGACCCATCTGTCACGTCCACCCGACGTAGAGGAGCCACACGAGTCTGTTGCCGCCGTCAAATCGTTCATCGGAGCCCCCGATCTCCCTCGATGCTCCGGTGAACTCTATAATTCAGTCGCTCTCTATTCAACAATGTTTTTGAATCTTGGGAGTTTCGTAGATTTCCTGCACGCCGCGAAGTTTTATTTTTTATCATGCTGGGGGCCAAGGCATTATTTTATGTATATGATTAGTTATTAGTAGGAGGTCTAGTTCAGAAAATCTATCATTTGATGCTAACAATTTTGTCTTGATATTTGAAGGCAGTCTGCATATTCATGCTACTAGGAAGGTTCTTGAACCGGATACAATCAAAGCAGTGGAATTCTACAGGAACATATATGCTGCCAATGGGATAACTCGTATAAAGTTTCCATAGCACTACAATGTATCTCAACTTCTCGGTATGCAACTTGTGTTTCTTCTATAGATAGAGTTGGTCACAATGTCCTTAAGTACCCATCTTGTTTTATTGACAGACCATTGTCACTTTTGTGTTTGGTACTTTTTTCACATGCAATAGTACATCGTAAATTTTTATCATTTTCCTTGTGTTCATTTTCTTAGTTTTGTTGATATAAGCCCGAGATTGGCCCAAGATAGATCTGAATGGAGGCGAAGAATCCATGTAGCCGACCCTACTTAATTGTGGGAAAAGGCTTTGTTGTTGTTGTTGTCGTCCTTGTGTTCATTCAAGTTGCTTTGAAGTTGTTGGTTATGTCAGGTTGGAAGAATTAGGATGCTGGGAGGAGGTTCCTGAGTTGGTAAGAACCAAGATCCCTTGTACTTACATAAAGCATATTGTTTCATATTATTTGAGGAGTAAAGTTTTTTTTTGAAACATAATTGAGAAGTAAAAATTGCAGGATAGTTTGGAAGGACTAACTAACTTTTGTTGGCTATGTGAACAACCACAGGTGTGTTCATATTTTTCCATTTTTTAAAATAATTCTACTAATCACCATATACATCCTTCTGCATCTTGCTTATAATGTCGATATATTTCATCCAATCTTTTGCTTTCCCGTTATCACAGAAATTGATAATTCCTTTAGAAATGTGAGGATATCATCGTGGTTTTAACATGGAGAAAAAGTTATAACCGTTAGGCATCATTTTTCTTTATGTTGGCATAATAGTTAAAACTATATTTTCTTCCATATGGTTTTTCAGATCTGTGTGGACGCAATTAGAGGTCTTAATCCAGTTAAAGGACATTTACCAATGAAATTTCTCTTGTCCTATCCTTGGAATCCTTCTTTATTGAAATCGGGATCACTTACAACGACCAAAGCTAGTGCTCGAGCTGCAGCAAACTCAATTTTCAAAGAAGGATCAGATCCGAGATACGACTGATATTAATTCAAATTATGTACAAGATGGTGCAAGAAACTCAAATGATATCCATCAGAGCTGGAACATAACAATGGTCCAGCGGCTCCAGTCAGTTTTCATTCCAACCCGCTTGGCAGCTCCAGAGAAGTCGATCAGAGCAGGAAGAATGCATGCGAGTATGCTTGGTTTCCAATTCTGTTGTAGTGCTATTTTGTAAGATACATTTAGATCTCAATGTCGCACCACCTCAGATCATTTGGTGCACATCAACATTTAGATCTTAATGTTGCACCACTTTGGATCATTTGGGCATTGAGTGACTACAATTGAAACCGTAAACATCACGTGATGTGTGTGCTCTCCTCTCTCTCCTAGAGATGTGTGAACAACTTTTGGAGAGCAATGAAGACTATTGTCCACAAATGCCAATAAATTGGATTGGGAAAGGTAGCCCAGAAATGTTTATTTATTTTCCAGAAATGTTTCCATGATTTATTTATTCAGTGTTATAAGCAACGTTTACACCAATAACAGTCGATTTATGACGGTATAATCGGCGTGTATACGTCGAATTAAGCTATATAGATCGACGTTTACACGTCATATTCAGAAAATATACTCAACGTTTGTTCATTGGTCTTATAAGAGTCGACGTAGCAAAATATAAGTCGAATATGACATATTTTGACGAGCCTGAATCGACACAATCTTCCGACGTATGCATACGTCCAAAAAATACATATTTGACGTTTATTTATGCATTTTCTGACGTTTATAAACGTCTACTATGGTTGTTTCTGCTGTAGTGAGTATAAAATACGATGTAATATTGATAATGTAAAACAAAAAATTGAAGTACATTGTATTAAATGTACCTAAAATATGATTTTTGAATCCATATTTTTATATATATGCGAGCCGGACCTTTTGTGACATATGTCAACGTCCCATCCAGTTGATAAGATTTTGTGGTTTTACATAGAATCTTGATTTTGATGATCGTTGTCGTAGACTCGTAGTTGATGCGTAGGTATTGCCCTTTCTAGTAGTCTTTGGTGATTTTCTCATCGCTAGAATTAGGATTTATTACATGGACTTTGTGAGCCTGTATGTTACTTCTGTTATTTAAAATTCGTGCTAAAAACCACTACGTTTGTGTATCAATAAAAATGCTTAGATCTGGATCTATTGATCCCTGTTGTTTGTCATGGGTTTCAAATTTCAAGTGAACCTGCTGACATTTTCATAATCTTCACAGAGTTTTTCTACTACAGTTTATGTTTTTTTATACTACGTTGAATTATGAAATTATGGCATTTATGCTATAGATAGTTCAAATTTTCACATAAAAAAGTAGAGGTGGGTCGGCAGTTAACCCACTTATATATAAAATCTCCCCATTCAAATTCCATCGAAAAATACCTTGAGCATATATCTAGTACATATACTTTACATTGCATAATATAAATATCAAACAAATTGTCCAAAATCTGTAGTCACTATGCAATAGTATTTCAAATTTAGGGTATATATGTATTTCAAATTATATATAATCAACTATGCAATAAATCGGTAAACTTGCCTGCATCTATGATGCAACCACAGAGCTAATTATGAAATCCAATAATTAGGATGCATGATATGTTGGTGAGAAGTATTTGCATATGATTAGTCCATCTCAAAACAACATATTTGGAAATAAGGCACCCGCCAGATTATTAAGAGTTGGATGTGATAGTTATATACAGTGCATGATATAATTAACAGCTAATTAATAGAGGTGGATTTGAAATGTTTTCGTCGTATGTAATCCTCTAAAGAATAAAATATTTAATTAAATATTACAAACATAAACATATAAACCATTATAACTAATTAATTAAAAGAAGGTAACAGATTTACTGCCCACTTGCCTAAATCAAGTAAATAGTAACACGTGATGATTGAAGGAGCGTGTTACGAGTAAATAAACATCCAATTAATAAGAGCTGGATAAAGTCTCGGGCAATCCAAAATACTAATATGTGCGGATTACATGACAATCCTAATCCTATTGGGAGAAGGGCTAGGATATGATTATATAAACGAAGGAAGCCCGTGGTTCTAACTACTCTCTATCTTCTTATCATAGAATTACATGCTTCCAAATATCGAGGAGTAAAATCATGGTAGTCATTCGGCGGGAGAATCTCAAAAGGTGTTCCTCAACATCGTTCACCTCCTTCCCTGATTTCGTTACGTTGTTGTAGACATGGAGTTCTCAGGCTTTCAGCACTACACACCACGTGGTGCCACGGAGCTCGTTTGCTATGACGACCTCAAACACAACATCGACAACAGCAGCGTCGTTCAGTTTGTTGGAGCAGCGGAAGATTGGTGGTGTATAAGAAGCAAATTAAAGGGAGAGGACATGGATCAATGCACAAGGTAGATAAGAACTCAAGAACTTCTTTTCATTAAGAACTTGAACTTGCATACAAGACTTGAACTTTTACAAGAAGAGAATTTATAATGCTTACAATAAAGGAAGAGAGACTTACAACACTTGGAAGGAGGAGGACACTTGAGAGACTCTTGTATTGGTAGAGGACTTCTTCTACTTGTTGTTGGCTGTAATGAGGACCTCTTGGGGGGTATTTATAGGCCCCCAAGAGGATGGAGATATTTTGGAAGAGGGATCTAGAATCCTCTTCCATGCTTATCTTTTAAAAGAAAATATTTAGATATTTTGGTGGGAGGTGGAGAAGTATCTAGATATTTTCTCCACCTCTCTCTTTTCTATAATATTCTTTCAAGTGCATATTTTCATAAAGCTTCTTATGTTGGTGGAAGATATAGGCCCACATTGTTTCATATAGTGGAAGATTGTAGGCCCATTTATATTAGCTCATTACAATAATACTTCATGGCTAATTACAAATTACATTTTCAACACAATTGGGTGTGGCACTGTTCGACCGGCACGGCATTATCCCGTACGTGTGGGACTGGTCGTGGCAGTTCAACTTCTATGGCTTCGGGATTAGCCCGACCAAAGGTATGGACCCTGCCATCTTCACGGAGCTCCTCAACAACCTCTTACACCGAACGGACCTTGACATCAAGTGGGTCACTTTCCACGGCCTCTATGATGTCGCCTACATCCTCAAGCTTGCGACAGGCGGATCCCCTCTTCCTTCCACATTGGCGGAGTTCGCTCGCACGGCTGCCGGGTTGCTGGGTTCGATTTATGACATCAAGCACATTGCCCGCTTCTGCACCGGCATTGCAGACGAGAAGCTCAGCCTTGGGAGGATGGCGTCAATTCTCGATGTGCCCGTAGGCGTCGGGATTAGGCACCAAGCTGGATATGATAGCTTCATCACTGCAAAATTGTTCAACCGCATGGAGATCGTCTTACAACTTCCGTTAATATTTTTTAAAATTTTACTTCAAATACTTGTTTTACGAATAGTAGATGTAAACACGTTCACAAGCATTTGTTGTATGCCTTTAACGTTTTTTTTTGTATAATTATTATCTTTTTGGCCGTTATCATTGTGTCTTTTTTAACGTTTACATTGAAATTCAATTTTATGTCATTCCTTATGCTTGCATAATTAACTTTTTTTCAAGATTATATTAGCTAAGGATTTGGTCTTACGTTATATTGTCTTTTCAAAGGATGATATTATTGATTTCATTCTCTCTTTGAAAGTTATTGTTTCTTAACTTTGAAAACGGAAAGAGGATTTATTTCATGCAACGTTACCTTGCAATTAAGTTTGGTTTTCAATGCCGGTGTTTATTGAATCCTTATATATACTAGTATTCTCGTGTGAGGGAAGGTAATTTTTCGACACAATATTTTCTATCCCTCATCTCCCCTTCTCTCGTTAAGTGCGTCTATTCCGAAGGAAGGATCTTTATTGCTCAACCGATCTTGACGTTGGCGAGTGCACATCCGTCGAGATCTCACCGTTGTATCCTAGAGAGTAGTCGTACCAATACCGATTGCACCATCGGAATCTCCGTGGGGGTACGAATCTATTCTTAAGGACAGTGCATCTTTGCACGCCTCAGCAAGTTGGTAGACCATATCATCGTCATTTTGATATTTCATCAAATCCGGTATTATCTAATCCTCCTTATATATTTATATTTTTATACATTCATATTTATATCTTATTTTTTTCGCCTACAATCTTAAGAATAGATTCTGGAGGGTCGTAGTTGAGCAACCTTACGATTCCACATAATGTTGGAAATTATTGACGAAATCTTTTTTAATGTGATCGTGGATTTAAAATGGAAATGTTTAAAAGTGTGGGGGAGTTTTGATATTTATTAGTTATCTCATAAAGTTATTTTATCTTTTAAGATAATTTACTTCGTGAGGCATTCAAATGCCAATGTTACCAATAATGGTATCCTCATTACAACTTGAGCACCATACATGCTTCTATATGTCAGTTACATAAAATTTCTTTTGATTTCAAATCATAACGGAAAAGTTATTATTTTATAAACGTCACATGACTTGAGGTTGTATATGTAACATGAATGGAAAGAGTGCAATTAAAAAATTGTGAAAATCTCTCTCCATGTCGACAGATTTTTCTATTTTATTATATTATTTTACATTCACACGATGTTCTTTTTATTAGGATGATATTAAATAAAAGTTATTCCATCATCATAATATCCATGTTGTTCATTGTAATATTACATGTAGATCTCATGTGATTAAAAAAATGGAAAAAAATGTACTTCTTTTTTTTTAACTATTCGTATGATCAAAGACATGGGAGAAATAGATACCATCTTGAGAATAAATTTATCATAAAGAATAATTATATTTCTCCATCTCAAGAGTATTAGAGATTGGAAAGTTTTGCTCCTCTTTTTAATGCACGCTGGTAAGTATTCCTTCTACTGCCTATTTTTTTTTAAAAAAGGGAAGAAGAGTAAAAGTCGTAGTATACTTCAAACTAGATATGCACAAATTATTGATTGTCTTATACATTAGACAAGATACTGCATATGTTGTTGAAAGTTATGCAGGTATACTCCAAATATGGAAGAGAGCAATGAGATGCTCTATTTTGAATGCTTTAATATCTCAAAGAAGAGATAGATCATTGTTTAATATTTTATGGAGATCCTACAGTTCTTGAAGGATATTATGGTGTAAATTCACTCATTATTCAGATGAGTCGAAAATTACTATTGGGTATATTCTTATCCTGAAAGCGGAGCTATTTTTTGAAATTAATCTAGCCAGCATTCTTTGCTCGATATACATGAGCTTATTGCATTAGAGAATGCATGCACTCGTGATGTGCTTGAGAAACTTCTGTGCAGATATTTCCATTTGGATGAAGTCAATGTCATCAATATTTCTACTGTGAAAGCCATGCTGCTAAAAATATTATATAATGTGAAAAAGCAAGCATAGTTGTCCGAGAGACAAAATTATGAGAGATCTCATGGCATAATATCAATGTATTATGTGAAATTAGAGTTAAATTTGATTGATCCTCTAACTAAACCACTAAGCAAAAAACTTGTGGAGAGTACATCGAGGGGAACGGGATTGTGCCCAAATCAATAGTCGAAGTGATGGAAACCCAACCTTCATGAACGGAGATCCCGGGAAGGAGGTTCATATGGGATAAACAATTCACTGGACGACTAAGAGGATACTATCAGTTATTCCATATTCCTATGGTGTACAATATGATAGTATCATAAGTGGTGAGGTTGAACATAAACATTCTTAATGGACATCATAGCCCAAATTGGGTGGTGTATAAAAGAAGTATACACTTGATGATGATCCACCTATATGGGTGTTGAGGTGAGGCCGCTTCCTATGAGATTTTTGGGCAAAATCTCTTGAGCACTCATGGCCGAAACGTGTCAACCCACATGAGCAACAAAGATCAAAAATGTAGTGTGGGATATGGGTCAATGGTTTCAAAAATAAAGGATTTGTTCATAGGAATTATTATTCCACCAACCTTTAGAAACTATGTTCATATTCTCTACGTCTTGGTTCATAATCGATAAGACACCAAGTCTTATGCATTACATTTCTGAATTCTTTCAAGTGTCGTCTTTAAATTTTTATCCTTCTTTTGTGATTATCTTCATTTCTTTTTTGAAATTGTGGGGATGAAAAGATATAGTTAAAAAAAGTATTTGAAATAGTGGGGGATTGTTAATATTTTTTTTAAATTTTATTTCAAATACTTGTTTTATGAATAATAGATGTAAACACGTTCACAAGCATTTGTTGTATGCCTTTAACGTTTTTTTGTATAATTATTATCTTTTTGGCCGTTATCATTGTGTCTTTTTTAACGTTTACATTGAAATTCAATTTTATGTCATTCCTTATGCTTGCATAATTAACTTTTTTTCAAGATTATATTAGCTAAGGATTTGGTCTTACGTTATAGTCAACGTTATTGTCTTTTCAAATGACGATATTATTGATTTCATTCTCTCTTTAAAAGTTACCGTTTCTTAACTTTGAAAACGAAAAGAGGATTTATTTCATGCAACGTTACCTTGTAATTAAGTTTGGTTTTCAATGCCGGTGTTTATTGAATCCTTATATATACAAGTATTCTCGTGTGAGGGAAGGCAATTTTTCGACACAATATTTTCTATCCCTCTTCTCCCCTTCTCTCGTTAAGTGTGTCTATTCCGAAGGAAGGATCTTTGTTGCTCAACCGATCTTGACGTTGGCGAGTGCACGTTCGTCGAGATCTCGCAGTTGTATCCTAGAGAGTAGTCGTACCAATACTGATTGCACCATCGGAATCTCCGTGGGGGCACGAATCTATTCTTAAGGACAGTGCATCTCTGCACGCCTCGGCAAGTTGGTAGACCATCTCATCGTCATTTTGATATTTCATCAAATCCGTATTATCTAATCCTCCTTATATATTTATATTTTTATACATTCATATTTATATCTTATTTTTTTCACCTACAACTTCGACAAAAGCCAATACGAGGGCTATCTCTACGGCCTTGAATCGCAGAGGATCAGACCAGAGCAAAATCCTCGCAGAACCAGCACCAGCACCGGCACCGGCCGGATGATTGTTGTGTGTCCGCATCCTCTCCTGCAGCTAAGAATACATGTCACTGTCGCGATCTGTAACGATTCATGTGCTTAAATGTTGCCAATTTGAAGTGTTTGGTGTTCTGCGACAACAAGAGATGCTTCTTCGAGTTCATGGTTTCCTTTGGATTTCTTGGAAAATGTGTCGATCCTTTTTTCTTCGCAAAATCTCGTCATGCGATTCTAGTCGAGAACATGATGACGTGAATCGGCCTTCGTCTTCGCCTTTAGTAACTGGTTGGTTTTCCTGCATTCGGAGGAAACCAAGCAGTTTCCAGTGGAATATTATTTGGTATTTTGAATTTATTAATTAATTTTTGTATTTGTTACAGATTAGTTTTTATTTAGAGTTTATGAGTTACTGATGATTAGTTCTTAATAATATTGTTAAAGATTTTCTCCATACCTCTCCACTTCCAAAGCAATGTAATGATCATCAATGCTTCTTTTTTTCACATCTTCATTCAAGAATAATAAGAAGTGTTCAGATATCTGGTATACCTGGAATAAAATTGAATTAGTAAATCATTAGGTGTGGGTTGTAAGAATTTAATAGTAGGAAGTAACAAAAGACACTTTTAAGACATTAAGTTGAAACTTAAGTAACACAAAGCTATTTAAAATTAGACACATGGTCAGTAATGGTTCTGTAATCATTAGTAGACTATAAGGTCTTGTCAGTAAAAAAGAAAAATGCATTAGTAATTCAGTAAGTAGTAGCACATTGTGAAGTATAAGTATTTTATTAATATACATAAGTAATTTGTTAAGATACACAAGTAATGAAGTAACAAGTAATTGTTGTCCTTAAATCAGTAACACTTTACAAATGCTTAAGTAATTTGTTAAGATACGTAAGTAATGAACAAAATATAAATGAATCAATAAGAATGACAGACTGACAAGTAACACATAGTATTTTCGTAATTAAGATTCATAAGTAACTAGTGAATAAAATTGAATCAGTAAGAATAATATATAGAAAAGTAATACACGTCATGTAAATACATTAATAACTCAGTATATTTTCAAAATAATGAATGAAAATTAACAATTGTGTTAGCAGTAGTAGCATAGAATATTTTATAAGGAAATTAAGTATATACATTAGTATGTAAGTAATGGAAATAAGTAAATTGAGTTGCAAAATACATGAATCTCATGATCCAAATCCATTTGCAAATCATACATTGTCATTTCTTCTGATATGAACTTCTCACAATCCGAATCCAACACAAATCATTAATCATCGTTCCTTGTGAGATTTCATGATACAAATCCAATCGCAAGTCATATATCTCGTTTGAAATTGAAACTGAAAAGAGAAATCATACATCACAATTCATCCTCGCAGATCTCACTATCTAATGATCCAGAAACATAATAAATAAACAAACTCTGCTCTGCAATCGACTATATTCAATCCAAAATGTTGAAAGAAACAAATTCTTCCTGCATACAATCATATTCGGATCAAAAGATGAAATAAAAATCTGATCAAAATACAGTACCTTGCATGGGACAAAAATGATCGCTTCACTTTCCAAGATCGAGTGCCTCACTTTTCAAATCACTAGATAAAAAATCATCAGATCAATAGCCTCTCGTTGCAGTACATGTTTCCATAAACTTATACTAATTTTAGAATTGCTTAATATTTCTAATTTAGAATTTTTTCCATTCTGATTACAGTTCGTGTTTTTTAGGATTGAGAGATTAAAATCCTACAGCTATAATTAGAGGCTCATCTTGTATCAAAACGGCACATGATCCATTGGATAAAATCCTATATATATATATATATAGAGAGAGAGAGAGAGAGAGAGAGGGTTGATCATGTGAGAGCGAAAAACCGTGAGAGCATGAGATCAATGATTCTAAATCAATAGATTCTGTCATCTCTCTCCTGATTAATCACATGAGGAGAGAGAAGAGAAGAATCTAGTGGGTGATGAATACTCATGCATCACTCTTTATTCTTTTATTTTAGCTATTTATCTTGACAAAATACCATGCATTTAGTTGTAAATACAATAAGATACCAATAGGCATGCTTGTGTTAAATATGAATAATTAGCATGTATTTGTGCAAAAATAAAAGAATAAAGAATAAAGAAAACGAAGGAGATATTTAAAATAAATATCGAGTGACCCAAACCCAAAGGAGGGCCAAGCATTGGCCTGACCTCCAAATAAAACAAGTAGAGAGAGATAGGGCCATTCAACCTTGAGAAAATTCCTTTTTATGTACATATTTTATTTTCACAAAAATAAAAATAAATATGTGTTTCTATTATCTTGTATATATTTCAAAAAATAAAACAAAAATGAGAAAAAAAATAAAAACAAAATAATTTCTCTCTCTCCACCTATCACTATTTATTTCACTCTTGTAAATAATCAATAAAAATAAAATAGAAATTATTTTATACTCTAATTTTATGTTCAAAATAAATAAAATATAAAATTAGAGTATTTCTACAAAAATAAGATAATAAAAATAATAATATAAAATACATAGGTATTTTATACATGTATGTAATATAGTATAATGTATATACCTTAATTTATTTTTCATAAAAATAAATAAAATTACTAAAAATAATTTGAAAATAAATAAAAAAAATTTCGCTTTGTAAATATTTTAAAAAATCTTTTCTATTTTTAATTTATTTTACAAATCTTTTATCTAAGTGTAATTTACCCTTCTTATTGCAGATCTGACGGTCGAGGGGTCTTCACTTAAGATCGAAACGCGGTTTGATACTCCTTTGATGATGAACGGCTCTGACCTGATCCTCAGATGGATCGGGTGGTCGAGATCCTCGGATGATGGATGTCGAGATTAGAACTGGTGGGGAAGCTCGATCCAACGGCTGAGACAACTCTCGGAAGAACACCGATGAACTCGCCTCCGGCGAGCTTCAATCGGTCGATACGCGCAACTGGGGCGTCCTCACGGGCTGCTCTGATGGGCGAAACGTTGCTGGCGATGGTCCACAACGACTGATCTGCTCCGATGAGGTCGGGGGAGTCTGGATTGCCCCGGCGACGTTAGGCACCTGGAGCTCCTGTGCTTCAGCGTTTGGACCTCCAGATGAGGCCCTTTCTCGTTCAAACCTGCACAGGTGAATCACTGGGTCGAGGGCAAATTGCCTCGACCCATTAGCACGCGAAATGGTTGAAGGGGCAAGGCGGAGCAGGGCCCTCCGGCGAAGTGACGACGAAGGTGAAGGGATGGTCGGAGCAACACCAGGAAGGTCCGATCACGGTGAACAGAGTTGAACGACTAAGTTTGATCCAAAACTAAAAACTCTAATCTAAAGCAAGAAGAAAGGAATCTAAGTTACCTGATGAAGGATGTCGTCTGTGCTAGAGGTCGGGACTTCCGGGGGTCTTCACCTCGATGGATCGACGGCTCCAGAGGCTCGAGCTCACCTTGCGGCAGAGCACGGCGATAAACTCGCCGAACCTAGGGCTAGAGGCCTTAAATCCTCGCTACGACACTCCCACTCACTTGTTGTCACTTAAGGAGGAGAATGGAGCTCCCAGGAGACGAAGGCAATGGCCGAAGATAAGGAAGAAATGGCGGCTCCAGGTGGCTATATACTCGACGAGGTCCGAGAAGATTGGGGCTTGGCTGCGCAATCTGAGGAACGGATCCCTACTGGAAGCGTCGGGCTAGAATCATGGATCGGTCCTCGGTATTCAGAGCCTCGGAGTGGTGAAAATGGTGGGTGGATAGATTCGTGAAAAATCGGAGAAGGTCGGGTTGAAACCATATCCGCTAAGAAGACCAGTCTAGGGGGCAGTTGACCGAGGTCAACGTTCCCCGTAGACCAATCAGAATTCAGGAGCCCTCGGCACTTTTTGCTTTTATTGTTTAGTCCTGTAAATCCTTTTCACAGTTATTTTAGTTTGGACATTTTGCACTTAGGACCTTAAGTTTTTAGAATTTGCATTTTAGTCCCTCTATTTGAGCATCACGTGGTCTGTCACGTGCTATCTGGGTTAATTGCATATTTTTGGCTGTGCTTTATTGCAGTTATTGTTTGAACTTTTATAAATAAGAATTGCACTTATACACATGTTTGCCTGCTTCACGTGCCGACCTTGTGCGGCCTTGGGATTTTTGCATATTTGGCCCCATACACTTTACACGTGTTATCATTTGGCCCCTGAATTATACTTTCTTTGCATCTAGGTCCCTTTGTGTTGTATGTCTTTGATTGGTTGAATAAAATAACAAATCTCACCCAAATTTCGTGAAATTTGGACACGTCGCTCCTGCTACTATGTAAAAATTTCCATGAATTTTTAGACCTTTTTTGTTTTCATTTTCTATTTTTAAAAATTCAAAAACCTTTGATTTTACTTCTATCTAATTTGAAAAATCAACTAAAAATATTAAAAAGCCTCTAAAAATTCTAAAAAATTACTGTGTGTTCGTTTTAATGTGTTCTTGCTTCTATCTATTTTTTGTTACTTTTGGATTTAAAAAACCTTAAAAATTGAAAAAACCTAAAAAACTTAGAAAAATCATTAAAATTTCCTAAAAATTCAAAAAAAATGCATTCTCTTTTCATGTAGTTAGGTTTTATTTCTACTTTACAATAAAATTATTGCTAGAATTTTATAGACTATTTGGATATTTTCAAATAGCCTTTAGGTTCTGGCTGCATAGTAGCTTGCATTTTTCACCTTATTTTATTTTTATAAAATCAACTAAAAATCAAAAAATCTAAGAAAAATATCAAAAACACTTAATATTTGCAAAACCTAAAAATATTTTTATTTTAATTTTGTGGTCTGTTTTGAGGTGTTAAATAATTGTTGGTTTGTGGCTTTTTGATTTCCTTTATTTATTTTTCTTAAGTTAAAAATCACAAAAAATCAAAATTGTAAAAATCCACCAAAAATATTTTATTTCTTTTTTTATTCCCGACTACTTTGTAGCCATCATATTCCGTGCTTCTTGTGTTCGACCCTGGTAGCTATACTAGGTAAAATAAAATAGCGAGTCCGCTATTTGACCTGATTTGTTTGATTTTTATTATTGGTGGTCTTTCTTTTTCTTGTTGACTTAGCCTTGCGGTTCAGGTCGCAACGACCGTGATTTATACCTTAACCCGATCGTGGGATTTCGAGGTCATCAATGGTCTACATTCACTTCTCTCATGCTCTCACAGTTTTTGGCTCTCAGGGGATCATCCCTCTCTCTCTCCCCCCTCTCCCTCCCTCCCTCCCTCCCTCCCTCCCTCTCTCTCTCTCTCTCTCTCTCTCTCTCTCTATATATATATATATATAAGGTTTAGGGAGCTTGTCTCGGGTGGTGTCGGGCTTTCTTCACACCCAACTCCCCAACCGTACGAGTGCATTCTCGATCGACGGTGGATGCGTATCCATCTCCCATGCATCCCAGCATCACCTCTCTCCATGCGTCTCCCTCTCCCTCGCATACCCGCATCTCCTCTCTCCATGCATCTCCCTCTTCCTCGTATACCCGCATCTCCACTCTCCCGCAGCCCTAGCCTCCTCACTCAGGGCTCGTGAGAGAGGGAGGAGGCGAGGGCTATGTGAGAGTGGAGATGGGGGTATGCGGGGGAGAGGGAGGTACATGGAAAGAAGAGATGCAGGGATGCAAGGGAGAGGGAGGTGCATCCACCGTCGATCGAGAATGTGATCGTATGGTTGGGGAGCCGAGTGCGGGAAATTCCCTCCATCACCTGAGGCAGACTCCCTTTCCTCATATGTGTGTGTAACCTTACTTTCTTCATGTCCATTTTTTATCAATTTTTTTTATTCTTTTGAAAAATACTACCATGGATTTTCATAACTATATCCCCCCTAATATGTCATTCAAATTTCCTCAGAAAAAGATACTCATTTGCCCTCCATCTAGAACATATAATTTTAACGGTCTTAGATTTGCTATAATCGACCTATATTGGACGGAGGATATGAGTCTATGTTTTTGATAAAATTTGAATAACATATTAGAGAGATATAGTTATGAAAATGGGTATTTTTCATAAAAATAAAAAAATGATAAAAAGTAGGCTGGCTTCCCTCTATATATATTCCTATCTGATGTAACTTTAAATCGTTTTTTGGGGCACGTCTAAGTGCGTTGTTTATGAACCTTCTTCGATTAAAAAACTTATTGTTTATTAGTTGCTGCTATTTTTAAGGCTCCCATTCGCCCATTGTAAGCTACCGACGCGAGCTGCTGCTGCTGCTTTTCTTCTTCCTTTAGAAAAACCATCTTCGTGTCTTCTTGTATCGCCAACCAACAACGATCCTTCTCCCTTCTTGTTATATTCGTGTCTTCTTGTATCGCCATCCAACAACGATCGTCCTCCCTTCTCCTCTTGTTACATTCTCCTCAGCCATGGCCGCCTTATACTAATTATTCATTATAACCACAAAATTTCGATCAGAAGCCATGAAGAGACCCCGTTTAACTCATGGTCTCCACCACCACCTCCTTCTCTTCTTGCTGCAATTGCATCTCCGCCGCCACCTCCTTTCCGCCCAACCTTACGACTACCCCTCCGCCAACCTCTCCACCACATGGACCAACTCCCACGACGTTCCCCACAACATATCCTACTTCGATGGCACCTTCATTAAGGCTATCCTACTCCGACAAGGTCCAGGCTTCTACGGACCGTCCTTCGCCTGCGGATTCTACTGCAAAAACCCATGCAGGCAATACCTCTTCGCCGCCTTCATCGTCTACATTAACAGTGGCGCCGAGATCACTCTCCCTACCACCGGCATCCCACAAGTAGTGTGGTCCGCCAACAGAGACAGCCCCGTAGGAGAGAATGCCTCCTTGCAGCTAACAGGTGACGGCGATTTGGTGCTCAAGAACGCTGACGGTAGAGTCGCATGGTCGACCAACACCACAGGCAAAGCCGTTGTGGGCATGAACCTCACGGAAAGAGGAAATCTGGTTCTCTTTAATGCAAACAATGGCGTGGTCTGGCAGTCCTTCGACCACCCAACGGACACTCTGCTCTCGGGGTAGAGTCTCGTCGAGGGCCAGAGGCTTACGGCCAATGCAACGACGTCTTACTGGACTCGAGGTCCGTTGTACATCTCCTACACTCCGAAGGGTTTCAGAGCTTTCGTCGATTCCATCCCACCACAGGTCTATTTCAGCTTTTCGCACAATATCACAGATTATGACCTCAGAACTAATATGAACCCTTGTTTCTTGAGTGTAACGAGTAAAGCTCTCACCTTTCTTGCCAATTCGAGTGGCCCGACCACGAGTCCACCGATTTTCCCATTTCAGTTCTTGAGATTAGAGTCTGATGGGCACATGAAGCTCTACGAGTGGCAAGACAAATTTAATGGGTGGCGTCCTACTGCTGATGTGATCAAACCAGAAATGGGGGATTGCGCTTTCCCTACGGTGTGTGGGAGCTATGGCATCTGCGAATCGGGGCAGTGCGGGTGCCCAGCAGCTAATGCAAGCACCACCTTCTTCAAACGAGTGAATGATGCCCGACCAAATCTTGGCTGCTCTCTTGTTACCCCCCTGTCTTGCGAATCTCCACAGAAACACCAGTTACTTCCACTTGGAGATGTTGCTTATTTCAGTTATCTTCTCGATGATGTTTTTTTACACCCTAACATCACAACTGAAGAGAGCTGCAGGGTGACATGCCTTGGGAACTGCTCGTACAAAGCTGCGCTCTTCCTTTATGGATCCAATGCCTCGGACGGTTCTTGCTACTTACCGCAAGAAATCTTTTCTTTGATGACGAACGTGAGGGAAGTTAGCCATTACAACTCTTCTGCGTATATCAAAGTACAAACTGCACCAATATCCCCATTTGTTCCTTCACCATCGAATCCTACAGAGAATCCTCCTATATCAAAAGGAAAAAATTTATCTACAGCACGAGTAGCGGGATTTGTCACTGGAGCTATTATTGGTACGCTTCTCATGGTAGCCATTGCAATTGTACTGTATAGGAAAGCAAGCAGGAGGGAAGAAGGTAACGATGAAGAAGAGGACTTCCCGCACCTACCTGGAATGCCCACAAGGTTTTCCTACGAAGATATGAAATCTGCTACCACCAACTTCAAGAAGAAGCTCGGCGGCGGAGGGTTCGGGTCCGTTTTCGATGGAACATTGGCAGATACCACAAGAGTTGCAGTGAAGCGACTAGAAAGTGTTAACCAGGGGAAGAGAGAGTTCTTGGCAGAGGTGGAGACCATCGGCAGCATTCACCATCTGAACTTAGTGAGGCTAATCGGATTCTGCGTAGAGAAATCGCACAGGCTTTTGGTCTATGAACACATGAGCAACGGCTCTCTGGACAAGTGGATCTTCAAGAATGATGAGAACCATGAACTCGGTTGGGATGTCCTACGAAGAATAATCCATCAAGTTGCCAAGGGACTGTCGTATCTCCACGAAGAATGCAGACAAAAGATTGCTCATCTCGATATTAAACCCGAGAACATCCTTTTAGATTCAAACTTTGACGCGAAAGTCTCAGATTTCGGATTGGCCAAGCTGATTGATCGGGATCAGAGTGCTGTGATGACTATGATGAGGGGAACTCCGGGTTACTTAGCTCCGGAGTGGTTGACCTCTATCATCACAGAGAAGGTTGATGTGTATAGCTTCGGTATTGTGATCATGGAGATTGTCTGTGGGAGGAAAAACGTGGATTTTTCTCAACCAGAAGAATCTGTTCATCTCCTTCCCCTCATAAAAGAGAAGGCCATGGCCGGTCAGCTGTTAGATGTGATTGATAAGAACAAGAGAGATGTGCAGAGAGATGGGAAGGAATTGGAGGAGATGTTGAAGTTGGCCATATGGTGTGTACAATATGATCCAAGTAAAAGGCCAGCCATGTCCATGGTAGTGAAGGTGTTGGAAGGAGCAGCAGATATAACTCCTAAATTGGATTTCAATTTTACCATCCCTGCACAAAAATTTGCGCACAAGTTGGATGACTCAAGCGGATCAGCACCATTGTTACCATCAATTTTATCAGGACCAAGATAGTGTGGTTTGATGATTTGACTTCTGATCCCTTCCGTCCTGTAATCTGTCAAAATGTGTATATCCCTACCATGTAAAGGGAGTCCTGATGTGTTCAGTAGCGTGATTTTTGTATGACGTGTGTGCCATTTATTTCCCATATTCCTATATATCTTTCTACAACATCATGTAAGGAAATCGGTTTTTGAATATGGTGAGAAAATGCTACTGTACGTTGGAAAAGAGCACTGTTTCTCCGAAAATTGCAATGCCTTCTACTTTATTTGTAGAAGGCAAGTTCATGGGATTTTACTATAAATGTAGTCAATTTGCATTATCAATTTGAGGCGTTATACATCAACTAATTTGCAAATCAAGCTATAATTCTAAAATTACACTTGATCATCAAGAGGACAAAATAAAGCATAACATCAAAAAAGTTACATAAGAAATAAAAAGATATGATTTGACGATGCAATTATATGGGTTTAGAGCTTTGATCCTCCTGATTATTGTTGTAACCAATGAAGAGAAGGCATAATGGAAATTTAAGAAAGCGCCTAAGTACAAGTGATTTCCTACAGGTATATCCCCAATGACAAATCCTCATACAAGGCATGGTTGAAAAAAATTTCCCATACAAGGTTTGTATCGACAAACCATTTTTCAAAGAAGTTCTACTCGCCATACAATGCATCGCGAGTTCGGCGTGTAAGTTGGAGACGGAGGAGGAGGAAGCGATAGCGGAAAGATGTGCTTGAGTCGTCATTTGAGTACACGCACACACACACACATAAGAAACTGATACCACGGGACATACTCCACCTTAAAACCACCTTCTTAACACATGCACACACTCCTCTATGTGTGTGTGTACAAACATACTAACGAACGATCGAAATTAGAAGAGCAGTATGCTATGTTATATTTATGTCCTCACCTAAAGATCAAGTCAGTCTAACTTGATTAACAAAAAAACAATATTGAGAGGTAAGAAATGTGAACCCTATACATCACAAATGATTCTGAAACATCAAGTACATAATATATCAACTTCCCAAAGCCATGCATATTTATCTATAGAGAACTCCCAATGATCTAAACTCACCTTTAAATTACCTCATCTTACAATAAGTATGTATGTATAAAAATATTACAGGGACCTTGCGACTAAAGAGCTTGGTTTCGAATTTTAGAGCATATTGTACTAAATTGTTTAGAACATATTGTACTAAATTTCACATCTTTGCTTGTTCAGAACTGAAGCATCATATACCGGTTCATTTAATTTCTCTCTCAAAGGAAGACAAATCCTACTACTTCAAGGAATTAAGTATTAATATCCTAAAAAAATGCTTATCTTACAATTTGACACTTTAGGCATGTACTTCATTTTAACAGTAAGTGCCAAAGAGAACAAAAGGTACATCACTTGAGAGTATGTCTATCTAATGTGCAATCACTGGTTAGAGTTCAAATATGCATTAAAATGGACTTTTAAAGTACATTCCTGGGCCGGAGTAATGATAATGGCAATCACAAATTCAAGGCAAAACATTTAGTCAGTTTCAACATGGAAAATATGAGATGTATATCGAGTTGGAATTGTCACTATGATTCATAGAAAAAAAAACAAAAGCAAAGTTAAATGAAAATTTGAATCTACAACATTCAATCATTGATGTGCAAAGAGTCATAATACTTGTTTTGTAGTATTATTATATTACATCTCATCTTTCTTTTTTTGTGCAAGGAGACGGATCCTCTTCTGCAGTGCCATGTGCAGCATAGTCTGCAGTACGTTTTAAAGCCGTTCGATCTTGCTCGAGCACGGTTTTATGTTTTATGTGAACCCGTACCGTGTGAACAACCTAATAGAGACTCTGCTGCACTCCTTTATGCAAACCCAATAGGAAATCTTTGTAGCTTGATAGAGCCACCTCGTTTTTTCTCTAGGGTTTCCTCCCTCTGCGTAAAGGAAGATAGCATAAAATAATTTGCTTATCCCATTTTGCTTGGTATTTGAGCGGTGTTCTTGGATCAGAGATATGGGTCTCATTCGAAACCCTCACCCCACCTTCATACTCTTTTTGCTACCGCTACCACTACAACGGTTGTTGCATCGACCGCCACCGCTGCGACACCAGAAGTGGAAGCAGCAACCACTGTCAGGAAACAACAACCAAACGGAACCTAACTGCTACAACAGCTTCTTTAGTCATCCATAAGTGGCGTTGCTGGACGAGCTATTCTCCTGATCAACTGGAGCTCCGATACCCCATGTCCCCTGGCATTCGTTTCTCACTACGACTATATTTGAAATTCTATATTTTTTAAATCTCGTGCTTTGGAGTCATCTAAATTGATTTTCAAGGTTTCCATAGCACATATAGTGGTGATGGGGGTGTTATATATCTAAGTTTACACATGCAACCTCTGAAATATGTGTGTGGACAAGTTTTTATTAATTTTCTCATAGTTTTGTCCTGCTCGTTCTTGCTTATTTCATCGCAAGGGAAGAAAAAATAGATGGGCCCTATCACATTGTCAAGAGGGGCTGACCAATTAGAGTTGTGGGCGATGTAATTCATGAGCAGCATGAGGAGCCACAACAAGGAATGCATCCTAACGAAAGAAAAGCTGACCAACAAACTAGTACTGATGCTTGGAAGCACGATAATGCGTATGTCTGGTTTGGCTATCGCACACTCTGACAAACAAAGAAAAGCAAGGATATCCTACACCAATTCACATCGAAGGCTATGTGAATATTTCGCGAAAACATATTCTCAAGCGAAGAATGAGAAAAAGATTCTTATCTTCACATGACATCTACATGATCAAGCAGGATAGTCGTCTCTTATATTATTCCAGACCGACGGGCATGACCGAGAAACTCAACAATTACCTCCCTATTCAACAGACATACATGAACTCTATGATGGCGAGTATTCTCCTTGATAGTATGGATCATTGCGTAGTCAACTTCTTTCTAGTGTCACTATCATGCGTTTGTTGGAAATGTAACACGTATTAACCTTGAAAAAAAGTAGAAATCATAGGAACAATAATCGTCATTCGGAGATCTTAATTCATGGATTCACATTTCCTTGTGAAACCACTGTAATTAATTCCTCTTATAGGTTGGTGGGTCCGCATATCCATTTTATATTAGTTTTTGTTTTTGAGATAAAACATTTGGTTTTAATAAATAGATGAACAACATCTATAAACTGCAAACTGAAAAATACAGATTCATATGTGAAAACATAGATTATATATTTCAGTCCCTAACTAGTCATGTACAGATACAAATAATTCGTAACATCGAGCCAAAATATAATTCTGGGAATAATGCAACTGAAGGAAGTTTTCATTAAAAATACTGTTTACAGAATATCCCATTCTCTGTCTAAAGGAATAATGTGCCCGTGTGGAACAGGTTCAGTTTACATCCACTGTAAATATATAAGCTCCTGTTAAAAAAGATATCCGTATCTGCACCGTATACAACAAGCCAAAGCTTAACATCATCGATCAAGCAATTTAGCCGTATTATTCTTAATCCACACATTCTCGATCAGAAGGACTGTGTAGTGCACCATATTTATACTCCGTGTTCCAGAAGCTAATTAATGGCACCAACTGGTTGACGGGTTGGTAGGACATGGAACCTTTGCGCTATTTTTCGGAGGACTCCCGACTCCTGTTTGTTTTGATTCAGCTGCATATATGCAAGGGATTAGAGGGTGAGATTAGCAGAACATGCATTTAATTACTTACTGGTAATCTTCCCGAAAAAATGTGATCAAAGGTAAGACCAAGTCGAAATACCCATAGCAAGATAAAGAAGGACGAGCAGGAGTGCAATTTTAATCCAGGGAAAGAGCCCCATCTCTCTGGAACCCATCGTGTTGCAGTTGGCGTTCTCTCTGTTAAGGCCTTTAAGTAGCTAAATCTTTCTTAGGGGACAATCCAAACAAGGATTGCAAATTCCATGTTCAACTTCTCTTTTTTGACGAGAAATTTCCATATGATGACCATCTGTTTCAGACTATGCTTCCAATGCATCCGCGAGTACCAGACGGGTATAACAAACAGGTGGCACGATTTCGTCCTTGGGTGCTGTGATTATTTTTTACTTCTGTGTGGAATGGTGTGAACATTTGGAAAATGGAGTGTCACTCAGTTGAACATTCTTCCAGGATCGACGATGTGTTGAATGGTGCTTACTATTTGTAAAGGCAACGCGCCTTTTGAATTTAGCCACCTAAAATCTCAAGTTCAAAAGCGATGAGGATTTGAAGTTTAACACATGAACAGAATTGCAGATTTACGAGACAGTTCGTGGATGAAAATGTGTACAACGAAATTAAGATTTCAGATTGCTTTGTGATAATTAGGTTTTTTTTCGAGAAAAAAGAGTGAAATCTCGAGTTGGAACCGCCAGAAATTTTAATTTATAGAATTTTAGAGATATACATTACCTTGTGGACCAAAATTGATAAAGGGAAAGACATGAAGCGATTATATTTTCATAATAGAACCTCTGATTCTTAAAAATGAGATCATTTCTTCCTCCCCAGATGGCCCGAAGAGCTGCAAAAGGCAAAGAAATATCATCCGTCGAGGTTATTTTAAGTGGATTCTGCAAATACATAGAGGAATTCGATTTTTATCACGGACAGATTTTCTATTTGTTTATACCAAATCGCAGTAAACTGTTATCTGTGGCTTTTTTGGAGATTTGCATCTCGATCTTCTTGCATATGTTTATGTGATATTATTCATAACTGTACAATTGCAATCAACATTCCAACAAGACCTGTCGTATCGTTTATGTGATATTATTTCCATTTTTTTCTTCTTGGACACCATGACTGCTTTGCTATAGGTTGGAAATAACCTTGTATGTAATATTTTTAGTGACAAACCATTGTTTAGAGTAAAAATAATATATCACTGCAAGCAAGAAATGTTATGAGCATCTTACATCCACAAACACGAGCTGAGTTTGAGCCGTGAATTCGGCCCCAGGCCATTCGTAGGGAAAAAAATTAAAGTTGGCTCATGTGCCGGCCCAGCCCGGCCCAATCATGAGCTGGATTTGAGCCCATGAAGTATGGCCCATGGATTGGTTCGACCCCGACCTTCGGTAGAGGATTTTAGAACCTCGGTCCGTTCAACCCGAGGCCCATGACTTAATTGGCTCTCCTGCTTCTACTTCATGCATTTCCCCTTCTCTTCCACATCAATATATATTAGTTTCTTTGATTCCTTAAATCATACTAGTGATTTGTAATTACATTAATTTAATTAAACTTTAAACCTATGATTTCTACCATAAAACTTGTTACTGAAATCGTGTTATACATAAATTTTATTTTTATATTTTTTAAGTAGATGTTTAATCAAAATTGTTCTAATGAAACTTATTCCTAACTAATATTAGGTTGCTACGATATCATCCAACTAGTCTTTGACACCGGCCCCTTCCGTGGTTGAGGAAATCCAATGATAAGAGCTATTAGATGTAGACCAAGTGGTTCATCTATCTTGCTTATCCAAAATGCATTTTATATTTGAATTGTGAATAGGTAATCGATTTGAATTTTGAAAACATTTTATATTTAGATCAGTGTAATGACCAAAATAGCCCCCCCCCCTCCTCCCCCCCAACACACACACACAAACACACACATACACGTGCATGCATGCATATAGACGTATACATGCGTACATACATACATAAACACACAAGGGGCTGGCCTTCCTTAACTTAGGAAGGACTGCGTCCTATTTGAAAGAAATCCTATATATACAGGACGCAGAAAGAAATCCTATAAATACAAACCTATTTGAAAGAAATCCTATATATACACATCTATCTTTCTGTGTCCTGTATATATAGGATTTCTTTCAAATAGGACGCAGTCCTTCCTAAGTTAAAGAAGACCAGCCCCTTTTTTGTATAAAACAGGATGACTTTAGTAGAATACATACACAGTTTTGTATTATAATGTGCAGTTTTACTGTATGTATTATAATGCGTAGTTTTGTATGCGGTTTGGTATTTATAATGAAGATCATTAGTCTTACTGTAACAGAACATGAAGTTTTTAAGTGCCATGGATTCATATATATGCTTTGTAGTCCATGGTATCTTTCTCTGACGGTTTCCGTGATACAAAAACCACGAATCTTGTTGTAACCGAGTATGTAGTTAACGAAAGACGCTCATATTTTTCGTTTAAATCAGATTCTTCTGTCACTTTATATAGTTATATTGACCAGGAAGATGGAAATGTAACTATCATGTTCACATATATACTAATGTACAGCTAAGCTGACGTGTTGATGAATCATGAACATGAATGAACCGTGTAAATTAATTGATATGGTTAGGGATCCTACTGTGGAATTTGCACTAAAAATTTGGTTCACAAGAGTAAAGTTTGACTATAAGATCCAATTAAACCTAACTGGACATAATTTGAACTCAAACAATTCAATCTGTTCTCCTAAAAAAAACAATTCAATTTGTTCCCTCAACATTTCAATCATCTCTTAAAGTTATTTATATATACCAAATCACATGTAGTTATTAGGCTTGTTATTTAGGTTCGATCTCCTGTTCTCCTAATTGAAATCCATTAGTAAGACCCACCTTACCAGTAATTATTCTCCAGATTGAAGTGGTTTCAAACCAGGTATACCTTTTAATTTGAGAAAATCATCTTTCATGACTCTTGATTCTTATGGCTCGTGTTTTGGGATCAATGATTACTGATTGGTGCTAATTCCTCTCTGTCTGTTATGACGACGATACAATTGATTTCGGTATAATTAGATTGAGTGTAACATATCTAGTGCTGAAAGAATTGATCGTGATGTAATAAAGTTGACAAGATCATAAGCATCATCCATCTTTGTCTATAAAGTTTCTATAGTAATATTCCTATAAAACCGGCATTCATTACGTCATTTACAAACAAGATGAAATCTGGGAATTCTTGGATCTGTAGTCATTTGGGAAATTAGAAACAGTCCTGATATCTTCTACAACTTGCCAAAGAAATAAACTCTTATTAATCTCTAGCCTGATAATCAATAAATTAAAAGGTAAGGTTTTTCACAAGGAAAGATGGACGGATATAATGTGCTCAGCTTTCACCTTGAACTATCAGTCTGACTTCTAGTCTGCAGATCTAATGAAAACGAAGAGATATATTACCTTAACCCCGTTGATATAATGTTGCATTTCTGCAAGATCCCAAATATTTGGACAACCTTCCAAGATCATTTTAATGGTCAAGATTGTGACAATTGGATTTTGCTTTGTTCACGTTGAAAGCGGAAAATTCAATAGCAATGGTCGATATCGTAAGGATTAAATTTAGAAGGACATAGTAATTTTAAAGTTATGTTGAATATATGCTCTTTTAAAAATTCATAAATGAGTTGGAATCTTTTAAACCATCACACCACGGAGAGCTTCATAGATAAAGTAATGGTCACCTCGTTCCTATTTCAGATGTGAAATCTTCCAGTTCCATGTCTTCAATAGTGAACAAGAAGCCGAAGAGAAATCTCTTATTATCTCCCAAAGAGTAATCTATAGATATCACATATTATTAGAAATTTCAGCTTCCATGTACCTCCAGAAAAATTCAAAGGGATGCTTTTCCAGACGGACAGAACTTATTTATGCACAGCTTCTATCTTGAACTATCAGTAGTGCAGTTTCGAGTCTATTTCGTATCAGCCAATTGCCTGGTGTTTGATCCGTCTTCACCGGAGTTGATCTGTCCAGGCTTTCCAGTATCAATCGGCGGCCTCTGCGGAGTTGTCGAATCCATATTCGTGGCGATTTTCATGCCTGGCATATGTACAGTAACTATAATTTTACACTGTCAGTTAAGAGTAAAGATCATGAAAAAAACCAAAACTGCTTGTTGGTAACAGTATACCTGTCTCAGAGTTGATCTGTGGTGGCGGCGTTTGCAGACCTCTCAGTAACAAACCAAACTTAGCGAGAAATCCGAGTATCTTTGTACCGAAGTTTATCTGGGGAGGCTTTCCGGTGTCGATGGGCGGCCTTTGTGGACGTTGTACCGCATTCTCCATGCCTTGATATACTGCATGGTAAAATCCAGACATTGGTTAGATTCGCATAAGAAAGAAAGCAACAAAATCTGAAACTTTCTCGTGTAAACTACAGCTTAGACTGATTATGATATGAAATGGCAATCAAACAGCAGTTTGGAGTTCTCGAAGAAAGAAGAATATACCTTCGCACAGAAAGAAAGGGGGATCAAAGAAGGTTGAAGGTGACTGACTATTGCTGATGGGTTGTGTGGTTCTGTCTTGGAGAGAAACTTTGGTATTTATAGAGACATTGGAAGAGGAGTGGGAGAAGAATATATGGGAAGAGGATTAGGACTTTGGATTTGAGGAGATTGCCTATGATTAGGATTAGGACTTTGGAGTTGAGATAATTTCCGAGAATGAAGCAGAAGATGATTACAAATGATCGGGACTGGGAATGGATAAGATTTTGGAGAATATTACGGCAAAGAACAGAAGCGTTCTTGATTCCCAAGTCTCCCTTGATTTCCTTGAATATTATTTTCCGAGTCGACATGGTGACTGGCACTTTTTCAATTCCTGTTTTCACCCCGAGTCATGGTTATTTCGTTATCGTTGTTAACTATGACTTTATGGATAAAATTGGATTGACATGTACAATTATCGTTTTAGTCTGAAAATTAGTAGTAAAAAAGAAGGTTGAGATTATCTGTAATTATATTGTTAATATTGTTAATAGAGTTACATTATAAAGTTTTTTTAAATAAACATTAAAAGAATTACTCTATAAATCCTCTACGATATCTACACAAAAAAATACTGCGGAGATAATAGGAAGATGAGCCATCGTTAACCCAACGTCGATTGTAACATCCCGACTTCCAAAAATAGTATCAATCTAAAACTCACCAAACGTGAGAGTGTGTTATAAGTGGTTGGGATTCTTATTTGACAATTAGACTTGAGCATTTTGAATGATTGTCAACGATTCCAATTTTGCTCAAATCCAGCAAGTTGTTAGGGTCGGTTTTTCTCGATAATAGACCGGAGACTTATAGCCGAGAATCGAGATGTTACAAATGGTATCATAACGGGATCCCTACGATAGTGGAAAGGGTTATCCAAAGGGTTCTAGGTTCGGAGTGTGCAACCTCTACTGTCACTGGGAATAAGTAATTGACCATGTTACAATGATGACATTACCTTAACCCCAAAAATAGTCCCACATCTAAAACTCACGAAACGTGAGAGTGTGTTATAAGTGGTGAGGAGTATTACTTTACAATTTGGCCTTAAAAATTTTGGGTAGTGTGTTTGTGTCTAATTTGGCTCAAATCCAAGAAGTTGTCGAAGTTAGCTTTCCTTTATAATGAATCGGGGACCTAAGCTTGAGACGTTACTTTGATAGTGTACGTCCTCTGTGATCAAGGACATATCTAAGGGGAGGCAAGGAGGGGCAAGTGCCCCCCTAAATTTTGAGATTACATACTATTATGTATATGTAATTTTTTCCCTATGAAATTTTTAAGCTAAAAATAATCAAAATATTTCATAATTATAATGCCTCATTTGGATTTTTAGGGTAAAACTTGTATATGCCCCCTCATTTGTTTTGAAAATATTCAATAACTTTTACCAATAGATAATATACCTCTTAACATAAAATTTTACCTCAAATTAACCTATATTGGATAATTTCTTCAATCGATCAACTTATAATAAATACCTACCCTAATCTCATTGATTATCCATTTTTTAGAATATGACTATGGAATGAATCGATCTTTCCTCCAATCTCATTATCACCTATACATATACAGGGTTTAATTCGCAATCTAAAAAAATAAAAATTAAAGAAAAACATTTATTGTCAAGTCTCATATATTATTCATTGGTCATATTTATTATCAAGTAAAGTGATCAAATGTACATATATTCTTGATCGAAGTATTTTTTTCATAAATATTATTATTTCTTGTTATTGATAAAAAAAATATAAAATTAGGTATTTTATATTTTTGATTTGGTACAAATTCTAAACAAGTGTAGTTTATATTGTAATTAATCAAAATCTATATAATGAATTCAAAATAAATAAAATACTTGAATATACTTACTTTTTAAAAAAGTATAAATATCATTCACAAAAAATCCTGACATTGTGGAACATATATGATACCAATTTATGTAAAATTGAATAAAAAGATATAGTTGATTAAAAAATAAGTTTAAAATTGACTATTCTTATATAATGAATAAGTTCAAAATTAATGAAAAATATATGTGAAAACTATAGATAAAATTTGTCCCTAACAAATATTTTATATAATGAATATGACGGTACTGTAATTGATAGACATATTTTTTTAAAAACCGTGTGCCCCCTCCTCAAAATTGTTCTGGCTCCGTCCCTGTCTGTGATGAAAGAAAAGGACAGTGTCACAACGGCCCTATAGATAAATAACTTCCATATATATACACATCATTTGGTCAAGAAAAATAAGATGCAGATATTAACGTCAGGTTGAGGTCAAATACTACATAAAGTATGTTGTATTTTAATATTGTGATTTTTACACCATGAATCTTAAAAAATATGTACATTTCCTTCTCAACCATGTATTTATCATAATTATCACCTAAATTGCAAATGGGATTTTTACCCGGAGGACCCTGAAATCTTTTGCAATTACCGCCACGACCCTCAAAACATCGATATTCCTCTCACGACCCCTTAAACTTGCTAACCCTTATCGGGCAGACCCTGGGGTTTGCATCCGTCTCTTAGGGCAGTAACGACCGTTATGTGAGGAGTAAAGATACAATTATTACAGGAATGTTTACATCAATATATATATCATCAATATCTCCGATAACGTGAAAATTGTTCTTATCAATTGAATCATTCAGAACAATGCACGAACTCCAATTAACACATACAGATCCTATCGTACCAATAAATATCAATCACAACACCCCATAAAGTCCACGGAAATATCATTAGAAAAATACAATTATACAAGTATCAGTATTAAACAACACCTTTGTGCAACGTAACAGAAAAAAGAACAGATTAATTTGAATGGACAAGTAAAAAAACAATAATGTTCTCTCCATCTCTAGAAATATTCAAAATCCAGATGCGAAGAATCGCTGCTGGTGCTACCCGCCTTACTCCCGCCACCACCCCCACCTCCTCCGCCTTTACTGCTGCCTCCGCTGCCTGCACCACCGTGATCGGCGGCGGCGCCAGGACCAGCCTTCTTCTCCGCACCCGCTCCATCCTTGTTCGCGTACTGCGTGAAGTCGACAGGGTCGGGAATGTGCGGGGGAGTAGCGCTGCGCACCAATGCCCAGTTGACCCATTCGAAGAATGGGTGCTGCTTGATCTCGGTGGCACCTCTCCGGTAAGCGATCCGCTTCTGCGGATCCTTAATCAGAAGCCCCCGGATGAGATCCCGTGCAACCACGCTTACGACCGGTGTGTCCGAGAACTTCAGCGGCTGGCCAACGACGTTGAACAACGTCGCGCGATTGCCAGCCCCTTTGAACGGCGTGGTACCATGCATGAGCTCGTAGAGGAAGATTCCAAAGGTCCACCAGTCGACCGCGCTGCCGTGGCCTTCACCTTTTATGATCTCTGGGGCTAGGTACTCGTGCGTGCCGACAAAGGACATCGATCGGGCATTGGTGGGCTCAGCCATGAATTCAAGGAGAGTGGAGGAGGGGGAAGAATTGGTTGGCTGGCTGAAGTCGGACTTGGTCTTGCGGTTGCGCTTAGGGAGCATCATGCGGGGAAGGAAGTTGGAGGGCTGGATGCAGCCCTGGACGGCATTATCAGAGCCAAGCATGGCTGAACCGCTGCCGTGGACGGAGGAGGACTTGACAAGCGTGGGGCTTACAGAGCACCAGAGGGAGAGATCGAAGTCGGAGAGCATGATGTGGCCCTCCTCGCAGACAAGCACATTCTCCGGCTTGAGGTCGCGGTAGACTACCCCCAGCATGTGCAGGTACTCCAGTGCCAACAGCACCTCCGATGCATAAAACCTGCGAGGTCGCGTTGCATTTTCTTATTAAACACATCCAGGTGTCGTACAAGGATTACCATATAGACTCTGGTTAGGTTACGAAGGAGACGACACATAGACGGAGGGTTCGTGAGGTCAAACGGCGCAAGTTTAAGGGGTCGTGAGAGGAATATCGATGTTTTGAGGGTCGTGGCGGTAATTGCAAAAGATTTCAGGGTCTGCCGGGTAAAAATCCCATTGCAAATTTGCTAACTCTTACACTTCGGTCTTTGTGGTTAACTTCCATCTATTTGACCGTTAAAATGAATCAAATTCCTTCGAAAAAATGTGTATATTATCCTTTTTATTTATCCAATTTACAAAAGTGTACCATTAGGGGTGTAAACAAGCCGAACCTGAGCAAACCAACACTGGCTCTGTTCGGTTCGTTTAGCATACTTTTAAAAATAAAAAATGAGGGAAAAATAGGGGTGGGAGTAGCCAAGTTGGCTACTCCCTGGGGGCAGCCCCATTTTACCCATATATATATATATATATATAGGATTTTTATCCAGAGGGCACTGTGCCCATTTGGATAAAATGAGCCCGTATTATCCACCGTTAGATTAAATCTCTTAATCCCATGATTTTAGGAACGGCAATGGTAGCGACAATGCTTTTAATTTTGAATATTAATGAATTTCCCAAAATAGCAGTAGACTTTTTTGGTATCGTCTGATATTGTATTGAGAAAAAATCCATTTTGTCACATTTTGAGAGGGGATCGAGTGATCGTTCTCACGAATCATTGTGTTTTATTATCGATTGGAGACGATTTTCGCTCGCCAAAGGTATTGTATTTCAATTGTTGATTTTATATTTTCATTGATCCTGCGTTTTAATTGTTGTTTTTTCTTTGATAATATTTTTTCATTAGGTTTCGTTCATGGTTAATTCGCGAATGGATTGTGATCGGCATATTTCAAAAGCAATTACGAATAATACATATTTTTGATCGTAAGCAATATTTATTCGAGAAGTATGATTGAAATATGAGAAATGGTATTCACAATATCATTTTTATTCATTTTGATACACGATTTGTAGTCCTAGTTGATTTTGTATCGAAGGTATTTTGATTTCATATAATAAAAAGTTACAGTAAATACAATTGTTATTTTTTATGCGTTAATTTGAAAATATATTGAGTTACTGATATATTTAAGTAATTTACTAATGAGATATTTTATGTTACTAATGTTAACACAATTGTTACTTGTTGTATAACAAACGTTACTAACAATTCATTACATGTTACTTGTCATTGAATGATTCTTTACTGAAGCGAGTATATTGCTGAGTTACTAACAATTCATTACAAGTTACTTATCATATAACAAATCTTACTAACAATTCATTACAAGTTACTTAGCATTGAATGATTCTTACTGAAGCGAGTATATTGCTGAGTTACTAACAATTCATTACAAGTTACTTGTCATATAACAAACGTTACTAACAATTCATTATAAGTTACTTGTCATTGAATGATTCTTACTGAAGCGAGTATATTGTTGAGTTTCTAACAATTCATTACAAGTTACTTGTCATATAACAAACTTTACTAACAATTCATTACATGTTACTTGTCATTGAATGATTTTTACTGAAATGAGTACATTGCTGAGTTGCTTTTCTTTATACAATTATTACTATTCACGGATATAAATTAACTTATTGTTTCTTGCAGAATAATGCAACAATTTGGTGTCTTGAAGAAGCTGCTGTTATTCGGAGGAGCGAGAGCAAAAAAACATCATCTAAATGGACTACAAGACAGTTGAAATTTAGATGTTCACCATATATCTATAATTAAGTAATTTATGTGCGACTTTCAGTAACAATTGACGTATTACAAGTAATTAAATAGGCTACATAAGTAAAGAAGGTGTGATTCGATGGTAATTCAAAATAAAGAATAAAACAAGTAAGATATATAGAAGCATCAGTAACATGTAATAAATTGTAGGTAAAAGAAGGTAATGGAATAAATAAGTTGGAATAAGTATAAAAAATAATGTGACAGTAACTTATGTATTGCCATCAGTAACACTCGATACATTATAAGTAATTAAAAATGTTATATAAGTAAATAAAAAGTGCTTCAGTAAGACTCAAAGTATTAGGTAACTATAACATTAGTAACAATCAAAATGACTTCAGTAAAATGGACATTTGTAATCAGTACTTATTGTATGGACATTAGTAATTCGCATACTTAATTACTGATCTCACAACAATAGTTACTTGAGTTCTGAATATGTATTACTTGAGTAACATGAATGAATTACTGATCTCTGTACAATGTAATATTACATATGTAAAATACTGACAAGTGTTTCAGTATTACTGATCTCGCAACACATAATTACTTGAATACATTATTTACATTACTGATCAAATGTACAATGATTATTTCTTCCATACGAAATTGATGATTTAAATGTATCTTTCCAAAACCGTCTTCCTTTTTTTAAGGACTCGATACAATTGGAAATATAAGATGCTCAAAAAAAGGAATTAAATTGCGAGTAATGTGCGTTGGGTGGTTATGGCAACTCATTCTTAGCGCTAATTTTAGAAATTAATCAATTTTACTCAGAACGGCTTGATCATCATCACACGGATGATAACGCGTGCTTAAAAATCCTAAATGGGCACAGTGCCCTCTGGATAAGCCCTCACTACAAAAAAAGGCGGGATTGGCGTGCACATAAGAGCTCGTTATGTGCACGCCTAGTGCACGCCATGTGCACGCCTGACGAGTGGGCGAGCACATGTGCTCGTTACGGTCGTGCTCGCTGATCTGAGAGTCGCCACGGGTGGTGGGCGAGCACTATGGGACGCTATGTGCTCGCCCACCCGTCGGGCGTGCACATATGTGCTCGCCGGTGTGATCGCCTTCTCTATAATCGGCGATTGAACACGGAGCACCGGGCGAGCACATGTGCTCGCCCAAACTGATTTCCAGGAAAAAAAATATACAGGTTCGACAGGGTTTTGACGCCCCGTCGAACCTGTATACCCTGCCAATAAACCACTGCAGGTATCTTCCTAAGGATATATGTATTATAGCAAATCGTAGATTAAGATAACTAGCACTAAAAATTTAAAGGAACGCAATATACATGAATTCAGAAATAAACAATATAATATAAGATCTAAATATTACAAACAAGTCAACGCCAACAAAGTTCATATAAATTAAAAGATGTTCTAAAAGTTTAAAAGAAAATACAGGTACAAACCACAAAAATACTACTGACGACGCGAAAATCCCGAACAACTGAGGTAGAAAATAAATCACAATGTCGTTGTCCTCAATCACTCAGAATGCGTCAGTCAAGAAAATTGAACCACATATGAAGATAAATCAATAAAATACAAAGAAGTGGTCCTGCTATAGGATTAACCTGGTATAGCTCCCAGGGTCGAACACAAGGAGCACAGATTGGCCTTGCGGCCTACGATGTAGTCAATTTGAACTAAAACACAGAGAACAAATTTTTGTGGTTTTTATTTGTTTTTATATTTTTTTAGATTTTTTAAAAGATGAGAAAATGAGAGAAAGGGAAAACAAGGGAACTTCAACAATTTATTACACACACCAAAAATGATGTAAAAATTCCAGAAAATTGATTTTTAAGTTTTTTAAGTTTTTTACTGTTTTTGGTGAATTTTTGGAATTTTTCTAATGGGTAAATTATTTATTAAAAATCAAACAATGCGAAAAACAAAGGGTACTGTCCAGCAAGGCTTAAGACCCAAAAATAAAATGCTCTTGGATCTCAATAAGCCCTAAAGGTAATTTTCCTATAATCTAGAAAGAATAAGGAAAATTTAGGCACCCTAATTATTGTTTTTGGATTTTTAATTTATTTATTATAATTTTTATGAGTTTTTAGGGGTTTTTCAATTTTTAGGGTTTTTAAGTGATGAAAAGTAGCCAAAATTGGCTAGAAAATCAAACAACAAGTAAACTACAGTATCTAATTTTTTTAGAATTTTTGGTGGAGTTTTTATATTTTTTTGGTATTTTTAAAATCAAACAGTGACAAAAATAGGGGTTTTTGAATTTTTAAAAATAATAAATGAAATCAAAAATGTCCTCAAAAATCATAGAAATTCCTACACCATGGCAGGAGCCATGTGTCAAAATCTCATTGGATTTGGAGGTCGTTTGATATTTTATTCAAAAATAAAGGTGGGGCACTGTGCACAGGGACCTATGTGCAAATACCCAAAAGTTCTGGGGTCCTGGTGCAAAATACCCAAGAAATCACGTGCCAAGCACGTGCCTGGGGCACTCAAGGACCTAAATGTAATAAAAATAAGTTCCAAGGACCTATTGATAACTCGTATCAAAAGTCCAGGGGCTTATATGCAAATATCCCAAAATAAAACGCACATGCGCATAATCAATGCTCACAGGGGTATATATGCAAATAAACAAAACTTTTTATTCAATGAATAACATCCAAAACTACAAGGGGTCTTATGCAAATATCCCAACAAAACACGTGACGAAGCACGTGGTTCACAACTGGCGGGGGTATAAGTGCAAATAAAAATAAGTACGGGGTCCTTGGTGCAAATATCCCAGAAAATAAACAACTTGAATTAAAAATTACAGGACTAAAAAGAAAATAACAAACTACGAGGGGGCCCTACGATATTTACCCCTTTTATTAGCCGACGGTCGGATAGGCGCCACGTGGGTGATCTGACGGCTGGGATGGCGGCGCGACTCCTCTCTTCGTCCCTTCGGCTCGATCGACGGTGGGGAGAGGCCCACATGGAGGATCTGACGTCTGAAACACTGGCGCCTCTCTCCTCTGCTATCAATGGTCCAGATGCGCTCCTCGGATGGATCGACGGCTGCTGCTCCTCGAAGAATGGACGGACGCGATCAGAACTGGAGCGAGGGCTTCATCGGACGGCTCTGGAAGATGGAGGAAGAACTGATGGCCGGCGAACTTCGCCGGCCTCGTGCGTGGACTCCGGTCCTCCTCAGCTGCTGCTACTGATCGGAACACGTTCCTGGTGACTTCCCGCAGCTGATGGTGATAGCCGATGGCCCAACCGAGCCCTGGAGGGGCTCCGGCGAGGCCTAGCGGCGCGAAGCTCCGGTCTGAACTGTAGGGGGGCTCAGATGCCTCCCTTGGGACCTGCAAAGTAGACACGAAGGTTCGCGGGTCGAGGGCAAAATGCCTCGACCCCAGAAAGCGGGGTGAAGATGGTCTGTGCGGTGGGGCGAGCGAGCTCCGGCGAGGCGGAGGCGATGGAACTCGAATCCCAGCTCCGGGGCGAGCTGGGTTGAATGAGCGGGCGTAGAAGGTGCGCGGGGATACGGCGGAGGTGATGAGATGGTCGGATGGTCGAGATGTAACGCGAGATGGTCGGGATCGGAGAAATGCGTCGGAGATATGAATTGGGCGAAATCGGAAATTGCACTAAATAGAAGGTCTAATCGGCTACCTGGTGGCTGCAGTAGACTGTGCTGGAGCGTGGCTAACTCCGGGTCGTAGCTTCGAAGGGCGTCAAGGCCTGAAGCTCGATGCTCAACGCCGGCGGCGGAGCAAGGACGGCGAAACACGCCGGATCGATGGTCGGGACACCCTCACCTCACTGCAACAGGGGCTAACTCGAGCTGTCACCTCGGGCTTTGCTCTGGAGGTCACGGGAAGAAGGATGGCGATCCAAAGATGCGGCGCGGAGGCGGCGGAGGGAAGAATATATAAGGTGACAGGGGCGTTTAGGGTTGAGGCTCGACGGCGATGGAAAGCGTGGATTTGATGGCGGAAGATCCGGCGAGGGAGAGGGATGAACGGCGAAGAATCCGGGCATGGGATATGCGTGGGAGACAGCCTGGAGACGCGTGGGAAATTCGGAGAAGGCGGGGTGGCGCGCCTCTTCCAGAAAAGGAAGGGGTCCGCGGGGGAGTTGACCGGGGTCAACAATCCCCCGTGGACCACTTAGAAGCTGCCACGTGTGTGCAATTTTTGTTTATTTATTTTAAGGCAGAAATAGGCCGAATTAAAGAAAACTCAAAACATGAAATATTTTTCTTTTATTTTTTTCTATTTTTTGGTGATTTTTAATTAATTTTTGGAAATAAAAATAGGGTAGCTATATATATAGGTATATGTACACTATATGGATTTTTATTTTTGATTTTTTTATTTGTTATTTTTATGTATTTTTATGCTCATTTTGTATTTTATTTATTTACAAGATAAAATGAGGAATAAAAGAATATTTTTATTTTATTTTTATCACTTATATACAAGGGTGAAATAAATGGTTGAATACATTTATATACATGGTATTTATACAATGTATTTTTGTATTTTAATTTTGTAATTTTTATTTGATTTTTGTTTTGTTTCTTTTTATTTATTTTATTTACAAAATATGCCATAGAATATTCACAAAAAGTTTTGAAAATAATTTCATTTATTTATAGGGTTAAATAAATACAGGATAATGGTCTATACACATGGTGAAGGAAGGGTATTTTTGATCTTTTTGCTTTTCATCTTTTTATTTTGTTTTTAATAGCTTTTACAAAATATACAAAATATTTACAACATATTTTTGGGTGAGGAAAATATATAGTTTTATTTACAGAAGTATATTCACATGAGCTCCTATCTCCCTCTACTTTGGCTTTTATGCGGTCAGGCCCATGCTGAGCCCTCCCTTGGGTTAGGTTGCTCAATATTTATTCTAAATATTTCCCTCTTTTTCTTTTTGCTCTTTATTCTTTTATTTTGTGCACAAAAACATGCTAATTATAGGTTTTTACACAATGCATGCTTTTGGTAATTATTTGTATTTACACATATCTACATGTATTTGCAAAGGTTTTTGTAGCTAAAATAATAGAATAAAGAGTGATGAATGGGTATTCATCACCCCCTATGCTTTAACTTTGCTAGTCCCTTAGCAAACACTTATTTGAAAAAGAAGTGAAAAAGAAAGAAAAAGAAAAAGAAAAAGAGGATGTACATGGATCAAGGTTGACTTATTAAATTTTCCTTCATTAAATTGAAATATGGAGCTTGATCAGATCTTTGGATTATTAATGTGTCGGAACCTTATTTGGACTTAAGCCTAAAACTCAACAGCCTCTAAGTTCCACCAGTCTATGGACAAGACTCCTCAATAAACCAGATCAGAACAAGTCTACATACACAAACTCTAATGACCATGAATCTTTTTCTTGCGGTGTAAGTGATATGTGGCTCCCCACCTCAGAAGTAACAAAGAAACAACCTCCCTCAACCTGGTAACTCTAATGCCTCAGTCTAGCAACTCTTTCCTCGAGAAGCGGGGTATTCCCTTCTAAGTTCAAGTGCAACCGGCTCAAGAAGAGGGGGTAGAAGTATAGAGTTTTGGAAGCTTAGCCAGTGTAGCTAAGTCTCCCGCTGCAAGCTTCATGAGATGTAACATGATACCATAAGCTTTTGCTTTTCACTCCGGTGGGGTTATTAAATTTTCAATCCGACCCACCACTTTTTTGGAGTTCTTTTTGCATTTTTGCATATTTTTTTTTTTCAAGAACTTCTGTACAACATATCTACATGGTGCAGCATATATAAGAAATTTCCCCTTGAGCCAGTAGACTATCCCTCTTTTGAAGCTTTATTGCAACCCACAGCTTCTGTCCTTAGCTTTCAACACCACTAGACCAAGTTGAGGTGCACTTCCTTCACTATAAGAAGAAGAGAGGTTCCGCCTAGAAGTACTACCCTCATATGCTACCCCAAGCCAAAGGAAACTGCCTCCTCACCACCTCATCCGTGGAGAGCCATGTGTAAAGTGCAGGTGCAAGTTAAGCCATTGTCTCTGAGAGTCATGCGTGTGTTGTTAAGTGCTCTACTTAGGCTCATCAAGATGACATATGTTCATAGCCTAGTGGACTCAAAGAATTAAGCCCTTATGGACCTGAAAAGCCTTAACCCTAAGTCCTACAAGGTTCCTCTTGAAGTTAAGTGAATTAAGATCTTATTCAAGCTCCATTTCTCAATTTAATTTCAGGCTTAGTTTAAATGTCAACTCTCATCCAGGGAAAACTATATACATATATGTACAAAAGATGCTATTTACAAATATTTTACAATCATGCAAAAATTTTTGAAAAATGTTTTGAAATCATGAATGATGCATGAGGTGCAAGTTTTGCAAAATGATATTTACACACAATTACACAAGATTTTTGCAAACTTTTGATTTTCAAAACATTTTAGAAAAATTTTTGTACTATATACATAATTTTGATACAAAATATTTACACAAGCTTTACACAAAAGATTTTTGAAATCATTTTTACAAAAATACTTTATACACTAGCTATGTATGTGCAAGAATAAAAGAGGTTTATGTTCATGAAAAATTTTTAATTTTTGTGATTTTTAGCCATTTTATTTATTAACACACTCACACAAAGTACGAGTTATGGCTAAAGTATATATGAAATATATATACACCCCCCCTATACTTAGCTCGAACGATGTCCTCAGAGTGATCAAGAGCGATGAAGAAGACATAACTCGTGCTTAGTAAAAGGGAAGTGAAAAGGAATGGCTAAGTACAGGAACGAATAAATGAATAAAATGAGAGGAACTCGGCGGTTTCCCCCTATACTTAGGATTAACTAATCCTAAGTATAGAAAGCTGTACATGAAGGGAAAGCCGAGTGAAGAATATACAGAATCTGCTCCCCCTATACTTAGGGTAAAATATCCCTAAGTATAGGCAGCAAAAACAGGAGCAGAAAGAATGAAAAGAATACTCGCAGGTCCGACATCCCCCCTATACTTAGGGTAAAGTACACCCTAAGTATAGCATAATCATAAGATGAGAGACTGGATGTGGGACTAAAGAATAGAATGATATGGACAACTGGATCTATACAGGCGGAGGAACAGTGAAAATCAGGCGTGAGATGTAAAAGATGTGAGTCAAAAGACCACATCTCACGCAAAATGAATAGCGGCAATAATAACGTCCCGCGGCTCATGATCTAGAAACGGTTTGAGCCGCTGGCCGTTCACTCGGAAGGTACTCTCAGAAGATAACTCAGATATATCAATGCTACCGTTATCGTGTACCTTTCTGACCAAATATGGTCCTTTCCATTTGCTCTGTAGCTTCCCTGGAAATAATCTAAGCCTCGCATCAAACAGCCATACTTTTTGTCCAATCTCAAAATGCTTGTGGCTGATATGAGAATCATGCCACTCCTTGACTTTCTCCTTATAATGTAGGCTGTTTGAGAAAGCTGCATCTCTAAGCTCTTCCAAGGCGGCTAACTCTGCCCTCCTCTGGTCTCCTATACCATCTGGATCCATGAGAATATCTGTAACTGCCCAGAGTGACTTGTGCCTCAGCTCAACTGGTAGGTGACAGGGCTTGCCATACACTAGGCGAAAGGGAGATGTACCCAATGGAGTCTTGAAAGACGTCCTATATGCCCACAAGACCGAGTCCAAAAGCTGTGACCAATTCTTTCGGTCAGGGCGGACGACTTTCTGCAAAATATTCTTAATCTCCCTATTCGACACCTCAGCTAGACCATTCGTCTGTGGATGGTATGGTGTGGCAACACGATGGTCTATATTGAACTCTCTAGCAAGTGCCTTCACCTGGTCGTTGATGAAGTGAGACCCCCCATCAGAAATCAGAACTCGTGGAACCCCGAACCGCATGATTATGTGCTTCTTCAAAAATCTGCAAACTGTCTTCGCATCTGCGGCTCGGGCGGGGATAGCCTCAACCCAACGACTAACATAATCTACGGCCAACAGAATGTACTCAAATCCCTGACTCTTAGGGAATGGACCCATGAAATCGATGCCCCATGCGTCAAAAACCTCACAGAAATGAATGGGCTGCATCGGCATCATATCACGTTGTCCACAAGTGCCCATCCTCTGACAGTCAGTACATCTCTTCACGAATTCATCAGAGTCCTTGAAGAGTGTAGGCCACCACAAGCCGGATTGGAGCACTTTCTGTGCCGTTCTCCTCCCAGAATGATGTCCTCCTGCCTCAAGCTTGTGGCAGTAAGTGAGGACACTATGATGCTCCTCCTGAGGAATACACCGACGCCAGATGCTATCCCCTCCTTCGTGGTAAAGGATGGGATCCTCCCAGTGGTAGGACTTGGCCTTCGCAAGGAAGGTCTCAATCCTCTGCTTGGGCCAATCTTGTGGGACTTTCCCAGCAACGAGAAAGTTCACAATATCAGCATACCACGGGAGTGAGGCGATAGCAAGGATCGCCTCATCTGGGAAGGTATCACAAATGGGATCAATCTGCTCAGAATCCTCAGGCTGCTCTAGTCGGGATAAATGGTCCGCCACCACATTCTTGACTCCAGGCTTATCCTTGATCTCAATGTCGAACTCCTGGAGTAGAAGGATCCATCTAGTAAGTCTGGCCTTGGCATCCTTCTTTGACATGAGGTACCTGATGGCGGTGTGATCTGTGTACAAGGTCACTCGGGATCCAATGATATATGATCTGAATTTATCTAGGGCAAACACTACTGCTAGCATCTCCTTCTCTGTGACCGTGTAATTCCGCTGGGCGGAATCCAATGTTCTGCTAGCATAGTGTATGGCAAATGGCACTCCATCCCTCCTTTGTCCTAGCACGGCCCCTACGGCAAAATCAGAGGCGTCCGTCATGATCTCGAATGGGAGAGACCAATCGGGTGGCTGAAGGACAGGAGCCTCAATAACACATTGCTGGAGAGTTTCAAAGGACGAAAGACACTTGTCATCGACAAGAAACTCGGTGTCTTTCGTCAAGAGGTCAGTCAACGGTCGGGCAATCTTGCTGAAATCATGAATGAATCTCCTATAAAAACCAACGTGCCCCAGGAATGACCGTAGCTGCTTCAGATTGGACGGTGGTGTGAGTTTCCTAATGACATCGACCTTGGCCGGATCAACCTCCATGCCTCTGTTGGAGATGATGTGGCCAAGCACCGTCCCTTGAGTCACCATGAAGTGACTCTTCTCCCAAGACAGAACCAAGCGGGTAGCAATACATCGCTGGAGCACTCGGTCTAGGCAGTCAAGACAGGAATCGAATCCGTCGCCGTAAACCGAGAAGTCGTCCATGAAGACCTCCAAACACTCCCCTACCATGTCCGAAAATATCGACAGCATGCATCTCTGAAAAGTCGCAGGGGCGTTACATAGCCCAAATGGCATGCGTCGAAAAGCGTATGTACCGAAGGGACAGGTAAAGGTGGTCTTCTCCTGATCCTCAGGAGCGATAGCCACCTGGTTGTAGACTGAGTACCCATCTAGGAAGCAATAATGGCTCTTCTCTGCCAGTCTCTCAATGATCTGATCTATAAAGGGCAGGGGGAAATGGTCCTTCTTGGTGGCCTGGTTGAGTCTCCTGTAGTCAACGCAGACCCGCCAAGAGGTGGGTACTCGTGTAGCGATCTCCTCTCCCGACTCACTGATCACAGTCGTGATGCCCGTCTTCTTGGGCACCACATGCAAGGGGCTCACCCACTTGGAGTCGGAAATGGGATAAATAAAATCTGCACTCCACCATTTTGATATTTCCTTCATGACAACCTCTCTTAGGTTGGGGTTCAGTCGCCGCTGGAACTCACGCGACGGCTTCGCCCCTTCCTCGAGATAGATATGGTGGGAGCACAATGAGGGACTAATCCCATGGAGATCTTCTACGCTCCATCCGATTGCCTTGCGGTTCTTTTCAAGAACCTCCATCAGATGGGATTCTTGCTCTCCAGTCAGATCGGCAGAGATGATGACTGGGTACATCTCAGACTCTCCCGCAAGGAATCTATACTTCAACGACGTAGGGAGCGGCTTTAGTTCTGGACAGCTGGGTGCTGGCAAATCTGGCTTCTGAAGAAGATGTGTGTATGCGGATAATTCTGCCAAATCTGCCTGGGAGAATGATAACGAACTCTCACAAACTGGATCTGGAGAAGGCGGGTCCTCTGCATTGTCTCTAATCTGTGCTGCCTCTACCTCCTCCTCATCTATAGGCTCAGGTGGATCCAGATCTGGCATCTGATCATCACAATCTGCCCAATCAGATTCTGAATCCGAGGGATCTATATCAGACTCGGTGGCATCAGTACCACCGGAGAACAAGGTGGCATCAGCACCACCATCACTGGAAATCGTGTCGCGATCAAGGTCCGACTCTGCTGACTCAATAGTATCCTGAACCAGGATTGTGCTCTCCAGGCTATCCTCTTCTATCATATCTGCATCAGCTATATCTGAATATGAGAGGATGGTCTGTGCTGCAGGGTCTGCCCAAGCTGCCTCATCATCTGTGATCACAAAATCACAGTCCTGGTGGATGTCTGGCTCTGTATCAGACAGATGTTCGGAATCTGTACTGCCGTGTGAGCGGGATCTATCTCTGGCTCTGTGGTCCTTAACCGTCTCTATTTGTATACTCTCGCCCTCGACGCGAAAGAATACCTTCCCACTGTCATGGTCAGTCACTGCCTTGGCTGTGGCCAAGAACGGGCGACCGAGGATGATGGGGGAATCGGTCAACGAGTCAGGGGTCTCCATGTCCAGCACTACGAAGTCCACGGGGAATTGCAAACCCTGAATCGTGACGACAACGTCTCGCAACAACCCCTTTGGCCTCTTGACAGACCGATCAGCAAACTGAAGGTATGTCCTGCTCTGTCTAAGAGTGCCCAACTCTAAGTGGTCGAGAAGGGCTGCCGGAAGAAGGTTGATCGACGATCCGCTATCTAAGAGAGTACGGTCGAACCTCTGCTTATTAATCTGACATCTGACATACGGGGCCCCTAAATCTGGCCTCTTAGTCGGCAGATGGTTCCGGATCGCGTAACACGTGGCTTTGGTCAACACATGAATTTCTGCGGTCTTGTTCCTCTTCGTCCTTCTGAGTGTGGTCTTATCTCTCAAGGATCGCTGAAGAAGAGGGATGTGTTGCAAAGCCTCATTGAGGGTCAGCTGGATGTGAAATCGGTCTATCATGCTCTGGCTGAACTCCTCCTGCTCTCTCTTTTTTGGATCTTTTTCTTTTTTCTTCCCTTTCCCTAACTCAAGGGCTCTAGGAAAGGGAATCACAGGGTCCTTCTCAGATGAAGGACTAGGAATAGGTCTAGACGGTTCGATGACCGGATCCTCACAAACATCATTCACCACAGTGGGATCAGAAGAAACTAAACCTTTTCCTTTATTCAAATTAGAGTTCTGAGATACATTCATGCGAGGAAAGACAACATTTCTATCAGAATAAATGTTGGTGGCCTCAGTACCACCTCTAGCTGGCTCTACAACTAGACGTCTTGCGGCCTCAGTACCGCGGGCTGGCTCGGCTCTGCTGGTGGCGTCAGTACCACCTCCTCGATGTGGTGAAATGGCGGCCTCAGTACCGCCGGTGGAATCAGCATCTCGGGTGGCCTCAGTACCACCGTCATCATGATGTGCGGCTTCAGTACCGCTCTCCTCTTCCTCATCTGGCGCTCTAGATGATTCCTCGTGTGGTCGCTCAGATGAGGCGCCTCCTGCTGGTCTTCTACCGCTCCTAAGTGTAACAAAATCAGCATCAAATAGATCCGACGAGATAACATCAAATGAGTCACTAGAAGTGGTAGGCTCAGTGTGAACTACCTGCTCAGATTTCCTCTTCAAGTTATTCGGATTAGGCTCGATCTGTGCAGGGATGGCGGCCTTCCCTCTCATCAGGTCCCGCATCTCCTGGCGGAACTCGTCCATCTCCCGTCTAAATGTAGCCTGTTGCTCTGTGAAGAGACGGGCTAGATCATCCATGGCGGGGCTCTCATGGGAGCCCGACGGGTTGCCTCTCTGATAATGAGGCTGCTGGACCTGGTGCTGCTGTGGCTGAGAGGGGTAAGAGGAATGATGTTGCTGCTGGTGAGCCTGCTGCTCACGTCTCCAATTCTGTCCCTGCTGCTGATAGGGACGAGGTACGAAGGATGATGGCTGGTGTGGTTGGTATGCTGGGGGCTGCTGGTGATCTCTCTGCTGGGAGTACTGCCCTCCCTGACCGGCTGGCTGCTGTTGGGACTGGTTACCCCCATTCCCCCACCTGAATCCGGGATGGTCTCGTCGGATTCCAGGTTGAGGACGGTCATACCAAATCCCGTTGACATCCATCAACGGCTCAGCATCGAAGGAGTCTGGCGGCAGTGCTGCCAGAGGCTGATCCGGCTGATATACCACCATCTGTAAGTCTGGAGATGGTGGTGACTGGTAAGAGGGCTGCTGCTGCTGGTACGGCTCCGCCTGTACAAGGTGAACTTGTCTAAGCTGCTGCAAGGAGCTGGAGCGCTGGGACGAGCTGCGGCTGCCGCCGGAATCACCTCGCGACAGAAGACGGGGCTGAGGGGCCGTCTGTGCCTCCTGAAGACACAAGAGCTGGGTCTTCATGTCGCTCAGAGTTTGTGCCATTTGCTCCATCTGAGTTATGCCCTGGCACTGCTTCTTCTCTATGATTTCCATGCGGTCCAACTTCTCGCTGATAATCCCCATGTCCGCAGTGGCCGACTCTGCCTGTGCGGCCGCAACTGTGGACGAACTGGATGGACCTGCATCAACCCGTGCTATCCGCTGATACTGCACGGGTCCTGGCGGCTGATGAGATCTCTGAGTGTACAACCGAGTCTGGGACATCACCATGTAGTTTTCTGCCATCTCCTCGTAGATGGCCCAGACTTGGTTGTGGTCCTTGGCAAAGTAGGACCCGCCGCAAGAAGCATTCACCAGACCCTGAAGCTCTGGTGTCATCCCACTAAAGAAGCTCTGAACTAGGTTCGGCTTCGAGATGTCGTGATGTGGGCATCTATCCAGAAGCTCTCTGAACCTCTCCCATGCCTCGTGAAATTGCTCGTTAGGGAGCATGGAGAAGTTGTTGATCAGGGCCCTTGCTGCATTCGTCCGCCCGAGTGGATAGTACTTGTTCAAGTACTCGGTGCGGAGCTGATCCCAGGTGTAAACAAACTTCCCTAGATGTTTCAGCCAGGCGGCTGCTCTATCTGCCAGTGAAAAAGGGAAGGCCATCATTCGAATCGTATCTTGGTCCACATGACGGTCGTGGACAGTACTGCAGATCATCAAAAACTCCTGGAGATGGAGATGGGGTTCCTCAGCGGCAAGCCCGTGAAAATGAGGGAGCATCTGCAGGGTGTTCGGAGGGAACTTGAAATCCCCCACGATAGCAGGTACCACCACCCAATGATGCATCAGTGTAGATCCGGGGTTGTGTAGCTCCCGCATCGTTCTCGGTGGTCCTCCTCCGGCGGCGGCTGCCGCTGCGGCAGCTGCTGCTGCGGCTGCTGCCTCTGCATCAGCGTCAGGAATGTCCTCAGGCTCGCTCGGCTCGTCTCGCTCTCTTCGGAGTCTCTCCAACTCCCTTCTCATCTCAATCATAAATGCCCCTTGATCGCGTAACTGTTGCTGAACTGTCTCTAATGACGCGATCAGGGTGGAGTTAATCGCTCCCTGGTCTAAGACAAAATGTTCGGGCTGGCGATCGTCTGAACTGCCGGCTCCGGCCATAGGGACGTCTGCAAAATCAGATGAGCCCAACTCAGGTTCTGTTAAATCAATTCGTCTTTCCTCGGGCTCATGTCTCTCAGTAGGAAAAGAAAGGGGGTCGAGGGGGAACAGGGTGGATTCGTACTCGGGCCCAGAGAATTGGTCTTGACTCTCGCGGGCCAACCTAGATGATGAAGTAGCCGCGCCTGAAAGCGGTGCAGCCAGAGGCTGCCTAAGAGATCGTCTACCCATCATCTTGATCTGGCGAGTAAGGCGGATGGGATCTGGAGAAAATATGATCGCAAAGCAAACCCCTTGTTCACCAACTCAACACAATCTGAAGACCGTGAAAGCTCGGTCAATTTATCTTGTCAATTTTATTTGGTGAACACAAAAGATATCAGAGCGATTACGTGACCTGCTGGGATACCCGATACTCTCTCAACCGACTGTCCCGCACAGAAGAGTCGGTAATCAGTCGAGATGAGCACCGGAGGGCTTTACCTAGTGTTCGGGTCACTCTCTCGCACAATCAAACCAAACAATGAGGGGGTTGCTCTCCCCAAGACAAATTTTTAATGTGAGTGTCTTTTAGGGTCAATAATGTTATCCAGTCCCAAATTTTTTTTTGTTTTTCTTTTTAATTTCTTTCAAAATAAATACAAGCGGCCTAACGGTTTTTCCGATTCTCCTGATGATTAAGCCAAAAACAGAGGGAGAAGACGAAAAAGTCGATGCGCGAGAAAATCAATGATGCATGCAGAGAAAGAAATGCGTACCTTGTCTCCAGCACTCTACATGCAAGTGATCCGCGCAGAATTTAAATACAGAATTAAACTACCTAAATGATGCAACGAGGAAAAACCGAGTCCTAGCTGAGCAATTTCTATTGATCGTGAAGAACAATAGTTAGCCAACGGAATCGAGTCCGGAGTCCGATCTTGGGAATCACTCGGTGCCCGCCACAACGGGTCCTGCCAGCGCTGTATGTGACTCCTCACGGCACGTGGTCTCAAATCCAATTAAACTAACTTTTTCAGTGAATTTTATCAAGGTCCAATTACGTTCTATAGGAACAGATATTCTATTAAGTGTTGGGCCTTAGATATTTACGTCACAATCAACAGAAATTCCTAAATCTAGGGGCTCGAGAAAAACCGCGTAAACACCGGAAAAGGCAGCTAGCTATAAAAACCACGATAAAAGCCGCGAAAATCCGAATGGGTCCCCCGAGCACACCGGTGCTCGGCGAAACAGACCCGCTAAGTTACAAATGTCCACAAGTCCAAAGTCTAAATTATTACAACAGTATTGTTCTCTCTCTCTCTCAGAAATGAAAACTTCTTCTTCTCTCTCTTCCTCCTGCTCTTCTTCCCGTGCGGGTCCTCAAAAAAGTGTACTCCAAGTTCTCCACGCAGTACCTCGCACAAAAATCAGAAAGAGAGAGTGTCAGAAAACAGTTATAATGTAGAGAGACAATATGGAAAAAAAATGACTACAAAGCCGTGCTCCCCGGCAACGGCGCCATTCTGACGACGCGAAAATCCCGAACAACTGAGGTAGAAAATAAATCACAATGTCGTTGTCCTCAATCACTCAGAATGCGTCAGTCAAGAAAATTGAACCACAGATGAAGATAAATCAATAAAATACAAAGAAGTGGTCCTGCTATAGGATTAACCTGGTATAGCTCCCAGGGTCGAACACAAGGAGCACAGATTGGCCTTGCGGCCTACGATGTAGTCAATTTGAACTAAAACACAGAGAACAAATTTTTGTGGTTTTTATTTGTTTTTATATTTTTTTAGATTTTTTAAAAGATGAGAAAATGAGAGAAAGGGAAAACAAGGGAACTTCAACAATTTATTACACACACCAAAAATGATGTAAAAATTCCAGAAAATTGATTTTTAAGTTTTTTAAGTTTTTTACTGTTTTTGGTGAATTTTTGGAATTTTTCTAATGGGTAAATTATTTATTAAAAATCAAACAATGCGAAAAACAAAGGGTACTGTCCAGCAAGGCTTAAGACCCAAAAATAAAATGCTCTTGGATCTCAATAAGCCCTAAAGGTAATTTTCCTATAATCTAGAAAGAATAAGGAAAATTTAGGCACCCTAATTATTGTTTTTGGATTTTTAATTTATTTATTATAATTTTTATGAGTTTTTAGGGGTTTTTCAATTTTTAGGGTTTTTAAGTGATGAAAAGTAGCCAAAATTGGCTAGAAAATCAAACAACAAGTAAACTACAGTATCTAATTTTTTTAGAATTTTTGGTGGAGTTTTTATATTTTTTTGGTATTTTTAAAATCAAACAGTGACAAAAATAGGGGTTTTTGAATTTTTAAAAATAATAAATGAAATCAAAAATGTCCTCAAAAATCATAGAAATTCCTACACCATGGCAGGAGCCATGTGTCAAAATCTCATTGGATTTGGAGGTCGTTTGATATTTTATTCAAAAATAAAGGTGGGGCACTGTGCACAGGGACCTATGTGCAAATACCCAAAAGTTCTGGGGTCCTGGTGCAAAATACCCAAGAAATCACGTGCCAAGCACGTGCCTGGGGCACTCAAGGACCTAAATGTAATAAAAATAAGTTCCAAGGACCTATTGATAACTCGTATCAAAAGTCCAGGGGCTTATATGCAAATATCCCAAAATAAAACGCACATGCGCATAATCAATGCTCACAGGGGTATATATGCAAATAAACAAAACTTTTTATTCAATGAATAACATCCAAAACTACAAGGGGTCTTATGCAAATATCCCAACAAAACACGTGACGAAGCACGTGGTTCACAACTGGCGGGGGTATAAGTGCAAATAAAAATAAGTACGGGGTCCTTGGTGCAAATATCCCAGAAAATAAACAACTTGAATTAAAAATTACAGGACTAAAAAGAAAATAACAAACTACGAGGGGGCCCTACGATATTTACCCCTTTTATTAGCCGACGGTCGGATAGGCGCCACGTGGGTGATCTGACGGCTGGGATGGCGGCGCGACTCCTCTCTTCGTCCCTTCGGCTCGATCGACGGTGGGGAGAGGCCCACGTGGAGGATCTGACGTCTGAAACACTGGCGCCTCTCTCCTCTGCTATCAATGGTCCAGATGCGCTCCTCGGATGGATCGACGGCTGCTGCTCCTCGAAGAATGGACGGACGCGATCAGAACTGGAGCGAGGGCTTCATCGGACGGCTCTGGAAGATGGAGGAAGAACTGATGGCCGACGAACTTCGCCGGCCTCGTGCGTGGACTCCGGTCCTCCTCAGCTGCTGCTACTGATCGGAACACGTTCCTGGTGACTTCCCGCAGCTGATGGTGATAGCCGATGGCCCAACCGAGCCCTGGAGGGGCTCCGGCGAGGCCTAGCGGCGCGAAGCTCCGGTCTGAACTGTAGGGGGGCTCAGATGCCTCCCTTGGGACCTGCAAAGTAGACACGAAGGTTCGCGGGTCGAGGGCAAAATGCCTCGACCCCAGAAAGCGGGGTGAAGATGGTCTGTGCGGTGGGGCGAGCGAGCTCCGGCGAGGCGGAGGCGATGGAACTCGAATCCCAGCTCCGGGGCGAGCTGGGTTGAATGAGCGGGCGTAGAAGGTGCGCGGGGATACGGCGGAGGTGATGAGATGGTCGGATGGTCGAGATGTAACGCGAGATGGTCGGGATCGGAGAAATGCGTCGGAGATATGAATTGGGCGAAATCGGAAATTGCACTAAATAGAAGGTCTAATCGGCTACCTGGTGGCTGCAGTAGACTGTGCTGGAGCGTGGCTAACTCCGGGTCGTAGCTTCGAAGGGCGTCAAGGCCTGAAGCTCGATGCTCAACGCCGGCGGCGGAGCAAGGACGGCGAAACACGCCGGATCGATGGTCGGGACACCCTCACCTCACTGCAACAGGGGCTAACTCGAGCTGTCACCTCGGGCTTTGCTCTGGAGGTCACGGGAAGAAGGATGGCGATCCAAAGATGCGGCGCGGAGGCGGCGGAGGGAAGAATATATAAGGTGACAGGGGCGTTTAGGGTTGAGGCTCGACGGCGATGGAAAGCGTGGATTTGATGGCGGAAGATCCGGCGAGGGAGAGGGATGAACGGCGAAGAATCCGGGCATGGGATATGCGTGGGAGACAGCCTGGAGACGCGTGGGAAATTCGGAGAAGGCGGGGTGGCGCGCCTCTTCCAGAAAAGGAAGGGGTCCGCGGGGGAGTTGACCGGGGTCAACAATCCCCCGTGGACCACTTAGAAGCTGCCACGTGTGTGCAATTTTTGTTTATTTATTTTAAGGCAGAAATAGGCCGAATTAAAGAAAACTCAAAACATGAAATATTTTTCTTTTATTTTTTTCTATTTTTTGGTGATTTTTAATTAATTTTTGGAAATAAAAATAGGGTAGCTATATATATAGGTATATGTACACTATATGGATTTTTATTTTTGATTTTTTTATTTGTTATTTTTATATATTTTTATGCTCATTTTGTATTTTATTTATTTACAAGATAAAATGAGGAATAAAAGAATATTTTTATTTTATTTTTATCACTTATATACAAGGGTGAAATAAATGGTTGAATACATTTATATACATGGTATTTATACAATGTATTTTTGTATTTTAATTTTGTAATTTTTATTTGATTTTTGTTTTGTTTCTTTTTATTTATTTTATTTACAAAATATGCCATAGAATATTCACAAAAAGTTTTGAAAATAATTTCATTTATTTATAGGGTTAAATAAATACAGGATAATGGTCTATACACATGGTGAAGGAAGGGTATTTTTGATCTTTTTGCTTTTCATCTTTTTATTTTGTTTTTAATAGCTTTTACAAAATATACAAAATATTTACAACATATTTTTGGGTGAGGAAAATATATAGTTTTATTTACAGAAGTATATTCACATGAGCTCCTATCTCCCTCTACTTTGGCTTTTATGCGGTCAGGCCCATGCTGAGCCCTCCCTTGGGTTAGGTTGCTCAATATTTATTCTAAATATTTCCCTCTTTTTCTTTTTGCTCTTTATTCTTTTATTTTGTGCACAAAAACATGCTAATTATAGGTTTTTACACAATGCATGCTTTTGGTAATTATTTGTATTTACACATATCTACATGTATTTGCAAAGGTTTTTGTAGCTAAAATAATAGAATAAAGAGTGATGAATGGGTATTCATCAACTACTTCTTCTTTGATCTAAAAAATTTGGAGACTAAACCCTGCTTTGATTTCTTTTTTTCTTTCTCCTTTTCTTTGAACCTCGCATACATGCGTGCCTCTTCTTCAGGGTCGTTCTCCTCCTCCTCTTCGTGATCAGATTCAATCTCTTCAGGTTGAGATGCACGCCCTTGCGACCTATATTATATATGGAAGATATTTATCTATTAAATGCATTTTGTAGATATAGAAATTTAATTGTATTACTCATTCTATAAGAAGAATACTTACATGTACGCCGTGAACTCCTCTCGGAGCTTCGTCACCTGCTCCACCATCATCGCCATCTGCGACTCCATTGGAACTGAAGATTGGGACGTATGTGGGTGCGTATACGACGGCTGAGAGTATGCAGAATAGGAGTGACGATGTTCCTCCACATAGTATGGAGGAAGACCACCAAGCGTCTGCTTCCTATTCGCCACAACGTCCCTCTCCTCCAACACCTTATAAGTTTTTCAATTTTTAAAATAAAAGTATATATTAGAAATAAATATAGTAAGATAATATTTATCCATATATACCTGCTTCCAGATCGTTTTATCAAATGGTGGTTGCTCCCCAGTTTTATCCAAAATATACTCTTCTTAATCCAATTATGACTGTCACCGAAACCAGGAAGGTTTTTTGTTTTATCTCCATTTTCTAAGAATGATTTTTCTAATTGTTCCAAGTACGATAATATCATATCGCCTGTCTTAATTGGTGGAGGATCTGAAAGATCAATTGTATTTCTTTTGAAAGAATGTTTCTGTCTTCGATATGGATGATTACTTGGAAGAAATCGTCTGTGACAATCAAAAAAACATGGTTTCTGACCGTGTTGAAGCTGAAATGATTTAGTACTATCCATACAATATGGACAACTTTTACGTCCATGCGTACTCCAAAGTAGAGCTACTTTCATGTTAAATGTTTGACTCTTATTAGCATCATATGTATCAACTCCATCGACCCATAACATTTTCAACTCATCGATAAGAGGACGTAAATAAACATCAATGTACTTTCCCGGATGTGTAGGTCCTGGTACCAACAACGAAAGAAACATAAACTGTCGCTTATTACATAACCATGGAGGTAGATTATATGGCGTTGTCATTACAGGCCAACAAGAGTAATCTTTACTTCTTCCATGAGGATTAAACCCATCTGTACATAAACCTATAACGCAATTCCTCTTTTCATCATTAAATGTAGGAAAAGCTGACATCAATTCTTTCCAACAATCAGATTCAGATGGATGCTCCATATATTCATCGACTTTATGTTCCGCGTGCCATGTCATGTATTTCGCCGTTTCTTTACAATAATATAGTCGTTTCAATCTCGGAGTCAGCGGGAAATAACGTAGAATCTTTCTCGATATTTTTTTTCCACTCTTACTAGCTGTCTGATATCTTGGCTCATTACATTCAGGACACCGGTCTAAATGTTGATGTTCACCGTAATATAGAATATGGTGATTTATGCATGAGTCTATTTTAATTTCTGCTAAACCCATCTTCCGCATCATCTTTTTGGTTTTGTAATAATTATCAGGTAATTCTGCATCTTCTGGTAACATCTTCTTAATAATCCTCAGCATTGCATCAAAATTACGATCGGTCATATTATATTCCATCTTCATCGATAGAAGATCCGAGACTGCAGAAAGTTTTGAATATGTCTTGCAACCCAACCATAATGGCTCTTCCGCTTTTTTCAACAGCTCGTAAAATTCTGCAGACTCTCCATATGGTTCCTCATCATCTAACAAAGTATCATTGAATTCTGGACCCGCAACATTCATAACCATATCTGCAAAGGGATTAATATTGTCAGCTTCTTCCACATCATGTCTGTTCTCGAAATTCTCACCATGTCTCCACCAAATATGATATCCTTCCATGAAACCCATTCTATACAGATGTAACTGAGTTTCATCTTTTGATCTCTTCTTCATTAGACGACATTTCTTACACGGACACAAGATAGTTCCATCTGAATCCACAATACGGGAACCTTGTGCGTAAGCAAATTGTATGAATTCCTGAACACCTCTTTGAAAAGCATCTGCTATACGCCCATCTACTACACGGTTGTACATCCATTCTCTATTGGTCATATTTATGAACCTGAATTAAATAATCTAAAATGTCAAATCTAAAATATTGAGGATATCTAAACGTATCACATTTTTGAGATAAAAGATGAGAAGAGAACTGTATTAATTATGTTATCACTTTAGCCCGTCCATAAGGATTCAAATTTACTAAAAGATGATCGTTGTCACAAGTATCTTTATTTCTAACGAAAATTCGGCAGCATAACCCTGCACCTCTCCCGTATACCCCATAAATCATTCGTAATTAATTATCAAAATAATCATATTATTGATTATTTCAATAATAAATATGACTGATTTGGTATACAGAAGAGGAAGGGGTTATGAACCGAATTTCCGTAAGAAATAAAGACACTGTGACACGGATCACCTTTTAGTAAATTTGAATCCTTACGGACCCCCTTAGTCCGGGACCTCCGAACTAAGGAAAGCTAATATAAATGTAATATTTTAAGATCATTTTACGTCATACATTTGTAAGTGCTACAAATGAGACTATAAAATAATCTTAAAATATTTATTCATTTATATTAGCCGGGCATTTACGTATATTTGGCTGATTAACGATGGGGATAGGGATAAGTGTGATCCTTATTTAGTGCCTAATACAGTGCTTGGGTCACTAAAATGTAATGGGCACCTGCAAAAAAAATTCGAACCTGCATACATCAAAAACCACGACCATTGGTCTGGGATAAACATCCCAAAGTGAGTCCAATAGTGCTGTGAAAAAATAAAAAAAATATAACACAGTTAGAGGTGATCAAATCCTCTAACGTGTTGCACACGCCACCCGTTGTGCAGGGCCACACACCACCCGGTGTGGAAGGACGCACTGTGTGTGAAGAATTTTGTGCGATTTTCTAATAATTACTAAATCATATTTTGGACTAATTATAAACCTATGTATAAGTTAATGTGATATAATTGGTCACATTAACTAAAATTTAATGTGATAATAAATTATCACAAAATAAACAATGGTGTATATCATATCTCATATCAAAACGATATGAAATTTTAAAACTGTTATTAATGATATTGATAATATCTAGTATCTACATTATTGAAGTTGAGTAACTAAAGTTATTCACAAATTTCACAACTAATCATTTTTGAACATAATGTTTGTTGAGGCATTTTATCTACATTATTCCAAGGCATTATAAAAGTTGAGTAACTAATCTTTTCTAAGCATAACTAATCTAAACTAATCATACAAGCATTTTGTCATTTAAAATTTACAAAATTTAAACATAATTTTCGTTGAGGCATTTTATCGAACACCTACAGGGCATACAATTCTACATATTATTTAGACAACCAAATTCGAAATAACAATACAATAGTGATCTACTATTATCCTTAATGTGTAAAAGACATATAAACTAACAAAATACTACACTACATTCAACAAAAATTTTAAACCCTAATCTATCCAAACAATACAACTACGTAATGAAATCAAATAAAAAAAGAAAGGATTAAAGATTTTACTGAGTAGTAGATGTAGATCTACTCAAAACACGAAAACCACGGTCGTCGGGGTCGGGGCGGAGGGCTTGCGGGTCGCCGGAGGGGAGGATTTGGGAGGAGTTCGCGTGAGAAATGAGGAAGAAGGGCGCCGCAGTTTCTGTTATCGGGCTTGGGCGAGCACACTTAAGTGCTCGCCAGGCCGTCGCCCAGTGCTCGCCCATATATTTCCAGCCGCTAAAATTTTCCGCGCAATGAAATTCAAGTGGGCGAGCACATTGAGCGAGCACATGGGCGAGCACATGTGCTCCTCAATACTGGTAACCGCGCCTCTCCGCAAAATTCAAACCAGCGACCCTCATGGGCGAGCACATGTGCTCCTAGTGTGCTCGCCCATTACGGGGCGAGCACATGTGCACGCCAGGTGCACGCCAAGATGTGCACGCTAATCCCGCCTTTTTTTGTAGTGCCTCTATATATATATATATAGGGGCGATCCTATGAGATGGGATTTTGGTGAGATGGTGAGATGGAGCATTCTAGACCACTAGTTCAAACCAGGAGAGAGAAAGGTAGGAGAGAGAATACATCAACTTGTGGTCCAGAATGTCCCATCTCACCATCTCACAAAATCTCATCGCATAGGATCGCCCCTCTCTCTCTCTCCATATATATATATATATATATATATATATATATATATAACGGTAGTTTTGTATTAATATAATTGTACTGTTTTGTTCTTTATTCAGAGATTCGTAATATAACGAGGAGTAATTTGCATATAAAAACCATATAAGCTCCCTATCAATGTCTAATATAGTAACCAAATCAAAAGGATAAAAATACATTATATATTTTTAATTTATTTGAAATTAAATCGCTTATATAAGTTTTCAAATCCATAATCTTTCATTGGTAGAGTCATTAAAATTATATTGAAATAAAATTGTATATCTTAGTTACTTTGAAGTGCTTTATTTATTCACATGGTTAGTAAAGATTTATGATCATAAACATTAAAACAACGATGAAATTATATTTGCATGTGACATGAATTCCTCATTTATATAGTAAAAAAATTACACTTGTAGCGTAACGTCCCGGGCTTAGGTCCCTGATCCGTTATCGAGGAAAACTGACCCTGACAACTTGTTGGGTTCATGCCGAAATGGACCCGTTGACAACCACCCAAAATGCTTAAATCCAAGTTATCAAGTAGTAATCCCTACCACTTATATACCACACCCACACTTTGTGAGTTTTAGGTATGGCACTATGTTTGGGGTTGGGGTGTTACAACCTCCCCCCACTTATATTCGCAACGTCCTCGTTGCGACATGGCTCATTCACTTATTCCCAGTGACAGTGGCTATTGCACGCTCCCGGCTTAGTTCCCTTCGGGTAGCCCTTTCCACTATCAGAGGGAACATGGCTCTGATACCATTTGTAACGTCTCGGGCTTAGGTCTCCGATCTGTTATCGAGGAAAACTGGCCCTGACAACTTGTTGGGTTCAGGCCGAAATGGACCCGTTGACAACCACCCAAAATGGTTAAACCCAAGTTGTCAAGTAGTAATCCCCACCACTTATATACCACACCCACACTTTGTGAGTTTTAGGTATGGCACTATGTTTGGAGTTGGGGTGTTACAACGATTTGTAACGTCCCGGGCTTAGGTCTCTGGTCCGTTATTGAGGAAAACTGGCTCTGACAACTTGTTGGGTTCGGACCCAATTAGACCCGTTGACAACTACCCAAAATGCTTAAGCCCAAGTTGACAAGTACTAATCCCTATCACTTATAAGCCACACCTACACTTCGTGAGTTTTAGGTATGGTGCTATGTTTGGTGTTGGGGTGTTACATGTAGTACATGTTTAAATTATACTATGATTACTGCCTTAGTCTATTTGATAGAGATCTCTTAATCTATGGGATTTTGATAAATTGAAGAATAAAAAATCCATACATGTATGAAGCAATATTAGTAGCAAATGATCATATTGAATAAAGGACAAGTAAGCTGTAGCAAAGAGGGAATTATATAAAGAAATAATCTCCTATCAAAATTAATTGTAGGTTTCGTTTTTAGATATGATAGAAGGAGAGAAGGAGAGAGATGGGATAAAAATTTTGCCATCCATCGTTGATTTTGATGTGATTTGATTAACTCAGCAAGTTAACACAAGAAGACTCAGATTAAAGCCAAGGTTCGTGATGTTAAACAAAGCTAGTTTCTGGGGTTTAAGTTATAGTCAAAGAATACAGTCGAGAAGGTAATTTGGAACGTTTTTAAAATTTGTGATGTAAAATGATTTACTTTCAAGAAATTAAAGATCTTAGCAATTTAGATAATATGAAACCTTATTTGCAAAATAATATATTATTGTTAACATTTTATTTTTTAAGGGATGTTAATCACGATTCTAGTAGATGAGGAATTGAATTGACAAGGAGCAGATAATCAATCTAAATCAATGTTGCTGTTGATTTCTAAACAGTTTTGTCTTAAGTTAAGTTTTACCTTTTTTTCACTTTACTATTTTATTCATAAAAAATACATTTTTATTGGAATTATTATTCTTGATTTCTAAACAGTTTTGTCTTAAGTTAAGTTTTACCTTTTTTTCGCCTTAAGTTTACCTTCAAGAAAATAAAAAAATAATAACCTTTCTTGTGGTATGAAGCCTTAAATTAAAATTACAGTTAGCAACTAATTTTTAAAAAATCATCGTCAACTGCAACCTTAATTGATGATACGTTAGAATTTTAGTCAACTCGAAAACTCTTTATAATCTAAAAGAATATGCTTTTTCTTACTGTTTTATTTTTTTACACAATGGTAAAATATACATATCCGGACATGAAATTTTTGTAATGTACAATGATGAAATTGTTTCAATTAATTACTAATTATGTTGATCTCTAAGTAAATTGGTTAAGAGGTCTTTTGAGTTGAATGAGTAGATTTAAGTCCCGCTGGTTAAGAGGTCTTTTGAGTTGAATGACAAATCGATCGTATTTTGTGTTGATTTAAAATCAACAATACTATCGAGATTCTTAACGACAAGTAATACATGTCGCAGCATTCAAACGATCATGATTTTCATATTGAAAAACAAATAACTTCATTCTCAGGGATTGTGCTTGTTCACGTCTCGCGTGATTGCATTGTCGTTGGATAAAGCCAATTCAGTTTGGTTAAGTTATAAATGATTATTGCCAAGAATAAGGTCATATTCTTGTCCAGTGTTAATTACTTTTTACTCTTTACTACGGTAGGAGAAATTGCCTACATAATTTTAAATCAGTGTTTATGATTTTTTGTAATCCTTAATGTTAGATGGGAAATAGAGGAATATCGATATCCAAATTTCCACATATAAGAATTGAGCATATTTTTTATTGATGAAAAGTTGAGATTAAATTAGATCTATTGTTGTTAATGCAGAAGGAATGTTCCATGCCTTTTTAACCTTAAAATACATAAGTATATCCGTTTTAAACATCATAAAATTATTCTCCTAGATTTAATTATCCCAGTAATTCCAATACATGATAACTGAAATGATATGGCCGAATGTGTGTGGTCTTGGTAGGTAATGAACTCTAAAAATATAGATATATGACTCACTTTGAGCATTCAAAGGATGTGCATTAATAACCACGATAATAACGATGCAACTAACTCAATACCATATTTTGTTATATATTCTGTAATATTATGATAACGTATGAAGATAAAATGAGTGCATCGATATATGAAAATAAGTTTAAGCTTTTTGGCACCAACTCGAACTAAGGGGTTGTAAGGGACTAAAGGATAAACGCTTCCGGGGACATGAGGCAAAAGATAAGTCCTCTACAGATATAGCTACACTGTCATGATTATGTATTGTTATGGACCGATTGTGCCGGTGGTAAAGTATCAAAGTCATCAAAGCCGCCTAAGAATTAACAATCAAGATAACTTTAAACATAGAAAATGTTAAGGACATGTGTGCAATTTTATTAATGATATGGGTATACGTGCAATTTATGTTAAGGCTAAGGGCACATGTGCAATTATACTAATGATATGAGTATACATGTAATTTATGTTAAGGCTAAGGGCACGTGTGCAATTATGTGAATGATATGGGCATGCATGCAATAAGTTAATTTTAAGGGTATATGTGCAATTTAAGATAATGTTAATTGTATATGTGCAATTTTGTTAATATTATGGGCATACATGCAAAATTGGTAAAACCTATGGGTATAGCAAGTATATTATGCGATGCATGGTTATGAAGGGAATTTAATTATATGCATTAAATAAGTTGATTTATGATTCATATGATAATGGCTTTTGTGACTTGATTTCTACGCTAGCCGGCTTGATCCCAACTTGGCACATACTGAGTGTTATGTTCATAACATGTATTGTTAATCTTTTTCAGGAGAACGTGAGGATTAGATTATTAACGGTTAAAAGGAGATGACACCGTCTTCAAGAAGTATAATCGGTACGAGACTACTGTTGGATCAGTTTGGAAGGACATTTTTACTGCCACTGGATTAAGAAAATCGTGGATACGATTTCATCTAATTTATTTATCTTTTTCTTTTAATTAAGGAACTCTTGGAATTGTGACCTTACTATTATTACGGAAAAGTTTTTTTAGTTGATTCTTTAGTGCTCTTTTATGTTATGATTGATGCTATGAGTCACGATCTCGAGATTGTCTATTTTATTCTCGCTTCCGCATCATTGTTGGACGATCGGATTTAATTGAACCGAACATGTCCATATTCAATTAGAGTTTGTTCGATAATTGTTTGAAAAATATTTATTTGTTTCTAAATGAACTGAACATGGAACTTCAAATTTTAACATGATAGCTTAACGAACTGGACATGAACATAACATGTGTTCGTTCGATAAAAGTTTGAGTTCGGTATATGTATGTTTGTGTGTGTAACTTTGTATTTATATACATGATAAATTTCAAGGTTAAAGAAATTGTAGTATTTAATGGGTTTTGTATCACTTTAATTTGAATAATATCTTATTTTTAGTGCTTATCGAACTCAAGTTTTGAACTTGTTAATATAAACAAGTTTTAGTTAAGTTAAATCGTTAATAAATTATTATCGAACCAAACTCAAACGTTCATTTTCTAAACAAACTCGAACATATCCTATCAAATATTTATTGAATCGAACTTGAACTTCCTTATCAAAATGAACTCGAACATAGGTTCGTTACAGTTCAGTTCGATTAGCACCACCCCCCCCCCCCCCCTCCCCCCACGTGCTGATGGGCTATCTTGTGGCTGAAGGGTTGCATATGACAGTTCTTCGACTTAGTTCAACATAAAAGATTGTTGGGATTCAAAGCATGTCAAGTATCAACACCTATACTTTATTCAAGAAGAAATGTTCTATAATTGAATGCTTACTGAGTCAGTTCCTATTACAATCGTACTCCCCATTGCATTCGGTGTTCATTTTATTGCATTTCTACTTGAAGGCTTTATAAGTTTCTTTCTGTGTGTAGGGACCCTTTCAAATGTGGTGAGGACTCACCAATATTGTGATGAGCCATCTATCAGATTCATCGGATCTCAATCGGACGGTTACGTCAAAAAGCTTATTCAAAAAGGGTATTTCTATCATCTCAATTTTATTAAATTCGAATTTCATTTAATAGCTCCGAATGTCATCATACCCGCATAATACGTTAGAGAGGAAAGAAACAAACAATAACAGTAAGATAACAAAGGGAATCATATTATGTGAATGTAAGTTGGACAGCAATGTATATGAATGCAAATCAGTTACATACCAATACATCAAGCCTAAAAAAAATCCCCAAACAAGATATGCACTAACTCGAGGAGGGTGTACCACTACACATGAAAAAGGAGTGTGCCCTAAGGTTTTGTTAGGTTGCAGGGTTGAGTTGGAAGTAAAAGTTTGCATTTAAATAGGATGTTTTCAAATCCTCTTGTCCTCTCTTGCACGGACATGAGATGTATTTATGTAACCTCTGTTGTGCTAACCTCTGTTGCATTTAAAAGGTATTTAAGCAATGGTATCATGAGATGTGTTTTCATATGTTGTAAATGAAGGAGGAGATTGGCGATTCAGTTTCATATTCTATCGCATTTACGGCAATAATTATTGTTAAGAAGAATGCATATGTTGTTGTGACAATTCTACCGATAAGGTAATTGGTTACCCCTATAAAATGTCATTGTACAATGTTCAAGATCTTAAAGTGGAGCAACATGAGCAACTTTTAATTTGTTACGAGCACAAACAACTGATTTACTAAGTTCTTGTCAATAACCACATCTATTGAATAGAAACAGGAAACTAAAAGCCCAAACAAAATGAGCACCCAAGAAAAACAGATCACACTCAGATAATGAAGAACCATAAGACTGAATTACCTGAGTGACATGTGTTTGTAAGAAATCTCGAAGCTACCCTTGGACATGCAGAAGAAAAATGCTTTCCCCACTCGGATCAAGACATTACTCTTAACGAAGCTTACTTGAATTTTTATTTTCAAATAATAAATAAAGTGAAGCACGGTTAGAAACAACGAATCTCTTTATGATAAATGAACCATTTTGCAAGTTTGTTATTATGGGCAGTTCCTACAAAGGATCAGAGTAATGGCATATACAATACTTGAATTATTAATGTAGATGATGAATAGTTAATTTACATCCTTCAAAGACAGAGACTATGAGTGTAATAGGAGATTTACTCGATTAATTTAGTATTCTCCAACGGAATCAAATTCAATTGTTTACTTATTCAATGAGCGCATTAATTTTCAAGTGCAACCGACCTCTTTTCAAATTATCAATTCTAAAATTTCAATAAAATATCAAGTAGATGAATAAGAGTAATGAATGAGGAAGCATGTTTGATTTATCTAACATTATACATAATCGCATCCATATTAGGATAGTATTGTTTATGAAATTCGAACCTATACTCAATTTATGATTTCATTATTATTTCGATCTCATCAACCGTTGGTATTTTTATTGTATTTGGATTTTAGTCCATTCTTCTTTTATACCTTTTCATGGATCAGGACGTACAGGTAAAAGTAAAGCGAGATGGAGGAGACAATGGTGTGATTTATTGGTGCTGTGGTTGGGGGTTCTTGATTGGGATTTGCTTCATATCTTAAGTAGGAAGAAATTGGAAATCCCAAAACAAGTATTGGGTTGCATCATACATATCAAAGAGTATACAATCATGATGTGTGAGAGCCCACTAGTCTAAAACTTCAGAGTACATGGAGCCATCTCATTATCTTCTTACTTTTGCTTGAAGAGAAGAAAAATACGACATACTAACCGATCTTTTCATCAAATTGATGAAAGAGCAATGCAACAAAATGTGAATGAATAAAATCAATCGCCATATCATATTAAATTATCTGTCCTATATTTGAATATTTCAAATGTTAATCCGGTATGTATTAGGAAGGGAATCAGGTACAAGCATCAATGATCAAGGACGAACTCGACAGAAAATTAAGCATGTGGATGTCAAGGTAAGGCGTTATAGATGTTGTCATTCTCGTAGAGAGCATAAAAAAACACATACAATAGCTCAATCTTAAAAGATGCGTTACATCTTTGGTGGGTCATATTGATAAATTTCATATAGATGTCCAATCTTGACCAGATCTGATGGGGAGATCACATGTTCAATCAACTAGTTTGCACAGTTTCATTCGTGGGATTGCTAAAGGTGAACTCTCTCAGCCAATTTTTTTGCCACTACTTGCTCATAAATAAATCATCTTAATGTTGGCCTTGATTTGACGAGATGAATTAGAAAATAGCAAGGACAAAAGATTGCAAAACATGAACATGTGGAATTACAAATGCAGACCTACTTTTATTGAAGAGATGATCAGCAATCAACCATGGCAAATGAAAGGGATCAAGCATAAAAATCCACAAGGAAAGAGTCCTTGTGTCCAACATGGGGAATTACCATTGGAAAAAGAAGAACACAGATGCCTTAACAGGACTAAATACAAAGTCAACTACAATTTTATCTTCTACTAATGAATCGAACCCTCCTTGTTCATCTGGGACCCGACAATTCAGATGCCAATAATGGGGTAGATCCCCTTGTATCCACAAACCTATGCTCAAATCTCTGCACAGGAGTGGTGAAATCGTAATCTATGTCCTCGGCTATGCCCAGTGCTCCATCCAATGCCTTAACAACCATGGACATGGACGGCCTCTTGCTCGTGTCATACTGCAGGCACCATATGGCCAACTTCAACATCTTCTCCATCTCCTCGTTGATTTGCGTATCGTTGCATCTTCTGTTAAGAACATCCAGCAATAAGCCCATCGTATGTTGAGAGGAAAAGGGTATTATGGGGATTTGACTGTATGTGGAGCCCTCTCTTTGTAAAACCCTAACCCTAATCCTCTCTATATAAAGAGGATTAGGGGGCCTAATTGAGACATGGAAAATCCTAATTGCAATCTTCTACATGGTATCAGAGCCCTAGGTTTTCCCTAGGGATCTGCGCCGACGCCCCTCCCTTCCCCTCTCCCATCTCGCGCCGCCTCTCCCCCTTCCTTCTCCCAACATCGCGCCTCTCCCCATCGCGCCTCTCCCCTCTCCACATCTCCACGCCGGTTCCCTCTTCCCCCTACCCCCATCGCGCCGCCAGTTCGCCCCTTCCCATCGCGCCGCCAGTTCCTCCTTCCACAACGCCATCGCCCCCATCGCCCCGAGAACGCCATCCTCGAGAACCGACCCGCCATCGCCCCCATCAGGTCCCGACCCTCCTGTCCCCGCTCAAGTCGACGCCATCGCCCAGGTCCAGGTCACGACCCATCGCCCAGGTCCTGTCGACGCCATCGCCCGCTCAAGCTCGCCCCACCAAGCCCTCGCCCTCGCCCAGGTCCTCGCCCAGGACCCTCGCAGTCGCAGGTCCAGGTCCCACCGATCCCTCGCCCTCGCCCAGGTCCTCGCAGTCGCAGGTCCAGGACTCACCGAGCCCTCGCCCTCGCAGTGCCTCGTCCAGATCTCGCCCTCGCCTTGCCTCGTCCAGACTCTAAACCCCGTCTTCTGGCATACGGCAGGAGTCCCACTCGCAGCAACCGCAGGACGCCAGGACGACCTCAACATCGACCGCAGGACGTCAGAACTACCTCACGCCCGGACGATTTCGATCTCAGCATCGACCGCATCTGCATGCTCTCCGACCGCTAGATGTTCTTTATTTTTTTTCTGAAACCGGTCCTTTGTGATCTGTCCCATGTATATGTATTGACATGAAATAGAAATATATAAAAGAGAGAGAGAGAGGGAGAGCCGCAAAAATCACAATAACACGATCTGGGTAGCCGCGGAAGCAGATTTCGATCTTCCTGACGGTCGCGGCAGACGCCATCATGGCATCTGGGGTACCTACATCAGAAATGGACGGAGGTGGTCATTCCAAAATGCCATCTTTTGGATCCATACCAAAATTCGATGCCACAAACTACTCCATGTGGTCTCGACTTTTCCTGATGATAGTTCGAGGATATGATAAAGAACATATCCTCCTAGAAGAAGAACCTTCTAACAAGGTGGAAAAATACGCTACATGGGTTAAAGATAACGCCATGGTTAGCTCATGGATCATGGTCAGTGTCATCGATAGGATCGCTCAGGAGTTGGTCTACTACGATAGTGCACACAATATGTGGGAGTCCTTGCTAGCAACTTACGGGCAAGATAAAAATTCTACCAAAATGTATCAAACATTCCATGATTTGATGCATATGCGTCAAAATGGACGCCCTCTATCAGAATATTTTTCTGCACTTAAGTCCCTAGTTGCAAGCTACAACGTATGTGCCCCTCTCTGCACATGCACTACTCAACGGCAGCATCGACAGAATATGGCTACTATGATCTTCCTTGGCGGATTAGATCAGACCTTTGCAGCCCCCCGGGATCAGATGATCACCTCTCCCACTCTTCCAACCACGGAGGAAGCCTACAACACGTTGTGTCGTCTACCAACTGCGTCGGCCCCTCTTACAGACACTATGAGTCAAACAACAGCACTCGCAGCATCCGGACGGAATTTCAAAGGCAGCTACAGAGGCCGAGGACGCGGTCGTCACCTACAAGGTCGAGGGCGATCACACATACAATGCACATTCTGTCGTAAATTGGGCCATACTGAAGATATATGCTACAGCAAACATGGACGTCCAGGACCATCAGCTCGGGTCGCGACTACAGATATTGAGGGAGGCTCGATCGAAATCCCGCGGAAGGATTTTGATGACCTTATGCAACGGCTATCACAGATGAACCATAATGAAGCAACCACTTCTGGCGATATCGCCGCAACCGCACAGACAGGTACACTCCTAGCCTCAGCTAGCCATCATAAAAATTTACAATGGCTCATTGACACGGGGGCTTCCACCCACCTGTGTGGGGATCCTCGACTATTCCAGAGGCTTAGCACTACCCAGAAAGGGAGAACGGTTCAAGTTGCTGATGGGCGATCTTCACCAGTTACAGGTGTTGGGGATGTGCATCTCACCCCTACAATTGAGCTACATAATGTGCTCTTAGTTCCAGACTTCCCGCTTAGTTTACTTTCGGTCAGCCAGATATGTAAAGAACTTCGCTGCCAAGCAATTTTTGACGCTAATACTTGTGTTTTTCAGGACATACTGACTGGGAGGACGATTGGTACGGGCCGTGAAGAAGGAGGCGTCTACCACCTTGAAAAACCGTCGATCGCCTATACCTCTGTCAACCAGTCGTCCAGTTCTCTCTGGCATCAGCGTTTAGGTCACCCTTCAGTTCATAAATTGCGTCAGATTATCCCACACATATCCTCTACCAGTACTATCAATTGCGAAGCCTGTCAAGTTGGGAAACATCATCGGGCCACATTTCCCCCATCTGGTAACCAACATTCTACTAATATTTTTGATTTAGTTCATATGGATATTTGGGGACCCAGTCGGTATCCTGATCGACTAGGTCATCGTTACTATCTTGTCCTCATTGATGATTTCTCCCGCGTAACGTGGTTATTTCTTTTGACGAATAAATCTGATGCTACTAGCTGTGTTACCCGATACATCAAAAATATACAAACTCAATTCGGACGAACTGTTAAAACCCTCCGCTCCAATAATGGACAAGAATTCCTCGCTCATGACCTCCAAAGTCTGCTCCTTGAACTAGGCATTATACACCAGACCACCTGTCCCTACACCTCTCAACAAAACGGTGTTGCGGAACGTAAACATCGTCATATCCTGGATACCACACGCACATTACTTCTTGCCTCTCAAGTCCCCTCCCGTTATTGGGGAGATGCAGTTTTGACAGCAACTTTTCTTATCAACAGATTGCCATCTACAACTCTACTTGACAAAATCCCTATTGAAATTCTTTTTCCCGGAAAACCCATCTTTCCTATACAACCACGGGTATTTGGGTGCACCGCATTTGTTCATATTCCAGCATCGGGTAGGGACAAGCTTGCTGCTCGGGCTGTCAAATATGTCTTTCTGGGGTATGCTGCAAATCAGAAAGGCTACCGATGTTTCAACACTCACTCACGTAAACACTTCATAAGCGCTGATGTCACATTCATCGAGACAATCCCGTATTTTTTAAACTCAACAAAAAGACCTCCTTCAAATTTCTCCGTCGAAGACCTCTCCTGTCCCTTACCAGTCCCAACTCCACCACAATCCCACGCTTCTCCTTCTGAGCCCGTGCCACCTCCTCAGGTATGTTCTCCAACTCAGAATTCAGAGACTAATGCTATTACAGAAAACTTAGTGGAACTGCCGATAGCTCAACGTCGCCAGCCTCGACAATGTCCGTCTGTCTATCGGACCAGACACCCGATTGATGCTGCGGTGTCACTATCTAAGCTTGCTCCAACCTACAAAACTTTTGCGCAGGCTGTCTCAGACACCGTCATACCCAAGAACCATATTGATGCACTACAAGATCCTCACTGGTTCAAAGCAATGCAAGAAGAGATGTCCGCTCTTGAGTCTAGAAACACTTGGACTCTAGTGGATTCACCGACGGATGGCCATATCATTGGCTCCAAGTGGGTCTTCACAGTCAAGTACAACCCAGACGGATCTATTGCACGCTACAAGGCTCGCTTGGTTGCGAAAGGTTTTACTCAAACCTATGGTATTGACTTCTTTGACACCTTCTCACCCGTCGCTCGAATGTCAACAATACGAATTCTTGTTGCTGTCGCCGTTCAGTTGGATTGGCCACTACACCAACTGGATGTCAAAAATGCTTTCCTATATGGTGACCTTCATGAAGTGGTTTATATGCAACAACCACCTGGATTCGAGCGACAAGGGGAGTGTAAGAAGGTATGTCTCCTTCGCAAAGCAATCTATGGGTTAAAACAAAGTCCTCGAGCCTGGTTTCAAAAATTGTCAGAGGTTTTACAAGTGATTGGGTTCACAAGATCAACGTCTGATCATTCCTTATTCACCAAGAGAAGTTCGAAGGGCACGGTAGCAATGCTGGTATATGTTGACGACATCATCCTTACAGGAGATGATTACGAAGAAATTGCCAAAGTAAAGACTCATCTTGCAGAACAATTCGTAATTAAGGATCTGGGATCATTACGATACTTCTTGGGAATTGAGATAGCCAGGTCAAAGCGTGGGTTGATAATGTCCCAACGAAAATATGCCACCGATCTACTAATAGAAACAGGGATGCTTGGGTGCAAGCCAGCACATATTCCTATGGATCCTAAAGGGCGAATCTTTGAAGAAGGAGCACCAGAGGATGCTGCCAGATACAGACGTCTAGTGGGAAAATTGCTATATCTTACTATTACCCGTCCAGATATTGCTATGGCAGTAGGAAGATTGAGCCAGTTTATGGACTCCCCCACTACTAATCATTTTGAAGCATGCATGATGGTCCTCCGATATATCAAACAATCTCCTGGAAAAGGACTATTATTCCAAAAAGACAATAACCTCAATCTTGTGGCTTACTCTGATGCTGACTATGGAGGGTGCCTGCAAGACAGAAAATCTACCACAGGTTTTTGCACATATTTGGGAGGAAATCTAATCACATGGAAAAGCAAAAAGCAAGCAGTAGTATCTCGATCCAGTGCTGAAAGCGAATATAGAGCCATGGCACAGGCATCAGCTGAACTTGTGTGGGTCAAGTCCGTACTAACTGACCTCCATGTCAGACCCAAGGAGGTTATGGAACTAAGATGTGACAACCAAGCTGCAGTATACATTGCAAACAATCCTATGTTTCATGAGCGCACAAAACATGTGGAGATCGATTGTCATTATACAAGAGATCTCATACAAAAAGGCCAATTACGTACACAAGGCGTTACGTCTACAGAACAGACGGCAGACATATTCACAAAACCATTAGCTAGAGTTCAGTTCGAAAACTGTTGTAACAAGCTGAGCATGTATAACCTATATGCTCCAGCTTGAAGGGGAGTGTTGAGAGGAAAAGGGTATTATGGGGATTTGACTGTATGTGGAGCCCTCTCTTTGTAAAACCCTAACCCTAATCCTCTCTATATAAAGAGGATTAGGGGGCCTAATTGAGACATGGAAAATCCTAATTGCAATCTTCTACATCGTAGCCTTCTCCTTCAACAGCGAAAGCAGATGCATGCTCTCCTCCCCTCGCGAATGATCCAGGTTCCTCTTCCCACAGACAATCTCCACAATCACAACTCCAAAGCTGTACACGTCCGCCTTCTCGGTAATCTTGGATGTCAACCACTCCGGAGCTAAGTAGCCCGGTGTCCCCCTCGTCATGGTCACCACCGCACTCTGATCCCTGTCAATCAGTTTAGCCAACCCGAAGTCAGATACCTTTGCGTTAAAATTCGAATCCAACAGGATGTTCTGAGGCTTGATGTCCAGATGGGCAATCTTTTGACGGCATTCTTCGTGAAGATATAGCAGTCCCTTTGCAACATCTTGTATGATCCTGGACCTGATCTCCCAACTGAGTTCCTCGTCCTCTGCCCAGCCAAAGATCCATTTGTCTAGCGATCCGTTGCTCATGTACTCGTAAACCAGAAGCCTATGCGACCTCTCCATGCAAAATCCAATCAACCTTACCAAGTTGAGATGGTGAATGCTGCCGATGGTTTCCACCTCTGCCAAGAATTCTCTCTTCCCTTGACGAACGCTCTCCAGTTGCTTAACTGCAACTCTAGTCCCATCTACCAATGTTCCATCAAAAACAGATCCGAACCCACCACTACCAAGCTTACGGACGAAATTTTCGGTGGCACGTTTCAGATCTTCGTACGAGAACCTAGTGGATGTTCCTGGTAATGGAGCCAAGTCCACTTCGTCGTAATTATCCTCTTCGGTCTTGTTATTTTTTCTATATACTGAAATCGCAATGCTAACAATGAGAAGCACGCCCAGCACAGCTCCAACCGATGCCCCCGCGATCAGTGGCATGGAGGCACTGTTTGAATTAGACGATGTCTGTGGCGCCAATACTTTGATGTAAGCAGTGGAGTTGTAATGGCTTGTTTGCGGCAGCTTGATCAAAGAAAATATTTCTTGCGGTAAGTAGCAAGAACCATTTGAGGCATTGGAATCATATTTAAAGAGAGCAGCTTTGCAAGTGCAGTTCCTAAGGCACGCCTCCTTGCATCTCTCCGCAGTTATTGAACTAAAATCGCGAAGAGCATTATCGATGTAGTTGAAATACGAAACACCTTCAAGGTCGAGAAACTGGTGTTGCTCTTGAGATTTGCAAGACAAAGGCGTTACAGGGGAGCAGCCCAGACTCGGCAGTGTATCATTCACCATTTTAAAGAAGGTGGTGCTCGCATTTGCTGCTTGAGGACACCAACACTGCCCCGAGTTGCAAATGCCATAGCTCCCGCACACCGTCGGGAAAGCGCAGTCATCCAGATCTGGTTTGATCACGTCGGCAGTTCGATGCCACCCTTCCTGCAAGGACTCCCATTCATATAGAACCATGCGCCCATCGGACTCCAATCTCAAGAACTGAATCGTGAACTCCGATGGATTCCCGAGCATCTTGCCTGGAGCACTCTGTCTTGTTGGGTCAGTCTGACTTGGGTCACTCGAGGACGGAGAGGATGAGGGAGCATTGGAAACAAAGGTGAGAGCGTTGCTCGTGACATTCAGAAAACAAGGGTAATTTATTAAGGAATCAATGGAAGTGATTTTGCTGAAGGACCTAAAGTAGAGCTGCGGTGGGTTGGAATCGACAAAAGCTTGGAATCCATTTGGCGTATGAGCGATATAATACAGACCTCGACTCCAATACGCCGTTGTTGCGTTCGCTGTGAGCCTCTGGCCCTCCTTGAGACTCTGCCCTGGAAGCAGAGTGTCCGTGGGATGATCGAACGACTGCCACACCACCATGTTCGTTGCATTAAAGAGCAACAAATTCCCCGCTTCTGTAATATTCATTCCCACAACGCCTCTGCCCGACGTGTTGCTCGACCACGCGAGGGTCCCGTCGGCGTCGTAGAGAGCCAAGTCGCCATCGCCTGTTAGATTCACGTAAGCACCAGTGCTAACGGTCCTGTTTCTGTTGGCGGACCATACGACCTGCGCGGTGCCGTTATCGCTTTTGGTGAACGAACCGTTTTCGTCGATGGTAGCGATGAAGACGGCGAAGAGGTAACGTCTGCATGGGGACATGCAGTAGAAACCACAGGCGAAGGTTGGGCCGTAGGATGTGGGACGCCGGCGGCTGCGGAGGATGGCTCTGACGGCGGCGCCGTCGCTGTAAGAGAACTCAACGTCGGGGGTGGTGTTCCATGCGGTGCGGAGAACGGTGGATGGATAGTCGTAAGGCTGGGCGTGGAGGCGGAGAGGGAGGAGGAGAGTGGAGAGGAGGAGGAGATGGAATGCACTGTTCATGGCTTTGGAGAGTTGGGAACCGAGGTAGCAGAAAGCCAGAAATCAAGATTCCCAACTCCATCTTTCTTCGCTATTCACCAACGATCGGTTCGTGAGCGCACTCCACTTGACTTAAACTTTGCAAATGCAAAATTGCGAGAATGCACCCACGGAAAATTATTATATGGTTAAGGGGCTCTTGGTTCCGTCTTATTACGATAGATCCGCTTGGTCAATCGTTCTTTGTGCATTTTTGTAAGGTAAGTTATTTTCTACATTTTCTAAAAATGTCTTTCAACTAGACCAACTACAAGTAGTGGATAGCCGTCGGAAGATGGATTTTGGTTAAAAAAAGTAATATTCACATTCTCAAAAAAATCAGCACTTCATGCCCCAAAATTCATCGTGAACCCATCTTACTGTATATTAAAGCTCGTGAAGCTGGCACTTTAGCAAATTTTACACATAGAAATTTCACGGTTGGGATAGTGTTGTTCACCAATTTTTTATCCCAATATTTGTTCTCTTAACGTTACATTGCATGCAATTGTTGAAAGCGGATGAGGAGACATTCCACTCCAACGTCTATATGTCCATCTCCCAAATACGATGGGGCTACGTTCCCATCCATGAGCCTATCTCCCAACGATCAAGAGGACATGATAGCTTCCACGTGGCTATGCTTCTGTCTCCCAACATCGGGGGTGCCTATCTCCTGACGACCAAGAGGACACGTTAGCTTCCACGTGCATGTGCTTCTATCTCCCATCAGCAGCAGAGAGCATGTATATGTTGCACCATACCTACTGCTTAATCCACCCTCTCTCATCATCTCTTTCTACTCCCTCTCTGATGTCTGATATCAGCTCTCTCCGTCGAGAGTCCTCTTCTACCTCCTTCAGACGATGGACCTTGCAACAACAATACACAGTGGTAAAGGAGCATGTACCCTTGCCAGACGGGGAGGTGGGGAATAACAATGGCGTGGAGAGAGATGCTTCTTTGGGTCACGATTACGATGGCCAGCCTTCGTAAGATATGTCGTAACAACGTCGCCATCAGTCACACAACGAAGAGTTGGTTGTTCGAAGGTTAGTAACGATTGTGGATGATGATCACGATGGAGACAGTAGTTATTGACAATCGGAGAACTACTGTTTTAAAGGCATGTTGCTTCCCGCAAACAGGCTTAGCAATTTCTCGAGGAGAACTATGAAGTTGGTCTCGCATGATCACCATTTGTTTGGTTGACCTGGCCATCTAGCCACCCACAAAGGCGAGGTCGGCGTCAGATTCAAAGCTAGTCCCCAAAGGCAAGGTCAACGTACGTCACATAGTCGGATCTACCCCCAAAGACACGTCTGTATTTTTTCTTTATACTCTATAAAAACATTTTGTTCTTCCTCTCTTTCTGATAATCATAACATGTATTATAATTTAGTTAATTACGTAATATTATGTATTTACTTGCATGTTTTGTATATACTATTTGAATTATGATGTGTAGGTATATGCCCTCAGATGCATTTTGACATATGGTTCATGGTGATTTAGTTGAAACTTGAATTGACGTGCATCTGCATTCATTTCAATTACGCGATGCATGCATGTCTTGCCATGAATATTTGATGTTCGTGGCACCGATGCATGATAACTTCACAAATATTAGTTATGAAGTGAAGCCTTATCATTTTGGATAATTTGTGATTTCCATATCTACCACCTCCTTATAGCAACAAAGAATAGTCAATTGTTGCTTCGGGATTTGAATCGGATAAGACAATTCAGTTCGTTCATGGTCAATGTCTCACAATTGAAAGCAACAGGTTCTACGGAGTGTCATACTTCGAAGTGCAAACTTCCCGATTACCCGCTCCAAAAAACATATAAACAATGTGTGTGAGGCTGCCAAATGTTCATGGTACTTCTTCTACCTTTGGGAAAATGCTATTAACTATGATTTTGATCGTCTTCCTTTCCCCGAGATGGTCACCGATAGTTTATTATAGACGCACCACCCTATATTTAAACCGTCTCCTTGTTTGCAGAAGCAATAGAATAACATTCTGAAGGTTGCCCTGTTGAATATAGCTGTCAAGAATGTCAACAGTTTTGTGCCGCTCTTTCCCGTTGCCTTGGCACCCAACAATCTCAAGATAATGATCTTGTTATCCTTACAATGCAAGCTGCTTTAGAAACTTATCTTCTCTTTGTAGAATATGTTGGTATACTCTTAATATGCATTTTTTTGTTGACGCACATTTTTCTTCTTACTGCTTTCATATATAAATTTTATCGCAATATTTCTGTTTACGTATCATATGCACACGTAGGGGTTTCTCATCTTCTATAACAACATTATCTTATATACCTTACCTTAGCCTATTAGTTATGTTACCATATCATAATAGTATGCAATATATGGCGATTACATTAAACCTGTAATGATAATCTAATATCATATTGGTTAAGATATGTGGGTCAGTCATTATATTTAACTAATCTGATACGTCGACTTTGGGATGAAATTAAATGCAGTTTTGTCACCATGTTTGTATTATACGGTAAACTGGCAATGGATCCTACATATCTATTCATTTATCAGTTGGAGCGGATCCACAACAATCTATTTCAGTCAAGTTGATATGGACCAACTTACTGACGGATGCCAACTCGGCTTCTCCATATATGGCATCTTTTTAGACTACATCACCGGCAAGTCCACATAATACTCCACAAGACGGAATATGGACAGAAATTTTCAAGCATCACCAGAATGACATCGATTACCTGCGTATAAAGAATGATTTTAATTTTGGGGTATTGTATGTCAGTCTATATCTTTGGTTTGTATTCCATTACCAGCTTCTCATTGCCTAGGTAAGGTTCGAATGAAGTGTAAAATTAGTGGAGAACAATGGTAAGAATTATACTTCTCTACAAAAATATCTTCCCAATAAGAGATGGGCATTGGGCTGGGCCAACCCGGCCCAGTCCGAAGCCCGGCCCAACAAGCCCGGTCCGGCCCAAGCCCAAATGAACAATGGGCCGGGCTTGGGCTGAAAATACATGCCCAATTTATTTTGGGCCGGGCTCGGGCTTTCCTCGGCCCAGCCCGACTTGGCCCGCAGGCCCGACCCGAATATAAGCCCGACCCAGCCCAAATCTAGGCCCGATGGCCCGACCCGAATATAGGCCTGACGACCCAGCCCGAATATAGGCCCGGGCCAGCCTGACCCGCGTCCCTCCCCACTTATTCTGTCCGAACAGAAACCCTTTGGTCCCTTCCCATTCCCATACCATGATCCCTCCCCTTCCCGTTCGTTCGTGTGTTGCAGCCCTAATAGAGCCGTCGCCTGCCACTCCTTCTCATCTCGAGGGGTTCGAGCCATCGACGGACCGCTCCTCCTCAGCACCAGCGCCGCTCCGCCTCATCCTCGCCTCCATCGAGCCCTCGGTCTCCCTCACTGATACCAGTTGTTGGGAATGAATAACCGGATATTGATGTAGATACGCAATCGATCAGCACCATGGAAGCATGTGAAGAAAAGAAGAATCAGATATAATGATGGTCACTCACATCTCGTGACCACAGGAGAAGAAATATCACTACAAATTAGAACGAGTACAACTCTCTACATTCCCTCGTTCACTCATCTCTTTCTTATCTCTCCCTCCTTTCTCCAAGGGTTACATTGTTCTTGTGGTGGTGTGGAGGCAATGCACCCACCCCCTCTATATAGCCCAATTACAACCATATAGTCCTATTCCCATGAGGACTACAAATGAAATACAACTCAACTATTATTAAGATTAAAAGTCTCCTTCCATTAGGATTCATAATCATAATATGACTCTAATCCTAGAAGCTTCAAATTAAAAAAATTGTGATACTATCATTATCTAATTTAGGAAGACTTTTTGGACATCAACATTTATTTACTTTCCTTCGAAAATTATCGAAAATTTTTCCTTAAATAATTTCCTTTCTTTGTGATCTGACTTCAATACTTAAATTAACAATTTATCAATGCCTCTAAAACCTGCTTCTCCGTGCAGAGCACGGGGTACCTACCTACTAATTATAGTAATTTGTTGTAGTGTATTCAAATGGATTGTCATAGCGAAACCTTTACTGTCATCCTAATGGATATTAAAACAAATATATAAGTGAAAATATAACAAGAAGGAAATTGAAGAAAAACATAGGATGGAAAGTTGTAGCTTTATAGGGATGCATTGGGATCACTGCATGTTGGTGCTGTACATTCCACAAATAGGTGAGCTGTGTTTAGTATTTGCCAGTTCAATGTTTAGCTACTAAATACCTTTGGCAATCTTCACTCCGTGAAATATAGGTTTGCAATTAATTTCAAATTTAAAAGCAACTCGACGCAAAAGAAAAGCTCACTTTCTTCATCCATTATATTTGAAGCAAATTCATATTAAGACAAGCATACTACAACCAACCTTTCAATAAAATAATAATGCACACAAGTCACTTACAGGTCTTAGCTTACCAGATCGAAACAATTGAAGAGTATGAACACGAGGAACAAATGATATAAAATATAATGAAATCAAATGTTATACAATCATCTTTACTCGCTGAGAGCTTCAGCAATAGCAACCACAACATCATCGTAGTCCAGATAACACTGGTCCTAACAATGGCGTCGACCCACTGGAAAAATCATTTGTCTTGTCTGCAAGGCTTTGTGTGGGAGTATTAAAATCATAATTCAAGTCATGAGCTATATCTGCCGCTCCTTCCAACACCTTCACTACCATGGACATGGCTGGCCTTTTACTTGGATCATACTGTAAGCACCAGATAGCCAACTTCAACATCTCCTCCAGTTCCTCACCATCTCTCTGCATAGCTCTCTTGTTCTTATCAACCACATCCAACAGCTGACCTGCTACAGCCTTCTCCTCTACAAGTGGAAGAAGTTGAACCAATTCTTCTGGCTGAGAGAAATCTACATTCTTTCTCCCACACAGAATCTCTATGACCACAACGCCGAAGCTGTACACATCGACCTTCTCAGTGATCATGGAGGTCAACCACTCTGGAGCTAAGTATCCCGGTGTCCCTCTCATCATGGTCATCACAACACCTTGGTCCCTTTCAATCAGCTTGGCCAACCCAAAATCTGACACCTTTGCATTGAAATCTGAATCTAAGAGGATGTTCTCGGATTTAATATCGAGGTGGGCAATCTTCTGTCTACATTCTTCGTGGAGGTAAGACAGTCCCTTGGCAACTTGGTATATAATTCTTCGCTCGACCTCCCAACTAAGTTCATGGTTCTCCTTCTTTCGGAAAATCCATCTATCTAAAGAGCCATTACTCATGTGTTCATAAACCAGAAGCTTGTGTGATTTTTCAGCACAAAATCCAACCAGTCTTACCAAGTGGAGATGGTGAATGCTGCCAATTGTTTCCACCTCTGCCAAGAATTCTCTCTTTCCTTGACGAACGCTCTCCAGCTGCTTAACTGCAATTCTAGTCCCATCCGCCAATGTTCCATCGAAAACAGACCCGAATCCTCCACCACCAAGCTTACAAGCGAAATTTTGGGTGGCGATCTTCAAATCTTCATAGGAGAATCTAGTGGGCATTCCTGGTAATTGAAGGAAGTCCTCTTCCTCGTAGTTCTCTTCTTCGATCTTGTTTACTTTCCTGTACACCAGAATCGTAAGGCCAACAATGAGAAACACACCCAGCATAGATCCGATTGTAGCCCCCACGATGAGGGACGTAGATGTGCTGTTTGAATTCGATGAAGGAGGAGCTGATGCAGGTGGCATCTGAACTTTGATAAATGCAGTAGAGTTGTAATGGCTTGTTTGCTGCATGTTGTTCATCAAAGAAAAGATTTCTTGCGGTAAATAGCAAGAACCATGTGAGGCATTGGAACCATATTGGAAGAGAGCGGCTTTGCAAGTGCAGTTCCTAAGGCACGCCTCCTTGCATCTCTCCACAGATGTGATATTAAAATCACGAAGAGACTCGTCGATGTAATTAAAATACGAAATACCTGGAAGTTCGAGGAACTGGTGTTGCTCTGGAGATTGGCAAGACAAGGGAGATACCGGAGAGCAGCCAAGATTTGGTTGTGCATCGTTCACCAGTCTAAAGAAGGAGGTGTTCGAATTTGCTGATCGAGGACACCCACACTGTCCTGATAAGCAAACGCCATAGCTCCCGCACACGGTTGGGAAAGCACAGTCTCCAAGATACGGCTTTATCACATCAACGGTTGGGTACCACCCATCTGATTCCGTCCCCCATTCATAGAGCTTCATGCGTCCATCGGACTCCAACCTCAGGAACTGAACTGTGGAAACTGCTGGATTCGAAAGCGTCCCATTCAGATAACTCGAGGACGAAGAATTGGATACAAAGGTGAGGGCTTTGCTCGTGACGCTCAGAAAACAGGGGTATTTCCTAGACCTGATATCGATAGTCTGGACGAACGAGTTGAAATAGACCTGTGGTGGGTTGGAATCGACGAAGGCTTGAAACCCATTCGGCGTATACGAGATATAGAGCTGACCTCGAGTCCAATTCAACGCAGATGTATTGGCCGTGAGCTTCTGGCCCTCTACGAGATTCTGCCCCGAAAGAAGAGTATCCGTGGGGTAATCGAACGACTGCCATACAATAGCGTTGTTTTTATTAAACAGCGCCAAATTTCCTCTCTGTGTGAGGTTCATACCAACTACAGCTTTGCCAGCTGTGTTGGTCGACCACACGAGGCTCCCGTCGACATCCTTGAGAACCAAGTCGCCTGCAGCTGTTAGCTGCAAGGTGGCGTTTTCGGAGATGGGTCGGTCTCTGTTGGCAGACCAGACCACTTGTGGGATCCCATTGACGGGGAGGGTGATCCCTCCGCCGCCGTTGGTGTAGACGATGAAGACGGCAAAGAGGTAGCGCTTGCATGGATCCATGCAGTAGAATCCGCATGCGAAAGATGGGCCGCCGAAGGAGGTACTCTGGCGGAGAATGATGGCCTTGACGGTAGAGCCGTCGGTATAGGGGACCATGTGGGGAGCGTCGGGGGAGTTGGTCCATGTGGTGGATAGGTTGGCGGAGGGGTAGTCGTAAGGTTGTGCGTGGAGACAGAGAGGAAGGAGGAGAGCGTAGAGGAGGAGGAGGAGGCGGTGGAGTGCTCTGTTCATGGCTTTTCCGGATGTTCCGACAGAGAATGTGGTTGCATTGTTACGAGAGGACGATTTGTATTATCGCGTGTCTTCCTTCGGTCTTTGGTCCAAAATTGTAACCGGCTGCGTCTAGAAGTTCTCGATGTGAAAACTGCGTCAATGCACCTACAAAATTTTTATACATCCCCGCTGGTAGTTCGTCTGTTATTGTTTTTTGCATTCCCTAATTTTGAGATTTCAGTTCTTTTTTGTTTTGTTGTAACAACTCCTCTGCATGGAAATATGTAACCATCTTTGACATGTTCTTCTCTTTGAATCAAACAAATGTGCTCCTGAGCATTCAAAAATAATAACTGTGCACAGGAAAGGGAGCATTACTATGTATAATATCTCTGGAGGGCCTGTTGCTAAATTTCAAAAAAGTAGGTATAGTTGTATTATCTCGACAATGTATAGAACACGTGATGGAGTTTTGAAGCATCAGGATTCACGGTGGCTCAATCGTTAACCCTGGCCTGACACCCGCTGTTTTCAGCTTCCGTCTCGCTTTTGACCTGGTTCGCTTCAGAGCTCCGCTCGTTGATTGGCACTTAGAAGTCTGGAGATCCAAAGCTGCGCCAAAACATAAATGTTGTCTTTACAGGTTGATAAAGAACAGGGCTCCCACCAGAGACAGGTTAACTCGCTTTGGAATTAACTTGGATCCTCATTGCCTTTTCTGTGACTATGATATGGAATCTCGTGACCATCTGTTTTGGGATTGCTCCTTCTGCTTCGAAATCTGGCTGAAAGTCTGCATGGCGCTCTCGCTCTCTAACCCTTCACGAAGTGACAACATCCTGCTCTCCATCCCTTGGGCCAGAAGAATATGGATTGTGGACAAGTTTGGGGGCGCTAAGCTTAGAACCGCAATGGCGGTTACTGTTTGGTGGATTTGGAAGGAACGGAACCGTCGTTGGACTGCTACTGGGAGCTCCTCGGCTGATCAGATTGCATCGTTGGTCGTTGGGGAAGTCCGCATACTGCTGAGCTGACTTTGTACGCACATGAGTTTGTTGATTTTTGCTTCGGCGGAAGCCTGATGCTCTGAATACATCTTTTTGGGTTACTTTTTGTATGACAACCTCTTTTTGTAGGGCTTCATGCCCCATATATTGTACATGTTTCTGTTTTTCTATTCAAATATAATCATATTTACCTTCCAAAAAAAAGGCGTCTAAGTCCAGAGCAGGAGCCGCTTGATGAGTCTCGAGATGCGCACCAGCTATCTCAAGCCTCTTTCGAGTGTCGTCTGATGTTCATCGAGCGGCTCTCCTGAATTACAATAGGTGTTGTTGTAACAGCAGAGGATCCGTTCTCTGAAAGTCGGCTTCAAGTGTTGGTTTCAGCCATGTTAATCCTATCTTATTATTAAATTTATTGTTGTGGATGTCAGTTTCAAATTTGTTTATTCCGCGCTCATGATGATCATTCTAATTATATTAAAATTAGTCCATACCTCTTACATTGCACGAATAAAAGTAATTTATGCGTGATCAACTCTAAAAAGCATATTGATCGCATAAAAAATAAAAGCATAATGATAACATAAATATATGTGTATGATAGGATTTTACAATTATATTTGTGTCCATATACATATACTAGAAAAAAAGTAGAGCACAAGAACTTATTTAAAAATAAAATGGCATCCAACTTATAATGTGTTTATAACTTGATTCACGTACTCGAAGTGAGATTTGATTTGACGTTAAAGTGTGCATTTAGGTTTTTAAAGACTATTCATAGATGATTTAAATGATTGGAATTTGGATTGAATAAATGCATATATTCTTGTATATTTGTTAAAAGATGAATTGCAGTATATGAGATTTGAATGTTTGGAGGAGTGTCGAGAATAGAAGCGATACCAACTCTCCTATGATATCAGTTGATGGGACACGATCAGTCAACATCTTCTCTTTTCGGATATCGATTATTGATCATACGAATCATCTAATACAGATGCGGATGCACGATCATCCACCACCATATAAGCACGTGATGAAAAAATAATCTAGTATAATGGTGGTTGATCACCTCTCGCGACCATCGGTGAAGAAAGACCACTAAAAGAAAGACGAGTACAACTCTCTCTGTTCCCTCGCTCTCTTCCTCTCTTTTTTCTTCCTCTCTCCCTCCAAGGGGTTACATTGTTGTAGTTGTGGTGGCATGGAGGAAATGCTCTCACCCCCTTTATACATAACTCAATTATAAACTCACAGTCTTACTCCTATTATGACTATAAATAAAATACAACTCAACTACTGTTAGGATTAAGAGTCACTACTCATTAAGATTCCTAATCATAATACTACCATAATCCTAACATTCTCCCCCTTAAGTTGAATTCCATAGTGATCTTTTCATCGTCTTGATTTTGCACTAGGCCATCTTCGTCATCTGCACGTCTCGTTAACATGAACTCACAGCCTCTGGATGATACACCCTTCACTAGGTACTCTCAATGTGCCACATTGCACGATCTCCTGCCAGCCGCTGTTAACAGTATTCTTCGACGCCTCTGGTCTATTTATCCAAGAGACCATCATATCATGGCTTCTGAGGACTGCACATATATTGCATCACATCATCTCGTCGACGTCGAACAACGCTCTACTACCAATTGTTGGGAACGGAAGTGGTGCCAACTCCGTTCTGATATTAGTTGATGGGAATGGAAGCGATACCAACGCTACTCCAATACCAATTGTAATCGTGAATTACATGAGAAATTCTAAATAATGTTTAACTCTTACATGAGATAACCCTGTGTTATATTCTGTTTCATATGTCCATTATATTTTACGATTTCTGTTAAAAAAGATAAAATTATCTTTAATGCTCCATCTTATTTGCAAATCATACCCTCTCTTTTCCTCCCTCAATCCCACAGTGAACGAGCTGCAAAACATGAGCATCAATAGGTCACCAAAGAGGCCACCGCCAACCCCACCAGAAGAAGACGGAGAGCCCATGGCTCACCTCACCAAAGTTCTCCCTGAACCTCTTCTGATCCCTACAGAACACCTAGGGCATGTTTGGTTGGTGGGTTGGGATACACCGGTGTACACCTCCTTCCAACTCTTCCAACCCTCTTCACAGTTTACTATTCACAGGGGTAATCCAACCCAACCCAATCCTAGAAACCAAACATGCCCCTAGAAATCACATGAGCAGGGCCCGTCCACCTCTTTGGACATGTGTTTGCATGCCCTGTAGCATTCCCAACATCGATGGCCTGTTGCCATCATTGATCTCTCCTCCCACCTTCGCTCGTTTGGATCCACTGCACGTCACTGCTGACATGCTGAGCTCCAACAACAGCTTCAACACCTCATCGATGCATTATGCAAGGTCGTCATCCACGATGCCGGCAAAGTTATTGAGGAAATCGTGCTCTCCTAGTTGAGTCAGCTGAGCTGACATCCTGCAGATTGTCGAATGCCCACTGGTGCGGAGACTAGCCTGTTGATGGAGCTGCACTTAGAACGACAGTTCAGATTGAAATAATCAATACGGAGGATTAGATCTTATGGAACGAAGAACTGACATGGAGCCGTGGGATGTGGGCTCCTCCATGTGGCTTTGGCATTCATGTTGTTCCATCTTTTTATTCCAAAGTGGTTGATGTGGTGGTACGAGTGTTGTTGGTTGTGTGTGGGGTGAGAGGTGGTCGGTAGCCTTGGGGGAGGTGGTCGGCAGATGTAGAGGGGGGGGGGATCATCCTAATTATAGCTTATTTAACCCTTATAATCTTTGTAGGTACACTATAATTTGTTGAATTACTCCACTAACCATTGTAATCTTCGTAATTACACTATAATGATGTTAAATTACACCATTTCACCTTGTGATCATGCTAAACTAGTGCATGGCGTGTATGTTAAAATGCAGTAAAATTATAGGGTTTATGATGTAATTGCAATGACTATAAGACTTATTACGTCATTATACTTTTTTTTGAGATCATAGTACAGAAATGCTTAGATATTAATAGATATTTTAACTTTTGACGTGTGCGGTGGTTTTTAGTAGAGTACGTCCTCGAGACCTACGGGGGGTCCCCTCTCCCCCAGGGGCATCAACGCAAAACTTCCCACAGTGTTATTCTCTCACCCGGCGGGGCAGGTAGAAGTACAGCAGGCAAGACGACACCTCCAGCGAAATTAGAGAACCCGCCGAGGGGCAATACCGTCCTTCCGCTTTTTACAGTTTTCCTGTTCGGGAAGGAAAGCAGAAAGCTCTCTCGTCGTGAGTAGTTCAATTGCACCATCTGCGTGACAGCGACCTCCGTCTCCTCCAAGTGGAAATCTCTCGGAGGACTGCTCTCCGCTCTCACATCTGCCTCGATTCTAGGGTTCCTGCGGCTCCTCCTCCAGGTAATGCCGAATGATCGTATCTCGCGACCTTCTTCAATCGGCCGTTGCTTCGATGTTTTGCACACTTTCCTGCATCAAAATGCTATTCTTTTGATGCATGTCTCCGTGTTTGATGTGGTATTCTTCTTTGTTTCGGCTTCTGTAATGCGTTTGAGTGCTGGGAGCTTTGGATTCTGTTGCATTTGATGTGCAGCGAGACATGGATGGTTATGTAGTGATTTCTAGTACGGCGTCTTCTTGGGGTGATGTGACAGTTTAGGGCTCGTTTCAAATAGTTCTAGATGTTCTGTTCTGTTCAATGGAGGTTTTTAGTTCTCGCAGCGTTAGTGCAACGTGAAATGGTTGCATAGATTGCAGGGAAGAAGAGCGTATCTAGCGTAGACAGAAGGTGATTTTCTTAGGCTTATCTGATGGAGTTCTTTTGATTTCTGAGTGAACATTTGAACGCAATATATTCATGACTTTTTAATTTATTAAGTGAAAGTCTAACAAATTTTGTTGCTATGGTGATTCTTAAATTATGAGGACTTTGGATCGAAAGTTTAGGAATTCACCATAAATTCATCAATTTCTAATATTTATAATAATGACTCCGGTTGTATGGATAACTAAAAGTTGACCATTCGTGTAGAGGATTATGTACTCCATGCGATGGAGTAATGAGCTAATGATGTTACTGGTAGACCTTGGAAAAAGTTCACAGCTGTATGGAAATTACCGATAAAAATATTATTTGAATATCTCCCACTCAAGCTACGAGAAATCTTAACATATTAGGTGAAAAATATAAGGAGGTGAAAAAATATCAAATTCTAACATATAACCGAAGAAGGATATATTATACCATAAAATGTTGTTATTATTCCAAGATATGTTCAACAACGAAGAAAGTTAGGCCTTACTGAGTTTTTTTAAACATACAACTTACGAGAACACGAGAACTTAATTTCTTCTTTTTTGAATAAACTTAATTTCTTCTTTAAAATACGATTTTAATCACTTGTGTCCTTAACTTCTGCAATATCATTTATGCCTCTCCATTTTTGGAATATCAACTGTGCTCTGACCTTCTTACAAAATTCACAATTCTGCCCTTGTTAAGGTAATGTAGGGGCATAATTGGTATTACACAAGGTCAGACCTGTGAATTTTATAAGAAATAGGGCAAAACCGATGTCCAAAAAAAGGGAGAAGACCTGTGAATTTTGTAAGAAATAGGGCAAAACTGATGTTCAAAAAAAGGGAGAAGCATAACTGATAGTGTAGAAGTTAAGAAGAGCACAAGCAATAAAAACCCTTTAAAATACCTTCATATTCCTGAAATAGTTGATGTGATGTCTCAATATTGCCATTGCCTCAAAACTTTGGTACTTTAGATAATGGAGACATAAACCTCACTAAAGAAGTTTAAGGCTATAGCATCGAGGCTACATTCCTTAAAAACCACCTCGAGGATTAAGGTGAGCACCTCGAGATGAATTTGCTCTAGAGTATGAGGCATGCCAACTGAGAAGTGCCATCATAGTTCCTTTCTAGCGTATGCGTTTGCATTCCTCATCTATGTTTGATCTTATTGGTGGTGGGGAAGATGAAAGCGGAGGATTGGAGGTCGGTTATCGAAAAGTTGGAGCAGATATTGCAGTTTGGAAAGCAAGTTTTCTCTTGAGGGGGAGGGGGAGACTTGTTCTCATGGAATCGATACTATTTGCGATACCGGTTTTCTCTCTCTTCTACGCTTCTTTCTGTGGGGGTGAGATGCTGGAGGGCATCATGCTTCTATTCTTTTAGGCTGCTTCTGGAAAGACGTGTGGGGTGTTGTTGGTTGATTGGATGATCACTTGCTCGAATGAGGATAACATCCTTGGGATCCGAAGCCTGGAGGAGATGGACAAATCTCTACTCTATAAATGGGTTGTGCGGGTGTGGGGTAATTATGACAACCCAATTTGCACGGTTATTTGGAAGATCTATGGCATTGGTCCCTCCTTTCCTATTGGAAGAACATGCGTTGAACCCTCTCTCTTTTGGAGGGGTATCTGTGCGGTGGCGTAGGAGGCGAGACCTTTTCTGAGACCGCTATTGGGTGACGACTCGGGATTCAGGTTCCGGGCGGGTGATTGGTTTGAATGCGAGGTGATGGGCTAGTGCTTGGGCTAGTGCTTCCCAAGGCTTTTTGCTCTGGCCTCCAACCTGGAGGCAATGGTGGCTGAGATTTGGGATGACCACTCTTTCTTCCCTTATTTCAGGATGGAGCTTTTTGATTAGAGGATGGAAGATTTGGTGGGGATGATGACAGCTCTGGAGGCGGTTGTGGGCCCACGAAAGGCAAGGATTGATGGTGTTAGCGGAATGGGAACTTTTTTGTGGGGAAAGCATACAAAGCCTTGAAGGGGCCTCACATATTTGATTTGGATGGTCCTGTAACGGATTGCAGACGTATTTGGAGTTGGAAGATTCCGACAGAGTGAAAAGTTTCTTGTGGTTATGCAAAAGGAGTCGGCTCTTTACTGGGGACCGTTTTACATGGTTCTTCAAGAATGTCAACTAGTCGCGCGCAAGATGCAGGAGGGGTGGAGGATGCTAACCACTTATTCTTCCACTGTAGGAGCTCTCAGGATACATTGTCTACCTGCAGAAATCAGCAGGCACACTTTAGAAACATGATGGGATTTTGGGACTCCACTGGTGAAAGGTGAAGAGGTACAGAGAGGGAGTGTATTGGCCACTTGGAGATGTGGGCTATTTAGTTGGCTAGAAATGAGGTCGTCTTCAACATGGGGGAATTTCGGGAGGGGGCATTGTGGCACATGCCAGGGTACTTTCTGATGGTTGGTTGATGTAATTGTTCTTTTTCGTTTTCTTCTGAGTCTGCCTGGCGAGGGCTTGTAAGTAGTACCTTAAAAGGTCTTGTAATCATGGAAGGCCGTATCGATATAGATATCGTTTCGATATCGTATCGATACGATATTTGGACAATATATCGATGATATATCGCCGAAATATCGCTCATATCGATGAGCCTTTGCGAAGAAAATGCCTGGAAATCGGGATATATCGCTATATCGGTGCCAATATCGGTCCCATGTCGATATTGATATATCTTCGATATATCGCCGGTATTTCCTTCCATGCTTGTAATGTTTTCTTAGGTAATTAATGATGAAGTAGCCCTTGTTCCTTAAAAAAAGATCTATGTTTGATCTTCTCCACATGGATGTCAATGATTCGAGTCAATTTTGGAATGCAGGCATCTGAGGTACTATTTGTTATTGTTGAGTGAGGTTATTAGAGGTAAATGGATCTCGGGTATAGATCCATTTACCCATATGTATACTATTAACATATTTATGTTATTTTGTCCTTTTTCCTATATTGTTTATTTTCATTGTCCTGTATATCTAATTTACCCTTAGAGCTTTTCTCCTATATAAGAGAGCTCTAGAATTAGAAGGAATACAACGTTTTGTTTTCCTTCCACATGGTATCAGAGCGATGGTCCTAGACCGGAGCATGTGCCCTAGAATCCTATCCCCACCAAAACCCTAGCCCTCAGGGGCTTCACGGGCTCGCTGCCGCCACCGCGCCTCCGCGGGCTCACCGCCGCCGTGCCCCCCCACGGGCTTGCCGCCGCCCAGCCCCCACGGGCTCGTCGCCTCCCAGCCCCCGTGGGCTTGCTGCCGCCCAGCTCTCGCGGGCCCGTCGCGGCCTGGCCCCCTTCCCTCTTCTTGCATGCCTAGTCCTCTAGGGCTTCACGCGCTCCTCCCTTTGGCTGCACATCACGTCGCCGCTGCCCTTGTGTAGTGGGCACTTCGCCGCCCACACGTAGTCATCCCATGGATTCTTGGGTACCTAGGGTGTAATGAGAATCCTTAATACACCCTAGTTACCCAAATGATTCTCAAAAGAATGGAAGAGGTTGTGGTATGAGTCTACACCCATAACTATCTTCCTGTATGTTAATGTAGACACTGGTATCTCTTGTTGCTAGCCCAATCTTGAAGATTGTTGTCATCATGTCCGTCAATAAAGTTGAAGTCCCATCCTTGGGTGCCTTCAAAGGTCCATCACCCATTGCCAAAATGGATGGAACCAACTATGAATTGTGGGCCATACAATTCACGAGTTTCCTGCAATATAATGGCAAGAAGCACATTCTCATGACAGAGGAGCCACATGACAAGACCGGGACAAATGCCTCATGGGAGGCGGATGATGCATATGCTCGCGCATGGCTATCTAAGACTGTATCCACAGAGATAGTTAATGATATACTGAGTCAGCCTACTGCAAAGGCTTTGTGGGACATTCTTGCCGCGACATACTCTTCGGCAAAAAATGAGTCGAAGATACTCCAGCTCCAGCATGACATCTTCACATCGAAGCATAATAGTCGCCCTCTTCACACCCTCTATACTTCTTTTTTTTAGGCTCAAAGAAAAGGGGGAAGCACTCGTTGGTGCTCGCCCCAATAATGTATTAACTAAAACGGGAAAGGCGAGATATACTTACAGTGGGTAGATGGGAAAGAAAGACGCAGTAGGAGACTAGTATACAAGAGAGGAATTCGACATACAAATGTCGAGACACAATTAAGTACACCAGTCGGATATAAGTCTATTAGCCAAAATGGTAACGTTCTCCCTATAGAAGCGCATGCCCGAGAAGATAGCCTCATTCCTAGCACACCAAATGGACCAAAGCCGCGCAATGGGACCCAAAACATCAGCTCTGTCCCTCGTCCTGTTCGACCAAAGGATGTCGCAAAAGTTCTCAATATTGTCAGCATGAGTCCAAGCAACGTCGCCCCAGACCCCCGCAACCAATATACATCGAAAGAACAGGTGATCGGCAGTTTCATCGACATCACCGCATAGCTGGCAAGTGGCGTTAGTCTGGTGGAAGAACTTGGCGCAACGATCCCAGGTCAACAAACACCGTTGACGAAGTAACCATAAGAAGAAGGCGATGCGCTCCGGTAAGCGTAACCCCCAGAAGAAAGCACAGTCGCGCACAAGGGGTGCAGGCAAAGGAGGCGTGGGAGAGAGCAAAGCCCTGTAAGCCTTGCGAGTGGAAAAAACCCCATCCTTCCAACGCCAATGGTCCCGCTGCAGAGAGGGGGAGGCCGCAGAGTTAAGAGCCTCCATCATCGAGGCGAACTCAACCACACGCTGATCAGATAAGATCCCAGAGAACGTAGGGCACCAATAGCCGTTAGTCCAGCAATCCGCGACAGTTGCGAGCCTATTCGAAGCTAGCACATACAACCTCGGAAAACGCACCTGTAAGGGGCCTCCCCCCAACCAGTCGTCCTGCCAAAACTTGAAAGCTTCCCCCGTCCCAAGCACCGGGGTGAATAGCGCAAGATTCCTCGTCAACGTAGAAAAGACACAGCGCCAGAATTGTGAGGAATGGAATTGCAAAGCCCCCCACTGAAGGCCAAACCAGTCGCTGCTCAAGAGCGCCCGAAGGACGTTGCAAAAAAAAGAATCGTCCTTGCCCCAGATTTTACTCACCCATTTAAGAAGGAGGGCGTCGTTGACGCGATCCAAACTCCGGACGCCAAGCCCAGCGGACCGCTTAGGCATGGTCACCACCTCCCAAGCGACTAAATGCATCCCACGACCACCGCCGCCCGAGCGTCCCCATAAGAAGCGACGCATACACTTCTCCAGGCGTAAGCGAATCCCCACAGGCATTCTACGCACCGATAGGAAATAAATCGGAATAGAAGAGAGGACTGATTTAAGTAGGATAAGCCGACCACCCCGAGAAAGCAAGGTGGCCCTCCAACCCGTAAGGCGCGCCTCCATCCGCTCCGTGATAGCCCGCCAATCCGCAGAACGGGCCCACCCAACCGAAAGAGGAACACCAAGATAAGGGAGAGGAAGCTCCCCAGGCACAGAACCAAGCAGTCGGCCACACGCCTCCGCCTCCGAAGGCGACATGCCGAACGGTACCACGATGCTTTTGGAGGAGTTAATCGTCATCCCAGAAAGCTCACAGAAAATATCAAGAGTATAAGCCATACCCGCCACCTCTTCCGGACCCCCTTCAATGAAGCAAATCGTATCGTCCGCAAACTGGATTAAAGGCACGCAAAACTCCCCCTTGCGGAACCCATTAGTAAGGCCCGCATCAATGACGCGGTCAACCATACCCGCCAACACATCAGAGGCTAAGACGAAGAGAAGGGGCGCCAGGGGGCAACCCTGGCGCACCCCCCTGCGAGGCTGAAACGAACCACCAGCCTGCCGGCCATTAATTAAAACAGAGAGCGAGACCGTGGAGACACATCTGCGCATCCAAGCAATCCATAGATTAGGGAAGCCCCGCCTACGCAAGGCGGACCAGAGGAAGCGCCAATTAATGGAGTCATAGGCCTTGGCAAAATCAATTTTCCACGGGACCCCCTTCCTTTTCTCCTTCTTCCAATCAGCCACCATTTCCCGACGCGACGACAATGCAATCCGCGATATGCCTTCCCTTAATGAACGCCCCTTGAACTGGCGAGATAAGGCCATCTAAGATCCGAGAAAGGCGATTGGCCAAAGTTTTGGCCACAATAAGATAGATACCATTGGATACGGCAATAGGCCTAAAATCGTCAAAGCGTAGCGCCGGGCTTTTTTTTGGAATAAGCACAATATTTGCCCGATTGATGCGGTCGAAACCGAGGTTACCAGCACAAAACTCCGAGACGACCTCGAAGACGTCCCCCGATACCGTCTCCCAGAAGTCCTGATAAAAGGCGATGGAAAAACCGTCAGGCCCCGGGGAAGAGTCAATATTTAGACCCCAGACAGCAGCTTTAATCTCGTCCAAAGAAATAGGACAAACAAGGAACGCGGAATCCTCGTCCGAAATAGAGGGAGCACCAATCCCAAGCCACCGCCACCGCCGCGTAGGGAGAGCAGAAGAGATACATCTGAAGTGATCAATGATGGCGCTCCCCATCTCCCTATCCCCCGTGAGGATCGCGTCATTGGTAGAGAGGGACCGCATAAAATTACAACGCCTCCGATTGCTAGCCACCCTGTGAAAGAATGCCGTGTTCGCATCGCCTTCTTTAATCCATTTTTCCCGCGAGCGTTGGCGCTACTCATCAGTTCTCTTCTTATCCTCGTCCTACACCCGAGCAAGGGCAGAAGTGCGATCCCAAAGCTCATCAACAGAAAGTTCACGCTCGTTCTCCGCGGAATCTAAATGCATGATAATGTCCTCTGCCTCGGCGCGAGCAGCACGCCGCGCCTGTCTGGTAGAAATTCTGAACTCAGCGAGGACCCTCCGTAATGAAGAAAGTTTCTGATTAAGTTTAGAAGCCGCCGAGCCAGAGACAGGGACCTGGGTCCAATGATTCTGAACGATATTTTTGAAATTAGGTTCCAACAGCCAACATTTTTCATAGCGGAATATCCCCCGAGGGTTAATGCCATCACCAGAGTCCCAAATAATTGGAGAATGATCCGAGAAGGATCAGGGGCGAGAGCCAACATAGCAAAGTGGGAAGGAGTCCATAGCCAAGCCCTTAGCCAAGAAGCGGTCAATCCGAGAGCGAGAGGAGCTATTTCTCCAAGTGTAAGAGACATCGTTCGGGACCAAGTTAACAAGCGCCAAATCATCAAGCGCGTCCAAAAAATCTTGCGAGCCAGGGTCGCGGCCACCCCTCCCACGAGGCCGATCGGAAGAGTGAATGGTGACATTGAAGTCACCCCCCAGAATCCAAGGAATCCCCGAGAATAAATTTGCAGCCTCACGCATGTCATCCCATAATTCCCGACGTAAAATATGGCACGTAGGCGTGTATATGCATGAGAATACCATCTGATCAGAAGAGTCGACTCTTCCAACGCAACCGAAATCATGTGACGACCTGCAAGCATGGAGCTAAATGAAAAAGAACGAGATCGCCACGTCACAAGGAAACCCCCGGCGGATCCAACCGCATTAACCGCACGGAATTCATCAAAGGGGCCTGCACCAAATGATCGCCACGTATAGTCGTCAATAGCAGCCAATTTTTTTTCTTGGATAAAAGCAACGTCACAACACCATTCTGAGAGACGCGAGCCCAGGGAACGACGTTTGACCAAGTCCCCGAGTCCTCGGACATTCCATGAAAGAACCTTCATTAAGAGAAACCAAAATATTCGCCCCCAAAAAACGCGGATGAACCAAGAAGGAGCCACCACTCAGCAACCGCCGGAGTTCGCCCCAGGGGCATCAACCTCCGGGCCTCCCTCGCAACCTCCAAGGCCGCGAACACCCGCAGCCTCAGCCACTGCCTCCCGCAGAGTAGCGCAAGATTGAAACACTCGAGCCGCATGTGTAGAAGGAGTGCGCCTGCTGTACGTAGACCCGAAGCGTCTGAAAGAAGAGTCCATCCCTGCACCTGAAAGGAGAGATCCCGTAGGCCGAGGGGAGAAGGCCTCAATAAGGATAGGGAAAGTTCGCACCGGAATCATAGAGACCAGAGGAGGGTTATCAACCAGGCGTAGAGCCTCAACTTGAATCACAAAGGAGTCGGGCAGAGATGTCTGAACGTTGTTATAAATGGGCCTCGGCCACGAACCGAATTGCCCCATAGCATCTCCCCGCGAGATGGGAAGATCCGCCGAACAACCCGAATAGGCAAACCGCATAGCTGGGGCGGATCCGAATCGAGGGAAATGAGAGGGCGAATCGACCTCGGGAACCTCCACGACAGGGAGTTCAGAAGATACAGGCGAAAGATGCGGGACCTGAAAGGGCATCTCGAAGGATCCCAAAACGTCATGCGTGCATGGCAACTCCTCGGAATAAACCACAGAGCGCTCCACGTGGCACCACGGAGACGAAGCGTCACGCTCCACGTGAGGAGGCGGAATTGAAGCGTCGGCCTCCTGCCCCGACGCGACGACGACCGACGAAGCATGGAGAGTCGGAGCGACGACCACCTCCGGCGAAGCGGGAACCGACGAAGAAGGGGGAATAACAGATAGCTCAGGCTTGAACCTCCAACGACCAAACTTGAGAGGCCCAAAGAACACCCTCTATACTTCTTTGAGGGGTTTGTTCGAGAAGTTACATGGCTACATTCCCTTGACTGTTACACCGGAGCAACTCAAGGCATACAGAGACTCTGTGATGATAGGAGTATTTCTTGCAGCCCTGGATCCGGAATATGATGTAGCTCGTGCCCAGATCCTCACGGATGCTAATATACCTCCTATGGAGGAGGCATATCGCAGATTGAGCATATTGTCTATACTAGGAGTACTTTACAGCAACAAGCTTCTTCAGCTATGGCGGTGTCACGTGGTAGAGTCAGCCATACATTATATCGTGGCAGTGGAAGTTCCAACCGCGGTAGAGGAGAGGTCGATCCCGTCAACCGCGCACCTACTGCCACAGGACATGCCACTCTGAGGAAACCTGCTATTCTAAGCATGGGTTTCCTGTGTCAGCCAGAGTTGCAGAGCAGACACAACAGACTGGGAGTCCATCACCTGCATCTGATCAAAGGTTTGACGAACTTGTAGCACGACTGAAGGAGATCATGCCTGACACGTCTAGATCAACTAGCTCTCCCTCAGGAGCCTCAGGGGTTGATGCTTCAACATCTGCGTCTACATCAGGTACTTACTAGTTGCTACAAGGCGGACTTATCGGAATGGATCATGGATTCCGGCGCATCCCATCATCTTTGTGGTGACAGAGGTCAGTTTAGTGATTTTTATCCTACTCAGCTTAGACAATCAGTTGTGATACCATATGGAACACATTCCCCCATCATTGGTCAGGGGGAGGTGCAGTTGATTTCTATATTGAGACTTCCGAATGTTCTCTACGCTCCTGAAATTTCTATGAATTTATTATCAATTAGTCAAATCACTAGAGATTTACATTGTCGTGCCATATTTGATCCATCTACTCTAAGGAAGAATGATTAGAACTGGCTGTGAGCAAGGGGGCCTTTACAGACTAGTGCAGTCTTCGTATGCTAGCGCCTCTTCTTCTCTCCGCACTGGATCTGTTTCTACCTATATGTGGCATCTGTGATTTGGTCATCTTCCACTGCAAAAGTTGATTCATGTTCTTCCACAGATTTCTCATCGCTCTACTTTTCAGTGCGAGGCCTGTCATCTTGGGAAGCATCATCGGTCCACTTTACAGAATCGTCAGGGTCCAAGTAGTCATAATCTGTTTGAGTTGCTCCATTTCGATATTTAGGGTCCTAGTCGTGTTCCAGATCATCAGAGACACATATTTTATCTTATTGCGGTTGATGAATTTTCTAGATTGTCTTTGGTTTTTCTTCTTAAAAACAAGTTTGATGCTGGTCTTGTTATTCACTCTTTTATTAATGAAATAAAGAATATTTTTCTGCAAAAGTTAAGTACATATGTTCTGATAATGCACTAGAATTTTGCAGTACTCGCTCTCTCAATTTCTTAGGTCTCATGGTATCGTGCATCAGATATCATTTGCATATACTTCCCAACAGAATGAGGTGACTGAAAGGAAACACCACCATCTTTTGGATGTCACCCGGACCCTTTTGATTCAGAGTCGTGCTCCTCATTCCTATTGTGGAGATGCGGTTCTAACTGTTTGTTATCATGTAAATCTTATGCCTTCTTCGATGTTAGGGGAGAAGATCCCGTTCTTGATTGCGTTTCCCGAGACGGATCTTTTCTCGCTTACGCCTCGTGTCTTTGGTTCGGTTGCGTTTGTTCATCAACTCTCTCCTGGTCTTGACAAGCTCTCTCTCAGAGCTGTCAAATGTGTCTTTGTTGGGTACTCCAAAACCCAAAAGGGATATCGTTATTTTGACCCTGTTCGACGAAGATACTATGTCAGTGCTGATGTCACCTTCTTTGAGTCTATTATATATTTTCTCCCACTGGTGACAAGCTTACTCCTTCGGAGGATGGAGAAGAAATCTATATGCCACCTCCTCTATCATTACCATGTTCTATTCCATCACCGCTACCTCCACTTCCACCTCCACCGCCACCACCACCTCCACCACCATCTCCTATTTTCTTTCCACATGTCTATCAGTGAAGGCACCATGCTCATGCGCCTCCTCCACCATCCATCACGTCCAAGGTATGTACTGAGTATTTGAGTTCTTCTAATGGTACGGGTGATTTGCATGCACAAACTGAGGTATAAGGTGCATATACTATCTCTACTAGTCCTATTGAGGATCTGGATATGCCTATTGCACTTCGGCAGCAAAAACGAGCATGCACTATGCACCCTATTGGTTCTCATGTTTCCTTAGAGCATCTTTCCAAAGATTTTCAACACTTTGTTGTGGGGTTGTCTGCTGTAGAGATACCACGATCGTATTAGGAGGCACTACAAAGCAGTCAATGGCGTCTGGCTATGGAGGAGGAGATGACAACCTTATAGTCACGAGGTACGTGGAGTGTGGTCCATGCTCCACCAGGTGCGTCTATTGTTGAAAGCAAGTGGGTATTTATTGTGAAGCATTGGGCTGATGGTACCGTAGAAAGATACAAGGCCAGGCTGGTTGCTCGTGGGTTTACCTAGACTTATGGTGTGGATTATCAGGACACTTTTCTCCTGTAGCGCATCACTCTACCTTGCGGATTCTTATTGTTGTTGCTGTGGTACGTGATTGGCCACTTTTCCAATTGGATGTCAAGAATGCTTTCTTGTATGGTGATCTGCAGGAAAAGGTTTACATGCATCAACCACCTGGATTTGCTGCTGAGGCCCGAGGGGGAGTCCAGTATGGTGTGCTGTCTTCATAAGGCTATATATGTCCTTAAGCAGAGTCCAAGGACTTGGTTTCATAAGCTCTCAGAATTGATTGAACATAAGGGTTTGTCAGATCTACTGCAGATCATACTCTCTTTGTAAAAAGAAGCCATAAAGGTATTGTAGTCATATTGGTTTATGTTGATGACATTGTTATCAATGGCAGTGATGAACGTGGCATTCCAGCATCGAAGGATTTCCTTGGAAAGTAGTTTGTTATTAAGGACCTTGGCATGCTTCGTTACTTCCTTGGCCTGGAGTTTGCACGAAACCAGCAGGGTATGGTTATAACACAAAGTTAGTACGTTACTGATCTTCTATCTGAGACATGTATGGTAGGATGTAGACTAGCTACTACTCCGATGGATCCTAATGCGAAGCTCTATGATGAAGGATCTGAGGAGGTGGACAAGAGACGATACTGAAGGATATGGTATTATCCTCAAGCGCATCACGGAAGCGTGATCGTCGTATCGGATACGACGAAGAACGACTAGTCGTACTAGTTGCTCTATGCAACAGAATTTAAAAAAAATCATGCGATGAAACCACATGATCCAAGAACGATTCTCGGATCGTTTCATCTAGAACCACATCAAGTATAAAGGAATACCTCTTGAAACGTGGTTAATCGAGTCTTTACGAAATGAGACCTCCTGTCTCAAGTCCGATCGTCGGAGAAGACGCTTGTGAGCGCGGGGATGAACCGCGTGATCCTCGCAATCCAACAAGATGATCCAAGCACGGTGAACTCCTGATCTCGTCGTACGAGATCGAACGTCCTCTTCGTGAGCGTAGCACTCCAAGAAGACGGAGAACCAAAGAACGTCGAAGTGGCGGCGCGATGGCGAAGGCGTCGACGAAGATCTCCCCTAGGGCTTGGTGGACGGCCACCAAGAAATAGAGGGAGAGAGTTGGCGTGTAGAATGAGAGAGAGGGATGTGCTCCAAAATTGCATAGCCTTAGAGAGCATGGTATGCCTCTCTATTTATAGGGTTTTGGGATCCATGGGACATATAAAATCAATGGATGAGATTGATTTATGTCCAATCCAATGGTCAAGATTGTTGTTGGTAAAAGCCAACAATTTATGATTTAATTTAGATCAAATATATTTGATAAATCAAATACAATTTAATCCTAAATTAGATCAACAAATAAGGAGAGGATCAACATGGAGATTGCATCTCCCATGTCAATCAAGTTGGACGACCACCAATCCAAGTAGGACTTGGTAGCCGTCCACATGATTACATGTGGAGGCAATCTCATGAAATCCCATGAGATTGCAAATCTCCATGGAAATCTCCATTATTATTTCCAACAACTTTTGTTGTGATTTATTCTTCAAAATTAATTCATAATTAATTTTGAGAATATCGCAATCTTACCATTGGAATTTTGTAAATCATATTCACAATCCAAAACAAAATATAATTTACATTTTCAATTAATTACACAATGTGTATCCAATATACATTAATAATTAATCAACAAATATAAATTATAATTAGCTCTCTCTAATACATTATAAATCATATTTATAATATATTATGAATAATTGGATATTGCTATCCATATTATTCTTATCCATAATAATTAAATTATCCATAATAATTAAATCATATTTAATTATATTGGATAATTTCCACACACATCAAGATGATTAAATCACATTTAATCATCAATTCTTCAATGCTTAGATTTATGGAATTATTCTTGAACCCCTTCAATAACAATGCGATTTCTTCGCAGATACTTGGAGATAAGGACAAGGCGATTGTATTGTTCCACGTATAGTGACTTGGATGTTGAGATCTTATCTCAAATCCAGATCTCATGGACCTCCCACAGATGCTTGATCAAATCAAGATTGTAGAGCTAATCTTCTCATTGCATCTGAATCTCATTCAGATCAATGTCCAATACATGGACTAAGATTAGGTCACTTCTCTATTGAGAGGAGTCACTAAAATCCAAACCTGTTTCATCACTCCCTCGGAATGGAAGCGTCATGGTTATACAATCATTTATGATCACATCACCCTCAGGTATTCCCAATACCTGTACATCCTACATACTGGAAGACCTATGATCATCCTGAAGATATAGATCACTTTTACACTGTCATCTTCAAGGTTTGATCATTAAGTTTCTCAATCTTGGTCATTGGGATTTGGTATAGATCATATGTTTTCCCAAAGCATATATCTTACCTTCAAATTCATGTCATGCTTCCAAAGCATGACGACCATGCATGGAATTTGATCAGTCCCAATATCTCATGAGTGAGCTCATGTCTCCTAGTTCATAAGTGAACCTGTATGATCCCTTTGAGAGATCGTATTACTCATATGTCCCTACATGCACACCAGCTCGCCGGTGTATAGACCTTGGCTAGGTCATCAACCTATTGGTCTGCCAAATGTACATACTCAAACATATAGTAACATATCTGTCTCCGGTCAGAGGATGCATGCCTATGCTGTGACAACATTCAATATAGGTCTTTGGTTATCTCGATCTCGTTAAGTCAACCCATTGACTCAACTAATCTGACACCTCCGAATCACTATTCCCATGCAGAGGACATGCATCAAGAGGTCTATCAGATTTCAGCCATATGAGAAAGGATTGCCATCTCCTACTTAGACTGGAGATCATCACTTAACAATCATTTGATGATGCTTGATGAGTCCTCTATCTAACTCCTTAGATATTCATCCAAGCATCAGCCTCTATGATACAATCAGTGAATCAACAGCTGTATGATTATCAAGTTGGCCATAGTACATAACCCTTATTGTACAGAGGGACCTTATAGTGGCATTCATTCATTCAATCTCAGAAAGGGAGTGAAAAATAATCAATAACTTTTATTGATAAATCATTTATTACAATAACATTTATTATGAGAATGGTTCGCCTCGGGCTTACATTGCTAACAGATACAAAGAGTTGGTAGGGAAATTATTGTATGTTACTATTACGAGGCCTGATATATCTTTTGCTATGAGTATAGTGAGTCAGTTCATGGAGCAACCCAGGCAGGCGCACATGGATGCAGTATTCATGATCTTGAGATATCTGAAATCATCTCCAGGGGTAGGTCTTCTGTTTAGAAGAGATACGTCTCTCTCAGGTACAGGGTGTGCAGATGCAGATTATACTGGGTGTCATAAGGACATGAAGTCTATTTCAGGCTTCATTGTGTTTGTTGGTAAGCTCACTAGTCTCATGGAAGAGCAAGAAACAAATTGTTGTTGCTCAATGTAGTGCGGAATCAGAATATAGGGCAAAGTCCCAAGGTAGTACGGAGATGATGTGGGTCAAATCTGTCTTGACTGATTTAACAATTGAAGTGCCTCTCCCTATGCATCTCAAATGCGATAATCAGACAGCCTTGTTTATAGCTAGTAATCCAGCATTCCATGAAAGGACAAAGCACATTGAGGTGGACTAACACTGCACTCGTGATTTGATCCAAAAGGGGCTAATTTCAACATCTTATGTAGCGTCAGGACACCGGATTGCAGATATATTTACTAAAGCTCTATCTAAAGGTCCTTTTCATCACTGTTGTTCCAAGCTGAGCATGATAGATATATATGCTCCAGCTTGAGGGGGAGTGTTAAGATATTTATGTTATTTTGTCCTTTTTCCTATATTGTTTATTTCTATTGTCCTGTTTATGTAATTTACCCTTAGAGCTTTTCTCCTATATAAGAGAGCTCTAAGGTTAGAAGGAATACAACATTTTCTTTTCCTTCCACATGTACTGTGCAACTCTCCCCTTCTCCTCCATATAAATAAAAAAAGAAAGAAAAACAAGCCCTAGCCATCAAGGACGAGCAAAGAACTCTTACCCCCATGGTTTTTCTCTCTCAAGGGTTTCCACTTTAACTCTTTTGTGTTTGGTGCTTGTTGTGATTCAATATGGTATCAGAGCATGCTATGATAATGTGCTGGTCACATCTTATGCCTTGCTGTGGTGGTTGTAGTGGTTGTTGAAGCCCCTTCTCTTGTGCTCATGCTTGCACCTTTAGGTGTTTTGTCCTGATCAAGGTTGTGAGAAGCCAAGTTCATGATGTGTTCGTGCATGTGCTATGCAGGAGCTCGTGCTGTGCTTGTGCAAGTTTGTGGTGGGTGAAAGGGCTCCTGGTGGGAGAAAGGGCTCCTTGTAGGAGCCTAGTTTGGTTGGTCTCTCAAATGGCAGATGAATATTAGAGTGATATGTGGGGACAAATGCCAAAATGGATAACTATCATGTTCAAACTACTACTGTCAAGTTGACCATGGATAATTTTTTATTGTGGTTAGCTGTTGTGGAGATGGCAATTGCAGTGCGTGGTCGGATTGGATATATTAATAATCTCTAACTCAAACTTGATGATAAGGAACCTCATGGGAAAAATGGTTTCTTGAGGACAATCAATTCAAAATATGGATTATCAATTCTGCTTCCAATGACATACAATATCTTATTCTTCGAAAAAAAATTAGTTAGGGACATGTGTATGCTTCTCGAGAGTATGTATGGTCAAAGGAAGAAGAACTTGTGGGCTTATCAATTAACTCGGGAGATCTAGTCTTCATCAGGTGGAGCTTTCGATTTCTGCTTACTATAGTGACTTGATGCCAAAATGGGAAGACTTAGACTACAATTCGAGGAATCATGGAAGTGCATTATAGATCAAAAGATTTTCTGGGATAGAGAGTAGAAGAACACAACCTTTATTTTTTCGGGAGGCCTAAACTTAGAGTTTGAAAATATACAGAGCCGGATATTAAATTCTGACACTATTTCCGTTGTTCAAGATGTGTATCATCAAGTTGAGTTCGAGGAACAAAGAATGTTGGTGATGGGGAGTTCTTCCATGGAGGTTTGGGATATTGAGCAACTGGCATTGATAACTCGAGGTGGTTACACATGGAAGCTGTTGGAGTATTTGGTAGTGCACCTATTGAGTTGTAGCAGGGTAAATGGATCCTGGAGAAGATCCATTTATCCCATCCTGTGTTTAGTCCCATACCGCCCAATGGTGGGACTTGGAGGCTCTGGGAAGGCTATATAAGGAGCCCCAGACCTCCTGTACTCATTGAGAAAGTGAATAGAAAAACACGCCCCGTTGAGGGCTTCTCCCGTGGTTTCATCCCGCTCCTCACGGAGTAGGGTTCCACGTTAAATCCCACGTTCTTTCTCCGTTCTTTATCTTTTTCCATGTTCGCTTCCGCATGTTTATTTTATAACAGAAGCATAACAGGAAATGCACCCATTGCAAGAAAGCTGGTCACACTATTGATTTCTGTTGGGATCGTCATCCAGAATAGAAACAATCAAAAGAGAGGTATGATCAAAAGACGAGGAAAGTCGTTGCCAGTGCATATGAACATGTCGGTGGAGAGAGAAGGAAGATTACTCCAGACCAAATTCAGGATATCCAGGTTTATCTTAGCATGATAACTACTAGAGGTGTAGAAAGCTCTGATGATGCTCACATGACCAACCGTGCGCTATCTGCTGCTCAAAGAAAAGGTAATAATGTAGATAATAATGAGTATAAAGAACGGATAATTGATAGTAGTACCACAGAACATATGACCAGTGATCCAAAACTCTCTAAGGCATATGACAAGAAAGCTAAACCAAGGACTTTCGTGACACTCATGAAAAAAAACTAATCCCCATCCTGGTCAATTCCCGGATGAACCAAGCTCCTCCATTATCAATAGTGAATCGAAAACTATTATGGATAGTGATCTCGAACAAAATAAAAATGACGGTGGTGAAGATGTGAATGTGGATGAGATGATCATTCATGAAGGGGATTCTGTTGCTCAGGTGTGTGGAAGAAGGGAGATAAAGCTTCCCTTGAGATATGCACAATGTAGCAGATATCCTATAAACATATATGTCGGATATTCTAAATTTAGAAAAAATTACAAAAGCTTTATATCTCCACTTTCTGCTTCTGTGATCTCTAGGAACATTGCAGAAGCGAGGTTAGATGCTAGACATAATCAAGCATGCAAGAGGAAATGGAGGCCCTTAGAAAAATTGTACATGGGATATTGTTGATGTTCGAGAAGGAGCACATCTAATTGGTTCAAAGTGGGTGTATAATATAAAGTACAGGTAAAATGGACAATTCGAAAGATACAAGGCTAGGCTTGTTGTTAGGGGTTTCACCTAAAAATATGGTGTTGACTACCTGGAAACCTTTTCTTATGTGACAAAGATGAATATAGTATGAATTTTCTCTCTCTCTCTAGATGTTGTCGAGGAATGGAATCTTCATCAAATGGATGTCAATAATGCTAACCTGAATGGAGATCTTCTCGAAGATGTGTACATGCACATGTCACCGGGTCATAAGCAAACTGGAAAATGTTGTAAGTTGAAGAGGGCATTATACGGATTGAAATAGATACCCAGGGCGTGGTTTAAGAGGCTGAGAGTTGTTATGATCAGATTGGGCTACTACCAAAGCAATGGTGACCACACGCTATTTGTCCAGAAGGAAAAAATAAAAATCTCTTCTTCTTTATTAGGGTGGTGACATGATCATAATAGGGAATGATGATACGGAAATCAGTCGCCTAAAATGTGAGCTTGCTATCGTTTTGACTTAAAGGATCTTGGAAATTTAAAGTACTGTCTTGACATTGAGTTTGCATGGTCAAATGATGGCCTGATTATTTACCAAAGGAAATATACTCTGTATTTATTGAAATAATCAGGAAAGTTGGGTTGTAAACTTGCTTTTATGCCTATTGAGGGAAGTTACAAGTTGAACATCAAGGAGGGTAAACAACTTGATGAGAACTCCAAGAGTCGGTACCAAAGACTTGTAGGGAAATTGATATATCTTACTTTATCCAGACCTGATATCGCCTATGTAGTAAACGTAGTAAGCAAATTCACGCATGCACACACTGATAATCACATGAAAGCAGTTGGGCATATTCTATGCTACTTAAAAAAGAACACTGGAAAATGGCTCATGTTCACCAAAAATACAAAGATTGAGATCGAAGCATACACTGATGCTAATTAGGCTAGATGTACCGATACAAGAAGATCTATAACATGATATTGCATTTTTTAGGAGGAAACCTTGTGATTTGGAGAAGCAAAAGACATTCAGTATGTGCTAGGTCGAGTGCTGAAGTTGAATACAGAGTTGTTTCTATGGGGGTTACAGATATCTTGTGGCTTAAGACTATCTGACAGATATTGGAATAGAAATCGAGTTGCATATGAAACTGTTTTGTGACAACAAGGCTGCCATAAATCTGTCTAACAATCCTGTCATGCATGATATAACTAAGCATGTGGAGATTGATCGTCACTTCAACAGAGAGAAGATTGACTCCAAAGAGCTTGTCCTACCGTACATAACAACCAAAGATCAAGTGGCTGATGTCTTCACCAAGGGACTTCCCTCACGTAGTTTCGAGATGAATGTGAGCAAGTTGGGCATGTACAATCTCTATGCCCAACATGAGGGGGAGTGTTGAGTGAGGTTATTAGAGGTAAATGGATATCGGGTAAAGATCCATTTACCCATATGTGTATTGTGTAACTCTCCCCTTATCCTTCGTATAAATAAAAAAGAAAGAAAAACAAGTCCTAGCCGTCAAGGACAAGCAGGGAACTCCTACGCCATGGTTTTTCCCTCTTGAGGGTTTCCACATTAACTCTATTGCGCTTGGTGCTTGTTGTGATTCAAGAGTTATCATGAATGATTTTCCCATTAATATTGGGTATTTCTTTTGATGAGTAAATCAGATGTCAGTCCAAAATAATTAAGTTTCTTCGAGAAATATGGTCATAATTTAATGTTTATCATTGACCCTAGGCTCTCTTATATAGGGGGCTCTCAAGTGCATCTATGTGACATATGGTCGGAATCAGAAGGCATATCCGTGTGTTGATCCATCCTAACTCTCGGTGCCAATGTGGATGTACGAGTGTGACTTTCTTTGTGTCCATTGGAACTCTTAGGTTATTAGTTAAATGGAAAACTTCAAGTTAAAGAAAGTCAAAGGTTTAATAACTAAACTGTTAGAAGAAAGGGAGTCTTCGTTATAATAATAAGAAAACCCTAGGCTCTCTTATATAGGGAGAGGCCGTAGGGGTAAATTACATGGACGTCTAAATAGAAGAGATAAATATAAACAGGGTACATAAACATATAATAATAATAGAAACTAACTATCTCTACACTCCCTCTCAAGGTGGACCATAGATGTCGATCATGCTCAGCTTGGATGAACATCTCTGGAAAGGTCCTCGGAGCAATGGCTTGGTGAATACATCGGCAGTCTGATCCCCTGAGCTAACATGGGCCGTAGATATCAATCCTCTCTGGATTAGGTCCCTGGTGTAATGGCAGTCAACTTCAATATGCTTGGTCCTCTCATGGAAGGCTGGATTGTTGGCAATGAACAACGCTGCCTGATTGTCACACTGAAGCTTCATAGGTAGAGATACGGCTACATGTAGATCTTCTAGTACTGAGCGAACCCACATCATTTCCGTACTGGCTTGAGCCATGACCCTATACTCGGATTCAGCACTGGACCTGGCCACAACAGTTTGTTTCTTGCTTTTCCAAGAAACCAAGGAGCCGCCAACAAACACTGCAAACCCTGAGGTTGATTTTCGGTCCTTAAGACATCCTGCATAATCTGCATCTGCACATGCTGAGACAGATAAGTCCGTGCCCTTTCTAAATAGCAGCCCTGAACCTGGAGAAGTCTTTAGATACCTCAGTATCATGTGTATAGCATCCATGTGAACCTGTCTTGGCTGCTCCATAAACTGACTCACCCTGCTAACTGCAAACTGAATGTCTGGGCGAGTTATGGTGATGTAGAGGAGTTTTCCCACCATCTCTCTATATCTCCTCTTATCCACTTCATCAGTATCCTCATCATATATCTTCATGCTGGGATCCATGGGGATGCTAGATGGTTTGCACCCATCCATACCAGTCTCAACCAGGAAGTCAGTAATGTACTTTCGTTGTGTCATCACCAGACCATGTGCATTCCTTGCAAATTCCAACCCCAGAAAATATCTTAGGGTTCCAAGATCCTTTGTAACAAACTGACGACCTAGGAATGCCTTTGCCTTTGCTATGCCCTGAGTGTCATCTCCTGTAACAAGAATATCATCCACATAGACCATTATGACAGCCGTACCTGCCGAGGATTTCTGGACAAATAACGAATGGTCAGCATTGGACCTCTTAAATCCCTGGTGCTCAATTAGGTTGGACAGTTTCTGGAACCACGCTCGTGGACTCTGTTTAAGACCATATATTGCCTTGTGAAGTCTGCATACCATATGCTTCTCCCCCTCAGCAGTAAACCCGGGTGGCTGCTGCATGTAGACTTCTTCCTGTAAGTCCCCGTACAGAAAGGCATTCTTGACGTCTAGCTGATAAATGCTCCAGTCACGAACCACTGCAACAGACAGGAGGATACGGAGAGTCGAGTGTCTCGCAACTGGAGAGAATGTATCCATGTAATCAACGCCATATGTCTGTGTAAATCCTCGGGCAACCAGGCGTGCTTTGTACCTATCCAATGTGCCATCCGCATGATATTTGGCTGTGAAGACCCATTTGCAGCTGACAACTGATGCATCAGGTGGTGCAGGGACCAAAGACCATGTGCCACGGGACTGCAGGGCCCCCATTTCTTCTTCCATAGCTCGTCTCCAGCATTCACTCTTCAAGGCTTCCTGGTATGTCCGTGGTATGTCCACAGAAGACAAAGCTGTGGCAAACTGCTGGAAATCACCTGTGAGTCGGTGAAAGGAAACCTGTGAAGCAAGTGGATAGGATGCACACTGTCGTCTCGGTTTCCGAATAGCAATCGGAACATCCAGATCACCATCTGTGTCCACCTGTAAGGAGTCATCCTGCATATGTACCGAACCTGACCCGTCATTAGTAACATTATCTGAACATACCTGAGGCGTAGTGATTGGCTGAGCTGTCGGCTGAGCAGGACCTGACCGACGGGTATATTGGTTAGGAAATGGTGAAACGATTCGCCGTGGACCGGATGGAGGTGGAGGTGGTGGTGGAGGTGGAGGTGGTGGTGGTGGTCCTGGCATAGGAATGGACACAGGAGATGAGTCAGGTAAAAGACATGTAGGTGGTGGTGGAACCAAAATATCATCAGCGCTGGTGGATGGTACCATTCTGTCCCCAGCTGGCGAGAAGTACATGACTGACTCGAAGAAAGTGACATCCGCACTAACAAAGTACCTGTTGGTAGTAGGATCATAACACCGGTATCCCTTCTGTGTTCTGGAATACCCAACAAAGACACACTTGACTGCTCTTGGAGAGAGCTTGTCAAGTCCAGGAGAAAGACGATGGACAAAAGCCACAGCACCAAAAACACGAGGTGGTAGTGAGAATAGCTCCTTGTCAGGAAAAATAAGAGAAATGGGGATCTTCTCTCCAAGGACAGAGGATGGCATTCTATTGACCAGATAGCATGCAGTAAGGACAGCATCCCCCCAGAAAGAAATAGGAGCACAACTTTGAATCAATAAGGTACGAGTGATATCCAAGAGATGGCGATGCTTTCTTTCCGCCACCCCATTTTGTTGGGATGTATATGCGCAGGTGGTTTGATGAATAATACCCTTCGATGACAGAAATTGAGAAAGAGAACGTGTACAAAATTCCAGGGCATTATCAGTCCGAACATATTTTACTGAAGACGAAAAAACATTTTGCACTTCATTAATCAAATTTTTAATAACATCTCCTGCTTCAGACTTATTCTTCAGAAGAAAAACCCAAGAGACACGGGAAAAGTCATCTACTACCACAAGATAGAACCTGTGCCCCTGATGATCGGGCACACGACTTGGACCCCATATATCTATATGCAACAACTCAAAAGGGGAGCTACTGCTCCGACTCTGACGACCTGGAAAGCTCGACCTGTGATGCTTTCCTAACTGACATGTTTCACAACGAAACGACGAACTTGGAGAGATCTGGGGCAGAAGATGGCGCATCTTCTGGAGCGGAAGGTGACCAAAACGAAGATGCCAAATGTATGGTGAAACTGGTCCAGCAGAGTGAGTGGAGATGCCAGCATAGGAATTCCGGACCAGCCGATATAGACCGTTCTGCTCAGAGCCACAGCCAATCACCTTGCCCGTGAGTATGTCCTGAAAAATGAGAGAAGACGGGTCAAATATAGCACGACAATTCAAGTCCTTTGTAATCTGACTAATAGATAATAAATTCAGCGAGAACTCAGGGGCATATAAAACATTCTGTAGCTGCATAGTGGAGGATAAGAAAACCTCCCCCTGGCCAACAAGGGGTGAGTAGGAACCATCTGCTATCTGTACTGAGCGACCTGGAGGAATAGCCCTGTAGGCCTGTAATCTTCCTCTATCTCGACACAGATGATGTGTAGCTCCGGAATCTATAACCCAGTCAGATATATCATGTGAAGATATGAAGGCTGAAGATCTACCTGAGGAACTGGCTGCAGCAGATGAACTGGCTGAGGCTGTGGCAGCAATATCTGACAAGCCGCCAGATGAATCACCAGAAGACTGTGGCATAATATCACAAAGGCGAGCCACGAGTTCGTCAAATCTATGATCTGCAGTAGACGGTAATGGAGACTGTGAGTGCTCTGCAACCCGTGCCGATGCTGGGAACCCATGCTTTGAGTAGCATGTCTCCTCCGAGTGTCCAGATCTGTGACAATATGAGCATGTCTGACTGACGCGACCGCCTCTTCCATGAGAGCCACGGCCACGTCCACGACCACGCCAAGAAGGTGGTCCACCTCTCCCACGCGAAGCTGCCATCGCAGATGGGGGTGGAGTAGATGAGCTGGAAGAAACTGGGATACGACTGAGCCTCCTGTAGACATCCTTCACCGGAGGAATAACTGCATCTGCTAAGATCTGTGACCGTGCAGCATCATACTCAGGATCGAGGGCAACAAGTAGAACACCCACCATGGTGGCGTTCTGGAACGTCTTCTGCTGCTCTGGAGTAGCAGTCAGAGGAATGGTACTGTATAGCTTCTCGAACATCCCTTTTAGGGATGTGTATAAAGAAGGAAGAGGTCTGCCGGCTTGCTTCATCGTAAAGATGTCATGCTGAAGCTGCAACATCTTTGTCTCGTTTCGCACCTGCGAATACGTAGTAGCAAGAATGTCCCACATTGCCTTAGCAGTGGGCTGATGGAGAACATCATTTGCTATCTCCATCGTCAGCGTGCCGGACAACCATACTTTTGCATAAGCATCATCGGCCTCCCATGAGGCATAGATCCCTGTCTTCTCCGCAGGCTCATCTTCGGTAAGAATGTGTTTCTTACCTTTTGATTTCATGAGGCTCATGAACTGCATGGCCCATAACTCATAGTTAGACCCGTCCATCTTCACTATTGGCGCCAGACCTTTGAATGCGCCGATGGAGGGCGAATCGACTTTCGATTCTGACATACTGCTGCTTGAAGAAGACGAAGGGATAATAGACACTGTGATGAATGTCTACACCAACTGCATTGGATTTGAGTACGTGTGTAGACTTTTACGTACTCAAATCCATAAACCGGAGAAAGAGGAGTCTAGGGCACGCCTCCAAGGAAGCTTACAGCCCTCGAAAGGCCTCGAGAACGACGCCTAAGTACTGCTGGAGGCCACTGGAACCCCAACGGCGGCAGCAAGGGGTGTCGCTGGGGCTGTGGGAGCGGCTGGCGGTTGCTGCGAGGGGTGCTGGATGCCGCTGGGACGGCTGGAAGCGACAGGTGGGTGTCGCTAGGGCTGCTGGAGGCCGCTAGGGTTGCTGGCTGCCGCTGGCTGGGGCGGCAGGAGCCGTTGGGGAGGGCGGCTGGGAGCCGCTAGCGGCTGGTTGCCGCTGGGAGGAGCGGTGTGGCTGATGAAGCCGCAGAAGGGAGGGGTTGGGTGCCGCAGGCAGCGGCTAGAAGAGAGAAGAAGGGAGGGGCGGCGGGAAGGGAGGAGAGCCCTAAGGCGGCTCTGATACCATGTTAGAAGAAAGGGAGTCTTCGTTATAATAATAAGAAAACCCTAGGCTCTCTTATATAGGGAGAGGCCGTAGGGGTAAATTACATGGACGTCTAAATAGAAGAGATAAATATAAACAGGGTACATAAACATATAATAATAATAGAAACTAACTATCTCTACATAAACCATGACATGGGAGGAGGTGGCTTTGTCGAAATAAGCTTGTGATAAATACCAGAGCCGCTTCACATGTGTAATCAAGATTGTAACCAAAACCACCATATTTACGTAGGAGATGCACATGTTGCTCTTTGTTGAAATCCAATAGACAATATAATCATTTATCATGCTTTTATCATCTTTTAAATACGTGTTGAATCTTCCAAGGACCGCTTAAAAGTTTTATTGTTTCTTTGATGGTCATCTTATCATCCTCCAAAAGAGGAATAAATTTACAGTTAGAACATTCTAGTAATAGTTTAATTTAAACCGAAACCTTGCGCATACTAAGTGTTGTTGATTTTATGCTGCTGGAAACAATAAAAAGGTTGTCGGAATCAGGGGAAGATATATAACGTTATTATGTAGTTTGCATGCGTGAGGAAAAGGGAACCATACAATCCAAATGGAGCTTGCCTTTACTGGTCATTTACATATAAAGGAAGTTTTCCCAAATCATGTTGAGCTTCCCAATACGAGACACATTATGATTATTAAAAAATGATGAGCTTGCCAAAATAAAATACATTGTCTTTCTTTAGAAAAAACAATCATAAGGGAGCATTCTATTTCATCATGTGTAAATGACCATCAGAATTGAACTTTGTTTGGATTGCAAGTTTCACTGCAGCTCTATGCGAATTGCATATTCATAATATCTTCTGCTATTGATGTTATCATTTTTTCCTGATTCCAGGAGCATAAAATCGGTATGTATTAATCTTACATGAACTTTATCGATTTGGAGAAGTCTTATGATTCAGTTGCAAGGGAGATATCGTGGAGAGTTTTGGAGAAAAGACAAGTACATGTCCTATACATTAACCTTATGAAGGATGCATATGATGGGGCTTCATCTTATGTAAGGATCTAGTCTGGAAAGACTAATTAATTTAACATTAGCATCAATATGCATCGAGGTGTAGCTTTGAGTCCATTCCTTTTTGGTTTGATTATGGACGAGTTGAGTAGTCACACTCAGGATGATATACCTTGGTATATGTTGTTCGCCAATGATATTGTGTTGATTGATGAGACAAGAGATGGAGTAAATGAGAAGCTGAAGGTTTATAGAAAAGTAGAGACGAAAGGATTTCGTATAAGTAGGGATAAGACAAAATATATGGAGTGCACATTTAATGGAACAACAATGAAGGACTCAAGGTGAAGATTAGAAACGATAACATTCAGAAGAAAGATTTTGTTAAATAATTGGCTATTTTGCAATGAGATGAGGATGTTACCTAAAGAATAAATACATGTTGGCTAAAGTGGTGAAGATCCTCTACTTTTTTTTTGTGATAAGGAAATCCATTTGAAAGTCAAAGGAACGTATTACAAAGCAGCCGTAAAACCTGCTATGCTCTATGGATCAGAATATAACCATAGACATGTGCACAAAATGACAATAACAGAAATGAAAACGCTAAGGTGGATGCATGATCATACATGAAAAGATCGGATTCAGAATGATATGATCAGTTAGAAAGTTGGTGTAGCTTCGGTAGAGGATAAGATAAGAGAGATCGCTTAAGATGGTTTGGCCATTTGCAAAGGAGGTCGGTTGATGCACCAGTTTGGTGTGAGATTTGGGATGTTGAGCCGGTTAAGAGAGGGTGATGAAGACCCAAGAAGTGTTGGAATGTGACTATCCGAAGGGATCTTAGTATTTTGGATTTAAGCTTGAGAGTTACCCAAAATAGATTTGAATGGAGGTAGAAAATCCATGTAGTTGACCCGACTTAATTGTGGAAAAAGGCTTTATTGTTGTTGTTCTTGTACAAAAACATAGAATCAATAACACTTGATAAGCACAACGTTTGATTAAAAAACTGCTACTAAAATAATCCAACTACAATAAGTCCTCTTTCTGCAGATGATAAGATGACTGTCAAATAATTAAAGAAACTTACGAGGGCTCTTTTTATAGATCCAACATTTATATAAATATGATTCACTCCTAATAAGCGTGTAATAATTTCCAGATCCACGTCACATGTGCAAGTGCGATTTGAAACCAAACCCATCCCATTTGAGTGGGCGAAACATATTTTTTCTCCTTGTTGAAACTGAACCAGTAATAGTAGTCTTATTTCTTGCTTCTTTTATATACATGTTGCATCTTGAAAGGACCCCTCCGAAATTTCTTGAATTATTTTATAGCCATCTAAGAGGAATTAATTTGCAGTTGGAATATTTTAGTATTTTTCAGAATGAATTTTTATGCTTATTAAGTATTATTGATTTTATGCTGATGGAAACAGGGGACAAATGTTAGCATCAAGGGAAGAAGAGGATGTTCATATGCAGTTTTCATGGGGGAGGAAAAGGGGACCTTGCAATTCTAACGGAGCCCAATTCTATTGGTCATTTACATATAATGAAACAGAATACTTCCTTTATGATTGTGTTTTCTTTTTTAAGAAAGACGATAATGTGTCTCATATCGGCAAGCTTATCAAGATTTGGGAATGTGCTGATAAGCAGAAGAAAGTGAAGGCCTTGTGGTTTCTCCGACCAATGGAAATTGTAGAGCACTTGGGAAATTATATTCCTTTGGAGAACGAGTTATTTTTGGCCTCTGGTGAAGGTCGTGGTGTCACCAATGTGAATTCTCTGGTAATTTAGTTATTGAATTTTATATCTCTGGTGAATATCAGCGTCATGCACTTCTTTCCTTAATTAGAGTTCTTACTATTTATAGTCCGTCTTATTAAAACCTTGAATTCCTCAAGTCTAGGTATGCTATCTGGGATACCTTCTCATTTTATGGTTTTAACGAAAATTTCCCTTCGATTTTGTCATTTCCATATACTATAAAAAGTCAGTCTTTACGTCTGCAGGAAACAATTGCTAACAGTCAACATATATCATCATGAAAAATAGAAATAATTACAAAATCTGGTATTACATGTTACTTTGCCAACACCAACCTAATAACATGAAAATCCAACCAGCTGTCTCCATAGTTTGTACAAAAATGTCTGCCAACAAATATTAGTAACCTAGTAAGATAACCTTGCCAGAATCCACACCATGGTCGTCCCATGCACTAGATTTGAGCGTAAAATTTCACAACCTGACCCCCTCACGACTTGTGTCATAAGGTTGCAAAATTTAATATGAATTTTGAAGTTGGGGTCATGGGAAAAATAGAAGATGGTAAGAGAGTACTAGGAGGATAGTCAATGTTGTATATGTTTGTTATTTTTAATATAAAAATAACTTGTTAATATATGTTCTTGTTGAATACAAGTTCAAATCACACAATTCAGTCACACATAATAAATTTAGTAAGCAAGTCATTCAAGATTTAATGCATGTTAGCAACTTAAATTATAAGAATGACAACTAATAAAAAATAGATGGAAGGCAACACAAATTCTAAAAATGATAGCAACAAAGTGGAAATTAATTTTAAGGAGATCATCTTTTAAAAATCAGGTTACGCTTCCAAAATGGTGTAAACCCGAATGCAAGGGAGTGGGGATTGGCTAAGGCTTCGAAATGAGGGGCACTATTCATTAGAATTGTGTGTGGACGGGGGGTGGGGGTGGGGTGGTTGTCATGTAGGAATATGTGATTGTGCTTTCCCACGAGAAACATTGGTTCATCTGGGAAGCAACATTCCTAGTATTTAATGAGAAAAAAATTTGGAAAATGAATACCTAGATCATATGTTTTCGCTACATTGGAAGTGGGTCACCATTAATGGGGTTGTCATGCTCTTGACGGGGCATTGTAGGCATGGAGGATGTCTCTCGGTCTTGTGCTTAAGGCATGTTAGAGTTATGAGTTTTTATCACTTGCACCCCTATGAGATGTTGCAATATCAGTTATGCCCGCTCTTTTTGGAGTATCAATTGTGCCCACGACTTTTTGGTCCGCTATCACTTGTGCCCTTCCATCAGTATGACCGTCAAAGAATTGAAATAACCATGGTTTACTTAAACCATGGTTGGATTAAGATGGGCATAATGGTCAGAACAGAATCTCCCCCTCCTTTCCCCCTAGCCCTACAAAGTACAAACTAGACCTCCTCTTGGTGTTGCTTCATGTGTCAAGACTCGAAATTGATTGGGGATGAAGCTTCAATGTACAACAACCCCCAAGCGGTACTCCAAGTTTTCCGATTGAAGAGGAATGTGCACCAGGTTCGGATCACGACAGAGGCTTCGCAAGCCTCGGCTCACCCTATTGGGATGATATCCTGCAGATTTTGACTTCATCCATTCCGAATCAGGCCACAATATGAGAACGGGAATTTAGATTGGAAAACTCGAATCGTTTTATATGATTTCAACAAAAAGGCACGTTGTAAATCAAAGGGTAATGGACCGTTATAAATCAAAGGGTAATGGACTGTTATATTCTATTTTATTTTGTGTAATATGAAGATCACATTAAAGATTAGAGTTCCATGTTCGTTTTTGGAAGGAAACACACCATAGATGCTCTCTTCGATTGCACTTCATTTTCCCATTTCAAAGGCATAAGTCCCCAAATAAGGCGACAAGGTGCTCGTTGATCGACTCCTCGACCTCCTATCTAGCTGTTGCCGACCTCCTGAAGGTGGTGGATAGAGGTCCCTTAAATGTTGTGCTCAATGGACGATGATGAAGTTTCTCCCAATAATCAAGGTAGATGTATGCTTCACTCTCTATTGAAATCCTTCACGTAAGGAGGAGATGAAGCAGAGCTCCTATGTTTGGCTTCAATCCCGAGAAGGTCTGATCGATGGTAGTGATGGGTCTGAGATGAGATTTTGCATTGATTGGAGGCAGTTGAACAAGAGAACGATGAAGAACCGTTATCTTGTGCCACTCATTGATGACTTGTTTGATCAGCTATAATGATCTTCGATGTTTTCGAAGATCGGTCTTCGATCAAACTACCATTAGCCAAGGATTCGAGAGTCAGATATTATGAAGACATCTTTTCAGAACTCATGGACACTACGAGTTTGTGGTGATGTCGTTTGGGCTCACTAATAACCCTGCAACATTCATGGACATGATGAACATGATCTTCCGTTCATACTTGTACAAGTTTGTGTGGTATTCATTTGTGATGTATCGATTCATTCTCGAAATGAATGAGATCACGCGAATGATTTGAAGATTGTTCTGGACACACTCCGAGAGCACAAACTATATGTCAAGCTGAGCAAGTGTGAGGTCTGGTTATCCCAGGTTTCATTCAACCAAAACAATCACTTAGATTTGGAGCTTCCTTAGACTAGTAGGCTACTACAAATGCTTCGTCAATGGATTTTCTCGAGTTGTTCTTGTATTTATGTTTATGTATCTTTAGCTATTTTTCCTTTTCTCTGTCTATTTTATGTAATTTACCCATAGAACTCTCCCTATATAAGAGAGCCTAGGGATCAAGAAATAACAACTCATTCTATTTTACCCATAGACCGGAGCTCTTGTACCAAAACCCTAACCCTATCCCCACCGCCAGCCTTACGTGCGCCCGTCGCCTAGGGCACTCGTAGCCCGGGCTCCTGCCGCCCATTCTACGTTCTTAGCCCGTCACCGCCTAGGGCTCATCGCTACCCAAGGGCTCTCGTTGCCCCTCACAATCCTGGCTGCAACCTTGCCTCACCGTTCCGCGCGATCCCGATCGCCTCCCATAATGGCCCCGACTGCATCCTGCTATCGTGCTCGATGGCCTCGCAGCCCCTACAGCTTCCCTACAGCTGTGGCCTTGCTGCTCCTGCAGCCCTGCAGTTCCTGCGGCCTTGACGCCCCTACCACCATTCCCAAAGGCCCTCCCTTAAAGGCCTTTAACGATTAGGTCATCCTTCGGCTACTAGCACATCTCCGTGTTGATGGGTTTGGTTGGTTGAGTCTACACATGCAACCAAACCCCCTTATGTCAGTGTAGACAGAAGCTCATCTAGTCTACCGCCCTAGTCTTCTCTAGTCATCATGTCAGAATGCAAGATTGATATTCCCACCACGGGCGCCTTCAGAGGCCATGCACCTATTGTGAAGATAGATGCGTCATACCATGAATTATGGGCCATGCAGTTCATGAGCCTAATGAAGTCAATGGGCAAGGAACACATTCTTACCGAGGAAGAGCCGACGGAGAAGACATGGTTGTATGCCTCATGGGAGGCTGATGACACATATGCTCAGGTCTGGTTGTCTTGTACCTTGATTCCAGACATTGCCAACGATGTCTTGCATCAGCCCATTGCCAAAGCCATGTGGGACATTATTGCTGTCACTTATTCATTGGCCAAGAATGAGACAAAGATTCTACAACTTCAACATGACATCTTTACTATAAAGCAGAATGGTCGACCCCTGCATGCTCACTGCACTGCATTGCGGGAAATGTTTGAGAAGCTTCATAGCTTCATGCTACTTACAGCTACTCCAGAATAGTTGAAGACCTATCGGAATGTCACCATGTAGGAGTTTTTCTAGCCTATCTATATTTACAATATGGGGCTACTTCTCAGATTCTGGCAGATGCTACCATTCTTCCCATGGAGGAGGCCTTTCGAAGATTGAGACAGATCAATATCTCCAACCCTTCTTTAGTGCCAAATTCTTTTGCTATGGCGGCCTCTCGTGGAATAGGTGGTCCAACCTACTTCCGTGGACGAGGACCATGTGGTAGAGGTGGTCGTGGTCGTGGTCCACCTTGTACCTACTGTCATCGAACGGGTCATATCGAAAACACATGCTATACCAAGCATGGTTTCCCAACATCTGCCTGTGTAGCAGAACATGTTCAACACATGGCGCTCCACACGCATCAGATCGGCGGTATAATGAATTTGTGGCTTGACTGCGAGATATTATGACCTCTGTCAGTATCCCTCCACTGATTTCAGAGAGCAGCTTTGATGTTGATGCTACTGTAGGAGCTAGTACCTTAGGTAGTGCTCATTGCTCTACTTCTCATCATCATTCAAGTATCTCAGAAAGGATTATAGATTCAGGTGCAACACATCATTTGTATGGAAACAAGAATTAGCTCATATCCTATAAGCATGTTTCTTCAGGAATGACAGTGTTCATAGCAGATGAGACTCATTCTCCCATCATTGGACAAGGGGAGATTACCTTGACGCCATCCATGAAGTTGCAAAATATCTTGCATGGCCCTAACTTACTGTCGATTAGTTAGGTTACTAAGGATTTACGTTGTCGAGCAATATTTGACCCATCATCTCTTGTGTTTCAGGACATTCTTACGGGCAGAGTGATTGGGTGTGGCCATGAGCAAGGCAGTCTGTATCGACTTGTCCAAACACCATATGCTAGAGCATCCTCTCATTCTGCTGGACCTGTCTCTCCTTATCTATGGCATCTGCACTTTGGTCATCTTCCGCTTCAGAAAATGCATCAAGTGCTTCACAGATCTCTCCTTGCTCGTCGTTCAATTGTGAAGCATGTCAGTTAGGGAAGCATCATCGGCCTGTCTTCCCTAGTCTTCAGAGTTAGAGCAATAGCCTCCCTTTTGAGTTTTTCCATTTAGACATTTGGGGTCCAAGTCGTGTTCCCGATCAGCACGGACACATGTTCTATTTAGTTGCCGTGGATGATTTTAGTCGTCTGTCTTGGGTTTTCTTGTTGAAGAATAAATCAGAAGCAGACAATGCTATTATGAATTTCATTAAAGAAGTGCAAAATGTTTTTCCACCTCTGTCAAAATTGTACGAACCGATAATGCTCTTGAATTTTATACCAATATACTATCTCAATTTTTGTCATCACAAGGCATCCTTCATCAAACATCTTGTGTTTACACATCCCAACAGAATGGTGTTGTAGAAAGAAAACACCATCACCTTCTTGATGTCACTCATACTCTCCTAGTCCAGAGTGGTGCACCACATTCATTATGTGGTGATGCGGTTCTCACTGCATGTTATCTCATTAACAGTATTCCCTTATTGGTTCTGAGGTAGAAAATGTATTTCTCCCTTGTTTTCCCTGGCAAAGAATTGTTCTGTCTTACACCTCATGTTTTTGGGTCTGTCGCATTCATCCATCAGTTGTCTTCAGGGATTGATAAGCTCTCTCCTAGGGCTGTCAAATATGTATTTGTCAGGTATTCCAAGACTCAAAAGGGATATTGTTACTATGATCTGTTATGAAGGAGGTATTATGTTAGTGCAGATGTCACATTTTTTGAGACTGTCATGTTTTTTTCTCCTACATGCGAGATGTTGACACCATCAAATTCAGATGATGAAATCTATATTCCTCCTCTACCCGTATCACCATCACTACCAACTACACCACCACCACCACCTCCACCTCCACCTTCACCACCGTCACCTCTACCGGTATTACCTCGTCCCATTAATTTGGTTCCTCAACACTACAGTCGACGGTCAACCTATTCTCATGATTATGGCCAATCATACAACATGCCCCAGGTTTGTTCTGACAACATTAATCTTAATGATGGGTCTAATGCTATTTCTCAGCAGGAGCTATTTCAAGAAATGGATGACCAGGAAAGTACTACAAATGATGCAGAACTTGATTTGCCTATTGCTTTGAGGAAGCAAAAGCATTCACGTGCTTCATATTTTATTGCTTCTCATGTCTCCTTTGAGCGGTTGACAGGTGACTTCAGGAGGTTTGCAGTAGCCTTGTCCGCTGTGGATATACCACGGACATACCAGAAAGCATTGAATGATTACAGATAGTATCTGACTATGGAGGAAGAGATGGCGACTCTTCAGTCGAGAGGTACTTGGAGGCTTGTTCCAGCTCCTTAGAGGCATCTATAGTAGACTGCAATGGGTATTTATAGTGAAGCAAAATGCAGATGTTAGCATTGACATGTACAAAGCTTGATTGGTGGCCCGTGGGTTTACTCAGTCATACGGGGTGGATTATCTTGACACATTTTCTCTAGTTGCTCGTCATTCTACATTACAGATTCTTTTATCTCTTGTCGTGGTTCGAGATTGGCCCTTGTTTCAGTTGAATGTGAAAAATGCCTTTTTGTATGATGATCTTCATAAGGAAATCTACATGCAGCAACCACTAGGGTTTGCTGCTGAGGGGGAGGGTTCACAGATATGTAGACTTCATAAGGCAATCTATGGCCTTAAGCAGAGCCCGAGAGCTTGGTTCCAGAAACTCTCAGATTTGTTTGAAAGGCAAGGGTTCAAACGGTCAAATGCAGATCATTCCCTTTTCCTGTAGAGGACCTCCAGAGATACGACCGCTATTATTGTGTATGTTGATGATATACTTATCACAGGAGATGATATGTAGGGAATAAAAAGAGCAAAACTATTTCTGGGCTGTGAATTTGTTATCAAGGATCTAGGGGCTCTAGATATTTTCTGGGATTGGAGTTTGCCAGAAATCAACAAGGGCTTGTGATGACTTAGAGAAAATATGTCACTGACTTGCTAAGTGATACAAGTATGCTTGGATGTCGACCAGCAATACACCCATGGATCCAAGCATGAACCTGTATGATGATGAGATTGATGAGTTTGACAGAAGGAGATACATGAAACTGGTGGGAAAGCTTCTTTATGGTACCATTACCAGACGAGTGAGCCAATTCATGGAACAACCACATCAGGTACATATGGATGCTATACAAATGATACTAAGGTATCTTAAATCATCTCCAGGTGCATGTCTGCTATTTAAGAAAGGTGACTCTATCACTATCTCAGCATGTGTAGATGCAGACTATGCAGGGTAAATTACATAAAGTGGAAAACAGAAATAGAGAATAAGAAAGAGATACATATGAAATATGAAAATATAAATATCTTCACAACCTATGTAATGATCTGTTGCATTTCTTTCCACAACCAATACCATATGAAAACATGCTACAAGATATTGAACTTCCTTTCAGAACGCTAAATCACATTAAATTCTGTAGCAAATGTGTTAAACCTATGAGAAAGGTTTCCAGTATTAATGAAAATATATTCATGCAGACACCATCACATACTAGCAAGATGATAAACTTTTCTTGGGCAGCAAATGGGAGGTTTTTGTGCATGCATGGCAACGAGGAGGGTAGTGTGATTGTACCTATAGATCTTGAAATTTGAAGAATTTAAATTTTGCATGTAGCTGCTTTGGAAGCTCCAATTGGCAGGGGAGATTACAACAATTGAGATGGGTGTTTTTGGGCTTCAGTACCTTCAGATTTTCTTAAAGATTGATCTCCAAAAACATCAACAGCAGCATCTCCAGGAAAATGAGAGGAATGCGACTCTCATGCTGGAGAATTTTTTTTGAGGCTCCAAAAAAGGGGGAGACACTCAGCGGTGTTCACCCCAATCTATTAAAAAGAAACGTAAAGTAAATATACAAAAAACAAGACAAAAAACAAAAACCAATATCCAGCGGGGTAGCGCAAGGCGAGCACCCCAAAAACAAAAGAACCAGACCAGGGCTACCTAGTACACCAGTCTGCCAGAAGACGCGTAGCAAGGATAATAATATTTTCCCAGTAAAAGCACTGGCCCGCGAAGACGGCCTCATTCCTCCCCAGCCAAATGCCCCACAACCTCGCAATCAGGGCCAGCATGTCCTTTCTTTCCCTGCCCCTGATGCTTGTCAAGCTAGCGCAAAAAGCAACCATGCTCTTGGAGTTGATCCAATCCAGATCATCCCAAAGTCCACGAACCAATCTGCATTCAAAGAATAAATGGTCGATGGTTTCCCGCTCCGCATCGCATAGCCCGCAATTAGGTCCAACGTTCGGAATAAATCTCGCGCAACGGACACGCGTTAGTAGCCTCCCCTTGCGCAGAATCCAAAGGAAAACACCAATGCGCTCGGGAAACTTTAAGCCCCAGAAGAAACTGCAGTCACGCACAAGACTATCGTCCCCCACCTGAGGACTGGGAGCAAGAGCAATATATGCCTTCCGCGTGGTAAAAGAACCATCCTTCCATGACCAATGATCGCGGCCATCATTAGGCTGGATCACGTCTGCAAGCAAGCCCAATAGCGAAAGGAAATCATCCACACGCTGATTCGAGAAATTTGCAATAAAACGAGGACACCAGCAGCCGTCCACCCAGCACGATGCCACAGATGCATCCTTGTCTTCCACCAAAGCAAAAGCGTGGAAAGCTGTCCTTTAGAATACCCTTCCCCAACCAATCGTCGGTCCAAAATTGAAATGAATCCCCCATACCCAACACCGGTTTAAATAGGAAAAGATTACGAGTAAAAACTCCCAACACTCCACGCCAGAAAGGAGAGAGGTGCCCGTGAGCACTTCCCCGAGTAAAGCCCATCAACTCCTCGCCCAGAAGCTTCCGCATGACATTAAGCATGAAATTGTCCTCCTGCCCCCAAACCCTAGATGCCCATTTCAGCAGGAGGGCGTCGTTAACGACCTCCAATCGCCGCACACCCAGCCCACGATCCCGCTTTGGTCGTGAAACATCAGCCCATGCCACCAACTGAACCCCCTTTCCCCCCTCCCCCTTCTTACCCCACAAGAAACCCCGCATACAACGCTCCAAACGCAACCGAATCCCCTTAGGCAAGCATCGAACCGAGAAGAAATATAAAGGAATAGAGGATAGCACCGCTTTAAGAAGAATCAGATGCCCCCCTAGATAATAGAGCCGCTCGCCACCCAGCTAGGCGAGCCTCCACCTTCTCCACCATCGACCTTTAATCACGGAGCCGGCCACGACCCACAGTCAGGGGCAAGCCATGGTAGTCGAAGGGGAGGCACACGGAGAAGAACCCAGCAGCCGACCACACTCCACCGCCTCCGCCCGCGTCATCTCGAAGGGGATCACCTTAGACTTAGCCCCATTAATCAAGAGCCCCGAAAGCTCACTAAAAAGCTCGAGAGTAGTAGCCATACCGGAAACCTCAGCATGGCCACCCTCGATGAAGCAAAGAGTGTCGTCTGCAAACTGAATTAAGGGGACCTGGAATGGCCCAGAAGTGCAGCTCCTAGTCAGCCCCACATCAATCACGTTGTCAATCATACGAGCCAACACGTCAGCCGCCAAAACAAAAAGAAGGGGAGCGAGAGGACACCCCTGCCGCACCCCCCTCCTTGGCTGGAAGAAGCCCCAATCAGGCGACCATTAAGCAAAACCGAGAGGGAGGTCGTGGTCACACAATGCCGCACCCACGAGATCTAAACCTCCGGGAAGCCCCTCCGCCTCAAAACAGACCACAGGAATCGCCAGTCAAGACAGTCATAAGCCTTGGCGAAATCAATCTTCCAAAGAACCCCCATCTTATTGGACTTTTTCCAAGCCGCAACCAGCTCGGAGGCCACCGCGAAGCAATCCGATATCTGTCGCCCCCTAATAAATGCGACCTGTGTTGGAGAGACCAGCGAAACAAGAAGAGGAGCAAGCCTCCTCGCCAAGACCTTGGCAATGATAAGGTAAATCCCATTCGATATAGAGATAGGCCTAAAATCCTCAACGCGATTAGCCGCAACAGACTTAGGGATCAAGACAATAAGGGCCCTATTAATTTTGTCAAAGCCACCGTTCACTTCACAGAATTCACGAGCAACCTCCAAGACGTCATCGACCACCACATCCCAAAAATCACGGTAGAAAGCCACCAGGAACCCATCCGGGCCCGGCGAGCCGTCCGCATTAAGGTCCCAAACAGCCTCCTTGAGCTCAGCCAAGGAGATCGGCCTAACCAAGGCCTCAGAGTCCATAGGCAATAAAGAAGGAGCCCCACGTCCCGACCATCACCACCTGCAATGTGAGCGGCACCCAAAAACACGCTTGAAGTGATCAGCCATGGCCTCCCCCAACTCGATATCCCCAGTAACCAGGGATCCATTAACCATAAGAGAGCGGATAGAGTTGTAACGCCTCCGTCCTCTAGCCACCCGATGAAAGAATGCCGTATTAGCATCACCCTCCTTGATCCACCTCAAGCACGAGCGTTGACGCCACTCCATGTTTCGTCTCTTGTCCTCCGCTTTGACCACCTCCTGCGCATCAGCACGCTCCACAAGCTCCTCCGAGAGCAAGTCCCTAGAATTTTCCGTTCGATCCAGCCGAGCAATAAGCCAATAACATCCTCCGCCGTCGCCCTTGCCGCCACATGAGCCAATCGTGATTCCTTTTTGAAAGACGCCAGGAGACGCCTTAGCGAAGCAAGTTTAAGATCAAACCTACGAGGAGCAGTTCCCAGAAAAGAAGATTGATTCCAGTGAGTCCGCACCAAGTCTTTGGAAGTTGGCTCCAAAAGCCTACACTTTTCATACCAGAATAGACCCCTCGTCCTGAGGTCCTCCCCAGAATCCCACAAGATAGGATTATGATCAGAGAAAGAGCGTGACCGAGAAGACACCGAGCACAAAGGCAAAGCCTCCATAAGCTTGTTATTCGCCAAGAAACGATCAATCCTTGATCGAGATGCATTGTTCCTCCAAGTATAGGAGATATCCTCTGGGACCAGCCCCTCCAGAGCAAGCTCACCAATGAGCTCAAGAAAATCGCTAGAGCCCGGATCCTGCACCCCCCCCCCCCGACCGCGAGGATGATCAGAAGAATGAGCAATGACATTAAAATCCCCCCCCAGCAGCCACGGAATGTCCCCGAACTCAGAGGCCGCGTCCCGCAGATCATCCCAAAGCTCCCGTCGGAGCACGTGGCACGTTGGCGCATAAATACAAGAGAATGCAATCGGAGCAAGGGAATCAGCCTGAGTCAACACCACAGATAAAGAATGTCTTCCCACCCGCATAGAGGAGAACGAGAACGCCGCCGTACGCCACGCTAACAAGATGCCTCCTGACGCCCCAGTCGCATCCACTGAGCGAAATTGATCCAAAGCACCCGCACCGAAAGACCTCCATAGGCAGTCATTAGGGCTGTCAGAAATTTCTCAGGTTCGACATTCGCTCAGATTCGGCTCGCTAAAAGTTCGATTCAGATTCAATTCGAAAATAAATGAACCGAACCTGAACACGAGTTTGGGCTCGATTAAATAAACGAACCGAACCTCAAAAACATAGGTTCGCTCAGGTTCAGTTCGTTAAAAGTTCAGTTATACACACACATACACATATAAAAGTATATATACATACATATTGTATATATACAAGGAAAAATACATTCTATATTAACATAAGGGCATTCACTTGTTTTTCCAAACCCATCCAATTACCCACTCCCTAAGTCCATATTCCCTATTCCCGAAACCCCACAAAACCCTCCCATGTAACTACAGTTTTTCCCTTTGAACAGAAACACATGCACAACATTTATTCTTAAACGGACCTTTAACGAGCCGAACCGAACCTTTACGAACCTTACCCAAGCCGAGCCGAACCTGATTACAGTTTTCATTTTATCGAGTCGAACCGAGCCCGAGCCTGAAAGTATGCTAAACGAGCCGAACCGAGCCTGGGTTGGTTCGCTCAAGTTCGGCTCGTTTACACCCCTAGTAGTCATCCACCCCCACAAGTTTCGTTTCTTGAATAAATACCAGATCACAGTCCCACTCAAAGAATCGCAAGCCCAGAGAGTGCCGCCGATCAGTGTCCCCGAGGCCTCTAACGTTCCAGGAGAGAGCCTTCATTAAAAAACATCAGGGCTTCCCTCGATCAACGAGAGTCCAACCGCCTCCGCCATAGCATCCCGCAACGTCTGACAGGAGACCAACCTCGAGTCACCAAGGCGTGAGTGAATACGCCTCCGATTGCTCCTCCCAAAGCGGGTGCCCAAGGTTCTCCCCCCCGCGGAAGGAGCATTACCAATCCCGCTGGTACCAGCCACATCATCAGAAACCCCAGCATCATCGGACGGAAGCATTTCCGAAGAAAACACCCGACCCACAGTGGGGGAGGGAATGCGGGGCACAACCGGAGAAGAAGGAGAGGAAGGGTCCATAGCCACAACCGCAGAGGGTCCGATTTCCTCCAACTCGAGCCGCCTGGACAAGCCCAAAGAAGAGTCGGGTCGCGAAAGACAAGATTCGGGCGCCAAAAAAGGAGAACCCGACAACATAAGTGCATCAGATGGCATCCACATCGGAGCCCACGATCCCAATTGAATGGATCCGTTAAAGGTCCGCAAAGGAGGGCCGGGCATGGTGCCCGATAAGCACAACTGCAGGGGTTCAACTGACAAAAGCGGATGATGAAAAGAAGGCAAATCGTCCTCGAAATAGCCCAAAGCCAGCAAACCGCGCCTTTCAGAATCCGAGGCCCGACACGTGGCACCCAGGAGTCGAAACGCCAACCCCTAGTCCCACGTCAGGGACACCGTCGGAAGTAGCCGGCTGCGGAGGGCACGTCGCCGGCGACGACGACAGGGCGACGACAGAAAGCTCGATCTTGAAACTCCACCAGCCAACCTTCAAGGTTTCGAGGAACACGTTATCAACTGCATTGGCAAAGGACCTTGGGCATTCCAATCGAATCTGAGCGCATTTCCAGTCCGCTCCCGGCGAGAGACCATCGTCCACAACAGCCAGGACATCCCCCCAGGCCCGAAGCACCTTGGACAAGGCGGGGACCGTGCGAGAGAGAAAGGGCACACCATGCACCTCCGCCACACATACCTCCAAATCAGAGGAGGCTCCATCCGCGACCCGCAGTCGCCTCCAAGCCACATCGCCGGAATCGCCATTAGTGAGAAGCCTTTCCCGTTGCTCCGGGGAAAGGCCTCGAACGCAGCACCGAGAAGAATCCAGAAGAATGAAGTCCCCCGAGAATCGAGGGCCCAAGAAGTCCAGGATGTGGGAACGAACGGCATCCCAAGGCACACCAGGACGCCGCCCCAGCCCCACCGTCGCGAGCTGGCCAACCCCAGCACGGAACCTCCCCTCTTGCACTTCCAACCCATGCACCGCCTCCCCATGCACGGGCTCCCCCGCTATGATCTCCCCATGCAAACCCTGCGACGAAGCCAACGACTCCCCCACACCGCTCCCCACCGCCACGACAACACCAGCAAGTGCACCACCCTCCTTGGTAGCTGCACCACCAGCCTCACCGCCCAGCACCTGCACACCGCCACCCACCACCTGCGCACCGACACCCACAACCTGCCCCTCGATGCCCCCCACCACCTGCGCAAAAGTGCGAGTTCCCCTCTCACCCAAAGCGAAATCTCCACGCACCCCCGACCCAAGCAACCCTGATCTCGCACGGGGCCTGGAGGAGACGCGAGAAGCACCTGCCAACCGGCACGATGCCATCCGATGACCCACCTTGCCGCAAGCATAACACCGAGGCAGAAGCCGACGACCGGAAGCAAGATGACCATGCATCCCGCATCGAAAGCACTTCTTCCCCAGCTTCCTATGTGAAACCGTCACCCACTCGCCCTCCCCCTCGCCTACTTCTCGCCATCCTTACCAAACGGAGAAGGCCCGACACCAACCAACCCCCTGGCTCGCGCCCTTCGCCGTCGCAGCCTCCCCCGCAGGAAGCGAACCACCCTTCGAACGTGCCAAAGTCGCCCCACCACTGCCTTTCACTCTCCACCAACGCTCCATCCCCGGGGTGTCTCATGCTGGAGAATTGTGGGGGATTTGGGAGCAAAACAGTGGGGAAAAGAAGGAAAGTGAAGGGATTGGGAAGTCTCCTACGGTTGGAGCTAAAGCTGGAACAATTTTGGGGAAAATTGGAGAAAGAAAGAGATTTTTGGTAGGGGAGAGGGGCTGGAGGCCTTTCTCATTGGAGCTTTTGGAAAGAAAGGAGATTTTTTTAGAGAGACATGAAGAGAATAATAAGGGTTTTAGTTGATATTTATAAGGGGTTAGTGCTTTAAAGATGCTTGACAAATGGAGAAATGGAGAGGGTTAGGTGGCTGCTGCTGTACAAACATTGTACAGTAGATTTTTTTTTATTTTTTTTATATTTTTCTCTTCTTTTATTCGAGATATTAAAGTTCACCATACTCGCACCTCGAGTCTCGGATTCTGATATATAATAGCTCGTTTTGACCGTCTCAAAATGATGATCAATATGAGTATAATATTGATATATTTTAGATCGGTTTTGCATCCCTGAAATTCTCGAGATACAGTTTTGGTTTGGGTTAATTTTTGTGAAACTAAAATATCAAACGTTCTCCGATTGACGAACAGTCGATTCCGTTGGTCTTGTTTCGTTGAATTGGATTTTTAAGTGGTCTCGATTTGCTTCGCGGTTTCCGAATTTGGTTCACGACTTTTTCGGGTACGCATTACGATGCGATCGATTTCGTCCGAACAACTTTTGATTCACAATCAATTGATCGATTTAAGTTATCTAATATTGCCGATAACTTTTTTCCCGACTCTAATCGAGTCGGGTTTGGGTTTATGCGGATCCGGATGTTACATAATGCAAAGATTTTTCTGGTCTAGTTGTGAGTAGGAAAGTAGTGTGGTGATGACGGTGGATTAAGGTATGTAGAGATAATTCTATGTACTTGTAACATCCATATTCAAACAAACCCGAACTCGTCCGATTTTGGGTCTAATGAACCTAAAAACGTTGTTGGTCAATGCCAAACAACCTAAAACGGTCAATTTATTATGAATCAAAAGTCGTTCGGGCGAAATCGACCGAAAAACAGTCGCATCGTAGAGCGCGCCGTGAAAAGCCGCGACGCAAATTCGGAAGCCGCGGAATAAACCGAGACCATCATTAGATCCGATTCGACGAAACAAGACCTACGGAATCAACCGTTCGTCAATCGGGGGTCGTTTGATATTTTTAAATCGTAAAATTTAATCTTAAACAAAAACTGTATCCGAAAATTTCGGGTAGTCAAAACTCGACCGAAAGTATATCAATATTATACTCATATTGACCGTCATTCAGAGACGATCAATTCGAGATGTTGCACGTCGAAATCCGACACTCGATGTGCGAATACGATCCATTTTAACATCTTTAATAAGTGAAAGAAAAATGAAAAAAAAAAAATCCCCAACTGTTGTACAGTGCAGCAGGCAGCCACCTGGATCCTCTTTTTCTTCTCCACTTAGCTTCCCTCACTATTCCACGTGGTATCATAAAAAACCCTCATCTTCACTATATATACACCAACCCAAATCTTCTTTCCATTCTCACATCTCCCCTTTTTAAATCTGGACGATAAAGACCTCTTTTCTCTACTCCTCTCCAGCGTATGTGCCATTTTCTCTCTATTTTTCTCTCCAGCAGTTGGGAACAGCCAAACATCTCTCTAAGCTATTCTTCAAATTGGAGATGCTGCTGTTGAAATGGGCAGCAAACCTTGCTGCTACAGATGTTGAAGAAGCCAAAATCCTCCAACACCCTGCTACTTCTCCTCCAAACCAGGAACAACTGCTGGAGATACAACTTCCATTGGAGCTTTGGAGCTGCTCCAATCACCAAATTTAGCATGCAAGAAGATCTCCCTTAAAGATCTAATAAGGTACAATCCTATACCCCTTATTGCTGCCATGCATGTAAATTTCACCTTGCATTATAGCTTCTCTTATGCACATTTCGGCTATTCTTTTAGCATTATAAATTGAGTGAATTCTGCAGATGCACTCTTCTCATGTACTGAAAAAAAATTATGCGTGAAAGAAATGAAAGTCATCAAAGTCATGTTAGAGAAATGGTGAATTATATACCTGGGAACAACGGATATGGTTTTAATTTAATTATTTAATTATTAGTAGAAGACTGAATGCATGTTTCTAATTATACCGGGTAGTGGTTTGGTTGCATTGATAATTAAACATATGATAAATGTAATACGATAATCTAAACGATGCATTCTAAATTAACAACTGTGGTGAGAATCTGTAACATCTATCGCAAGAATCTGGAACTATAAATTTGTTCTATTATGGAGATGAGAATACGTCCACGAAGTTGGAGTTATAAGATTTATTCTATTATTTTGGGTTTTCATCCATTATTGAGAAATTGGATGTGTTAAATTGACTATCTTTATTGGGATGACACAGTATCCGAACTATGGGGATGTATCATTAAGTGTGAAATATGTATCCAATATGGGTTGATATGAGACTAGACTGAATCTGAGACAGTTGCACTTGAGGTTTTAAGGGATTAAAATTAAAGTTGAGTAAATGGAAAAGACTATAATCAAATTCGAAATCTCATTAAGCTAGTGGACGTGTTGGGAACTTAGCTAGGATGCATTTTACAACACCGCATGCCTACGGAGGCACCCCAACCCTAAGACATTCCTCTATTCTTAGAGTCATAGTGTGAGGTTTCACAAGAACCAAGACCACAGACTATCCACTAGACTTAAGAATTTAATAAATCATTATATCTTCTCATCTCATCTTTTCCATCATCAAAATCCACCAATATGATCCCTGAGTAATATGAGAATAAAATATACTTACTTATGATCAATGAGTTACCATAAATATATGCTTATGCGGGAAATGTGGGGATAAGGGCTGATCATGAAATGTGCTTAGTAGAAATTTGGAAACCTTTTACATTTGCAAGTAGAATTAAATCTTAATTTGAGTTGCTCTCGCCTTTCTACTTGTTGCTTTTGAAAATATTAAATGCCGGTTTATGTTTATATAAGTTTTTAGGAGGTACCAGCAACCGCTGACGCCTCTTCTTCCCTAACGTGTTTGGCAGGCAAACAGTCTGCAGTTTAGGAGCAGTTCAGTAGTTATACATGCTTCCTGGAGATAAAGTATACATTAGACGGTATGATTTACTTTGTCTCAGTTTTTGTTCAATTTATAATGTATTATGCTTCTTTCTCTTCAGTCAGATTTTGGGATATTGTATGTACTGTCAGAAGTTGGTACATGTTGTAAAATATATGGAAGTTAATGAAATGAGTTTTTGGTGACAATTGTTCTATGAGCTTGTGGTAATAAATGTTGATGTGAATGTCAGATGAAATTATTTCATTCGCGAAAAATTTTCCCCGTACTTTCAGTTACTTAATGCGATAGTAATGAATGTTGGAACGCGAAATGTGTGATTAACGGGTACCCGGATCCTGAGGGGTTCACAGTACTCCTAGGCAAGCTTGCAAAAGTCGGCCGACTAGGCCGACTAGTCGGTCCGACTAGTCGAGTCGGGGGGTAACCGACTCGACTAGGCCTAGTCGGCCCTTAGTCGGTCCACCCGACTAATCTGGCCGACTAGTCGGCCTAGTCGGCCGACTAATAGGCCGACTTTTACAACAACCTTTTTTATTTTTTTTTGTTTTTCACTTTTTTTTAAAGCAAACATATTCTAATATGCTTAATGTTATATTTAAAGTCAATTACTTCTTTTGTTTCATCATGATGTCATATAAAATGGACAAATATATGTATATACCTACGAATATATGTATAAAAAACTGATTTATATATTTAAAATAATTAAAAATTCAAAACTGACTATTGACCGACTAATTCCGACTAGTCGCCCGATTGCCGACTAATCCTTAGTAGGTGACCCCGCCGACTGACAACCAACTACCGCTTTCTGCAACCTTGCTCCTAGGATTAGTTTCTTATTTTTATTTCTTCCTATCTATCTTAGGTTATTTACACATAGGTCTCTCCTCTATATAAGAGAGCCTAGGATTCCCTAGAATAAACATCTTTTCTATTTTTCCCAACACCCATAATTGAAAGAGTGTGTTTTGGGCATGCTTACGCTTGAGGTGATAAACATGTTGTCTCTCTATAAGAGGGTGGTGCTTTTTAGAGGATTTTCTGGTGATTCCACTAGACTTAATGTTGGTTGGGATTATGAGAGCTCTATCTCCTTTATCAAGGAGTACCTTCTACATCATTTCCGATGTTACCTCGGTTATGTCTTACACTCGGTAGTGGACTCTCCTTTAGGTTCTAGAAGGGTGACGATATGTGGGTGTCTTAAGTGATAGTTTCCCATGCTTATTTCCTTCGTTGTGGATATGTACACTAAAATGATGGGCTGTTTGATCTGGGAGGGGATGCCCAACTTCTCTTCCGTGTTTGCACATCATTGGGTCTAAAATCACTTGGACATGTCTGAAGAGCTGAGCATGGTGGAAGGTCAAGGTCCATCTTCTGATTTACATGATCATTGAACTTGGGATGATGGAGTTTTCTCTAGTAGGACGACGTGTATGGTGCACTCTAGTTCAGGCCTAGAGTTACATGTCTCTTGCCAGGGACTGCATGTTGATTTGGGAAGCATTGATCACTCTGAGGATAAAGATCTTCATGTGGATATTTTGGAGGTCCAAGTTGATGATGATGGTGACAAGAACATCCTGACTTTACAATGGAAGTTACCATACGTCTATCATTAGGTGGAGATGAAGGATGTTGGGCATATTTTTCCTGTGTTTTTCTTAAAAGGTATGGAGAGGGTCGGGTGGGGACATTTAGTATTGAAGCTTCTAAATGTCTCTCATTGGCACCTTGTTTCTCTATAAGGAGGAGGGTGAAATATTTTTTGTTCCTGTGGATTGCGTTTTGCCACGAGTGCTGTGGTCTTCCCGTGTGAATCTCTTTATGTTGAGAATGTCGTGGCTCATAGGATTTTTTGTTGTCATCCGTGGTGGTTGCATTAAATTTTGGAATATAAGTAATATTCTTTACTTGTTAACCTAGAAACCTAGCCATGACGTTCACCCTTCACGTTTTCAATAAATAAAATTAATTATATCTCAAATTCATACTCGAATGAGACACTCTAATTATTGATTAGTGGGATGGATGCCCAACTAGCCAGCTCCTTTAGCTAGTTGGCTCGCTATTGCATTCTTGCTTGTTGGGAAATTATGAAAGATATGCCTACTTCTGTTATTTTGTTCGTGGGATTTGTTGAAAAGAACAACTATGAAACGATATGCTCTTTTGGCAAGGGACAAATTAGTGGGAAAGAAAATAAATTTTGTTTGGCCTCATATTATCTAGGGTATGCAAATTTTCAACCCCGTCTGTACGTGCTTTCGTTTGTACTTTCTACTTGGTGGATGCTTGTAGAAAGATAAAAATTGATTGTCATGACCATTTGCACTTACGTTTTTCATTATTTATCAATGATTTTTGTGATATGTGGATGCATTTTTTATACATTTATTTGGATTGTTAAATTTGTGATATAATTTTTTGAATCAAAAAGGGGAAACACACAATGATGTCCATCCCAAATATATTGAATAACTGAGAATAGTTTCAGGATGACTTACAATAGCCAAGACTCAAATCAAGTCCTAGAGTGGAAAAATACATTTCCTCTATAAAATTCAAAAAAGGAAAAAGCGTGCCATTTCTATCTAACCAAATTGTTCATATAGTTTCAATTGGCTGGAGGAGGTCCTCTCTAGGTTGATGCATTGCTCCAAACGAGTCCTAGAATGTGTCCATACTCTGAAGATTCAACCAATCATTGTCCAAGTCCGTCCTTATCAGAGACATCTTTATACAGTGGAAGAAGAGATGTCCTGCCATCCCGATCTCTATATCACAAAGGGGAGCTTCTATTCTGCCAATTTGTGATATCATTTTGAGAAACATTTTCAAATCATCGGTTAGTGGTTTCCGAAGATGCTATCCTAATTTTTCATTCAAGTAGGTATGCACTTAGCATATTTTTTTTTGATTTTTATATGCTCATTTAAAAACACAGCATTATACGATTAAATATGTTTTATGTGCGTAAATACCTCCAAGGGGATCACATTGCTGAATAGCATTATACAAAGGAAAAAATTCTTAAGATTTTTGTTGTTGTATGATAGGCAAAATAAATATGTAAATGTTTTTCCAATATGTATACTAGGACTTTTTATGTATGTGTATGCGTGGGGTGGAGCATTGGACCATGCCAAATCGAAGCCGGGCATGTGTTCTCATATTTATGAAATATCAAGCTCGGGCCGAGCCCAACCCGAACCCGTGGTGGCCCAATTTAGCCCGGCCTGGCCTCAAGTTGATTCTGCATGCGGCATGCTCGTGCCTCGTATTGGTGCCACTATTCCAACTTTAAATCTTCTATACCCCATCATGTATAGTGCTTTATGTATTGTAATATATTTATATTGATATGGTTAACAATAATTTATTTGTATATGTGTATATACTATAAATCTCCTCCGAGTTTGGATTAAATAGGAGGACAATTGCTGTTGGGATTTTTATTTGGGATCTATTGGTTGTTTGCAGTCACGTATTTTGGCTCTGTATGTATCTATGGTCATCCTATAATACATGGACATTGAATCCCATTTAGCAAGTTTTTAATAAAGCAATATCATGATGTCGTTTTTCAGTTCTACATTATAAATAATTATCTTTAATTACCTCATATACCTAAAATAAACATGATATCGTATTTCAGTTTTTTCAGTTTTTAGATGATCACTTAACACCCTAGGTGCCCAAGAATATGGTGTAAAACCTCTACTGGCATCTCCGGCGTGTGTGCCATACCACGTGCCCAGTCGTGTGCCGCCGCCGAATGTGAGGGTAGTGTTATCCCTGCCCTTGCGCCATCGCCAGTAGGGGTTCTACACCGTGTTCTTGGGTGACTAGGGTGTTTTTAGATGATCATGTCACACCCTAGGTACCCAAGAACACGATGTAGAACCTCTACTGGCGGCGGCAATGCAAGGGCAGGGATCACACGACCCTCACGGTCGGTGGCGGCACACGACAGGGCATGTGGTATGGCACACACGCCAGAGACATGCAGATGGCGCTGGCGACGTGCAGACTGCGCGAGCGACGCACGGTGATGTTGGTCGGTGCACGAGCGACGTGCACGACACGGGCGACACGGGCGGTGTGGGCAGCACGGGCAACGTGGGCTGTGTGCACTAGGGTTTTTGGTGGGGGGTAGGCCTCTACTTTACAGGATCTGGTCTAGGACCGTTACTCTGATACCATGTGAGAGGAAAAAAATGAAAGTTCTATACCATGTAGCCCTAAAACCCTCTTATATAGGAGAAAGACTGTAGGAAGAAATTACATAAAGAAGACAGAAAAACTAAAGAAATATAAAGATAAAGAGACATAATTCTCTCAAAAATAAACATACAATTTTTCACATAAAATGTACCACTGACTCAGCATACAACATGTTGGAATCGAAGCGGAGGTCACACAGTAATTTATCAACTTTATTCATCATATTTCATGAAAATCCAACATCATGGAAACTAAGTTGGGCGGGTGAAGCTTGACCCGAACTCGAACCAGACCCTATGGGTCATGGGCTAGGCCTAGGTTGTTGGTTTAACCAAAAATGTGGTCCTCAACTCGCCCCAAGACCCAAAGAAAATTGATAGGCCTAGGTCGGGCTTTTCCGAGTTGGGTCGGGTCGAGCCCAATGCTCCACATGTGCATATGCACATTGTTTTCTTGGATGTAATATGGTATTATCTTAATTTTGATAATGGATTTTTCTGGCTTGTTTTCTTTTTTGGACGACTTTGCAAACTTCCCCATGAATCTGTTGTAGAGATAGTTAGTTTCTATTATTATTATATGTTTATGTACCCTGTTTATATTTATCTCTTCTATTTAGACGTCCATGTAATTTACCCCTACGGCCTCTCCCTATATAAGAGAGCCTAGGGTTTTCTTATTATTATAACGAAGACTCCCTTTCTTCTAACATGGTATCAGAGCCGCCTTAGGGCTCTCCTCCCTTCCCCACCCGCCGCCCCTCCCTTCTTCTCTCTTCTAGCCGCTGCCTGCGGCACCCAGCCCCTCCCTTCTGCGGCTTCATCAGCCACACCGCTCCTCCCAGCGGCAACCAGCCGCTAGCGGCTCCCAGCCGCCCTCCCCAACGGCTCCTGCCGCCCCAGCCAGCGGCAGCCAGCAACCCTAGCGGCCTCCAGCAGCCCTAGCGACACCCACCTGTCGCTTCCAGCCGTCCCAGCGGCATCCAGCACCCCTCGCGGCAACCGCCAGCCGCTCCCACAGCCCCAGCGACACTCCTTGCTGCCGCCGTTGGGGTTCCAGTGGCCTCCAGCAGTACTTAGGCGTCGTTCTTGAGGCCTTTCGAGGGCTGTAAGCTTCCTTGGAGGCGTGCCCTAGACTCCTCTTTCTCCGGTTTATGGATTTAAGTACGTAAAAGTCTACACACGTACTCAAATCCAATGCAGTTGGTGTAGACATTCATCACAGTGTCTATTATCCCTTCGTCTTCTTCAAGCAGCAGTATGTCAGAATCGAAAGTCGATTCGCCCTCCATCGGCGCATTCAAAGGTCCGGCGCCAATAGTGAAGATGGACGGGTCTAACTATGAGTTATGGGCCATGCAGTTCATGAGCCTCATGAAATCAAATGGTAAGAAACACATTCTTACCGAAGATGAGCCTGCGGAGAAGACAGGGATCTATGCCTCATGGGAGGCCGATGATGCTTATGCAAAAGTATGGTTGTCCGGCACGCTGACGATGAAGATAGCAAATGATGTTCTCCATCAGCCCACTGCTAAGGCAATGTGGGACATTCTTGCTACTACGTATTCGCAGGTGCGAAACGAGACAAAGATGTTGCAGCTTCAGCATGACATCTTTACGATGAAGCAAGCCGGCAGACCTCTTCATTCTTTATACACATCCCTAAGAGGGATGTTCGAGAAGCTATACAGTACCATTCCTCTGACTGCTACTCCAGAGCAGCAGAAGACGTTCCGGAACGCCACCATGGTGGGTGTTCTACTTGCTGCCCTCGATCCTGAGTATGATGCTACACGGTCACAGATCTTAGCAGATGCAGTTATTCCTCCGGTGGAGGATGTCTACAGGAGGCTCAGTCGTATCCCAGTTTCTTCCAGCTCATCTACTCCACCCCCATCTGCGATGGCAGCTTCGCGTGGGAGAGGTGGACCACCTTCTTGGCGTGGTCGTGGACGTGGCCGTGGCTCTCATGGAAGAGGCGGTCGCGTCAGTCAGACATGCTCATATTGTCACAGATCTGGACACTCGGAGGAGACATGCTACTCAAAGCATGGGTTCCCAGCATCGGCACGGGTTGCAGAGCACTCACAGTCTCCATTACCGTCTACTGCAGATCATAGATTTGACGAACTCGTGGCTCGCCTTCGTGATATTATGCCACAGTCTTCTGGTGATTCATCTGACGGCTCGTCAGATATTGCTGCCACAGCCTCAGCCAGTTCATCTGCTGCAGCCAGTTCGTCAGGTAGATCTTCAGCCTTCATATCTTCACATGATATATCTGACTGGGTTATAGATTCCGGAGCTACACATCATCTGTGTCGAGATAGAGGAAGACTACAGGCCTACAGGGCTATTCCTCCAGGTCGCTCAGTACAGATAGCAGATGGTTCCTACTCACCCCTTGTTGGCCAGGGGGAGGTTTTCTTATCCTCCACTATGCAGCTACAGAATGTTTTATATGCCCCTGAGTTCTCGCTGAATTTATTATCTATTAGTCAGATTACAAAGGACTTGAATTGTCGCGCTATATTTGACCCGTCTTCTCTCATTTTTCAGGACATACTCACGGGCAAGGTGATTGGCTGTGGCTCTGAGCAGAACGGTCTATATCGGCTGGTCCGGAATTCCTATGCTGGCATCTCCACTCACTCTGCTGGACCAGTTTCACCATACATTTGGCATCTTCGTTTTGGTCACCTTCCGCTCCAGAAGATGCGCCATCTTCTGCCCCAGATCTCTCCAAGTTCGTCGTTTCGTTGTGAAACATGTCAGTTAGGAAAGCATCACAGGTCGAGCTTTCCAGGTCGTCAGAGTCGGAGCAGTAGCTCCCCTTTTGAGTTGTTGCATATAGATATATGGGGTCCAAGTCGTGTGCCCGATCATCAGGGGCACAGGTTCTATCTTGTGGTAGTAGATGACTTTTCCCGTGTCTCTTGGGTTTTTCTTCTGAAGAATAAGTCTGAAGCAGGAGATGTTATTAAAAATTTGATTAATGAAGTGCAAAATGTTTTTTCGTCTTCAGTAAAATATGTTCGGACTGATAATGCCCTGGAATTTTGTACACGTTCTCTTTCTCAATTTCTGTCATCGAAGGGTATTATTCATCAAACCACCTGCGCATATACATCCCAACAAAATGGGGTGGCGGAAAGAAAGCATCGCCATCTCTTGGATATCACTCGTACCTTATTGATTCAAAGTTGTGCTCCTATTTCTTTCTGGGGGGATGCTGTCCTTACTGCATGCTATCTGGTCAATAGAATGCCATCCTCTGTCCTTGGAGAGAAGATCCCCATTTCTCTTATTTTTCCTGACAAGGAGCTATTCTCACTACCACCTCGTGTTTTTGGTGCTGTGGCTTTTGTCCATCGTCTTTCTCCTGGACTTGACAAGCTCTCTCCAAGAGCAGTCAAGTGTGTCTTTGTTGGGTATTCCAGAACACAGAAGGGATACCGGTGTTATGATCCTACTACCAACAGGTACTTTGTTAGTGCGGATGTCACTTTCTTCGAGTCGGTCATGTACTTCTCGCCAGCTGGGGACAGAATGGTACCATCCACCAGCGCTGATGATATTTTGGTTCCACCACCACCTACTTGTCTTTTACCTGACTCATCTCCTGTGTCCATTCCTATGCCAGGACCACCACCGCCACCTCCACCTCCACCACCACCTCCACCTCCATCCGGTCCACGACGAATCGTTTCACCATTTCCTAACCACTATACCCGTCGGTCAGGTCCTGCTCAACCGACAGCTCAGCCAATCACTACGCCTCAGGTATGTTCAGATATTGTTACTAATGACGGGTCAGGTTCGGTACATATGCAGGATGACTCCTTACAGGTGGACACAGATGGTGATCTGGATGTTCCGATTGCTATTCGGAAACCGAGACGACAGTGTGCATCCTATCCACTTGCTTCACAGGTTTCCTTTCACCGACTCACAGGTGATTTCCAGCAGTTTGCCACAGCTTTGTCTTCTGTGGACATACCACGGACATACCAGGAAGCCTTGAAGAGTGAATGTTGGAGACGAGCTATGGAAGAAGAAATGGGGGCCCTGCAGTCCCGTGGCACATGGTCTTTGGTCCCTGCACCACCTGATGCATCAGTTGCCAGCTGCAAATGGGTCTTCACAGCCAAATATCATGCGGATGACACATTGGATAGGTACAAAGCACGCCTGGTTGCCCGAGGATTTACACAGACATATGGCGTTGATTACATGGATACATTCTCTCCAGTTGCGAGACACTCGACTCTCCGTATCCTCCTGTCTGTTGCAGTGGTTCGTGACTGGAGCATTTATCAGCTAGACGTCAAGAATGCCTTTCTGTACGGGGACTTACAGGAAGAAGTCTACATGCAGCAGCCACCCGGGTTTACTGCTGAGGGGGAGAAGCATATGGTATGCAGACTTCACAAGGCAATATATGGTCTTAAACAGAGTCCACGAGCGTGGTTCCAGAAACTGTCCAACCTAATTGAGCACCAGGGATTTAAGAGGTCCAATGCTGACCATTCGTTATTTGTCCAGAAATCCTCGGCAGGTACGGTTGTCATAATGGTCTATGTGGATGATATTCTTGTTACAGGAGATGACACTCAGGGCATAGCAAAGGCAAAGGCATTCCTAGGTCGTCAGTTTGTTACAAAGGATCTTGGAACCCTAAGATATTTTCTGGAGTTGGAATTTGCAAGGAATGCACATGGTCTGGTGATGACACAACGAAAGTACATTACTGACTTCCTGGTTGAGACTGGTATGGATGGGTGCAAACCATCTAGCATCCCCATGGATCCCAGCATGAAGATATATGATGACGATACTGATGAAATGGATAAGAGGAGATATAGAGAGATGGTGGGAAAACTCCTCTACATCACCATAACTCGCCCAGACATTCAGTTTGCAGTTAGCAGGGTGAGTCAGTTTATGGAGCAGCCAAGACAGGTTCACATGGATGCTATACACATGATACTGAGGTATCTAAAGACTTCTCCAGGTTCAGGGCTGCTATTTAGAAAGGGCACGGACTTATCTGTCTCAGCATGTGCAGATGCAGATTATGCAGGATGTCCTAAGGACCGAAAATCAACCTCAGGGTTTGCAGTGTTTGTTGGCGGCTCCTTGGTTTCTTGGAAAAGCAAGAAACAAACTGTTGTGGCCAGGTCCAGTGCTGAATCCGAGTATAGGGCCATGGCTCAAGCCAGTACGGAAATGATGTGGGTTCGCTCAGTACTAGAAGATCTACATGTAGCCGTATCTCTACCTATGAAGCTTCAGTGTGACAATCAGGCAGCGTTGTTCATTGCCAACAATCCAGCCTTCCATGAGAGGACCATGTTAGCTCAGGGGATCAGACTGCCGATGTATTCACCAAGCCATTGCTCCGAGGACCTTTCCAGAGATGTTCATCCAAGCTGAGCATGATCGACATCTATGCTCCACCTTGAGGGGGAGTGTAGAGATAGTTAGTTTCTATTATTATTATATGTTTATGTACCCTGTTTATATTTATCTCTTCTATTTAGACGTCCATGTAATTTACCCCTACGGCCTCTCCCTATATAAGAGAGCCTAGGGTTTTCTTATTATTATAACGAAGACTCCCTTTCTTCTAACATCTGTCATTTGAGGAGGATCGATTTTATCAAATAGCAAAATCCACATTTTCTCTCGAAAGTGTGCAATTCTCTCTCTAACTTATGCCAGATATACTGATGCAATATTTCCCAAATTGACAGAAAGCCGGATTGAAGCCATCACGAATTTGGAGATTTTTCAAATTTAGGGATTATCTGTTTAGTTAGGTTAAATTTGTCACTTATTTTATTTAAATAAATTGAGATTGATTGTATATTAGTTAATTAGGTTAGGATTTTAGAATTAGTTGTCTAGAGTCAAATTAGGAAATCAGTTAGTCATTAGAATCGGTTAGGATTTTATTTAATTTAAATGTTATTCTTTTTCTTATTTTGCAATCCCATCCCTCCTATATAAGGGGATGATAGCATTTGTGACAGTTTAGAATATATGAAAAACTGAGATTTACCCCCCCTGCCCCCCGCTCTCTCTCTCTCTCTTCTTATCCTCTCCCTCTATGTGATCTTCGCGATCGTCTCCAAATTCCCGCACAACCGGTGCGTTCTTCTCTTTCTTCCTCTCCTCTCTAAATTTCTTCCACCAAACAAAATTTTCTACGGTTGGATTTTTTTATCTGCAACATATACTCTTAGACCAAAAGATATATTGTGCTTTACTTAATAGACTATAAATTGACACCTATATTTAACATTTTAGGAAGCAATAGGTGGAAAATGCAATGTTGTTTGCCTCTCGAAGGATAAAAGAAACACCCAACCTACTGAAGAAGAACATAAAAAAGCTGACTACGTATTTTATCGAACTTTTGATGTTGGATGCTGTAAAATATCTAATAAAATACCAGAAGAAATTGCCGGAATTAAAGGTATGCTTCTCTTTTCTAGTGGTAAATATTATTTCCGGTGGAGTTGATTTTCTCTTAGTTTTAAATTTCCATTTTTTTGATTTCGCGTGTCCAGTTGAATTGCTTTTGAATAGGAAAAAGATGTCCGATTCTATTCAACAAGTTGAGGCGTGCAAAAGTAATCTACCCGGTGAGATGAATTATGGATGAAAATCATTAAGAAGTTTAAACTTTTCTAGAAGTTCAGATCAGGTGGGATTTGTTTTTGTTTTCAATGATGTAGAGGGTTGATTTTCCAGTTGCTCTTCCTGAAGACCAATGCAAATCTGATGTTCAAGATGTTCGAGTTTTGAATAATCATCATTCTTTATACATGAAACAACAAAAATCTGAGGTCGCTCTAAAATCATCAAAAGTCAAGCTACCAAATGCTGGATTAAAGAGAATGAAGTCCTCCGATCCTGATGCCTCTGAATCTGCCGAGATATCTGCCCACATGGCCAAGATCAAAAGGACGGGAACATCTTCTGGAAAGGGAGGAGGGACACTAGAGAGATTAAAATGTGATGTGAAGCAGCATGGTTCCTCTCACGGACATTTGGAGAAACCTCGATCCTCACTGAAACTGAAATTGAACATGAATATGGAGTCCAAGCTCAACAAAGGGAAAGAACCTGCAGTTGGAAACAATGTATGTTTTTTCTACATCTATAGACAGCATAAATGTCGATATTTTCTGTGCAGATTCTTCTTATCTATTTCTGTTGAATATAATTAATATAAACTTAAAAATATATGAGAGACAAGAGAAAGGGTGGGGAAAAGAGGGAAAATCTGCATGTGGTACTGGGAATTGTGTGGAGAAGCGCAAGGGTTAAACTTTTTTTCATATTTGTTTTTTATCACTATTTTTTAAGCCAATATAGGGGGAAACACTTTGGAGGTGTCCGCCTCAAAATATATTTAAAAAGGTAATGTATAGGAAACACTTATAGCAGCCAGGACTCGAGAAGATATCTAGCGAAATGTGTCACATTACAAGAACAACAATGACAGCCTTTTCCCACATTAAGCAGGGTTAGCTACATTTTTTCTTGGGATTTTATCACTTGTGCCCCTCCGAGATATCGCAATTTCAGTTATGCCCCTATCTTTTTGGTAATATCAGTTGTGCCCCTCACTTCTTGCTAATCTATCACTTATGCCCCTCGGGTTAGTGACCGTCCATCCACAGTGCTAACGGACGTTAACTTTGAGGACGTAAGCAGAATTAATTTAAATAAAAGGGTTCAATGGTCATTTTACACCCTCTTCCTCATCCTCTTCTTCTTCATCCTCTTCCCCCATTCCTCTTCCTCCTCCTCTTCCCCCATTTCAGTTATGCCCCTATCTTTTTGGTAATATCAGTTGTGCTCCTCACTTCTTGCTAATCTATCACTTATGTCCTTCGGGTTAGTGACCGTCCATCCACAGTGCTAACGGACGTTAACTTTGAGGACATAAGCAGAATTAATTTAAATAAAAGGGTTCAATGGTCATTTTACACCCTCTTCCTCATCCTCTTCTTCTTCCTCCTCTTGCCCCATTCCTCTTCCTCCTCCTCCTCCAACCTCCTCCTCCCTCTCCGCTCGGATGTCCTCCCCCACCCCCGGCCTGCCCCCTCCTCCGCCCCGACAGAGTTAGGAATTTACGTGGCCACAACCACCTCGACTTTTGATTCCACCTCCAGGGAGAAATGTAAGAAGAGGTCGCCTGTGGATATGGCGGAGGGGGCTCAAGCAAGTCTCGACTTCGGCTTTGTAGCTGCGGATATGGATTCGATTAAGACTTCAGATCCTGAGCAAGGTCGCACCTTGAAATTGACGTTGGACCTGGCAACAATAGTGGGAGTGTACACCTTGGAGGTCTGATTTCTTTTGCCAAATGAACATCCTATCGTGGAATAACAGGGTTCTGGGAACCTACAAAAGAGGGGGGATTATCTAAGGTCTCTTGTTTGAGTGGAAAATCAACATTGTTTTTCTTGAAGAAACTATGCACGAGAGATGCAACAAGGTTCGTGGACGAAGTATAGGACCCGCCCGCCCCCTGCCCCGACCTCCCCCCACCCCCTGCCGCCCCGACCTCCCTGCTGCCTCGACCTCCCCCCAACCCCTGTCGCCTCCTCCGCCCCTGCCTCCTCCCTCCGCCCCTGCCTCCTCCCTCCGTCCCTGCCGCCTCCTCCGCCCCTGCCCCCGCCGCCCCCCTCCCGCTGCACCTCCCCCTGCCCCCAATTCCCGCGTCCACCCACTCCGCCCCCTCCCCCTCCATCGCCGCACTCAAGCGCTCCACCAGCACCTCCTCCTCTGCCCCGTACTCCACGGCCCGCCGCCCCGTCACCAGCTCCCGCACCACCACGCCGAAGCCGTAGACATCGCATCTCTCGCTTACCCTCATACTCCTGCAGGCCACCTCCAGCGCCACGTACCCCACCGCCACCACACCCGTCGCCTTCTGCCCGTCTTCCATCACCAGTTTTGCGAGTCCGGAAGTTCTCCCCAACCCTCATCCTCATTTGATTTTATTTTGACCATAACACCCCTCTTAACCACACCATGGTTTGAGTAAACTATGGTTATTTCAATTTTTTGACGGTCAATCTGACGGAAGGGCACAACTGATGACGGAGAAAGAAGTGAGGGGCACAATTGATTTACTAAAAAGATAGGGACAAAACTGATATTGCGATATCTCGGAGGGGCACAAGTGATAAAATCCCTTTTTTCTATACCTCCTTTTAGATCCATCATGGGTCATTATTGGGCTTAGTACCAAAAAAACCAAGATCCCTTTAGTCCCATTCCAACACTTCTTGGGCTTTCCTCGCACTCTCTTAGTCGGCTTAACATCCCAAAACTTGCATCTTCTAATTGGTGCATCAGTTGTCTGCCTTTGCAAATGCTTAAACTATGTTAAGAGATTTTCTCTCATCTTATCCTCTATCGGAGCTACACCAACTTTCCTTTTGATCACATCATTATGAATCAGATCTTTACGTGTATGACCACACATCCACTTTAGCATTTTCATTTTTGTTACTGTCATTCTATGCATATGTCTATGGTTTACATGCCAACATTCAGATTCATAGTGTATAGTAGGCCTCATGACTGCTTTATAAAAACTTTCCTTTGATTTCATAGAAATTTTCTTATCACATAGAATAATAGAGGCTCCTCTCCACTTCATCCAACTTGCATTTATCCTATGAGTAGCATCTGCATCGATTTCCCCGTCATGTTGTAAAATAGATCCCAAGTATCTAAAGTAATCTTTCTTCTGAATGTTACTGTGGAGATATTTATGTATTTCTATACTCTATATGTATCTCTTTCGTTTTTTTATTTCTGTGTTTCCGTTTTATGTAATTTACCCATAGTTCTTTCCTCTATATAAGAGAGCCTAGGATTCTCAGAAACAAACAACTCTCTCATTTTTCTCCCAACATGGTATCAGAGCGGGGGTCCCAGACCGGAGCTCGTATACCCTAACCCTAGACCCCCACCCGCCAGCCTCCTCTCAACTTCCGCCTGCATCGCCGCCCCTTGCCGGCCTACCACAACCCCCATGCCGGGTCACCGCCGCCCAGCCCTGCTGGGTCCCACCGCCCGGGCCTCAACCCAACTCTTGCCGGGTCTCGTCGCACGGGCCTCCGCCGTTGGTCTCCTGTTGCATCTCGCGGAGCCCTAAAGGCCGTCTAGGTCGTCGGCCTCAAGTGTCGTCGGTCTCCGCCGTTGTTCTTCGTCTTCTTTGCACAACTTGAGTGATGGATTTGATTGCATAGGGTCTAAATATGCAATCAAATTCCCATATATCATTGTAGACAAATCTCTATTGGTCTACATACCCTGTGATCTTCATTCGGCATCATGTCAGAAAACAAAGTCGATGTACCTGCCACAGGTGCCTTCAGAGGTCCGGTACCAATTGTCAAGATGGACGAGACGAACTATGAGCTCTGGGCTATGCAGTTCACGAGCCTCATGAAGTCTATCGGTAAGAAACATATCCTTACCGATGATGAGTCGACGGAGAAAACATGGATTCACGCCACATGGGAGGCGGATGACGCGTATGCCAAAGTCTGGCTATCTTGGATGTTGACGATAGAGATCGCCAACGACGTGCTGCATCAGCCCACGATGAAGGCAATGTGGGATATTCTAGCGGCAACATATTCGCAGGCGCGGAATGAGACCAAGATACTACAATTGCAGCATGATATTTTTACAGTCTGCATCAGCCCACGACGAAGGCAATGTGTCTTTTTATTAGGAATTCTGGGATCTATTGAAGAAGTAGGTTTTGGACGTGCTAAATGAACTCAGAGAAGGAAATAGAGGATTCGAGAAGAACAACCGAGCGTTGTTGTTTCTGCTATCCAAGAGGGACACCCCTGTGCAGGCAGAGGACTTTCGGCCTATTGCGCTTTCCAACGTGATTTACCTCATTATTGCGAAGATCCTGACGAATAGGTTAAAAGGGGTGCTGGACTCGGTGTTGCTTTAGGGTCAATCGGTTTTCATACCGGGGAGGCAAATGACGAAGATAGTTTAGTGATGGTCGCGGAGCTATGTCTTGAGTGGCAATGTTCAAAGACGAGAGAGGCTTTATGGAAGATTGACTATGCGAAGGCTTATGACTTTATAGACTGGAAGTTCTTGTGGCTGTCTCTACAGAGGAGAGTCTTTCCGGAGCTATATGTGGATTGGATGAAAAGATGCATCGCCACCTTTTCCTACTCTATCTAGGTGAACGACAAACCAGAGGGGGGTTTCTTCCAACCGCAGCGTGGGGTGAGGCAGTGGTGCATGCCAGCCCCTATATTGTTTGTTCTCATGGAGGATGCTTTGGGGTCCTCTTCAAGCAGGCGATTGCGGCGGGATGGTGTGAGGGGTCCCGTTGGGAGGATATCTCCATCCCTTATTACAGTATACAGACGATACGACCCTTTTCCTGGGGGTATTGAGGAACATAATGTTAATGCAGTATAGCTAACAGACATCTTTGGCAAACTCTCTGGCCTGCAGATTAATAAGACCAAGCCGACGGTCATTACCTTTGGGATGAATGAGATGGATAGATCCAACATGGCGGAGTTAACTGAGTGCATGGTGGGGAGTCTCGTGATTCGTTACTTGGGTCCGCCGCTAGTTGCTGGGAAACTCAGGAGGGCTGATTGGGAGGAAGTGGTGTAGAGGTTGGAGCAGAGGCTGACGAGATGGAAGGCGGTCACCTTATCTCGAGGGGGAAAGTTGATTCTTCTGAAGCATGTCCTTTCTGTTATACCTATCTTCTTCTTTTCTACTGGATTGATGCTAGCAGGAGTTAGAAGGAAGGTCGGGTCTTTGATGAGAAGGTTCTTCTGGTCCCCCAATGGGAAGCAACAATACTCTGGATTACACTTGGTAAGTTGGGATGAGATTACAAGGGGGCGTGAGGAGGGTGGTCTCGGGGTTACGGATGTGGAGTGTATGAACAAGGCTCTTATCATTAAATGGGCCATCCACATTTGGGGTCCGTCTTCTTCGTTGGTCGTGAAGCTTCTGAGGAAGATATATGGCGTTAGAGGCGAGCTTGAGCCTAGAAGAGTGCGGTATGAATCTCCTCTTTGGGACGGTATCCGTGAAGTCATGCTGTGGATGGCGTCTAGACTCAGACCGAAAGTTGCGGATGGAGAAGTATTTAGATACTGGAGTGATGATTGGACTGGAGAGGGCAGTTTGGAGGACAAATTCCCTCGCCTCTTCTCGTTGGCGGCCATGAAGGAGGCGATGTTATCGTAGGTGGCGGATGAGGGAGCGTGGGCACCGCTGTTTCCGGTTGACCTCTCCGATCAATGTATGGAGGATTACCTTACGTTGTTGTCGGATCTTCCACAGTCGGAGGAATCCATGCAGGGCAGAGACCATTTTTGCTGGAGTGGCTGGGATTTTTCAGTAAAGAAAGCGTACATCGACTTGATGAAGAGGGATGAGGAGCTAGACAGAGAACTGTGCTAGGACATGAGAGCGGTTTGGGCGGCAAAGATTCCGATCAGAGTTAAAGTTTTTCTTTGGTGCTTTAGAAGGGGTCGCTTGTGCGATAAGACTCGAAAGGGGTGTCTACTAGGCTTGCAGACATGCAGTGCGACAGGTGTGAGGGGGCGGAGGAGGATTCAGAACACTTTTTTTCAAGTGCACGACGTCTGAGCGGATATGGATAGAGATCGAGATACCTTGGGTGGTGCGTGATGGGACAAGGGACTTCTGGAGATCAGTCCGGAGGTTCGACTCCAACTCTAGTGATGATTGTTCAAAACCATTTGCTGTTCTCTGGACCATTTGGATCGGACGAAATGACTTAATCTTTAAAAACGAGGGGTTTTATAGTGAAAATGTAATGACCCACCGTAATGCGCTTTACAATTTCTAGCTCTCACGATAATGTACTCTAAACCTTTTTAAATGAATTTTTTTAGGTGGTGATCCCCAAGGAGGGGACTCGCCCATTTTATCATAAAAAATAATTTACTTAAGAATCGTATATACATTACTTGAGTATTATCCCTAAAAAACTGAATTATGTTTAAAGTAATATTTCAGTTGGAAATTACTGATCATTTGTTACGGTATTACTATCTTACTGATTCCACAACAAACATTTACTTTACCACTTTATATATATTATTGAAATATGTACAAGGTAATATTGTGTATGCAATTATTGATCTTCCATCAATCGTTTACTTGACCATGATATATATATTATTGATTCGAGTGTTTGGATCTCAATCTTCTATATACAATCATTGATTTGAATATTTTCTTTCCAAAAATGTCTTTCCTTTCGTAAGGACGTGATACAATTGGAAATACATTTGTTAAATCATCAAGCATATTAATGTCCTTCCTAAAACGATATCCTTCGAAATAGGTAACCATCCAATTGCTAATACACATGTATGGCCCATAATTGGTGCTCACAAAGACTTTAATAGCATATGACCCATTGGATAATTCCTCTCTCTCCCTCCCTCTCTCCCCCTATGTATATTGATTGGATCGAATCTATGAATGTCTGTCAGTTCACTTTAGTATATTTAAATTTATGTTGGAGGGAACCTTATTTTATGGTTAAGAGCCAAATGGTTTATGCTAAATCACTTACACTTTAGTATATTTAAATTTACGTTGGAGGGAACCTTATTATATGGTTAAGTAAGAGCCAAATGGTTTATGCTAAATAACTTACTGCGGTTAAGTACTTTGGTGGTACTTGGGGTTACTGAAATGCTATTAATACAAATTATGCTCAATGGTATGGGCATTTATGCCAATCTTCCCAGAAAGCTTTATTGCGACATTACAACTGCCATTAACCTTGCAAACAATCGTGTTTAACACGATTGCGCTAAGTACGTTAAGGCGGACCTCTATTTTTTTGTTGAAGAAGGTTGATGCTTGCTGGCCTTGGCTACTGTTCATCAAATCTGATGACCAATCCGATGGCCAATCATTTTTAACTGTATTTTTTATGGAGAAGGTTGATGCTTGCTGGATCTTGACTGGTGTGAGTTGTGAGGTGAAGACTCCTTGTAGCTGACCTTGTTTAACTTGGAAAATGTCCTTTATTTTGTCTGTTTTTTATGTATGATTCGAAATGGTTAAAAAAATATACAGGTGATCCAAAATAAACCGACCGCCATAATTTAATCTTGCCTCCTGGTTTATTTACAAATTAGATTTCTGTTCATGACACGATCATCATCGTTGCTATTTCTTACTGTTCTCCCTGCATTGCTTTCTCACAGATGTTGCTCATTCTACAGGTTAAAAAAAAATGGTTTGCCGAGCCTGTAAGTATTCTAACATTGCACGTGCCTCCAATTTTCCATGTATTTGATATTAAATTGCAAACAGTTGATTGTTGAATTTGTTGTAGCTTATTCTAAACTTTTTGTGCATCTTTGAAATCCATTTAATTATTCCATCTCTTATTGTCTGCATTAAATTTTCCAATATATTTTTTGCAAGCTTTTTTAAGTTGTCTCGCGGGGAATCGTTTATTTTCTTAAAGATTTTGTAGATCTTTGTGAATGGAGTCTGGTTTAAGGCTTGCTTTGTTTGCTTTTTTTCTGAACAGGCTTGCTTTGTTTGCTATGAAACTGGGTTTTTGCAACTGAACTTGTATGCCATGCATGTTTAACTTTTTTTGATGAAAGTTTGGGTAGCCTCCCAAGTTGGGAGCCACCACAAGAATATTAACTATTCATAAAAAGCAAAAAAGGAAATTACATGTACTTGCTGTTGGGATAAAAATTACTCATATGATAAAAGAGATCCCAGGGCTCTCTTATATAGGAGAAGAGCCATGGGTCAGTTACATAAGTGATACCCAAAGAAAACATAAACTATAAACATAATATGGTGAGATATAAACATCTCAACACTCCCCCTCAAGATGGAGCATAAATATTAATCATGCTCAGCTTGGAACAACATCTCTGAAATGGACCTCTAGCCAGAGCCTTCGTGAAGATATCTGCCGTCTGATCTCCTGTGGAAATATGAGAGGTGGATATAAGAATTTTCTGGATCACGTCTCTATTGTAATGACAATCCACCTCGATATGCTTTGTCCGCTCATGAAACACAGGGTTTTGGCAATAAATAAAGCTACTTGATTATCACATAAAAACTTCATAGGAAGAGAAACCTCAATAGTAAGGTCAGTTAATACTGATCTAACCCACATCATCTCTGTACATCTTTGTGCCATAGCCCTGTATTCAGATTCAACACTAGATCTGGCAACCACTATCCGCTTTGCTTTTCCTTGAAAGAAGAGAGCCGCCTAAAATGATAGCAAAACCAGAAGTAGACTTTTTGTCTCTGGGACAACCAGCATAATCTGCATCTGCACATCCTGTCACCTCAAATGATGTACCCCTACTGAATATAAGGCCTGAGCTAGGTGAAGTCTTCAAATATCTCAAGATCATATGAGCTGCATCCATATGCACCTTCCTGGGTTGCTCCATGAACTGTCTGACTTTGCTAACGACAAAAGCAATATCTGGCCTGGTAATGGTGGCGTATATGAGCTTCCCAACAAGCTCTCTGTATCTTGTCCTGTCAATCTCTTCGATGTCCTCATCATACAATTTCATGCTTGCATCCATAGGAGTAGAGGCAGATTTGCATCCAGTCATACTTGTCTCAGATAAAAGGTCCTTAACAAATTTCCTTTGAGTCATTACGAGTCCACGCTGGTTCCTGGCGAACTCTAATCCAAGAAAGTAGCGGAGATTGCCAAGGTCCTTAGTCACAAACTGCTGACCAAGGAACTCCTTGACAATAAGGGCCTGTTGGTTGCAGGATTGGGCAGGGTTGGGTTGGGCAGGGGTACCCCTGTGAATAGTAAACTGTGAGGAGGATTGGGTCATTTGGTTGGAGGGGTAACCCGGGTTGGGCCAACCCAACCCTGCCCAACCCTGCAACCAAACATGCCCTAAGAATACCCTGCTCATCATCTCCTATAATGACAATATCATCCACATAAACAAGAATGACCACAGTACCTCTAGGTGTCCTCTGTACAAACAGTGAGTGGTCCGCAGTAGAACATGCAAACTCCGATAGCTTTTGATACTAATCTCTCAGACTCTGCTTCATGCCATAAATCGCTTTGTGAAGTCGGCACACCTTCTGAGACTCCCCTTCGGTAACAAAACCTGGTGGTTGTTGCATATATACTTCCTCCTGTAGATCCCCATATATAAAAGCATTCTTCACATCAAGTTGATACAGAGGCCAGTCCCGTGAAACGACAATAGATAGCAGAATGCGTAGTGTCGAATGTCTTGCTAATGGAGAGAAGGTGTCCTGATAATCCACCCCATAGGTTTGAGTGAACCCCCGAGCCACAAGCTGTGCTTTGAATTGGTCGACACTGCCATCGGCCCTTTGCTTTACAGTGAATATCCATTTGCAGCTCACAACAGATGCACTTGTGGAGCAGAGACAATGCTTCATGTGCCACGTGATCGCAGAGCCGCCATCTCTTCTTCCATAGCAAGGCGCCACCTACTGTCCTGGAGCGTCTCTTGATACGTCCGTGGGATAACAACAGATAGTCCCACTATAAACTTCTTGTAGTCCTCTGACAGATGATCCAACGAAACATGTGCAGCCATCGGATATGTGGCACATTGGCGACGAGGTTTCCTTAGAGCATTCGGTATCTCCAGGTCATCAGCCTCACTGTCCTCTGGAATCAAGTCTTCATGTTCCTTATGCAAATCTCCAGTGCCATCAGTAGAAATAATATGTTCATGACATACCTGAGGCATGGTGGATGATGTTGACGACACATGAACAGAGGGGCGAGTAGAAGACCCGCGAGTATAAACATGGGGTAAGAATGCAGATTTTGTGGTAGGAGGTGGAGGTATCGATGTTGGTGGTGGTGGGTGTGGTGGTGGAGGTGTTGAAGATCGAGGGACATCACATGGAGCCTGAGATGGAGAAGATGGAGGTGGAGGTACCACAACATCCTCTCTAAAACTACTATTAAACAACATGTCACTTGTCGGAGAGAAATACATAATAGACTCAAAAAATGTAACATCAACGCTCACATAGTATTTTCCCCAATAGGATCAAAATATCTATACCCTTCTTGGGTACGAGAATAACCAACAAAGATACATTTGACAACTCTAGGTGAGAGCTTGTCACGACCAGGAGTAAAGTCATGGGCAAAAGCCACCGATCCGAAGACCCGTGGTGTAAGTGTGAAGAGTTCCTTCTCGGGAAACACAATTGAGATGGGACTCTTCTCTCCAAGAATGGTGGATGGCATGCGATTTACCAAGTAATATGTGGTTAGAACTGCGTCCCCCCAGAAAGAATGAGGTGTATGACTGTGAATCAATAAGGTCCTTGTGATGTCTAAGAGGTGACGAATGATGATGTTTGCGTTCAGCAACCCCATTTTGTTGTGATGTATAAGTGCATGAAGTCTGATGAACTATACCCAGAGACTGGAGAAATTCGGCCAATTGTAGAGTAGAAAATTCCAAAGCATTGTCAATACAAATGTATTTGACTTTAGCAGAACAGATGTTGTTAATCTCAAGAAGAAAAGTCTTAATTATAGGACCTGCTTCAGACTTATGTTTAAGCAAGAAAACCCATGAATGTCTAGAAAAAATCATCCACAGCAACAATATAAAATCTATGCCCCCCGATGATTAGGAACACGACTCGGACCCCAAATGTCAAAATGAATCAACTCAAAAGACCAACTACTATCATGACAGGGGCGACTCGGAAAGGAGAAGCGATGCTGTTTCCCAAGCTGACAAGCTTCACAATCCAAAGTAGTACGTGTAGATATTTGCAGTAGAACACCTATCATCTTTTGAAGAGGAAGGCGGCCAAAGCGAATATGCCACATGAAAGGCAAGACTGATCCAGAGGGAATAGAGGCCACCCCAGCACATGGTGGAATGTCAAGCTTATACAATCCTCTCTGCTCACGACCATGAATAATCACCCTGCCAGTTAGTATGTCCTGAAACCTAAGAGAATAGGGGTCAAAAATGGCACGACAGTGCAAGTCTTTTGTAATTTGACTAATAGACAAAAGATTCATTTGAAAGTCTGGAGCATGTAAAACATTATGAAGACATATAGAAGGGGCTAAAGCAATCTCCCCCTGGCCAATAATGGGTAGCCGAACTCCATTGGCTATGATCACGGATCGCTCAGGAGGTAGAGCCCTGTACGAGGTAAACTGTGTCCGATCTCCACACATGTGATGAGATGCTCCATAATCCATAATCCGATTAGTCACTGTGGAACTGCTACTACTATTAAGCACATATGAATTGTGAAGTACCTGAGGAACTGGGCAGTGCTCTGGCAGTGGCCGTTGCATCTGATGGTCCTGCAGTCGGAGTCACAGGGTGGTCACCATCTCTCGAAGTCTCGAGACAAGATTATCAAAACGTGCATCAATAGTGGGTGTAGGTGAAGAGTCAGTCTGCTCAGCAACACGCGCAGACGCCGGAAAGCCATGCTTGTGAAAGCATGTCTCCTCTGAGTGGCTAGGACGACGAAAATAAGAACATGGACCACGCTGATATCCTCCACCTATTCTACGAGGTCCACGTCCACGGAACTGGGACGCACTGCCTTGTCCACGAGAAGTGGCCATAGCTGAGGACATTGGTTGCGGCGTAGATGTAGGTGTGGTAGTAATCCTGCTCAGTCGCTTGGTAGACTTCTTCCATTGGTAGTATGGTCTCGCCAATTAGAAGTTGAGTACGAGCTGCATCGTACTCTGAGTCAAGGGATGACAGGAATACTCCTGTCATAGTGGCATTCCGATACAACTGCTGTTGTTCCACGCTGGCAGTAATGGGCTTGAAACTATGGAGGCGCTCAAATACATGTGAAAAATGTGCGTGGAGAGGTCGACCATTCTGCTTTGTCGAGAAAATGTCAAACTGGAGTTGGAGGATCTTGCTTTCATTCTTCGCCTGGTCGTAGGTAGCAACCAATATATCCCACATGACTTTTGCAGTTGGCTGATTGACAATATCATTAGCAATTTCTGTGCTAAGTGTCCCAGAGAGCCAGATACGAGCATAGGCATCATCTTGCTTCCATGATGCATTTGACCCAGTCTTGTCCGCCGGCTCGGATTCAGTCAGAATATGCTCCTTGTTGTGGCATTGCATTAGGGTACGAAACTGCATGGACCATAACTCGTAGTTGGTCTCGTCCATCTTTACGATAGGTCGGTCCCTTGAAGGCACCGGAAGAGGAGAACACGTCACCCTTGTTTCTGACATTCTTCAATCGTCCAAAATGCGGAACAAGAGAAGAATATCTCAGTAATAGACTTGTCTATAGCATAATATGAGGGATGAGTTGTATCTGTAGACTTATACACTAATCCCTAATGCTGCGTTGGAGGTTTGAGGCCGCAAATGAAGTGAGAAATCAGACTATATCACCTCAGTAAAATCAAGCCAGACCTCAATACGGATGGAGAAGGGTCTGCAGGACTCAGACCAGGGACCTGGGGCTTCCGAAGGGAGCACATGAACCCCTTCTAGATCGGACAGCAGCTCCTACGGAGGTGGGAGGACGTCATGGGAGATCCCACTGGAGGGTGGCAGCGTTGGGTGGAGTCGCTGGGAGCACGCGACGGTGCTGGAAGGCGCCTCGGGCGGCGCTGGGAGAGGGGGGGTGCGACGGGTGGGGTTAGGGTTAGGGTTTTGGCACGAGAACCCTGATCTAGGACCGTTGCTCTGATACCATGTTGGGATAAAAATTATTCATATGATAAAAGAGATCCCAGGGCTCTCTTATATAGGAGAAGAGGCATGGGTTAATTACATAAGTGATACCCAAAGAAAACATAAACTATAAACATAATATGGTGAGATATAAACATCTCAACACCTGCCATTACATATCCCATGTTCTACACAACGCTTTACAATGCTCAAGCACATTCTCAACGTAAAAACTGTTCCCCCCCAAAAAAATGACATCATTCCACGTGCACTAGATGGCCTAGATCACTGCAAACGGGAGTGCAGAGTCCTCATGACCCATGCCACAGACATTTCTCAAAACCTGCCAAAAACCAGCAAAGTCCAGAGGGATAAGCCATGAAATCCCAAGCTTCACCCAGACATCCGCCGAAAGCGGGCACGAGAAAAACATGTGGTCCAAATCTACCATGCCACACCTATATCACAAAGAGTCATCCATACCCAAAATCCGTGCTCATCATTCCTTCGTGAGAGTCCTATGAAGCCTAAACAACCAGAGAAAGACCTGATCCTAGCCGGCACAGTACACCTCCAAATCATGTGCAGATCCACCCTCTCTTCTTCCTCCACTCCTTGCTCCTCCCCGATGAAAATAAGTACGCCTTAATGGAAAATCTGCCATCCTCCCTTACAAAATGATCCATGCCCTTCGCAGGTGCCTGCACCTGCGTCAAATCAGCCTGTAACTCTAAGAAATCCTCCACCCCTTGGTTCAACAACTCTGCCACAAAAACCGGGGTCCAAGCGCTATCCCCCTAGACTTCCCTAACTGCCACCGCCCGCTGCATCAACCTTGGGTAGAGGACCCCCAAGGCCCCCTCACCAGTCTAATCATCTAGCCAAAAGCTAAAACTATCCTTGTTTCCCATGCTAGCCTTCAATTTGCACACCAGCTCCATGAGTGCCTTGTTCATCTCCCCCAACCTTTTGATTCCCAGGCCCCTCTTCTTCTTTGACATTGTAATCATGTCCCACTCAGTCAAGTGACATCCACCACGGGCCTGCCTCCCGTCCGACTAGATGTACCTCCTCAAGATTACCTTAATCTCGCAACGAACCCCGTTTGGCATGACCCACATAGAACAAAAGAACACTGGAATCGTCGAAAGAACATGCTTCAACAGGACCAGCTTCCCCAACCCCCCTTGGATAACAGCTTAGCCTTCCACCCTGCCAATCTCCCCTTTATTTGTTCAACAACTGGCCTCCAATCCACTACCTTCAACCTCCCCACCACCATAGGCTATCTCAAGTACGGAATCAGCAGAGCCGTCGCCTGGCATTGAAGAGTCCCCCTAACTGCCCTCGTCTCCATCCCCAAAAGTCTGAACGGGACCACCGTAGACTTGTCTCGGTTTTCCTTCAAGACCCGAAATATCTCAAAAAATCTCCATTACCGCTCCCGCTCCTCGAATCCCCTCCTCTGCCCCTAAGAAAATAATTGTGTCGTCGGCATACTGTAACAACAGAATAGAGATGTTCTCTTTCCTGTAGCCTGACCAACATCTCTCAGACATCGCCAACCTCATCATAAACACATCCTCTACCACCATGAACAGTAACGACGCCAACAAGCTCCCTGCCTAATGCTCCTCTGTGGCTGGAAGAAACCCCCCTCCAGGAGGCCGTTGACAAGCACCGCTAGGGAGGTTGTCGTAATGCACCTCTTGATCCTGACCACCCACCAAACCGGAAAACCTCTCTGTTGCAACGAACTCCATAGGAATCTCCAATCCACACAGTCATACACTTTTGAGAAATCAACCTTCCAAAGAACCCCTTCGGATTTGATCTCTTCCAATCTGTCACCACCTCCGAAGCCGTGACCAAACCATCCGCCATAACCTGCCCCGAAACAAAGGCCGACTGCTTCGGTGACACAATCTGGTCCAGACCCCCCTCAACCTAGTTGCGAGGACCTTCGCAATAATGAGGTAGATCGCATTTGACAACACAATGGGTCGGAAATCCTCCACCATGACCGTCACATTCTTCTTTGGCAACAAACAGATGAACGCCCTATTCAACCTCTCAAAGCCACAATTACTTTCACAGAACTCCACCACCAACTCCATCTCATCTCCCTTTAAGACCTCCCATAACTCCATGTAGAAACAAACCGAGAAGCCATCTGGCTCGAGGGCCCCATCCGCATTAAGCGCCCACAACGCCCTTTTTACCTCATCCTCGACAACCGTCTTGACCGCTGCATCCTTAGAGAGTGTGGCCACGCCTTTCCCTTGCCCTCTAACCCTGTCTACCGCGCCGATGGTTGAAAGCCTAAAAGTGCGCCCTCAACACCATCCCCATCTCCCTGTCCCCCTCTACACTCACCCTATCTACCTCAATCGAACGAATTTGGTTCCGCCTCCTTCACCCACCTACCGCAACATGGAAAAAGCGTGTATTCACATCCCCTTACTTCACCCAACGTTGTCGGGCTCTCTACCGCCATGCCACCTCTTCCTTTTTATCTCCACCCAAAATCTCTGCCATACAAACCCCCCTCTCAGCCACCTCCTCCTCCAACAACTCCAGCTCGTCCTCCCACCTGTGATCTGTCCAACTGGCGCACCACCACATGTGCCCTCTGCCTCTTCTTCCACCACTGCTCCTGAATCTCCCCACCACGCACTGTCAAGAATTCCCTCAATGCCTTCAACTTACAAGCAAACCTTGATGCCACCGCCCCCTGCACATAGTAGCTCATCCAAAAATCTGCCACCAGTTTGCGAAACCCCTCCTCCAGAAGCCACGCCTTCTCGAAGCGAAAATAGAACATGTGCCGCCTCTCCTCCCAGAAGACCAAAGCAAAGGCGTGTGGTCCGAATGAGCTCGTGGAAACGCCCAGAACTCTGCCAATTTAAACATAGTCCTCCCCTCAATAGACAACGAAAACCAATTGATGTGTGATCTCGATCTCGAATTACGCCAAGTGTACCAACATCCTGACGCATCCAGAACCATCATCCCCCACAAGTCCGGCGCATCCCACAACGACCTAGAGCCAGCGTCTCTTCCACCCCTTCCCCCTAGGACGGTCCTCTAGGAACAAGGTAACGTTGAAATCACTGCTAATGATCCACGTGATCTCCAGGTATCTGGACCTTGTTGCATAAAGGTCCCCCACGACTGCCTCAAAGTCGCCACCCCGCAAGGGCCATAAACATTGGATATCAACAAGCGAATCCCATCCGCCGACCGCATCAATTCAACCGAAAGAGAGTGCCTCCTACATATATCCCCCCCTCCAGCTCGAACACATCACGGTTCCATCCTGTCAACAAGCCTCCCGCTGCGCCCACTGCCCCGATCGCCTTGAACTCTTCAAGTTGTCTGCCTCTGGCTGCCCTTTAACTTTGACACTGAACTACATGTTGTATAATAAAATGTATTCTTGATTAATTTAATCTTGTTCCGTAGGTTGTGAGAAATGACAAGAATTTATATATCGGTTGGAATAAGAGAATGGTTTTATTTTAATAATGTATTCGAAGGCTCCTTATATAGATGGAGTCTTAGGCTAATGCTACATGAGAGAGTCACCATATAAAGAAAAGACAAGTGTACCCTGGAGTAGGGGAAGACTCCCCTTTAAGTTGAAGCATATATATCAATCATGTTCAGCTTGTTACATCATTCCTTAAACTATATGCAAGTGAATGGTTTGTTAAACATATTAGCAGTTCGATCTACAGAAGGTACATTAAAGGTGCTTAACAACCTGGCGTTATCCTACGCAGTGCAATAACAAGGAGCTTATCCAACGCAACCTGAGCCAGTCGAGAAGACTAGGACAAATTCTTCATGGAAGTAAGATGATGCATATGTGTGTATGGCTATTTGGTACTTTTACCCCATAGATGACCAATAACATCCTTTATCAGCCCATTGCTAAGCTAATGCGGGTGATAGACTCACTCTTTACCACTCTTAATTAGGTAGAATTATTGTCGGTTGTAGCATGTGATAAATAACAAGTCAATCAAAACTACATGAAAATAATCATGCAGTTAATACTAATGTGGTAATTGTTTATTTTACTTGGTCAAGTCACAAGGTCGACCTCAAGGAGGTAATGTAAGGGTTTAAAATTGATTTTCAAAATAATTTAGGAATTTGGGTTTTCAAAGAAATGAATTTTTATAGCTCTTTTTAATTTTTGTAGTTTTTATGAGTTCTTAAAAGTAAGAGATGCAATTAATTAAAATAAATATGATGCATGAATTTTTGTAAAAAGTTTATGCAAGAAAATCATACAATGCAATGTGAGAGAAAATAAACAATGCACTCTTTTTTGTATTTTAAATGATGATGAGTGAATGTTAAGATGAAATGCAAATATGCAAGCCAGGCTAAGCAGGATACAACTCAGCATTCCTCGATCCCTTATAAATTAATTTCTTTCACAAATATGCGATCGATTATTCCCAAATTGATTCATGAAGAGACACCCCTTTTTTTGCAATTTTATGAGAAACAAAAGCAATTTCAAATAATATATGGCTCGCAATTAACAAATAAACTCAGATTTATCGATGCTAAAAAATCGCAAAATGAATGGTCCATTATTCTATATGATTAGAAAATCAAATAAGTGCAAAACAACATAAAGAACATCGAAATCGGGCCACAAATGCTTAATATACAAATAAAAGAAGTCCAAGGGCATAAGTGCAATTAAAACAAGTAAAAAAGTCACAAAATAACCTATTTAGGGGCTTCTATGTGATTTTCCAAACTCGGTTGGCTGTCCTCTATATATTATCCATGGTGAGGGTCTGCGTGTGATTTATAGAGCATCGTGGTGCCCTACTGCAATTTACCCCAATCACGTGCGTGAAACACACGAGGGAAGGGGCTCTTGTGGAATTTCTGGAAAGCAGATGGACTTGAGTGCAAAACTTCCTCGTATGGGGGTACAGAATGCAAATTGCCCTGATCACATATTTGACATACATGACGCTTGGGTTTGGCGCAAGGTTTAGACAATTACGCTCCATATGGTTGCATCTACTGGCTTCTGGTGCTTTGAAGTGGCTCGAGGCTTTAGGCTCGTAGGTTGCTTGCGTGGAGAATCAGAGCGTCTGATTTGTGTCGGATCTGTTTGAGTATATGAGTTGTGTGCCTCTTATGTTGTAGATGGGTAAATGGATCACTCCAGGATCTATTTACTACATCCAAGTCTTTAGTCCCATATCTACCCGTTGTGAGATGTAGAGACTTAGTGAGGGCTATGTAAGAAGCCCTACACCTCATGTATCCAATGAGAAAAACAATAGAAGTATCAACCCCTTGAGGCGTTCTCCCGTGGTTTCATCTTACTCCTTACGGAGTAGGGCTCCACATAAAAATCTTAGTGTTCATGTTTATCTTTCTATTCCTAATGCTCTGTTTATCATTCCGCTTCCGCATTCCTATTTTCTAACATGGTATTAGAGCGGGTCAATTCTAGAGGATTTTATGTTCATTACTTTTCAAGATTCGAGATTTGATTTTAGGGTTTAGGGTTTCTATTGAAACCATAATTATGTTCGTGTTTGTGATTCAGAAGTGGTCTAGGGTTTGGTTTTGAAACCCTATTGTTTTAGCCATCAACGTCTTGAAAATCATTCATGGTTCTTTGAGTTGCAGACTGGCATTGGCAGGCCCTCGTCTTCTAGGATTCCTGCTCCAGGCCGCATACCTCCAAGTGGCGGTGAACCCATGGTGGTGCCACTCCAAGCGACGATTCTGCTCCTCGAGCGAGCCCTATTCTCGATCTCGTGAAAGTGGTGCGCGATCTCCTCTTCCAGCGGCATCTACAGCCGTACGACTCCGAGCGGAGGCACCCCCAGGGCTCGAACTCCATGCACAGTCAGGTGCCATGTGCTCCAAGCAGAGTTCCTTTTGCTCCAGGCAATTCCAGTGCACCGCCTTCGACGACGTTGCACCTCACTCCAGCACATGTCGATGGCAGCGTGCAAATCCTTCCAGGCCGATGGCGACAGCCTCTTCCTCCCCCATCTCCGCCATCTCTGAGCAGCGCATTATCCATCGCCACCCTCTGCTCACGGACCTCCTCCCCGATCCCAGCAATGAACATTAGCAACTCCGATCCCTCATCTCGTGCAAGCGACGTGAGGCAACCCTAGCGGCAGCGATGCCAACTCCAGCGACGACAATGCTCGATCCAACAGCACCAGGCTGTAGTCGCAACTCCAGGTAACTCCATGCACAACAGGCAACGGCCTCGTCGCACACTCCTGGCGGTGGTGGTAGATCCCCATCGGGGTGGCGGCAACACAGGAGAGCAGGGCCCCCCATCATGGGTGGCGATAGTGGGTTCCCACGAAGGGAACCCTAGGGGGGCTGATGGTCCTATTCCCCGATGGTCTTATTTTTTTAAAAAACATTACTTTGTTGCCCAAGTGGGTCGTACTCTATAAGCAAATGAATGCAAAAAAGAGGGGGCGTGTTAGGTGTGTAAAAAAATGAAGAGCAGAAAGAAAGAGAGGCATGTTTAAAAAAAGGAGGCTGCAAGTTTCAAATAAAAAAGGGGATGAAATAACTGTAAAAAAATGAATGAACAACTTATTGAAAAAAAATGTGTGACGGCTATAAAAAAATTGGATATAGCCGAGAAAAAAATTTTGCAAGAAAAGCCGGAAAATTATGTTCGGTTTATTGGTGTTTGTTCTCCCCATTATCTCGTCTTCTCTCAACTTTGTTGATGTTATTTTCCGATAAGTATGGGAGAAAGGGGGAGTATGGTGTAGAGTTCTACGAGCCAGTTCGTCAGATTCCATATTTTCCAGTCAAATGCAGGTCAGAATTTCCAGACTACACAGATATTCAGACTCGATGTCAGATTGGTTCGGTGTCTTCAGTTTCAGACACACGCATGTATGCAGTCTTTTCAGATGTGCACATGTATGCCATCATGTTTTTGTGGTCCCCATCATTCTTGTTTCGTCGGCGAGGGTTTTCATGTGATCCATAGGGACTCCAGAGTTGAGATCTCATTCCCTATGTCATGTGGGCTAGGGTTGGTTTCATAGGGACTTAGAGATCCCATTCTCTGAGCCAGTATGGGAGACCCAGTTCTCCCAGGAGGAGACTTTTCAGACTCCATTCTCTAGGGATCGTGACTCCGACGAAGATTGCACTCCATGGTTTTTTCAGTTCGGTCCTTTCAGAGATGGAGCAGTTGTCTACAATATTGTGGCAGGTTGGAGTTCTCCAGGTGGAGACTCATTTTCAGTTGGTGACTTAGACATGTGCAATACAGAGTACGCCCAGTTTGACTCGCACTCCAGCTATTTGTCCTCCTCACCTACACGACATGAGAAGCAACGACCTCGACAACAACCGACAGTTGTGTGTGTTGAGTTGATATTGTCTTGTATTGTGAGTTGAGCTTTCAATCTGTTTTTCCAAGCTGAGCATTGCATGCTCCATCTTGACGGGGAGTGTTGGAGTATATGAGTTGTGTGCCACTTATGTTGTAGATAGGTAAATGGATCACTCCAGGATCCATTTACCACATCCAAGCCTTTAGTCCCGCATCTTCCAGTTGTAAAATGTGGAGACTTTTTTTTGAGGCTCAAAAAAAGGGGGATACACTCGTTGGTGTTCGCCTCGTTATTATATAACACGAGATGTATAGAAAGGGATACTTACAGGGTTAAGAGGGGATGAAAGAGAGAAGAGGGAAACCGAGTATACAATGTAAACACACGGCTAACAGAAGCCGATACCCAGCTAATTACACCAATCTGAGATTAATCTGATGGCCGCCAGCGTCACGTTCTCCATGTAAAAACGCGCCCCCGAGAATATAGACTCATTGCGAGCCCGCCAGATGGACCAAAGGCGCGCAATGGGTCCCAGCAAGTCAGGACGAGACCTCCTACTGTTGGCCCAAAGGATGTCGCAGAAGTCCTCCGTATTTCCCGCACGAGCCCAAGCAACATCGTCCCAAACCCGCGTCATCCTCATATATTGAAAGAAAAGGTGGTCGGCCGATTCCTCCGTCACCCCGCAAAGGTGGCATCAGACATTAGAGTGGGGAAGAAAAGAGGCGCAACGGTCCCGGGTCATCAGCCGTCGGTGACGAAAGACCCAAGTGAAGAAAGTGATCCGCGCGGGTAGGCGCAATCCCCAAATGAAGTCGCAGTCACGCACCACGGAAGCAGCCAAGGTAGGAGGAGGAGGAAACATAGCACAGAAGGCCTTGCGAGAGGAGAAAGGCCCGTCCTTCCAAGCCCAATGGTCCCGCGAGGGACCAGGAGAAACGGAAGAGGAAAGAGCCTCCAGAAGGGAGGCTAAATCGTTTGCGCGTTGGTCGGAACGAACGGCCGAGAAAGATGGGCACCAACAGCCATTGATCCAATAATCTGCAACAGAGGCCAGCCGATTCTCCGCCAGAGCGAATAGCCTCGGGAAGCGAGCCTAGAAAGGACCACCCCCCGACCAGTCATCCAGCCAAAACTTGAGGACAGCACCCGACCCCAGCACTGGGTAGAACAAGGAGCGGTTCCTACGATATACATCGAACACGCAACGCCAGAAATGGGAGGAGTGGACAGGGCAAACCCCGCGCATGAAAGTACTCCACGCCTCACCCAAAATCGCTCGCAGCACGTTACAGAGAAAAGAATCATCCTTGCCCCAGATCTTACTCACCCATTTCAGGAGAAGAGCCTCGTTGACGCGCTCCAAGTTGCGAACTCCAAGTCCGCCGGATCTCTTAGGCAAGGACACCACATCCCAAGCGATCAAATGAACCCCGCGGCCACTGCCGTCCGAGCGACCCCACAAAAATCTCCGCATGCATTTCTCCAGACGAACGCGAACACCCACAGGCATTTTTCGAACCGAAAGGAAGTAGATCGGAATAGCAGAGAGAACAGATTTAAGAAGGACAAGACGACCTCCCCGAGAAAGCAAGGAAGCCCTCCAGCCCGCCAAGCGCGACTCCATCCGTTCCAGGATACTCCTCCAGTCATTAGAACTGTTCCGGCCAACCGAGAGAGGGACACCAAGGTAAGGGAGTGGAAGGTCCCCAATCTGAGAGCCGAGTAAGCGGCTGCACTCCACTTCCTCCGCCGCCGACAAACCAAAAGGCACCATAATGCATTTAGCAGAATTAGTCGACATACCCGAAAGCTCAAAGAATATAGAGAGGGTTTGCGTCATCCCAGCCACAGCATCCGATCCCCCCTCGATGAAACAAATTGTGTCGTCCGCGAACTGAATAATAGGCACGCAAGAGCCACCCTTCCGAATACCCGACGTGAGACCAACATCCATGACACCGTGCACCATATGCGGCAAAACATCCGATGCAAGAACGAAGAGCAAAGGTGCCAGGGGGCAGCCTTGACGAACCCCCCTGCGCGGCTGAAAAGACCCGCCAACCGGACAGCCGTTGATAAGCACAGATAGAGAGACCGTGGAGATACATCTGCGCATCCAAGAAATCCAAAGATTCGGGAATCCCCTCCGATGCAAAACAGACCAGAGGAAGCGCCAATCAATCGAATCATAAGCTTTAGCAAAGTCAATCTTCCATAGAATTCCTTTCTTTTTCTCCCTCTTCCAATCCGCCACAATTTCCGATGCAACAAGAATACAATCCGCAATATGCCTACCCTTAATAAACGCACCTTGGACCGGCGAGATGAGGCCATCTAAGATCCGCGATAACCGGGTGGCCAAAGTTTTAGCCACAATGAGATAGATCGCATTGGAGACGGCTATAGGCCGAAAGTCGTCGAAGCGAAGAGCGGGGGTTTTCTTAGGAATAAGCACGATGTTAGCCCTGTTGATACGATCAAAGCCATGGTTGCCCGAGCAAAATTCAGAGACCACCGCGAAGACGTCCCCCGAGACCACGTCCCAAAAATCCCGGTAGAAAGCGATGGGAAAACCATCCGGACCCGGGGAAGAATCAATATTCAAGGCCCAAACAGCAGCCTTAATCTCCGCCATGGAAATAGGGCGCGTAAGAAGAGAGGAGTCTTCGACCGACACCCGTGGTGCCCCCTCCCCAAGCCAGCGCCATCGCCTAGAAGGAAGAGCAGTAGAAGAACGTCTGAATTGGTCAGTGATGGCAATACCCATCTCACGATCACCCGAGAAGACATCATCATTGATGGAGATAGACCGAATATAATTAATGCGTCTACGGTTACTAGCCGCCCGATGGAAGAAGGACGTGTTGGCATCGCCTTCTTTGATCCATTTTTCCTTAGAGCGTTGACGCCATTCAATAGATCTCTTCTTATCCTCGTCGTGAACCCGCTTAATAGCAATAGAGCGATCACGAAGCTCATCCATAGAGAGCTCGCGCTCGTTCTCCGTGGAGTCGAGATGCAAGATAAGGTTCTCCGCTTCGACACGAATAGCCTTACGCGTATGTCTAATGGATGATTTGAATTCAGCAAGAACCCGTCGAAGGGAGGATAGCTTCTGAGAGAGTTTAGCCGCCGCCGAGCCCGAGACCGATACATGACTCCAATGGTTCATGACAATATCTTTAAAGGAAGGTTCCAATAGCCAGCTTTTTTCGTATCGAAAGAGCCCCCGAGTAGTAAGGCCAGCACCATCGTCCCAAATGATAGGCGAATGATCCGAGAATGCACGGGGACGCGAGCCAACAGAACAAAGAGGGAAGGAGTCCATAGCCAAACCATTAGCAAGAAATCGGTCAATCCTGGATCGAGAAGTGTTGTTCCTCCACGTGTAAGAGATATCATTTGGCACCAAGTTCACAAGCGCCAACTCATGAATAACGTCCAAAAAATCATGCGAGCCCGGATCGCGACCTCCCCGCCCGCGAGGACGATCAGAGGAGTGAATGGTAACATTGAAGTCCCCGCCTATGATCCATGGGATCCCCGAGAAGGAGTTATCAGCAGCACGTAAATCATCCCATAATTCCCGACGAAGAATGTGGCAATCTAAGAATCCCTACACTTCTTGTCCTGTATCCAATGAGAAAAGCAATAGAAGTATCAATCCTTTGAGGTGTTCTCCTATGGTTTCATCCCACTCCTTGCAGAGTAGGGTTCCACGTAAAAATCTTGGCATTTATGTTTATCTTTCTGTTCTTAATGCACTGTTTATCATTCTGCTTCCACATTCTTATTTTCTAACAGGATCTAATGGTGGCATTTGGGCGTGAATTTACAATGATATGATGTAGGCGTGAACTCAATCAACGGTTAGGTATCCTCCAAGTCTAAGACTGTAGAATGAAAAGATTGAATTGCATTAATGAGCTAGGGTTCTCTTACATAGGAGAGGAACTTGTTGGGCAAATTACAAGGAGAAAAAGAAATAGATAATATGAAAACAATAAGAAAGATAACTAATATCTCAAGACTCCCCCTCAAGATGGAGCGTAGATATCGATCAGGCTCAGCTTGGAACATCTCTGATAAGATCCTTTGGCTAGGGCCTTAGTAAAAACATATGTTGTCCGGTCTCTATAGTTGACATGCGTAGTGGCGATAGGACCCTTTTATATCATGTCACGAGTGTAGTGAAAGTCCACCTCTATATGCTCGATCCTCTCATGAAAGGCTGGCTTGTTGGCAACGAAAAAAGCAACATTATTTGTCACACTAGAGATGCATGAGAAGAGGCGCCTCTATAGCCATGTCTGTAAGAACATATCTGATCCACATTATCTCTGTGCTAGCCTGCGCCATGACCCTTTATTCTGTCTCAGCACTCTATCTGGCAACTACGTTCTGCTTCTTGCTCTTCCATGAATCCAGGGAATTCCCTACGAAAACAACTAAGCCTGAAGTAGACTTCTATGCTTTCGACACCCAACACAATTTGCATTTGCACACTCTATAACTGAAAGAGATGTACCTATGTTGAAAAGAAGTCTCATACCTGATGAAGTCTTCAGATACCTCAAAATTATATGGACTGCATCCATACTTGCCTTTCTGGGATGCTCCATAAACTAACTCACTTTGCTCACGACAAAGGATATGTTGGTCGTGGTAATAGTCACATATAGTAGCTTGCAAACAAGCTCATTGTACCTCCTCTTGTCGACCTCCTTAGTGTCATCATCATAAAGCTCCATGCTCGGGTCAATAGGAGTAGTGGCAGATTTACAATCTACCATGTCTGCCTCTGCAAGAGGATCTGTAACGTACTTCTTCTGGGTCATCATAAGACCTTGTTAGTTCCTGGAAAACTCCAATCCAAAGAAGCAACGTAAATTATCAAGGTCCTTGGTCATAAACTGCTGACCTAGGAAGTCCTTGACACCTTGAATGCTCTGCTCATCCATTGTAACAATATTGTCATCAACGTAAACAAGAATGACAATAGTACCTCTCTGGGTCCTGTGCATAAACAAAGAGTGATCGGCAGTCGATCGCACAAACCCCTGTTGCTCTATCAAGTTTGAGAGCTTCTGGAACCATGCTCTTGGACTCTACTTAAGGCCATAGATATTCTTGTGTAGCATGCGAATCTTCTGACACTCCCCCGCAGCAGCAAACCCAAGTGGTTGATGCATATATACCTCCTCCTATAGATCGCCACAGAGGAAGGCATTCTTCACATTAAGCTGGTAAAGGGGCTAATCTCGTGTCACAACAACAGAAAGTAGAATTCGCAGATTAGAATGTCTAGCAACTGGAGAGAAAGTATCATGGTAGTCCACCCCATATGTTTGGGTGAACCCACGTGCTACAAGTATCGCCTTACAGTGAGCCACACTACCATTTGCACGATGTTTCACAGTTAACACCCATTTACATCCCACAATGGATGCGCCAACTGGAGCAGAAATAAGACTCGACGTACCACGCAACTGTAACACAACCATCTCCTCCTCCATGGCTAACCTCCATTGACTATCTTGAAAAGCCTCTTGATATGTCTGTGGTATCTCCATAGTTGATAGTGACAAGGTAAACCTCTTGAAATCCTCTGACAGTCTTCTTAAGGAAATCTGGTTTGCAATAGGATAAGTAGCACACATACATTTCTGCTTTCACATAGCAATCGACACATCAAGATCATCTACCAAGTCTCGAGCCTGTAAGTTTCCCTCTTGAGAGTGTACCTGATCATTCTGTATGGAATCCTGCTGCACGGATAACTTGGTAGTGCCATCAGTAGAAACAATGTGCTCATTACATACCTGAGACATGCTGGATGATGGGTAAGACCTGTGAGCACGGGGAACTGAGCGAGACTTGTGAGTAAGTACACATGGCAAAAAATGAGTCACAGTAGGAGGTAGAGCCACATGAGCATGTTTAGAGGTAGGAGTAGGTGTAGGTTGTGGGTGGTGGTGGTCGAGGAGGTGGTGGTACGACAGATGGAGGTGGAAGCTTGTAGATCTCATCGTCAAAGTCAGATGGGGCTAGTATGTCACCTGTAGGAGAAAAATACATGACATACTCAAAGAAAGTAACGTTAGCACTGATAAAGTATTTTCGCCTGAGCGGATCAAAGCAATGATACCCCTTCTGGGCATGAGAGTAGCTGACAAAAACACACTTAATAGATTTGGGAGAGAGTTTGTCACATCCTGGAGAGACGTTATGAACAAATGCAATAGAACCGAACACACGAGGTGTAAGGGAGAAAAAGATCTTTCTCGGAAAATGCAATCAAGAAAGGAATCTTCTCTCCCAACACAAACAAAGGCATGTCGTTCACCAGATGGCATGCAACGAGGACAACATCGCCCCAATAAGTGTGAGGTGCACGACTCTCTATCAACAAGGTTCTGGTCAATTCAAGTGACAGTGTTTGCGCTCGGCAACACCGTTCTGCTGGGATGTATAAGCACATGAGGTCTGGTGAACAATTCCAAGAGATCTAAGAAAGTCAGAAAGTTGTAAGGTGCAAAACTCTAAGATATTATCAAAACGAAGATATTTTGTATTGACAGAAAAAAATTCTTTATCTAATTAATAAAAGATTTGATCACAGATCCAACCTCAAACTTACTCTTCAATAAAAATATCCAGGAAAGTCTAGAAAAATCATCGATAACAACATAAAAATGATGTCCCTGTTGATTAGGAACACGACTCGGACCCCAAATATCTAAGTACAGGAGCTTAAATAACTAAGAATGGCTTCGACTATAATGGGATGGAAAGGAGGAACAGTGATGCTTCCCAAGCTAGCATGCCTCATACTGGAAGGAGGATCTCCTCGAAGTCTGAGGGAGAACGTCACACAACTTCTGCAGAGGAAGGTGGCCTAAACAAAGGTGCCGCATATATGGTGAGAATGGTTCATTAGGTATAGTAGAAACACCAGCATGAAGAGGTTGGACCAGTCTGTAGTGCCCTCACTACTCACGGACACATTCAATCACCTTACACGTGAGTATGTCCTGAAATACAAGAGATGAATGGTAAAAAATGGAGTGACAATGCAGATCCTTAGTAATCTAACTAATGGAAAGTAAATTCATCTGAAAGTCAGGAGCATATAAAACATTTTGAAGGTACATAGACGGAGTCAAATGTACCTCCCCTATCCTGTAACGGGTAAGTGGTCTCCATTGGCAATGACTACCCATCTAATAGGTGTTATGGTCACCTGCACTACGTCTCCACACAGATTGTGGGAAGCACCAGAGAACATAATCCGCTCTGTCATATATGCACCAGTACTACCAGTAAAAGCACAATCGATACCTGAGAAGCTCAAAGAGGATTTGGTTGTGGTTGTGGTATTTGTAGTGGTGGTTCTTGCAACAAGAGTCATGATCTCTCGAATACGAGAGACAATATCATCCAGGCAAGGATCAACCTGAGAAGCAAGTGTATCAGAAGGCTCAATCTGTTCTGCCACCCGACTAGAAGCGGGATATCCATGCTTCTGGTAGAAGCATATCTCCTCTACATGGCTCGGTCGACAACAGTAGGTACAAGGGTCACGCTGACATCCACCGCCTATGTCATGAGGGGTGCATCCTCTGGATTGGGTCGTGCCTCCTCAGCCACGAGAAGTGGCCATTGCTGAAGAGGTCGGAGGAGTGTCCGTAAAAGGCATGATAATATAGTTGAGACGGTTATAGGCCTCCTCCATGGGAGATATGGTAGCTCCAGTGAGAAGTTGTGTTAACATACTAGGTATCGTAGTCTTTGTCCATCTCGTTAGGCGGATCCTTGGTAAGAACATAGTTCTTGCGTTGACTACCAATGAACATCTTGAAGGATCTAGACCATAACAAATAGTTCTCAAAGACTTTTAATTTGTTATAAGTGTCATATACCATCACCGAAGAAGTCGGGTACATGAGCTTGATCTCGGTGGATGTCATGATGACCGCGTAATTCAAGAAAAATGACCTAGAAAATATTTGTAATCTTAATCAAGCATATAATGTGACCTAGGTGTCCTTTTTAGGCCTTCCTTGGGCCTCGGGAGCGGTAAATCGTGGTTACGATGCCTCCAAAACTTGTATTAGAAAGGCAAGAGAAGTAAACATGGGTCATTGTAGCCCTAGATAAATTATAGTCTAAGGTTCAGATATTCGGATAAGTAACGAAACCCTAAAGAGGGCTGGCGGCGGTGAAGGCCTTCAGGCAAAGCCTTAAGGGGCTTTGTAGGGATACTGGATCATCGCAGATGGGTTGAAGGCCTCGAGGCGGAGCCCTTGGAGGAGAACATGACCTCCAGGCGGTGCCCTAGGATGAGGAAATGACCCCCAGGAAGCGGAGGGCGACGTTGAAGGCCTTCAGGTAGAACCCTAGGGGCCTTTGACGGGGTATTGGAGCATAGGGCCTCTAAGCCTAGGAGCATCGCAGATGGGGCCTTTGCAGGGTTGAATGCCTCATGGTCGAGCCCTTGGAACCTCCAGGTGGTGAGAAAATCTCCTGCAGGGGTGTTGGAGCCCTAGGAAGGGACCTCCAGGTGAAGCTTGGTGCCCTCGCGTGAGGCCTTGGTTATCGGAGAAGGGCCCCTGCAAGGGTTTCTTTACTGAGAAGAGACGAGCAGTTAATGGTTGCAGGATCTAGTTCAAAACAGTAGTCTAGTACCGCTACTCTGATACCATGTAGAAAACAATGAGAAGACGTAAAGTCAAATTTTATTCAAGAGGTCTATCGGTCCTTATATAGGATGGAACTTAGAGGGCTCAAAATCGAGAAAATGCATAAGTGCCCCTAGAGGGTTACACTTACAAATGAGAAATAGAAAAAGTATATACATCACTAACAATCACATTTTCAAAGGCGATATGTATATCACACATTGAAAAGGTGACATTCAACAACAACAACAAAGCCTTTTCCCACACTAGTAGGGTTGGCAACATGGATTCTTTGCCTCCATTCATATCTATCTTAGATTGTTCTCGGGCTTAGATCTAAAAATCTAAGATCCCTTTGAATAGTCTCATTCCAACACTTCTCGGGTCTTCCTCGCCCTCTCCTAACCAGCTCAACATCCCAAAACTTGCATCTTCTAATATGTGCTTTAACAACCTCCTTTGCAAATGGCCAAACCATCTTAAGCAGTTTCTCTCATCTAATCCTCTATCGGAGATGCACCAATTTTCATATTGATCGCATCATTCAGAATTGTATATTTACGCGTATGACCACACATCCACCTTAGCATTTTCATTTCTGTTAGTGTCATTCTCTGCAAATGTCTATGGTTTATGGGCGACAAAAGCACAATTTTGTTGAAGTTGCGATGTCTTACAAATACCACATTCACAAGATGAGATATAAAAAATGTACACTTTTTATATCGCATCTTACGAATGTGATATAGAACTATTCCCAAATTTTTTAGAAGTCCAAGAACATTTTATAACACTAAGTTGTATATTCAAATTGCAAATACATATCGCATTTTGAAAATGCGGCATCAGTACACTATTCAGAGAATTTAAAAATCCATATATGTGGAATTCTATTTTTGAGAACTTTGCGTAGGAATTTGTCTCCAATGTTGTGTGATAAGGTGGATGCGGCATGGTTTGTATATTGTATTGTAAGCTCACAATTACCACGGCTCTGCAAAAGAGAAGGCCATTGAAGGGAGGGATCTTTTTGTGCAAAACTGATAATTTCTCATCTTTTTACATTGTCCTCCCTTTCCTTCCATTTAGTGTTTTTAGAAATCATCTTACATTTGTTTAAGAGAAGAACTGTGACTTCCCTTCTCAGTCCCCAGCTTGGTGTGGTTAAACTCGATTCGTTGTTCCATGGGGGCTGAAGGGGCACATGACTGGTGCCATGCATGGAGGTGGCAAGCTGCTTAATTGGGATGTATGATTATGATTTAGATGTATGGCTTGGTCCTTCTTGTGGAAATCGTGCTCTATAATTGCAAGAATGCTGGCTGTTACACGCTTGTTCTTGGTTTCTATTTGGATGAAAAGAAAAACTACCCATTTGTTGAAATCTTTGTTTGTGGAGTATAGTAATCCCAGCCAACGATATTATTATTCAATTTAAAGAATTCGTGCATTCACAGGGTTTTGGACTTCACACAATTAAATTTTGGTGGTGACAAATCCAGATTTTATGACTCATCACAGATCAAATTTTCAATGATGTTGAGCGCTCTTGGAGAGAGTATTTATCCTATATGTTTTATACATTTCTGCAGCCTTGGAGTGTCGAAATGGGAAAAGCATGCCGTGATGGAAGACTTGTTATGCTTGATAACTTAGACATAACCTACTCTGCAGTTGAGGTCGAGGTATTTGTTTTTTTTTCAGGATTCACTTTGCAGATTCTGCTAGACTAGAAGTTTCTAAGATGGATCTCTTAGAAATGTTGCTATTGTGCTTTAATGAACTCCTTTATCCTTTTCTCCCATAATTGCTTAATATGAACCTAGACTAGTGAAAAGTTTAAACTACTTCATTAACTCGTATGTTAAGTACAATTTAAATTATTTTTCATATTGAGTATTCGAAGAAGATCAAGTGCCTTTCAAAGCATGACACTGGAATAAGGGAATTTTTAAAGCAACAGATGACCGTTAGATGTTGATGGTCATCCGCAATTTTCATATAAATCAGTGAAATATCATACAAGTTATAGTACAAAGAGGTTGTATACCATCCTCCTAGCTCCTCAATGGTACGATATCAATTGTAACATATTTATCTACAGATTTTGTCAGAGTATGCATCCATAGATGAGTAATTGGATCCCCCTAGGGTCTAATTACCGCATCTACACATGTTAGTCATCTATTAGTGGGCCTTGGTCTTACTGGTGGGGCTATATAAGATTTCCCACACTACATGTATCTATTGAGAAAGAAAAATTAATAGAAACATCAGGCATTCGACATTGTTCTCTCGTGGTTTCATCCCGCTCCTTATGGAGTAGGGTTTCACGTAAATGCCTATGTTCCTTCATGTTATTTATTCTTTATCTCTGTTTATGCTTTTGCATTGTCATTTTCTGCATGGGACCGGAGCAGGTTTGATTTTGAAATTGTGCTTAAAGATTTTTTGTTGATTATGTTCATGTTTGAGAAAAATTCCAAGGGTTCATGGAACCCTAATTTTGCATCATTGTCAAGTTCGGAAAAAACTAGGGTTTCTTAAATCCTAATTCCATGTGACATCAACGCTATCATGATGTCACCATCTGCTTCCATCTTTAAGCAAGCGACACCAGTGCTCATAGCGCACACATCTTTTCCACCACACATCTCATGAAGTGGATGAATTCTTAGGACCATCTTCTCCATGCGCATGGCTTCAGGCCCTATTTACGCATGGTTCCAGGTCTAAGATGATGTTGCCACCCTCCTCAGCGCAACACATATCAGTTCGTATAGCAGTAGTGCATATCCCTTCTACGCTTCCACATAATAGTGCATCGCCTTAGATCCACAAACTACATGTGATTTCCAAGCTTCCATGTATCACATGATTTCCAAATAAAAGAAGGGCAAAGAAGATGGACCATTCACTGTAAATCCAAAAACAGAGCCATTTGCTTAAGCCCTCTTCCACATGCGAGGGTGCACGACTATCGAGTGCTCTCTTCTAGATCGATCACCGAGCCCTACATGCAACCATCGATGGTTCCATGCGACCCCCACCACCTTCTCGCGTGCCACTTCACGCCGGTGACATCGGTCCACTAGGGTTCTTCCTCTTACAACTTCGTGATAAGAGGCGCAGCTCAATATCTATTGTGATGAGTTCTCCCCTTTCAAGTGGTGTGCTTTCGTGAGATAAGGTTCCCATTGGGCTCTAAATAGAAAAGGTGGATCAGTTATTTTTGACCTAATAGGAGCTCACTGTTGTAGTGTTTTTTTTAAAGAAGAATTGGGGGCCTTTAAGGACCCAATTGTGTTGCCGCTTGGAAGAGGGAAAGGAGGGATGAGGCTCAAGAAAATAGGGGTTTCAAATTTCTTTTGAATGGAAAAAGGGCTATCATGCAAAAAAGAGCCATACGAAAAAAATATCAAAAAATGATTTGAAAATAGTGGCTTGGGGGAGCCAAAAAAGGCGGATTATGCGGGAAAAAAGAGATGAGATTGTGATGTTTAGCCTTTACAATCCTTCTTCCAACTTAGTTGATGTCATCTGTTTCCGACAAATATGGAGATATGTGGAGTATTATGTAGATTTTTACAGTTAAGGTGAGATTCTACAGGTTAGATTCAAACTCTACAGTTCTGATTTTAGACTCACCATTCAGTTCTAGGCACTCTTTGTTCGAGTGATCCAGTTCTCTGATGAGGAGACTTAGTTTCAACTCTATTATATAGTGATCGTGGACTTCTGTATGGGATCCTTCCAAGAGACCTATGAGAGAGAACCTACTTTGAGGTCCATATGAGAGAAGCTCATCTTCAAAGATCTACGTATGGACATTCCCATGATGTTCTTTGTTTGATCCTTCGGAGAGATGAAACAACTTTTCACATGTTATGCAGTCCTCCAACAAGTTGCTGGTCAGTGTTCTCCGACGAGGAGACTTATTCTAATCTCAATGACTCTACACAGTGCGAGTACATAGCACACGTTCTCCACCGAGGAGTCTTGGTTCATTTTTGGTCACTCTTGCAGATGTTGGTAGTTCTCCAACTAAGACACTCATTCGGCTCTATCCTTTCAAATCTTCCTCACTAGCACATCGTGAGAAGAAACGTCTTCAACATGAAGGCATCGAAGCTAGCTTTGAGTTGATATTATCCGTAGTGTCCTTTTTTCAATAAGTGCTTTCCTTTTATTTCTCCAAGTTGCACATTGCATGCTCCAGCTTAAAGGGGAGTCTTAGAGTATGCGTTCATAGATAGGTATTAGATCCCTCCAGGGTCCAAATATCAGATCCACACAGTTTAGTCCCATATCATCTATTACTGGGACTTGGTCTTACTTTTGATGCTACATAAGAAGCCCCACACCACTTGTATTCATTGAAAGAGAAAGATTAATAGAAACATCAGCCATGTGAGTGGTTCTCCCATAGTTTCATCATGCCCCTTATAGAAACATTAGCTATATGACTTGGTTACCATTGTCGCTTTGATCGGGAGACGTAATGTCACCATCAATTGCGGCGACATTGATACATGCTAGAAAATATGAATGTGGGAGCGTATCAGAAATAAATGATAAAGAAATTTGAGAACATTGGGATTTAACGTGGAACCCCACTCCCTAAGGAGCGGGATGAAACCACATAAGAATGCCTCAAAGGGCTGATTTGCTTTTCTCATTGGATACAATGGGTGTGGGGGTCTATATATAGCCCCCACTGAGTCTCCACATTCCATAGATGGTAGATGTAAGACCAAACAACTGGATGGGGCAAATGGATCCTGGAGGGATCCATTTACCCGTCTCCCTCGTAAGTGACGCATACAACTTATACTCTAACACTCCCCCTCAAGATGGAGCATGCAATGCTCAGCTTGGACAAATAGAAAGAAATCTCAACTCACAATACAAGACACTACAAACAATATCACTTAATAGACACAACTGTTTATCGATGACGTTGCTTCTCATGTCGTGCAGGTGAGGAGGACGAACGGGCTGGGGTGTGGGTCAACTGAATCTCATCGTCAGAGAGCATGCACTTTGTATTGCACCTACTAGAGTCACTGCAACTGAAAATGAGTCTCTACACGGAGAACTCTGGCCCACCACATCCTGTGGACAACTGCTCCATCTCTGAACGGACCGAATAAAGAACGTCGTTAATTATCCATACGCAGATCTCTGAAGATGGGTCTCTCTCATAGGGACCTCGAAGTAGGTTATCTCTCATAGGAACCTCGGAAGGATCTCGTACTGGAGTTCACAAACACTTGAGAATGGAGTCTGAAAAAGTTTCCTCGTCGGAGAACTGGGTCTCTCCCATTTGACACAGAAGATGGTACTCTACTCTAGAGTCCCTATGAAACCACATGAAAACCCTAGCCCACATGGCATAGGGAATGGGATCTCTACTCTGGAGTCCCTGTGGATCACATGAAAACCCTGACCAAAACACAAAAGATCGTGACTGCGGACAATGATGGCAAACATGCGCACATCGAAAAAGACCGCATACATGTGCGTGTATGAAACTAAAGACTTGGAACCAATCATGGAATTTGAACACCTGAACTGTAGAGTCTGGGAATATGGTTGGCCTCTGACATCTGAATATGGAATTTCGAGAATTTGACAATGTAACATGTGACTCTAGACAATGCTCCCCCTTTCTCCCATACTGGTCGGAATGAAGACATCGACCAAGTTGGGAGAAGACAATAAAATGGGAGAAAACATGAACAATGGGGAGAAATAAAACATCAATAAGTTGTTTTCAATTTTTTCATTTTTTTCGGCTTTTCTTATCATTTTTTCAATTTTTTTCTCGACTATTTTCCTTCTTCCTTTTTTAATAGTTGTTACCTTTTCTCTTTTTTCATTTTTTTCTTTTAACTATTTTCCCTTTTTTGTTAATAGCCAACTCACCTCTCCTTTTTACTTTGTAATAAGTCGTTTTAATTATTTTACGACTTTTCTCTTTCCTCCCCCTCTTTATTTAATATTCCTCTCTCTTTTAAACTATGGACTTACGACCCAACTAGACCTTCCCCTTTTTCTCATTTAGGGTTCCCATATGAGAACCATCGACGCATAAAATCCCCCCGATGGGGTTTCTACTTGCGCCGCCTGAACTTGAGCATGGAGTGTCATCGACTGGCCCCAAGGGAAGCGGAGGGGGCCGAAGAGGATGCGGCCTATTTCTCATGTTGCGGAGAAAGATAGGGTGTGGAGGAGTCGTACGTGATGGGGGAGATGCAGCTAGGGTTTCGTGCCTGGGGAGGGGCCAATGGAGCAAGTATTGGTCCCTCTCAAGGAGAGGAGTTGCTATGGGAATGCCTGGAGCCGCTTGGAGTGTCTCCGGCATTGCGCTGGAATGTGTGCCTCCTGCAAGTTGGTGACGAGCAGCGCGACACCTAGAGAGGAGGGTTGAGGGTTGGCGTTGGGTCGCCGCCTGGAGGAGCTCATCAATGCTGCCTCTGCCTGGTCTTGGAGAATCGCACAACTTGCTTGGAGAAAACTCGAAGCATCGCCTGGGCTTTGTCGGACTGGGGTCTCGATCGATGAGATCGGAGAGGCGTCGTCTCTGAAGAATCGTTTGGATAGGATTAGGGTCTCACATGCGCGAAGCATCGATCTGGAGTGGCTCTGCCTGGACCGCCTGGAGATGGAATAGAGGCTTGAACCGCCTCCCAAATCTGGAGCCCTTCTGGACAGTATATCCATGGTCTCAAAAAACGAAACCCTGGAACTTTATACAATGATGCTTGATGTTGAATGATCTTGTGCCGGACTTGAACACAAACAATACTAAATCTTCAATCAACAATAGAATTTTGACCAAATCGTTAGGATTTCAATAGAAACCCTAGAACCAAATCTCGAACATAAATAAACAACATGAAAACTTCGAGAATCAAACCTGCTCTGATACCATGTCAGAAAATATGAATGCAGAAGCGTATCAGAAATAAATGATAAAGAAATTTAGGAACACCGGATTTTAACGTGGAACTCTACTCCCTAAGGAGCGGGATGAAACCATGGGAGAACGCATCAAAGGGCTCATAATCTATTGCTTTTCTCACTGGATACAATGGGTGTGGATGTCTATATATAGCACCCACTAAGTCTCCACACCCCACAGATGGTAGATGTGGGACTAAACAACTGGATGGGGTAAATGGATCATGTCCATCTCCCTCGTAAGTGACGCATACAACTTATACTCTAACAATACACCTTTTGATGGGAGAAGGTTCTAGATAGTTGGGAGGTTTATCCTTTGGATTTCAAATTTTGGGGCCGATTCCAATAGCGGTGGTTGGATCTTCTGCTAAGGTCATTGCACGCAAAAATATCTTTTTCGAATTTGAAGATGTGAATGTTTTGGATACCAAATACACATATCAAGGAGCTATTATATTAGATTCAAATAATGCAAGTGCCTCCATGTGTGGTCAGGATCTGATTTTGGCACTTAAGGCGTTGCCCAACCTAACTCCAAATTGTACTATCGTGGATCCTATTATGGCAAAGACCCCCTTCGTGGATCCGACTGGATGTTTCAATGAGTATATGGTTATGCACTTAGGGTCCCTTTGGTTACCAGATTACCCTGTGGTAACCCGGTTTACCCCCCTCCATTCGTAGGTTGTAATTCCATCACAAATCAATGTGACATCACATTACATCCCCTATTCCAATCCAATCCTCTGTAACCCTTATAATCATCCAAACAACTTCTATTCACAGGACTTTACCCCAACCCACCCCATCTCAGTAACCAACCATACCCTTCAGTTGCCACCCAACCCAACTCCGATTAGGGTGAGGGCTCCTTTGGATGCTTCGTTGAAGTAGGCGATGCCGACCAATGCACTCTCGAGATTCAAAAGTTTTCATTGCCAATGGGATGGGAGTTATCGTTGCTCCTACAACGGGGATTTAGACAAGTCATCATGAGTCTGCAATTGGTGTTTATTCTTCAGCGAAAGGGAGACTTGGGTAGAGATGCATCCGCATGGTGGTGAAAGCTTGGAGGAGATGGCATCGTCTAGAATTATGTAGGCTGCCTGAGTTGCCTGGTGGTATCACTGACCTACTGGAGGGGATTTAGTGTGGGCCCTCATCGGATGGACACTCGATGGGAGCTCCATCAAACGGGAGTTCCTCGACACGTAGGGAATTGGGTGGAGCATAATGGGCAGATTGAAGGTGACTTAGGAGAATGTCTAGGGGGGATTCTGTTGTAGGGTAAGGGGGTTGATCATCGTTAGCTAAAATGAGAGGGGCCTAGGTAGCCAAAGAAGAGAATTTGGGTGAGGGAGTTGCTGAAAGAGGCACGCTAGACGTTGTGATGTTGGAGAAAACAAAAAATTCCCATGCCAGTGAGCATGTTTGCAAGGAGATTAGCAGTATGCATATAATGGATTTTAGAGATATTAACTCAACTAGGGCATCGAGAGGCATTGTGACTGCTTGGAATGGTACGAAATTCACTCAATAAAGAGAAATCAGGTACACATACGATATATGTTCACCTCACGCGGAAAGTGGATGGCATAAAGTTTTTGATGACAAATTTATATGGTATGTGCATGTTAGCAATGTGAGCCCCGGGCGAACCATTTCTACAATAAATGTTATTGTAATGAATAAATTATCAATAAAAGTTATTGATTATTTTTCACTCCCTTTCTGAGATTAATGAATGAATGCACTATAGGGTCCCTCTGTACAATAAGGGTTATGTACCATGGCCAACTTAATAATCATACAGCTGTTGATTCATTGGATGAATCATAGAGGCTGATGCTTGGATGAATATCTAAGGAGTTAGATAGAGTACTCATCAAGCATCATCAAATGATTATTAAGTGATGATCTCCAGCCTGAGTAGGAGATGGCAATCCTATCTCATATGGCTGATATCTGACTGACCTCTTGATGCAGGTCCTCTGCATGGGAATAGTGATTCGGAGGTGTCAGGTTAGTTGAGTCAATGGGTTGACTTAACGAGATCGAGATAACCGAAGACCTACATTGAATACTGTCACAACATAGGCATGCATCCTCTGACCGGAGACAGATGTATTGCTATATGTCTGAGTGTGTACATTTGGCAGACCAATAGGTTGATGACCTAACCAAGGTCTATACACCAGCGAGCTGGTGTGCATGTAAGGACATATGAGTAATACGATCTTTCAAAGGGATCATACAAGTTCACTTGTGAACCGGGAGACATGAGCTCACTCATGAAGTATTGGGACTGAACAAATTCCATGCATGGTCGTCCTGCTTTGGAAGCATGACATGAATTTGAAGGTAAGATATATGCTTTGTGAAAGCATATGATCTACACCAAGTCCCAGTGACCAAGATTGAGAAACTTAATGATCTAACCTTGAAGATGACAATGTAAAAGTGAACTTTATCTTCAGGATGATCATAGGACTTCCAGTATGTAAGATGTACATGATTTGATCATATACGATTGTATAACCATGACGCTTCCATTCCGAGGGAGTGATGAAACAGGTTTGGATTTTAGTGACTCCTCTCATTAGAGAAGTGACCTAATCTTAGTCCATGAACTGGACATTGATCTGAATGAGATTCAGATGCAATGAGAAGATTAGGTCTACGTTCTTGATTTGATCAAGCATCAGTGGGAGGTCCATGGGATCTAGATTTGAGATATGATCTCAACATCCAAGTCACTATACGTGGAACAATACAATCGCGCTGTCCTTATCTCCAAGTATCTGCGGAGAGATTGCATTATTCTTGAAGGGTTCAAGAATAATTCCATAAGATCTAAGCAATGGAGAGATCATGATTAAATGTGATTTAATCATCTTAATGTATGAAGAAATTATCCAATATAATTAAATGTGATTTAATTATTATGGATAAGAATAATGTGGATAGAATTATCCAATTATTCATAATATATTATAAATGTGATTTATAACGTATAAAAGAGAGCTAATTATAATTTATATGTGTTGATTAATTATTATGTGTATTGGATACACATTATGTGATTAATTGACAATGTAAATTATATGTTGTTTTGGGTTGTGAATATGATTCACAATTTTTCCATGGCAATATTGCAAGATTCTCAAAGATAATTGTGAATTATTTTTGAAGAATAAAACCCAACAAATTTGTTGCAAATAAATAAGAGAGAAAATCAAGGAGATATGAAATCTCATGGGAATCCATGAGATTGCCTCCTTGGGCTCCCATGGTGGGCGGCACACCATTCCTATATGGAATGGGTGGCCGTCCAACATGGAAGGTGCATGGAGATGAAATCTCCATGCACATTCTCTCCTTATTTGTTGGGTTGATTTAGGACTAAATTATATCTGATTTTGTCAAATATATTTTAACCTAAATTTGTTGCTTTTTGACAACAACAATCTTGGCCATTGGATTGACATAAATCAATCTCACCCATTGATTTTATGTGTCCCATGAATTGAGATCCATGGATCCCAAAACCCTATAAATAGAGAGGCATTCCATGCTCTCTCTTGACTTGCAATATTGGAGCTCTCTCTCTCTCTCATTTCATCATACACGACAACCCTCTCTCCCTCTCTTGTTGGTGGCCGTCCACCATACCCTAGAGGAGGGAATCGTTGTCGCAATCGCCACCGCGCCGCCGCTTCGACGTTCTTCGGTTCTCCGTCTTCTTGGTGTGCTACGCCCACGAAGGAGACGTTCGATCTCGTGTGACGATCTGAGAATGGTTCTCGGATCATGTGGTTTCATCGAATAAAATTTTTTAAATTCCGCTGCACCGAACAACTAGTGCGACTAGTCGTTCTTCGTCGTATCCGATACGACGATCACGCTTCCGTGATGCGCTTAAGCATAAATTCCATATCCTTCAAGTGGTATCAGAGCCTTAGGTCGACGGTTTCGAATATGATTCGAAAAACCGAGGACGACTTGGGTTTGTTAAGGTCGCGAAAGTTTTATCGCATTTGATTTCGCAGATCTGTTTAGTAAATAATTTCGGCTATGTTTAAATTGTTTAAGCACGAATTATTTACTTGAATAATGTTCCCCATTAAATAAGGAAACCATAGGATCTGAGTTTGCGTAAATCGGATTTCGTATGCTCAAGATATGGTTGTTTTAATGAACATGTATGCACCGTTGCGGGAACAGTAGATTTTAACATGATTAAAGAGTTAATTACTGTTATCATCTGCCTTGAAATGCGTGTAACTCCACTTGGGTTCTGTCTTAAATCAAGTTAGCAATTTATGAAAATTGAGTTTGCTTAATTTGGATTTAAATTGATTGAGATATGTTAATTTTAGTGAGTGGGGGTCACAACTAAAATTGCAGTCCTAATCAAGAACCAAGTGATTGTCAATTAGTGAAATTAATTGTTAATTTCGTGAAATAATTTTGAAAAATATTTGTGAAATATTGGAACATGATTATTTGCCTAATTGACTTGGCCTCAACCAATAACTTGATTGGATATGATCCAAATCATAATTGGAAACACAATCTTCAAACTTGATGCTTGAATAGGATTGGGAATTTGTGTAGCAAATTTTCTTATAATCAAAAATTGTTTTGATTACTATATGGTATAATTTCGATTGAAAAATCGATGATCATCTTAAGTACAAATCGATATATCTGGCATTATGCTTTCCCGAGGTGGATATGGTGTCTAGTCGGAGAGCATTGGGGTAGCGGGTTGCAACGTATGTGATCCGTCCCACTCTCGTCGGTACTGGCCATGACAGCTGGTAGGGACTGTATAATGCCGGAGAAAATCAAGGTGTATTTTCTAATTATTAAAATTCGAATAAACATGTATTTTGAGATATTACCATATATATATATATTCAAGTAAAAGAATCAAGTTTGAATTGATTGAATTGGATTGATAATTAATTTAATATGATTAAATTGATTATGTCCAATTGAGACACTTTATTATGAATAGAGTTATTTCCCTTGGAAAAATTAATTGTATGAATGTGATTCATAGTAATTGATTAAAATTTGAATATGATATGGAGGATCATATAAGTGTCATCCATGGTCTCCCGTCAAGGCGAAGGGTTCCGTCGCCAAGGATTGCATGTGGGAGATGCCTGTCCGAAGTGACAGCTCCCGTATGCAAGCGCATCTGGATCGGGCTCTTTGCTTCTCGAAAGAGTAAGGCCGTATGCGTAGTGACCCCAATATCGGATCCTCATATTATTGGGGCGATATTGGATTGCACATAGCGAGTACTATTCCTGTTGACGGTTGGTTCAATTAACAACGGGTCAACATCGCCTTAGGGGTGGTGGGCCCGGGTGTTAAAAACCGAATTGGGAAAATGCAAGTTGGACTTGGAAGGCGGAATGTGTTCCCGCTTCTCTTTGTTGGAGTCGCAGATTCTCATATTATTGGGATGTGACAAAGATAGAGAGGAGATCCCAATTCTTGCTAGAGATATAGCGGTAAGTATATCTCTTACTTTGAAAGTGATAAGGGAATGAACTTTCAAAGTTGACAATGCAAGAATAATTTGATTTAAAATGCCTTAATCAAATATTATAAATTTGAATATATTTTTATATTCTAATATAGTGCATTCTTAATTTCAGAAAATGAAGTCTTTGAACCCACTTAGTAGGCTTCTTGAGGTCAACCAATTGACCGGCCCAAATTACTCGGATTGGATCCGTAATTTGGAGCTTGTTCTCTCTGCTGAGCGCATAAGTTATGTGCTCTCCGAGGACAAGCATGAGAACCCTAAATCCAAGGAAGAAAAAGCATTCAATGACAAGTATGATGAGGATCATGTCTTGGCTAGGTGCTATATCCTAGGTTCTCTCTCCAATGTTCTGCAGAAGCAACATGTGGAGATGAGTACCTGTCAGGAAATAATGCAGAACCTTAAGGATATGTTTGGTGACATTAACCACACTCAGCGGTACAATGTTATGAAAGACCTCATTCGCTGTAGAATGCAGGAAGGGACTTCGGTCCATGAACATGTACTCAAAATGTTTGGGTACTTGTCGGAACTGGAGACCCTTGGGGCAACGATGGATGCAGACATGCAAGCTGACTTCATTCTGTTGTCATTGCCCAAGTCTTTCAATAACTTTGTGGTGTCATTCCACATGAACAAGCTGGAATTGACAAGTGCTGCTTTCCTTGCTGCATTAAAATCTGCAGAAGACGTAATGAAGAAGGATGGTCCCACTGGCAGTGCAATAGTTGCACAGGTCAGAGGGAAGCAAGGTTCTCGGAAGGGCCCGACCCAGAAGAGAAAGAAGAAGGGACAAAGTATTGCCTCTTCTTCCAATGCATCCACTCTCATGGCGTCGAAGAAAACCGACGTCTGTCACCACTGCAAGAAGCCGGGGCACTGGAGGCGTAACTGCCCAGATTACCTGAAGTCCTCAGACAAAGGTAAATCCCCAGCAGGTATGAAATCTACTTTCATCATTGAAACTAGCTTTCTCGTCTGACGAGAAGGAAGTTGGGTTGTAGATTCTGGTGCTTCTGTTCATGTATGCAATTTGTTGCATTTGTTTCAGGAAACTAGAAGTCTTGAGGAAGGGGAGATAGTCATCCAGATGGGATCTGATGCAAGTGTTGCAGCAGTAGCCGTCAGGACGTGTCGACTATCATTATCTAGTGGTAGAGTCCTAGTACTTAAAGAATGTCTTTATGTACCCGAAGTCAGAAGGAACTTGATATCTGTATCTAAACTTGTTAGAAGCGGATATTCATTCCTTTTCTGTAATAAATTAGTCATAAATCGTTATGATAAATATATTGCGGATGGTGTTTGTACTTCTGGTGGACTCTATGAGTTGTGCATTGATAAATGTATCATGAATGTGACAACCACTAATAAAAACCCTAAAAGATCCAGAGAGGATAAAAACATCTCAAATGAGATTTGGCATCAAAGGCTTGGTCATTTATCTGTTGAATATGATCAATAGATTGATAAAGGATGGACCTCTAGATTTTCTGCAGGTTCAACCTTTGCCCACTTGCAAACATTGCATTCAGGGTAAAATGACTAGGACGCCTTTCCGTAACAAGGTTACGAGATGCGAAGGTATTATTGACCTAATACATACCGATGTATGTGGTCCCTTCAGTATCGCGACTCGAAATGGATATCGATATTATTTGACGTTTATCGATGACCACTCGCGATACGGGTTTATCTTCCTACTACGTCATAAGTCTGAAACCTTTGAAAAGTTCAAAGAATTCAAGGCTTTGGTTGACAACCAAACTGATAGGAAGATTAAACGGATTCGATCTGATCGAGGTGGCGAGTACCTATCAGATGAATTCAAGGAATACCTTAGGGAGAATGGAATTGTTTCCAATCTCACTCCTCCTGGAACTCCCCAACTAAATGGTGTTGCTGAAAGACGCAGCAGGACCATCATGGACATGGTCCGTTCAATGATGAGTAAAGCACATTTACCTCTTAGTTTCTGGGGGATATGCAGTAGAGACTGCAATATATATCCTGAATAAGATTCCTAGGAAATCCGTGCCTAAGACTCCATATAAGCTATGGTATGGAACCAAACCTAGTGTTAATCACTTGAGGTTTTGGGGTTGCTTGGTCCATGCGAAGAACGTGGATGCAAGTAAGCTAGAATCTCGCTCTCGTGAGTGTTACTTCATTGGGTATGTTAAAGATGGTATTGGATACCAGCTTTATGACCCTGAGACCCAAAAGGTTTTTGTTTCTAGAGATGTGAAGTATCTGGAGAATGATTTCCTTAAAGGTCAAGACAATAATGAAGTAGAGGAACTCATTGAATCCCCTGAAGATTCTGAGCTTCCTAGACCAGAAACTGAAGAGATGAATAAAGATGAAACACCCATACCTCTTCGAAGGAATTCGAGGGTGGTTGCACCACCTGAAAGGTATGGATTCCATGTGTCACGTGAGACTGACATTGATCCTACTTCATTTGATGAAGCACTCGCGGATCAAGACATGGATAGATGGATGCTAGCAATGAAGTCAGAAATTGACTCCATGCATAAGAATGGTGTATGGACCCTAGAGGATCCACCTAAAGGGGTAAAACCCATTGGGTGTAAATGGATCTTCAAGAGAAAGAGGGGACCTGATGGGAAAGTAGAGACTTTCAAGGCACGACTCGTAGCCAAGAGCTACACACAGAGAGAAGGCATCGACTACGATGAGACATTCTCTCCTGTGGCTATGCTTAAATCCATCAGGACACTGCTGGCTATAGCTGCAAATCTTAACTACGACATCTGGTAGATGGACGTCAAGACGGCTTTCCTCAATGGATACCTCGAGGAGGACATCTACATGGAGCAGCCCCAGGGCTTCATGACTGAGGATGGCAAAGTATGTAAGCTGAAGAAATCCATCTATGGGCTCAAGCAAGCTTCTCGTAGCTAGAACATCAGATTTGACGAAACCATAAAGAATTATGATTTTGTGCAAAATCCTGATGAACCTTGTGTATACAAGAAGACTAGTGGGAGCGCCATAGTATTCATCGTGCTTTACGTAGATGACATCCTTATCATTGGGAATGATACAGGGATGATGACCAGTGTAAAGATTTGGCTGTCCCATACCTTTGAGATGAAAGATCTTGGAGAAGCCTCTTACATCTTAGGCCTGAAGCTGTTCAGAAACCGAGAAAAGAGGATTTTGGGATTGTCACAACATGGATACATTAAGAAGATTCTTGAACGATTCCGAATGGATAGTTCTAAGAAAGGATTCCTACCCTTAAGACATGGTATCCACCTGTCTAAAGGAATGGCTCCTCAAACTGTTGAGGAAAAGAAAGCCATGGCTGGATGCCCTTATGCATCAGCTGTAGGAAGCTTAATGTATGCTATGATGTGCACTAGGCCAGATATCTGCCATGCAGTGGGAGTGGTAAGTCGTTACCAATCCTGCTATGGAGAACAACACTGGAATGCAGTAAAGAACATATTCAAATATCTAAGACGGACGTAAGATTACATCTTGGTCTATGGAGATGGTGATCTCCAAGTTTTGGGATATATGGATTCTGACTTCCAATCGGATGTTGATGATCGAAAGTCGACATCGGGGTTCGTGTTCTTGTTGAATAGTAGTGCTGTGAGCTGGAGAAGCAAGAAGCAGGACACTACTGCAGATTCGACAACAGAAGCCGAATACATTGCTGCATCGGATGCTGCAAAGGAGGCGGTGTGGTTGCGCAAGTTCGTGCTGGAGCTTGGCGTAGTTTCCTCTGATACTCTCATCCCGTTACTCTGCGATAAGTTGGGAGCCATTGCCCAGGCAAAGGAACCCAGATGGCATCAAAAGAGCAAGCACGTGGAAAGGAAATACCACATCATTCGGGAGATACAAAAGCGTGGTGACATCATCATCATCACCGAGGTGGCCCCTGCCGACAACGTTGCTGATCCTCTTACCAAACCTCTGACACAGAAGGTTTTTGACCAGCATGTAATGAGTATGGGTTTAAAGATTGTACCTGAATGGTTCTGAGGGCTAGTGGGAGATTGTTAGCAATGTGAGCCCCGGGCGAACCATTTCTACAATAAATGTTATTGTAATGAATAAATTATCAATAAAAGTTATTGATTATTTTTCACTCCCTTTCTGAGATTAATAAATGAATGCACTATAGGGTCCCTCTGTACAATAAGGGTTATGTACCATGGCCAACTTGATAATCATACAGCTGTTGATTCATTGGATGAATCATAGAGGCTGATGCTAGGATGAATATCTAAGGAGTTAGATAGAGAACTCATCAAGCATCATCAAATGATTATTACGTGATGATCTCCAGCCTGAGTAGGAGATGGCAATCCTATCTCATATGGCTGATATCTGACTGACCTCTTGATGCAAGTCCTCTGCATGGGAATAGTGATTCGGAGGTGTCAGGTTAGTTGAGTCAATGGGTTGACTTAACGAGATCAAGATAACCGAAGACCTACGTTGAATACTGTCACAACATAAGCATGCATCCTCTGACCGGAGACAGATGTATTGCTATATGTCTGAGTGTGTACATTTGGCAGACCAATAGGTTGATGACCTAACCAAGGTCTATACATCGGCGAGCTGGTGTGCATGTAAGGACATATGAGTAATACGATCTCTCAAAGGGATCATACAAGTTCACTTGTGAACCGGGAGACATGAGCTCACTCATGAGGTATTGGGACTGAACAAATTCCATGCATGGTCGTCGTGCTTTGGAAGCATGACATGAATTTGAATGTAAGATATATGCTTTGTGAAAGCATATGATCTATACCAAGTCCCAGTGACCAAGATTGAGAAACTTAATGATCTAACCCTGAAGATGACAGTGTAAAAGTGAACTTTATCTTCAGGATGATCATAGGTCTTCCAGTATGTAAGATGTACATGATTTGATCATATACGATTGTATAACCATGACGCTTCCATTCCGAGGGAGTGATGAAACATGTTTGGATTTTAGTGACTCCTCTTATTAGAGAAGTGACCTAATCTTAGTCCATGAACTGGACATTGATCTGAATGAGATTCAGATGCAATGAGAAGATTAGGTCTACGGTCTTGATTTGATCAAGCATCAGTGGGAGGTCCATGGGATCTAGATTTGAGATATGATCTCAACATCCAAGTCACTATACGTGGAACAATACAATCGCCCTGTCCTTATCTCCAAGTATCTGCGGAGAGATTGCATTATTCTTGAAGGTTTCAACATTCAGATGCAATGAGAAGATTAGGTCTACGGTCTTGATTTGATCAAGCATCAGTGGGAGGTCCATGGGATCTAGATTTGAGATATGATCTCAACATCCAAGTCACTATACGTGGAACAATACAATCGCCCTGTCCTTATCTCCAAGTATCTGCGGAGAGATTGCATTATTCTTGAAGGGTTTAGAATAATTCCATAAGATCTAAGCAATGAAGAGATCATGATTAAATGTGATTTAATCATCTTAATGTATGAAGAATATCCAATATAATTAAATGTGATTTAATTATTATGGATAAGAATAATGTGGATAGAAATATCCTATTATTCATAATATATTATAAATGTGATTTATAACGTATAAGAGAGAACTAATTATAATTTATATGTGTTAATTACTTATTATGTGTATTGGATACACATTATGTAATTAATTGACAATGTAAATTATATGTTGTTTTGGGTTGTGAATATGATTCACAATTTTTCCATGGTAAGATTGCAATATTCTCAAAGATAATTGTGAATTATTTTTGAAGAATAAAACCCAACAAATTTGTTGCAAATAAATAAGAGAGAAAATCAAGGAGATATGAAATCTCATGGGAATCCATGAAATTGCCTCCTTGGGCTTCCATGGTGGGCGGCACATCATTCCTATATGGAATGGGTGGCCTTCCAACATGGAAGGTGCATGGAGATGAAATCTCCATGCACATTCTCTCATTATTTGTTGGATTGATTTAGGACTAAATTATATTTGATTTTGTCAAATATATTTTAACCTAAATTTGTTGCTATTTGACAACAACAATCTTGGCCATTGGATTGACATAAATCAATCTCACCCATTGATTTTATGTGTCCCATGGATTGAGATCCATGGATCCCAAAACCCTATAAATAGAGAGGCATTCCATGCTCTCTCTTGACTTGCAATATTGGAGCTCTTTCTCTCTCTCATTTCTTCATACACGACAGCCCTCTCTCCCTCTCTTGTTGGTGGCCGTCCACCATACCCTAGAGGAGGGAATCGTCGTCGCAATCGCCACCGCGCCGCCGCTTCGACGTTCTTCGGTTCTCCATCTTCTTGGTGTGCTACGCCCACGAAGGAGATGTTCGATCTTGTGTGACGAGATCATGAGCAACCACGCTTGGATCAACTTCTTGGATTGTGAGGACAACGCGGTTCATCCCCGCGCTCGCAAGCAGTCTCGCCGACGATCGGACTTGAGACATGAGGTCTCTTCTCTTAGAGACTCGATCAACCACGCTTCAAGAGGTATTGCATTATACTTGTTGTGGTTATAGATGAAACGATCTAAGAATGGTTCTCGGATCATGTGGTTTCATCAAATAAAATTTTTTAAATTCCGCTGCATCGAACAACTAGTGCGACTAGTCGTCTTCGTCGTATCCGATACGACGATCACGCTTCCGTGATGCGCTTAAGGATAAATTCCATGTCCTTCAGTGCAATGATGTTGGTTTAACGAATCTCCTTGACGATCTCTGCATTGTTCGGGGAGCTTATCCTTCGTTTCCATGTTGGTGGGGATTTTAATGTGACATTAAGACCTGAGGACATGCCAACGAAGTAGGACGGAGCTGATGTGGGACTTGTGGAGCTCTCAAACTTAATTATCGAATTAGGGCTCTGAATAGTGGATGTTGTTGGTTGCACTTATACTTGGAAAAACTCAAGATCCAGGTCGTGTGTCGACTGCTTCCTAGTTTCGGTGGAGGCTCTACTGTGCTTTCCACTTGCCAGAGCTTGGGCCCTACCTCATGCTCATTTGGATTGTACACCTTTACTTTGATCTTCGGGAGAGGATACTCGATCAAGAAGTTTCTTTAGAGTTAAGCGAGCATGGCTGTTGGAGGATGGTTTCGGAGATGTGGTGAAGAACTTCAGGATGGGTTGTGCACCTATGGGATCAATCATATGGCGATATTAGAGACTAAGCTAGTGGAGTTGCCAAATTCATTATTAGCTACAACAAAGATATTCAGGAGCAGTGTTGAAATAGATGGAGGAAAGCTCATGAGGAGATTTTTAGGTTGGATAGCTTGGAGGATAAGCGGGAGTTAGAGGCGGCAGGGATTGAGCAGGAGGGTGGCCCGCACAGGTTGAGATGGTGTAACATATCCTCAGTTCAGGAAGAAGCTTTGATTATTCCTTTCAATGAGGAGGTAAAGAATAATGGTTTTCTATAAACTGCGCGGACACCGGTTGATGGGTGCTGATGGATGGAATTGTATGACCTCAATCAACAAATGATAAACTTAAATAAGCACATCGTGTTAAAAAATAAACATGCGCAAGCGTAACATGGAAAAAATAAAGAAGGATAAGAACAACGGGATTTGCGTGGAACCCTACTCCCTACGGAGCGGGATGAAACCACGGGAGAAGCCCTCAAAGGGGATATGCTTCATTGCACTTTCTCAATGGTTACAGGAGATCTGGGGCTCCTTATATAGCCTCTACAGAGCCTCAAAGTCCCACCGCTGGTAGATGTGGGACTAAACATGTGAATGGGGTAAACAGATCTTTCCAGGATCCATTTACCCTCCTACAACTCATATGACGCACAACCAAATACTCACACACTCCCCATCAAGCTGGAGCATGCAATGCTCAGCTTGGACAAACAGAAAGAAACTCAACTCACGCTACAGGACACTACGGACAATATCAACTGAACGCGTACAACTGCTGTTGTCGAGGACGTTGCTTCTCATGCCGTGCAGGTGAGGAGGACGAACGAGCTCGAATGTGAGTCTGCTGAATCTCCTTGTCGAAGAGCATGTGCTCTGAACTGCGCCTATCAGAGTCACTGCAGCTGGAAACGAGTCTCCTCGTCGGAGTACTCTGGCCTGCCACAATAATGTGGACAACTACTCCATCTCTGAAAAGGGCTGAACTGAAAAGGTCGTGGAAGTGCAATCCTTGTCGGAGTCCACGATCGCTGGAGAATGGAGTCTAAAATAGTCTCCTCGTTGGAGAACTGGGTCCCTTCCATTTGGCACAAAGAATGGTACACTACTCTTGAGTACCTATCATAACACATGAAAACCCTTGCCCTTAATGGCATAGGGAATGATCCTCTACTCTGGAGTCCCTATGGCTCACATTAAAACTCTGGCCGAGAAAACAAGATGAGGATGGTGTCCACTACAAAAGTTGGCAAACATATGCACATCTGAAATAAGGCAGCATCCATGTGCGTGTCTGAAACTGACTTGGAATCTGACGCCGAGTCTTAACATTTGCTGTAGAGTCTGGAAATCTGATTGGTCTGGAATATTTGTATCTGGATATGGGGAATCTGAATAGACCTGTGACTCTACATATACTTCCCCTTTCTCCAATACTGGTTGGAATGACTATCGTCAACCAAGTTGGGAGAAGACAATAAAATAGTGGTAAACCAAATAGGCCAATTACAGTTTTTTTTGGCTTTTCTTGCAGCACATGTTTTTGGTTATATTTTTTGTAATATCAGTCACATAAGTCGTTCATAAAATCGAAATAAGCTGTCAAAATTTCCCCATCTTTTCTTGCAATGAAAAATTTTCTTTATTTTTTTCCGGCTATTTCCATTTTTTAACACTTTTTTTTGAAATCATTTTTAAGCTGTTTCTCCCTTTCTTCCGGCCATTTTTCAACTGCGTACGGTTTTTTTGTATGTGACTTTTCGATTTGTTTTTAATACGGTCCAACTAAGTACGAGACCCCTCCTTTTTTTGTTGCGTTGGGCCTCCCCAATTTTCTCAGGACCTGTATTTTTTTACTAGCCGAAGCCCTCTTAGGCTTTTCACTAGCAATTTTTTTATATCGCCAAAGCTAGGGTTCGGGAACCCTCTCTCGTGAGCATCCCTCGACAGGATCATCAAGGGGTGGCGACGCCTCCTGAATGTGGCCTGGAGTTTCACGTGCGAGCGGCGTTGCTCTGAGATGGCCGTGAGGTGATCGCACGACAGATCACACATGGAAAGAGGATCGCAGGGTCGGTGAAAGGAGTGTGCCTGGACCTGCGATGAGGCGGGCTAACACCTCTAGGGTTGGAGAGACCTGCGATGAGACCCTAACTATTGGGAGAAAAGAAAACCTTGTATTAGACAAGACCTTAGGGCTCTCTTATATAGGAGAAAAGCCCTGGGTTAATTATAGAGAGGTACACAAAGAAAACGTAAATAAAAAAACATAACTGGAGACACAATTATCTCAACACTCCCTCTCAAGCTGCAGCATATATATCAATCATGCTCAGCTTGATGCAACACCTCTTAAATGGACCTCTAGCGAGTGCCTTGGTGAAGATATCTGCATTCTGATCTCCAGCAGAAACATGTGATGTAGATATGAGGCCTTTCTGAATCATGTCTCTAGTGTAATGACAATCCACCTCTATGTGTTTGGTCCATTCACGAAATGCAAGATTGTTGACAACAATTAGAGGCGCTCAATTATCACATAAAAGCTGCATGGGAAGAGAAACCTCAACAGTAAGATCAATTAACACAGTTCTTACCCACATCATCTCTGCACTTCCTTGTGCCATGGCTCTGTACTCAGATTCTGCACCGAATCTGGGTCGGATACTCAGTTAACACGAATGCATGTTTACCTCATTCCCAGAGTCAGAGTCAAATGAGTCAGATTCGACTATCCAACGAATCTCTAGCATGCACTTTTTCTTCTTCATCATTGATGCTTAAATCGTCGCCCCATGAAGCTTGCATAGCTTTCTTGTTGAATTTCTTCTCGAACTTCTTTTTCTGCCTGAAGTTCTTTTGTAGCTATGGGCAGACCTTCTTCACGTGCCCCACTTTGTCGCATTGGAAACACTTTATATCTTTTTCTCTTCTTTTCTTTCTGAGAAAAGACTTGAACTAATCGGGTCATGAATGTGATATCATCATCGCTATAAGATCCCTCGGTTGACTCCTTGTTGGCTACTAGGGCTAGATTTTTTTGCGACCTTTCTCCTTTTTTCTTCATTTTCTCCAACTTTATTTCATAGGAAAGGAAGTTACTTATGAGATCCTCTAGAGACGTCTTGTTGAAATCTGTTGACTCCTCTATAGTTGTCATCTTGTGTTGTCGTTGTGGTGATAGCGAGGTAATGATCTTACTTGGAAGTTTTCTAGCGAGGAAGACTCTTCCCTAGTTTCTTAGTTGGTTCACTGTAGCTGTGAATCTGGCATTTATGTCATGATGGTTTCTCCTTTCTCATCTTGAAGGTTTCCTAGTCAAGAGTAAGCATTCTAAAGCATTATTCTCTCGCCTTTGTTGTTTCTTCATGTGTCGTCTCCAGACACTTCCATATCTTGTAGGTTGTCTTTAGGTGAGATACCCGATCAAATTCGACTTCTAACAATGCACAATATATGGAGTTCATAGCCTTGGAATTCAACATCATTTGAGCCAATTCTGTGGCGGTGTAGCATGTCTTATTCTCCTCTATAAATTTGAACTCCTTCCTCGTTATATTCCAAATAGTGAAATCTAACGATTGTAAGAAGATCAACATCTTCCTCTTCCAACTAGAGTAATTCAACCATTGAAGAGGTGTGGACGAACTACGAAGCTTCCCTCCAGATGCGATCCTGAAATGTTGGTCATAAGTGTGTATCAGAGAGTGACTTCCTTTACACATACGAGACTCTAATACAAAATGTTGGTTTTAGTAACCTATGTGAACACCGGTTGATGGGTGCAGGTGCATCAGATTATATGCCCTGGATCACTACAAATGATAAACTTAAATAAGCACAATGTTAGCAATCACAAGATAATCAATCAAATCATAATTGCACAAGTATTTAATGTGGAAACCCTCCTAAGTAAAAACCATGGCCTGAGTCTCCCAACTCAGGCTTTCAACCTGACACACACATGTCTTACCATTAAATCGAGTTGCTTACGCAGGCAACCCAACCATTTACAACTTGAGTTGATTATACAGTCAACTCAATCATATACATGTAAATAATTCTAATAACCTCAATAACAAAGTAAATATGCAAGGAATAACAAGATGCAAAACGAAAATGATATTATAAGTGAGAAGTATGCTTGTAAGAATCGATCCTAGAAAACGCTATCAGGATGAAGAATACAGTAGAAAATAGCTCTTCAATCTCTCAAAGTATAGAGTGGAAAGCAGAGAGTAGAGAGCTTGTTGCTATTGGTGTGTGTTGTAGAATGAGGTATGAGATCCTATTTATAGGTCGCAAGGTCCCATATATCTTGGCTCTCAAAAAGTAGCCATTGTGAACAAATTGGGAATGAAATCATGTAGAGACTTATGTTATGTATCGTTTATTAATTTTTGTTTTATTTCTGGACGTCTATGTATTTTACCCATTGGGTCTCTCTCTATATAAGAGAGACTAGGGTTCCTTCGAATGATAGATTACTCGGTTTTTCCCAACATGGTATCAAAGCCAAGGGTCTAACCCTAACCCTAGGCTCCTCTCTTCCGCCCCCCCCCCCCCAATCTCACCCCACCTTCCGCCGCCGCCGCCCCTGCCCTCCTCCACCGCCTTTCCTCGTCGCCGCTGGGGCCCCTCGCCTCCGCCAAGGCCTCCTCTCGCTGTCGCCGCCCCCCCTTTCGTCGACGGGGCTCCCATCTCGCCGCCGGAGCTCGCCTTCTTACCGCCGAGCCCCGTCTCTCTCCTCCGCCTCTTTCCTCCGTCGTGCCCTAGGTAGGGGACCCTCACCGTCAGGTTCCCTTCCTTCCACGCCGACGCCACCACTTTCGTCGGTCATTCTATCTCAATGGATTTGAATGCGTAACGTCTACATATGCACTCAAATCCGATCAAGTCCTTGTAGACAACTGTTTCTAGTCTACAATCCCTAGTTCTTCATCTAACACGATATGTCAGAACACATGGTCGATATGCCCTCCATAGGCGCCTTCAAAGGTCATGCGCCAATAGTCAAGATGGATGGGACAAACTATGAGCTCTGGGCGATGCAATTCATGAGTCTCATGAAGTCAAAGAGTAATAAGCATATACTTACCGAGGATGAGCCGGCAGAGAAGACTGGGATCTATGCCTCGTGGGAGGCGGATGACTCTTATGCCAAAGTTTGGCTATCAGGCACACTGTCGATGGAGATTGCCAAGGACGTCCTTCATCAGCTCACTGCCAAGGCAATGTGGGATATTCTGGCCACTACTTATTCCCAAGTGTGGAACGAGACTAAGATGTTACAGCTCCAGCATGATATATTCAATATGAAGCAGAATGGGCGGCCACTTCACTCGTACACATCCCTGAGAGGGATGTTCGAGAAACTATACAGTACAATACCACTCAGGCAATTACAGAGCAGCAGAAGACATTTCGGAACGCTACCATGGTGGGCGTACTACTTGCAGCACTCGATCCTGAGTATGAGGCAACCCGCTCTCAGATATTGGCCGATGCAGTTATTCCTCCTATTGAGGATGTTTATCGGAGACTCGGTCGCATATCAGTCTCCTCCAACATGTCTACTCCACCCCCATCGGCGATGGCAGTATCACGTGGGAAAGGTGGACAGTCTTCTAGTCGTGGACGTGGACCCCGTGGACGAGGAGGTCGCTTTCGCCAGTCGTGTTCATTCAGCCACCGCACCGGCTACTTGGAGGACACATGCTATTCTAAGCATGGGTTTCCAGCATCAGCACGTGTAGCCGAGCATGTTCCTCCTCAGTCAGCTTCCACTGCTGACAACAGATTCGAAGAGCTTGTGGCACGTCTACGTGATATTATGCCTCACTCATCTACTGATTCGCCCGGAGGACCTTCAGATGTTGCTGCTACAGCTTGTGCCAGTTCATCAGCCGCCGCCAGTACCTCAGATAGTGCCACTACCTTTACATCTTGTCTTGACATCTCTAATTGGATTATCAATTCTGGTGCCACCCATCATCTCTATCGTGACAGAGAGAGACTTGAGTCCTACAGGGACATCCCACATGGCCTCCCAGTACTGATAGCAGATGGTACTCATTCCCCCATCGCTGGACAGGGAGAGGTTTCCTTATCACCTACTATGCATCTCCAAAATGTTTTATATGCTCCTGAGTTCTCCATGAACTTGCTATCTATTAGTCAGATTACGAAGGAATTGCACTGTCGTGCTATATTTGACCCCTCATCTCTTATTTTTCAGGACATACTAATGGGCAGGGTGATTGGCTGTGGCTATGAGCAGAATGGTCTCTGTCATCTGGTCTGAAACTCTTATGCTAGCGTCTCTTCACATTCAGTCGGATCAGTCTCTCCGTACATCTGGCATCTTCGGCTTGGCCATCTCCCGCTACAGAAAATGCGACATCTCTTGCCTCAGATCTCTCACAGTTCGTCCTTTTCTGTGAAGCGTGTCAGTTGGGAAAGCATCATCGGTCTAGCTTTCCTATTCGTCAGAGTCAGAGCAGTATCTCCCCATTTGAGTTGTTTCACATTGATATTTGGGGTCCGAGTCGTGTACCTGATCATCAGGGACACAAGTTTTATCTAGTGGTGGTGGATGATTTTTCTCATGTATCTTGGGTCTTTCTTTTAAAGAATAAATCTGAAGCAGGGGATGTTATTAAAAATTTGATTAATGAAGTGCAGAATGTTTTCTCTTCTACTGTCAAATATGTTCGTACAGATAATGCATTGGAATTCTGCACCTGTTCTCTCTCTCTCTCTCAGTTTCTCTCGTCCAAGGGTATTATTCACCAAACCACATGTGCTTACACCTCTCAACAGAATGGCGTGGCAGAAAGAAAACATCGTCATCTTCTTGGCATTACTCGAACCCTTCTTATTCAGAGTTGTGCTCCTATCACTTTCTGGGGGGATATTGTCCTTACAACCTGCTATCTGGTCAATCGAATGCCATCATCTGTCCTTGGTGAGAAAATTCCTCTTTATGTCATTTTCCCTGATAAGGAATTATTCTCACTTACACCTCGGGTCTTTGGTACCGTTGTGTTTGTTCATCGCATGTCTCCTGGACTTGACAAACTCTCTCTTAGAGCTGTCAAGTGTATCTTTGTAGGTTACTCTAGGACTCAAAAGTATTATCGTTATTATGACCCTGCGGAAAAGAAATATTTTGTCAGTGCTGATGTCATTATGTACTTTTTCCCTGCAGGTGACAGACTGGTCTTGTCCACTACCAACAATGATGTCTATGTCCCTCCTCCACCTAGCTTGAGTTCAACTGAGTCCACTCTAGCTCCGGTTGCTACACCACCACCACCATCGCTACCTCCACAACTGCCTATTCCACCCTTCCCTAAATTCTATACGTGTCGGTCAGGTCATGCTCAGGCTACACGTCAGGCATCCATCACGCCTCAGGTATGTTCAGATGACGTCACTACTGATGGGTCAGATATGGTACATGTGCAGGATTCTTCATTGCAGGGGGAGACTACGCCATCCAGTACAGAGGACGCCGACCTTGATATTCCCATTGCTATTCGGAAGCAGAAACGGACTTGTGTATCGTATTCGTTGGCTTCCCAGGTGTCCTTTCATCGTCTCACAGGCGACTTTCAGAGATTTGCTGCGGCTTTGTCTTCCGTGGACATACCACGAACCTATCAGGAAGCTATGAAGATTGATTGTTGGCGACTGGCTATGGAAGAAGAGATGCGTGCTTTACAGTCTCGTGGCATATGGAGCTTGGTTAATGCTCCCCTGATGCGTTTATTGTTAGCTGCAAGTGGGTATTCACAGTAAAATACCATGCTGATGGCAGTCTAGATCGGTACAAGGCACGGCTGGTCACGCGAGGTTTTACACAAACCTATGGCGTGGACTATATGGATAAATTTTCTCCAGTGGCTCGTCACTCTACTCATCGTATTCTTTTATTAGTTGTTGTGGTACATGACTGGACTATATGTCAACTTGATGTCAAGAATGCCTTCTTGTATGGAGATTTGCAGGAGGAAGTCTACATGCAGCATGCACCATGGTTCACTGCTGAGGGGGAGAAGCATATGGTGTGTAGACTTCACAAGGCGATTTATGGCCTTAAGCAGAGCCCAAGGGCGTGGTTCTTGAAGCTTTCCCACTTGATTGAACGACAAGGGTTCAAAAGATCTAATGCAAATCACCCGTTGTTCATTCAGAAGTCTTCTACAGGTACGATGGTCATCATGGTCTATGTTGATGATATCCTGGTTACATGAGATGATGTTCAGGGAATAGAGAGGGCAAAAGTATTCCTGGGTCTTCAGTTTGTCAAAAAGGATCTCGGTACCCTAAGATACTTTCTGGGGTTGGAATTTGCCAGGAATGCACAGGGTCTAGTGATGACCCAAAGGAAGTACATAACAGATTTGTTGATTGAAACATGCATGGCTGGATGTAGACCATCGAGTACTCCTATGGATCCAAGCATGAAGCTGTATGACGATGACACTGCAGAAGTAGACAAGAGGAGATATAGAGAGATGGTGGGTAAGCTCCTTTATATTACCATAACTCGACCCGACATTGTTTTTGCAGTAAGCCGAGTGAGTCAATTTATGGAGCAGCCAAGACAAGTCCATATGGATGCCATATACATTATACTGAGGTATCTAAAGTCTTCTCCTGGCTCAGGGTTGTTATTTAGAAAGGGCACATATTTATCTATTTCAGCATGTGCAGACGCAGATTATGCAGGATGCCCTAAAGATCGAAAGTCTACTTCAAGATTCACAGTTTTTATCGGGAGCTCTCTGATTTCTTGGAAAAGCAAGATACAAACTGTTGTGACAAGGTCCAGTACTGAATCAAAATATAGGGCCATGGCCCAAGCAAGCACGAGATGATGTGGGTTGGAGCTGTGCTAGAAGATCTACATATAGTTGTACCTTTACCCATGCAGCTTCAGTGTGATAATCAGACAGCATTGTTTCTCGCCAACAATCCAGCATTTCATGAAAGAACAAAGCATATCGAAGTGAACTGCTACTACACGAGAGACCTGATCCAGAGAGGCTTGGTATTTACATCCCACGTTAGCTTAAGGGATCAGACTGCTGATATATTTACCAAGCCGCTGCTCAAAGGACCTTTCCAGAGATGTTCTTCCAAGCTGAGCATGATAGACATCTATGCTCCACCTTGAGGGGGAGTGTAGAGACTTATGTTATGTATCATTTATTAATTTCTGTTTTATTTTTGGATGTCTATGTATTTTACCCATTTGGTCTCTCTCTCTATAAGAGAGACTAGGGTTCCTTGGAATGATAGATTACTCGGTTTTTTGCAACAAATCTGCTTAACAAATCTTCCTCAAATGGAATACGATCAATCAGAATACAAAGGTAATCGGTTAGAGTCAAGTGATTAACCATGAGAATTTGGGTAATCAATCAGAATCAAGAGATGATCGAACAAAGATCAAAATCGATCGATCAAAAATATAGTTGTTGTAATTCAAATAACCATCGATCATAATTGCAAGGTTGATCGATCATGTGTGATTGATCATGTAAGAAAGGTTGATCGATCTGCTCAACTCTTTGACATGGAAGTCAAAGTTAAAGTCAAAGGGTTGAAATTCATTATGCATCATTTGAGGTCTTTTACAATTTAAGATAATTACAAAATACTGGGCTGACTAAAAAAGATTCCATCTTCTTCTTGTGCTTGAGATCCTTCCTTGAGCTTGAGTTGGGGTTCCTTGGCATCTTCTTCACTTAAGCTTGAGCTCCTTACGCTTGAGCTTTTTCCTGATACACTAGCTCTTAACATGGCTACAAGATTTGTACACAAGTTTGTTATCATCAAAATATACATGCTCATGTACTAACAATTTTCCAACTCATGCACGCACTCACAAAGGTGTGTTGGGCCTTAATGCGGAGGGTGCACCGGGACCTGATGGCTTCTCAGTTCTGTTCTATAGGGTTCGTTTGGTTGCAGGGTTGGGCATGATTGGGTTGGGTTGGGTTGGGTACTGTTATAAAATATGATGAATGCGGAAGTGATTGATAAACATGGAAAAGATAAATAACAAGAACAGAACAACGTGATTTTAACGTGGAACCCTACTCCGTGAGGAGCGGGATGAAACCACGGGAGAAGCCCTCTAAGGGGCGTGTTTTTCTATTCACTTTCTCAATGAGTAAAGGAGGTCTGAGGCTCCTTATATAGCCTCTCCAGAGCCTCCAAGTCCCACCCACAGGCGGTATGGGACTAAACACTGGATGGGGTAAATGGATCTTCTCCAGGATCCATTTACCCTGCTACAACTCAACATGGCGCACTACCAAATACTCTAACACTCCCCCTCAAGCTGGAGCATGCAATGCTCAGCTTGGACAAACAGAAAGAAACTTAACTCACGCTACAGGACACTACGGACAATATCAACCCAACGCGCACATTGCTGCAGTCGAGGACGTTGCTTCTCATGCCGTGCAGGTGAGGAGGACAAACGGGCTGGAGTGTGAGTCAACTGAAGACTCGTAATCTGACCATCGAGTCTGAAACTGCGCCTGAAGTCTCCTCGTCGGAGAACTGGGTCTCTCCCATCTGGCTCAGAGAATGGTGCACTGCTCTGGTGTACCTATGATACCACATGAAAACCCTTGCCCTCAAGGGAATGGTCCTCTGCTCTGGAGTCCCTATGGCTCACATGAAAACTATGGCCGAACAACAACAAGAATAATGGGGACCTCGAACAAATGATGGCAACATATGCTCATCTGACAATGACCGCAAACTCGTGCATGTCTGAAACTGGACTCGGAACCTTTTGACGTCGAGTCTGAACAACTGCAGAGTCTTATCAACTGGCTGGTCTGGAGACTGGCATCTGAATCTGGAATCGGGATTATGAACAGACCTTTGACTCTACATATACTCCCCCTTTCTCCCATACTTGTCGGAAAACATGAACGTCGATCAAGTTGGGAGAAGACAAGATCAATAGGGGTAAACATGAAACTTGCGGCTTTTTTTATCGTCATTTTTTTAAAGCCGTCATATTTTTTTATAAACAAATTTTTTTTGTAGCTGTTTCAACATTTTTTTCGGCTTTTCATATCTTTCTTCTTCTTCTTCTTCTTCTTTTTTTTTGCAAATTTTGCGTACGGCTTTTTCTTGTACGCGCCTCTTTTTTTCTCTCTTTTTTTAAAAAACTTGCAACTTTTTTTTAATACACAGCCAAATCGGGCCCAATATCTCTATCACCTCTCATAACTCATGGCACAACTTCTCTCTCTCACCTTCCCCCCCCCCCATATTTTTTTTAACAACAGAAAGCCCAAAGGGCTCAAAACAGATTTTTTTTAAAAAAGTTGGGCCTTAGCCCTTGGGGTTCCCACGAAGGGATCCCCTTAGAAATGATGCCGCCGCTCCTTAAAAAATATGCTCGAAGGGATCCTCTTAGAGATAACGCCGCCGCCCCCCTTAAAAAAAATCTCGCGTTGCCGCTTGGTGTGCCTCCTGTAGATGGGAGAGAGATCGCGCAGGGGAATCGCCGCACCGCCCCGAGCTCAAGAGGAACGTGGATCGCCATCAGCATGCCTGCGCTGCACTGGAAGAAGGCGCCTGACGATCGGGGACGAGGCCTTGCGCCGCCTGCTGGATATGTTTGCGGCCTTGCACCGCTTGCTGGGAAGGAAAGCGGCACCGCGAGAGGGGGGGGCTTCTGCGCATTGCCTGGAGGAGAGACGGGGCTGCGTCACCTTGGATGGAATCGCGAAGAGATGGTTTCGCCTGCGCGGCGGTGCGCGCAGATGCGCCTGGGAACTCGTTGTCGCTGAGGAGGAGTTGGGGCAACCGCCGCCACCGCTGCATTGATCTGGAGGAGATGCGCAGGGCCTCTGTAGATGGGGCTGTGCCTGGGCCAGATGGCGGTGCGCCGTGGGAGAAGATCCTCCTTTATCTCGTTGTGCTTTTGGAGATGAAGATGAAATCGCGGGTTGCACGAGATCTGCGCCGCAAGAAGGATGTGCGGCTTTGTGCCTCCGCATCGCCTGGACAAGGGCTTAGCCGCCATATGCAGCCTGGATGGTCATTACGCATGGATCTTTAGCGCCTGGAAGCGAGAAATCGCCATGGATGAAGCATGCGGCAGGAAATAAATTAGGGTTTCAGATGGAAACCCTACAACTCGTATCTTGAACTAAAAAAAAACCTCTTCTCGAACAATCTTTAAGAACAGAAATTACAAGAACGATCGAGAACAGATTTTGATAATCGATTCTCGAATATAACATAAAGAACACAAAAAAAATCCTCGAGAACCGACGCGCTCTGATACCATGTTATAAAATATGATGAATGCGGAAGCGATTGATAAACATGGAAAAGATAAATAACAAGAACAGAACAACGGGATTTTAACGTGGAACCCTACTCCGTGAGGAGCGGGATGAAACCACGGGAGAAGCCCTCGAAGGGGTGTGTTTTTCTATTCACTTTCTCAATGAGTACAGGAGGTCTGAGGCTCCTTATATAGCCTCTCCAGAGCCTCCAAGTCCCACCCACAGGCGGTATGGGACTAAACACTGGATGGGGTAAATGGATCTTCTCCAGGATCCATTTACCCTGCTACATCTCAACATGGCGCACTACCAAATACTCTAACAGGTACTATTCACAGGGGTACTCCCTCCTCACAGTTTACTATTCACCCAACCCTGTGAATAGTACCCAACCCTGCAACCAAACGAACCCATAGGGAATTTTGGGAGGTAGGTGCGGAGATAACTTTGGGTTTAACAGCTAAATACATTATTGCTTTTTATGCTTCCAAAAAGAGAAGTGCTTATTAGAGTTGAAGACTATATGGCAATTGCGTTCTCCAATGCAATATATCTTATTATTAAAAAGATATTGGCTAATCGCCTTCATGCACTTATGAATGATATCGTTTCTTCAGAACAAATTGCATTTGTACCAGGGAGACTTATGGCAAATGGTCTGGTGCTTGCCTCAGAGATGATCCTTGATTAGAAGAGAAATGGAGGGGACGGGCATGCTCTATAAAGTTGACTTTTCAAAGGTGTATAACTATATGGATGGATGTTTCCTTTAAGCTTCTCTGTAGAAGAAGAGATTTATTAATGTGTGGATCTCATGGATTAAGCAGTTCATCACTACTGCATCCTATGTGGTGATTGTTAATGGTCGTCCGGAGGGTGGTTCCTTTCAGGCGTAGTAGGGGTGTGTCAGGGGTGCCTTCTCCCCCCTCTTTTGTTTGTGATTGTTGCTGATTCTTTGGCCATCATGATGAAATTAGATGAGAAGTCTGAGTATGAGGGTTACTGCAATGATGATATTTCTATCCCACTCCTTCAGTACGCTCATGATATGATGATTTTCTTGGAGGGGGAGCATGAACATGTGATAAGAGCATCTTAGATTATGGATATATTCAATGACATCTCAGTGATGCATATTAACATGGAAAAATCTGTAGTGGTACATTTTGTCCTCTCACAGGGTGATGCACATGTGGCTCCGAATGAGCTCCGATGTCCACTTGGGAAGCTACCTATAACATTTCCTTGGTTAAAGGTAAGCTTAGAGTGGGGGACTGAAGACCTATGTTGGACAGATTGGAGAGCAAGCTGGCAGATTGGTAGACGACGACATTGTCTAGAAGGGGAAGCTGGTATTGCTTATGCATGATCTTTCTGTGATCCCCATTTTCTTTTGCTCTACTAGACTTCTACCAGTGGGGATTTGTCAGAAGATGCAGAATTTGATGTGGAGCTTCTTTTGGGCAGATGGTAAGCATGAAAAAAGAGGCTTGCCCTTCGTTAACTGGGACATTATTACTAAGCCTAAGGAGAGGGGGGCTTGGGAGTTCAGATTGTGGAGTGCATGAATAGAGCCTTAATTGCTAAATGGGTGGTTCAATTGTGGGGCAGTTCCGATGATTTAGTATGTAAATTACTATGGAAGATTTACAAGATTGACGGTTCTCTAAAGGCAAGTAGGATTTCGCTGTTGCCCTCTCTTTTGGAGGGCATTATGAAAGTTTTTACCATAAATCATCGAGATGCTACGATTGATTTTGGGCAACGGGGATATTTTTAGCTCTTGAGTGATGATTAGTTGGGCAATGGGCCTCCTGGTGATCTTTTATTCGGCTCCTTGAGATCATTGAGGATCGTGAGATCCGTGTGCAACAGTGTGGAATTATGGTAGTTGGATACTTTCCTTCATAGCTGAGTTTTCAGAGCAGAGGCTAGAGGAGTTTTCAGCATTGCGGAAAGGATTGACAGATGTTGAGGGCACGATGCACGGGAGGGATCATTTCATAAAAGGTTGGGGTAATATTTCAGTAAAGAAGGCCCACCATTTCTTTGTATATGATTAGGGTGCATCGCATGATGACTTTTCTCAAGATGTCAACTTTATATGGAAAAGCAAAATACCATAGAGGATTAAGGTGTTCTAGTGGCTCATTAGGCACGTTCATCTGCTAATGAAGGAAAGGCATGATTGATTGCTTAATGTTGGTGATCAACAGTGTGATAGATGCGAGGAGGCTGAAGTCTTGGATCATCTCTTATTCAAGCGTGTCCTCTCTTCTAGAGTTTGGAGAATGGCAAAGATTCCATGATTTGTGGCGGACAACGGTACCAATTTATGGAACTCCGTATAGGTAACATGTGGCACCTTCCATGAGGATTGCTCACTTCCTTTCTCAAATCGTTGGTCTTTTTGGTGTACTAGGAATGATTACATTTCCTGGGGGTAGATTGTTTTACTCGTAGAATGTCCTTGAGTATTGTTGGGCCCTTTGTTTATCTTGGTATTTTGTAAGGTGACTTTTTTTTACTTTTTGACATTATTTAATACTAGCGGTGGGTCTCAACTCAGGATATCACTCTCTTTCATCTAAAAAAAATATCTTCACTGAGCATCCACTTCAAACATGGGCCTCCTCCTAGTGCAACTTCCTCCGCCCTCATCTCCTCACAACAAGGACTCCTTTGAGAATGTCTCCTCTCATTTCCTTTAAAGTTGTATCAAGTGAAGATGAGTTGAATATTTTCTTTTGTAACAATCTGCAGCTTTCTCAGATCTATCTTGGATCAAAACATATGGAATGTTTCTCCTCCTTATGGTTATAGTGGTGGTAACTGTTATGCATTCAAAAAAAGTCGGCAATACTATGTTGATACGTCATTAAAGAGCGATGTAGCATATGACATATTTCCATACCCTCAGCTATTGCCACAAATGACACCTTCTCTTGCTTCATTCATGTCAACCTCGTGATTTTGTCTCACATTCTCTCCACATTGGCTTCCTCACACCTGTGATCAAATCGTGAATATAGGCAATGTTTGATGGACTATTAAACTATGTAGGCTTATGGCATTCGAGAATTATTGTGAACATATGGAATCAACAAGTCTAAGTGAAAGTCTGATGCGGATGTGTCAACGATTGTTATACATGGATCTACCAAGGAACTCTTGATTTTGAATGTTGAACAGATGAGATAACGGGATGAATACTTACTTTAGTATTTTATAAATCTATGGCATTTGTTGTTTAAGTTATTTGCCATTGCACATTTTTTGTGGCCAAATTTGTAATTCATACATCATGTAGTACTACATATTTTATTTTACATTACCATGTCTGGTGATTATAATGACAATAATAGCTCCTCAAAAAACCGTGTACACTTTTATTGTATCAATCAAGTGTGCATCTCTATCTTATTTATCGATTGAAAAAATGAGGGAAACATCAGTTTTTGAGAAAAATGTTTTTTTATAGTCCCATCCACAATTTCCGATGGTATTAGTTAAATTTTAGCAAAAATTTGGAAATTTCTCTTTCCAAGCTTTGTGAAACGAAATCGATATCTGAAATTTGAGGTCATGTTTATTGCCTATACATGAGTTCAACCTGTATTAGGGTTGCTAAGACCTTTTCAAAAAGTTTCATCTTTAGTGTATCCAGTTTGCAGTGATTATTATCCAAATCTAAGATGATGTAATTCCATCCATTTTGGACCAGCTGAATATTTCATGTAGCTCCATTTTCAATGATTTTTTTGTCTTTTCTCTCTTTATTGCTTTCTCTCACAGGAGATATTATGGCGTGCTTTTAAACAAAAGTGTACTGTGAGGTTGATTGAACAGTCTGCATTTACAAATCCACAGCATGGTATATTTTCTTTATTTAACACATGCATTCGTTAGATTGATTAAATTGAGGGTTTAAATTCTTTGATGTAAAATGCTATCTGGAGCCATGTTTTTACTAATCTACTAAATTTCTTTAACCAGGGCAAGCACTTGCTCTTTTTAAATCATCAGATGCTGCAAAAGATGCAGTATTGAGTTTGTGCAAGGAATCTAACCTTTTGTTGATCAATGGAAGGTACTTTTGCATGCATTTTATATCATTAGTCTATCGGCAAGCGTAAAAAATAGTCAAATTTTTCAACATGAATTTGAGCAAGAATTAAATCCTTTAATTGTTCTTGACGACAATACAAACAACATAATGGCAATATATGAATTAGTGGATGATATTTAATAATCCATAGTAGAGAATGAACATATGAATAATGACGATCCTTTAGAGGAATGGTTGAACGCACATAACTCATGAGTATAATGCACGGAGTTTCCAGCAATGAGCACCGTGTTAGATGTTTGGTGAAGTCTGGCCTAGCGGTGAATAGAGCAAAGTCTACTTTAGTGCCTTTCGACTTCCCTGAGGAGGAGATTGCAGAGTGCACTGGATTCATTGACACACCTCAACATTCTATGCCCCTTGATTTCCCTGGGCATCTACTCACTTGGGTAGGCTATAATGGTCTGACTGGATCTCAATGATTGAGAGATTGGAGGAAAGCTGGAGAGGTGGAAGTTTTCGTGTTTGTCCCATGGATGGCAGCTAGTCCTGTTGAAAGCGGTCTTGGCAGCCATTCCCATCTTGAGGCCCAATTACACAAATATCTCAACACTCCCCCTCAAGTTGGAGCATGGAATGCTAAGCTTGGACAATATAATACAAACAAGCTGAGTTGCATATATCAATTGCATCTTCTTACGCTTGTAATATTGGGAATCTTTAACTATTATTGTCGGGCACTTGAACTGGATATGGAAAACTGAAAATGAATCTCTTTAATTGAGACCACTATGAGCGCTGCTACCATATGATGATATGAAAGGCTTTAATCATGAAGCCATTGCAATGGGTCTTCACAACGAAAGCCTCGAACTAGGCCTCTCCCACATTGGCTCAAAGAATGTAATCTATTACTCCAGATCCATATGGATCTCTTCATATTGACTCTCTACCATAGGTATCTATCATACTTGGTCCACATGCAAACTATGAACCCAAATCAATAGTACGAAGACATGTCAAATAAATGATCACATATGCGCACCTTCGGCAAAGCATGGAGGTATTCATGGACACTCCCTTTATCTCCCATATCCATGTGGGAAATATAAATAAATACTCAAATTCTCCCCCTTTTTTTCTTTTACTTTTCTTTTTTTATATCTTTCTTTCCTAAACCATTGCCTTTTCATTTTTTTTCACATAATTTTCCCATAAGAACATTTCTTCTTTTGCCATTCAAAATTTTTTCTAGGTGGTTTTTTCATCTTTTTTAAAGTTTTTGCGACCCATATTTGGACCCAAAAAAATTCTTTCCACCCCTTTTTTTGTTTGAACCGTCATTTTCTTCTTCCAATCGGGATCCTCTTTTTTTGTTGATCCACTACGTTCTTTGCTTTTTTTACCGCAATTCCCCTTCTCATAGCATGTTTCTTTTTTTTGTTGGAATATAGCAATGAGCCCATGGGCCAAAAATAAATAAGCATTTTAAGGGAAAAAACACAGGAGAGAAGGGCATCTACCCTCTCCTTTGATTTATTTCAACTTAAGGTTCTTGACGAGGAACCCATCTCACTACATCAAGCCTTAATGATGCCACAACCTCACGCTGATACTTCCTCGCGCTATCACTGCTTGTGTAGGAGAGGAGATCATTATTTGTGCACCGGGCAAGTGGGTGTTGGATGTGTGGGAGAGAGCGAGAGATTGGCTTATTGATGTTTCCTGAGAGAAGATATGGTTGTTGTCACAGGGGTAAATCTCAACTCTAATTTTTAAGACTAACCTGTGCGGCGTTAGCTTCACGTAAGCTAACCAGCCTTCCCTTTTGCGTGTAGGATGTATACCAACACACCGATTAACCACGCCGCTAGAATACTCATACACAAGCACTCAAGCACAAGGACACAAGAGCAATTGGTACTAAACCCTCTTTATATTGTAAGAGATTCACTCTGAGTGTGATTATCTACAAATGAGCTCTACCCCTCCTTATATAGGCAAGCCGAGGGTATACGAAGGGACACCATTATTACATGTACAATGAATGCAAGGACTCTTAGTCTTCAACGGAAACCCTTCGTCTTCCGAGATGACTCTTCGTGCACATGCCTCTTCATCTCGCATCCCTTCATCTTTTGCAACCGATGCCATGTCACCTACTCCGTCAGCATGCCATGTCGTCTGCCTCATCAGCATGTCATGTCATCATGTCATGTCATCAGTGGGCCCCACGCTCCTACGTAGGATGTTGCATCCATCAAGTGCCGCCGAACATTTGTACCGTGCCAAGGGGAACCCACGGTCTTCGACCTTCGTGCGGTAAACCCCATCCTTAGCCATCCGCAAGGTAAGGTGAAGTCCTCCAGAACTTCATAGTGTGGTCACCGAACCATATGGGCGTGCAATACCGATATTGCACGTTATTCCCGTATCTCGGGAGTTGGGGGTGTTACATGCCTCCCCCACTTGATCCATCAGGCGTCCGCGACTGATCCTGCGTCTTCAAAAAGTCCTCGATGAGGTCCTCGAACTGCCAAAGGGTTGTATCACATTCCCAGCGTGCCTCCTCCTTTGGGAGTCACTTCCATTTGACAAGGAAGAAGATCCTTCGGTTCTTCTTGTTCTGGCCCTCTACGTGCCTGTCAAGAATTTTCTCAGCAACCTTCGTGTGTTGAATCCGGACGTTAGGAGGGGCACGTTTTGACGCCCTCCTGGTGTTATCTTCGGTGTCCTCATGGTACTCCTTAAGGAAGCTGACATGGAACATGGAATGCAGCTTCAGTCTCTCTGGAAGACGTAGTTGATAAGCGAGCTCTCCCACGCGTCGAACTATCTCAAAGGGTCCATCGTAACGAGGAATCAATCCTTTGTGCGTCATCTTCTTAAAGATTTTCTTCCAAATCTGGGGAGTAAGCTTCAGTAGCACTTTCTCCCCAACCTGGAACTTGATCGGCCTACGACTCTTGTCAGTCGCCTTCTTCATCCTGCGTTGAGCGTGAGCCAACGCGTCCTTCGCTTCCTCCCACCGATCCTGCCTCTCCAATGCAAAGCAATGTGCAGCAGGACACTGTCCTTGGCTATTCTGCTTAGCCACTTCGTACGGTGTCACGAGTTGTCTACCCATCACGATCTCGAATGGATTCTGGCCTGTGGTAGAGGTTTGCTATATGTTGTAGCAGAATTGGACAGTGTCCAGTAAACTAACCTAATTGTGCTGATTGGCCGTCACGTAATGCCTCAGGTACTCTTCCATCAAGGCATTGATCCGCTCCGTCTGACCATCCGTCTGCGGGTGATTGCTGGTAGAGAATTTGAGATCAGATCCCAGCATCTCAAATAAGGTCGTCCAGAACCGACCTGTGAACTGGGCATCGCGGTCGCTCACGATGTCCAATGGTATGCTCCAGTGCTTCACCACGTTCTGCAAGAACAGCTTTGTTGTGGTCTCTGTTGTGCACTCCTGGGGTGCTGGTACAAAGATCGCGTATTTGGAGAAGCGATCAATTACCACCATCACCGCATTATTCCCGTCCACCTTCGGGAACCCAGTGATGAAGTCCATGGAGACGCTCTCCCATGGACGTGAAGGGATAGGCAGGGGCTCCATCTATCCTGTCGTCTTCTTCCTCTCAGTCTTGTCTTGTTGGCATACAAGACAAGTGTGCACGTAGACTTCCACGTCTTCCTCCATCTTCGGCCAGAAGTAGCTTGAGGAGAGGAGTGCCAGTGTGCGCTCCACTCCTGGATGACCAGCCCACTGTGCGTCATGTGCTTCCTTCAGCAGCATTTTCCTCAAGCCGCTACTCGAGGGGATATAGGGCCTCTTGCCCTTTGCGTAGAGGACGCCTTCCTTTATCCAGAATCTCCGGACTTCGCCATCGTTCACGCGTGCACCAAGCGTGAAGTGATCGGATCCTCCTGAGTTTGCTCCCGAATGCGCTCCAACATGTCTCCAGACACGCGGGTGATTGATGGGATCAGCATAACCTTCGGTTTTTCCTGTTTGCTCTTCCTCGAGAGAGCGTCTGCTACCTGGTTAGTCCGTACAGGCCTGTAGCGAAGCTCGAAGTTGAATTCGGCAAGAAAGTCTTGCCATCGCGCCTGCTTGGGAGTCAGCTTTTTCTGTGTGGCAAAGCAACTCGTTGCTACGTTGTCCGTCTGCACCACGAACTTTGATCCGAGAAGATAGTGGCGCCATGTTCTCAGACAGTGGACCACTGCAGTCATCTCCTTCTCGTACACGGAGTACCTCCTCTCCGCTGGATTGAACTTACGGCTCTCGTAAGCCACAGGGTGCCCATCTTGCACCAATACACCACCAAGTGCATAATCAGACGCGTCGGTGTGGACTTCAAATGGCTTCTCGAAGTCTGGAAGTTGCAGAATAGGTTCTTCCATCACCGCCCTCTTCAGCTTCCGGAATGCCTCTTGGCATTCGCTCGTCCATCTGTAAGGTTGATCCTTCCGAAGTAGGTCCGTCAAGGACGTCGCCTTCTTGGAGTATCCCTTGATGAACTTCCTATAGTAGTTCACCAATCCGAGGAAGGATCATAATTCTGTCGCCTTTGTGGGGATTACCCACTCTTCAATTGCCTGTGTCTTCCTTGGTTCCATGCGTATCGTGCCCCCGCCCACATATGACCGAGGAAAGAGATGGTCTCCTAACTAAAGGTGCACTTCTCCGGCTTCAAGTATAGCCGGTTCTGCCTCAGTTTCTCAAGCACCATTCGCAGATGCTTGACATGCTCCTCAAAGGTCCTGCTGTACACTATTATGTTGTCCAAGTACACTACAACAAACGAGTCTATATACTCACGGAAGGCATCATTTATAAGCGTACGGAAAGTTGCCGGAGAATTAGTTAACCCAAACGGCATTACAAGGAACTCGAAAGACCCATAACGCGTCACACACGCAGTCTTTGGCTCGTCTCCCTCCTTGATGCGGACCTGCTAGTATCCCGACCTGAGATCCATCTTCGAGAAATATTTGACTTGGCCCAAGCGATCGAACAGGTCTTCCACGTTGGGGACGGGTTACTTGTTCTTCACCGTCACCTTGTTCAGTGCGCAGTAGTCTACGCACATCTGCATGCTCCCATCCTTCTTTTTCTGGAACAACACCGATGCTCCATAGGGTGCTTTGCTTGGACGCATCAGACCAACGTCCACGAGCGCCTTGAGTTATCTCCGCAACTCCTCCAGATGTGCTGGGGGTATTTTGTAGGGTGCAAGTGCAGGGGGCACCGTACCTGGCAGTAATTCGATGGCATGATCGACGTCTCTCTTCAGTGGGAGCTCCTTTGGCAGCTCCTTCGGTATCACGTCCTTGAACTCGCCCAGCATCTTCTTTACTGCCTTGGGCATGGCCGTGTCTCCTCGCCATTTTCCTCGACACGTACTGTAGTCAGATACGTTGTCTCCCCTTTTCTTCAGCCCATTGCAGACTCGCATTGCAGACATGGCTCCAGTCTGCCCTTTCTTCTTGATAGCCCTTATGAAGCAGGGGCTATCTGCAGCCACGAAGAAGATGCCTCCCAGATAAGGCGTTACAGACGCCTTCGCCTTCTTTAAGAACTCGACCCCCAAAATAACTTGGAAGTTGTCAATAGGTACCACGAGAAAGCGTACCTTTCCCTGCCATTCACCAAGCTAGACAGTGCAGTTTGTCATACCTTCGATCTGTAGAGATTCGGAATTGGTAAGCTTCACGCGAGGTAGAGACTCCCAAGTTCCTGAACTCTTTGCTGTAAATGAAGTTGTGCGTCGCTCCAGTATCGATCTTGGCTGAAAGGGTCTTCTTGTGTACCACAACATCGAGGTACACCAGCTCTGGATCCTCGCGCTCCACCTCCACTTTCGCCTCTTTGCCCGACTTCAACGGGCACAAGCGAACGTTGCGCAGCAACTTGAGGTTTGTCGTGCGCGCCTCTTCGTCTGAGTTCTCCTCCATGGTCATGGAGTTCAGCTTCTCTCGCTTCGGGCACTCCCGCGCACGTTGTGGCCCGTCACAAATGAAGCAACCCTTCCACTTGGGTTGCTCGGCCTTCTTGGAGGATTCTGCACCCTCCCTTGAAGTTTCGGCCTTGCCGAACTTCTTGAACTTTCCCTTGCTCTTCTCTTTGGGTTTGCTCTTTGCCTTCTCAATGTCCTTCTCAGCGGTGGGTTGGACTTTGTAGTCGACCAATGCATCCGCAGCAGTGATGGTCGTCTGGAGGTCCTTCACTCCTTGCCTCCTGAGCTCCGCCTGAGCCCAGTTTTGGAGACCCACCATAAAGTTAAAAAGTTTGTCTTCTTCAGACATACCTTTGATATCCAGCAACAGCGATGAGAACTGCTTCACATACTCCCATACGGTTCCCGTCTGTTTCAGCCTTCGGAGCACCTTCTTGACGATGGAGAGTTCTCCAAGTAGATCTTGCACCATGGATTCGAGCTCCTCTAGCTTCTCTCCAAGTGCCTTCACTACGTCGACCGAGCGCTGGCTATCGCCAATGACGTCCGACACATCCACGCTTGCGTCGTCCTTCAAACGAGCAAGGCTTTGGGTATGAGTACTCATTTGAGATTGGATCTCCATCACGATTCCCTCCAAGGAAGGAAGACGATCTCCGGTGTTGGGCGTAATTCCTCGCTCTGATACAAGTTGTCACAGGGGTAAATCTCAACTATAATTTTTGAGACTAACCTGTGCGGCGTTAGCTTGGTACAAGCTAACCAGCCTTCCCTTTTACGTGTAGGATGTACACCAACACACCGATTAATCACGCTGCTAGAATACTCATACACAAGTACTCAAGCACAAGGACACAAGAGCAATTGGCACTAAACCCTCTTTGTATTGTAAGAGATTCACTCTGAGTGTGATATCTACAAATTAGCTCTACCCCTCCTTATATATGCAAGCCGGGAGTATACGAAGGGATACCATTATTACATGTACAATGAATGCAAGGACTCTTAGTCTTCAACGGAAACCATTCGTCTTCCGAGGTGACTCTTCGTGCACATGCCTCTTCATCTCGCATCCCTTCGTCTTTTACAACCGACGCCATGTCACCCGCTCCGTCAACATGCCATGTCGTCTGCCTCATCAACATGCCATGTCATCATGCCACGTCATCAGTGGGCCCCACGCTCATACGTAGGATGTTGCAGCTCAAGCTCCATCAAGTGCCGCCGAACACTTGTACCGTGCCAAGGGGAACCCGCGGTCTTCGACCTTCGTGCGGTAAATCCCATCCTTAGCCATCCGCAAGCTAAGGTAAAGTCCTCCAGAACTTCATAGTGTGGCCACCGAACCACATGGGCGTGCAATATCGATATTGCATGCTATTCTCGTACCTCAGGAGTTGAGGGTGTTACAGTTGCCATAGTTGTATCTCTTAGGGTAGAGTTGGTGAGAGGTTGCACCACATGAATCGGTGCTAAGATGGTAGTTGCAACGGGGTGCATCGTGGCTTGTTTTCGAAAAGGCAAAAATGGGTTCTTTACGCTAGATATAACATATGGTCCATGGATCAGAACCTTTGCAACAAAGGGTGCAACAATGAGAACCTCGTCTAGGGCTATTGACGATAAAGGGGGCACCATTTGTCTCCCAACGAAGGGTTGCACTGATGTGGAGGCAACAAAAATGATATGTCTCTTCTTGCGTTGTTGATTTGGTCTTCCTTGGATGTGATATTACAATTGGGTTGTTGCTAGGGTTCCAGAGTACCCTCTTCAATGCACCATATTTGAGAAACGTTGATAAACAATAAAAGTTATAGCTTGAAGTTCCATAATACAATAAAATTGATACAACAATAAAGCATTTTCTTACATTAAGTAGGGTTGGTTACATGGATTCTTTGCCTCCATTCGGATCTATCTTGGGTCATCTCGGGCTTAGATAAAAAAAATAAGATCCCTTCATATAGTTTCATTCCAACACTTCGTGCACCTTTCTTGCCCTCTCTTAGTTGGTTCAAAATCCCAAAACTTGCATCTCCTAATTGGTGCATCGACTGACCTCCTTTGCAAATGGTCAAACCACCTTAAGCAGTTTTCTTGTATCTTATCCTCGATCAGAGCTACACCAACTTTCCTTCTGATTGCATCATTCCAAATATGATCTTTATGTGTGTGTCTACACATCCACCTAAGCATTTTCATTTCTGCTACTGTTATTCTGAGCACATGTCTACGGTTCACATCCAACATTCAGATCCATAGATCATAGTATGTCTCACGGCTGCTTTGTAAAATTTTCCTTTGATTTTCAAAGGAATTTTCTTATCACAGAGAACAATAGAGGCTCCTCTCTACTTTAACCAACCCGTATGTATTCAATCAGTAACATCTTCATCAATTTCCCCATCATGCTGCAAAATCGATCCAGAGTATCTAAAAGAATCTCTTCTGAATGTTATTGTCACTAATCTTTACCTCGATTCCTTCACAATTGCTTCCATTAAAGTACACTCCATATATTCAGTCGTATCCCTACTTATATGAAATCCTTTAGTCTCCAATGCATGTCTCCATACCTTAAACTTCCCATTTACTCCATCTCTAGTCTCATCAATCAACACAATATCATCATCGAATAACATACACCAATGTATCTCATCCTGAATGTGACTTATCAACTCGTTCGTTATCAGAGTAGAAAGGAATTATCTCAAAGCTGAACCAGACAAATGTTGATGTCAGAATAATCAGTCTTCCCAGACTAGATCGTTACACAAGATGAAGCTCTATCATACGTATCATTTATGAGGTTAATGTATAGGACAAGTACATCTCTCTTCTCCAAAACTATCCACAATATCTCTCGTGTGACATAATCATAAGCCTTCTCTAAATCAATAAAAATCATATGGAGGCTCTTCTTTTTAGCTCTATAAATCCACATTCTTATCCCTAACAAGTGGATGGCTTCGATACTTGCACGACCTGACATGAATCAGAATTGATTTTCTTTTACTTAGAAACTTGCATCAACCTTCTTTCGATTGCACGTTCCCAAATTTTCATAATGTGACTGACTCATCAACTTGATATCTCTGTAATTTGAATGTTTCTTTATTCTTAATTTCTTATAAAGAGGTACTCTAATGCTTCTCCTCCAATCTCCAGGCATTTTCATGCTTCGATTAATAACATTGAATAAATTTGTAAGACAAGTCAAACCATGCTTACATTAAACTCTTCATACTTATATAGGAATGTCATCAGGTCCTACACCTTTCCCATGTCTCATAAATTTCAAAGCCTCCTCTACTTCATTCTTTTGTATTTTTCTGTAGCTTGCATGATTCAAGTAACTTTCTCTACTAACTAGATCTCTCAAAATGACCTCTCTATTTCCTTCCCAAATAAAAAACTTATGGAAATACTGCTTCCATCTAGTTTCTATATCCTGTTAAATAACAAGCACGTGACCTTTCTCATCCTTAATACATCTCACTTGAGAAAGATCTTTGGTCTTTCTTTCTCTTGCTTTGGCCAATTTGAATATATCCTTCCGGCCCTCCTTAGAATCGATATTTTAGTACAAAATTTCATAAGTCTTTGACTTAGTTTCACTTACAACCTTCTTTGCTTTCTTCTTCGCTATTTTCTAGTTTGTGACAGTTTCCTTTGTTCTATCCTAGACATAGCTTTAAAGCATTCTTTTTATATTAAGCTTCTCTTGCACCCCCATCCACTTCACCACAAAGCCTCCTTTTGACCTGGAACTCCTCCCTTTGACTCGCCTAGCATTTCTTTGGCTACCTTTCGGATACAAGATGCTACCATCTCTCACATCTCGTTTACACTTCAGTTACAATCCCAAGATAAATCTTTTAAAACCTTCTCCTTAACGCTTGATTGCTTCAATTGAAGATTCCACCATTTAGTTCTAGTGATCTTGGGAAACCCTCCTTTTCTTTACCAACAATTTTATTTACACATCCATGACTAACAAGCGATGTTGGGTTGTCAAACTCTCTCATGGGAATACTTAGCAGTCTTTGCAATGCAACCGATCTCTTTTCCTTAATGCAAAGTAATCTATCTTCTAGTTGGGCCACTGTTATAAATAATTAAATGTTCTTCCTTCTTGAAGAGAGTGTTTGATATGAAAAGATCATAAGCTGTTACAAAATCTAGAATGACTTTTCCTCTTCATTTCTATCCCCGAAGCCATGTCCTCCATGAACGAGAAAAATTCCGAAGAGACGTAGTTTGAAAACAATATTCTCTCACTAAGCCCAAAATTTTTTCTTTGAATAGTGTATGCATATCGCAGTTATTATATGCGCTATAGTACAACGCATGTATTCTATGTGCTTTAGCTTAGCATTGACTTTCTATGCGCTTTTTTCCTATAATGCAGGGAAAAGATGCGATATGGTCTGCTACTCGGCAAAAAAATAAACAGAAGCAGAAGCTAGGACAGAACAAAACCAAAGGTTGGAATACAACATTGAGAATTGAATTCACTAAACTTCTTCATGCATAAGATATGTACTAAATTCGAAGATTGTTTGAATAGATGTCCATAGGTAGTCTTCATTGCATCCGAAATGAGTACATGAGGGGGTACAATACAAATAAGTAAGACTACATTGTCAAATTTTGTTTACATTACATATTTATCTCTTCCTTGGATTAGGATGCTCCGTATGCGTAATAGGAATTTCTGTCCCTGGAATGACAGCTTTCAAAGCATGTAAAAGTTGTGGCATTTCCGAATAGGATTTCTTCCATTCACCATAAATGATTGCAATCGCCTTCTGTCTCGCATCCCAAACCCTTTTCTTTGTAACCAAGTACTTGTACACCTTGTTGATATGGGCCCTCAGAGTTGAAATCGAAATAACTGGGTTGTCCTTCACAAAGTCGAGAACTTCTCGTGCCATGAAATTGCAGTCAAGTTGGGGATGATCTTGACCGATAGATGGATTGATGCATGAATGTGGATCGCCAAGCTTGGATATTACCCACATCCCATCGAATCTACGGTAATGACCACGTAAAAACCACTTGCATCCATTGGAATCCATCGTACACGAGATGGACCAAACCAATGTGGTGGATTCCTTAACAATGAAGTTGTAATGGGAGAAAATGTGGTACTTTTTCACACAAAAAACAAGGCCATCTTTCGTTTTGAAAGTGCGACCCTTTCGTAGTTCATCACTAATGCTGTCAATGGCACTTTCCTTTCGAAAATTATCTTCGAAATTTGCGAGGTCGTTACCGCCTAAAACATTGTAGAAGGGTATTGAAGAGACAATTTGAGAACCATTTGTTACATCATGCCCAACATCTTTAATTTCCTCAGTTTCATTCGCTATCTCATCATCAGTTACCTCTGGAGGACAGTCATTCAGAACACGATCCACTTCCCTCATCAAAGCCTCGCTAATATATGTACTCTCATCATTGTGTGCCAGAATATGTGCCTCGTCGTTAGATAGATCTGCAATTGTGGACGCACTGTGATGTTCAAAGGCGCGTTGTTCGGTTACAAATTCAGTCAAAGATGCATCTACTACCATCTCCACGGGAGACGACTTTGCATATGTTTGAGCGTAAAGGAAAACATTGTTTACATCATCATCATCTGTAATGGACGTCATCACTGAACCAGTTCCAATGCGCTGCGATATCTTGACGTTGTAAGTGCTCCTATCCAACGAAAATTTCTTACAATCAAATCCAACAACTCTTCATAAGACATGGATTTTCTCAGTCCCAGACCTCGCTTGACAGTACTCGTAGAGTCTTCATTATGACTCTTCAACTCAAATACGCAAAATATGGAATCCATTGACCTCCTAGAAATTACATTGACATGGTCTTAGGTCATACAAAAGCACAATGTCCAACTAGAAAATGATGGAGCATAATAGATAAAAAGGCCTAATTACATAATGTCAAAAAAATTACTCTTGTAAGGCAGTGGCGGCAGCGGCGGAGAGGAAGAGCTTCGGCAGCGACGCCGGAGAGGAGGCTGGGCGGAGGTAGCGGGCAGCGGCAGCAGCGATGGAGAGGAGACTTGGCAGCGGTGCGGGGACGTCTCTGGCAACCGCGGCGGCGGCGACGAGGCTTGGCAGAGGCGGGGAGGATGGCGGGCGGCAGAGGAGACTCGCGCGGCGTTTACTGCAGAGAGCGAACGAAGGGTTCTGTTTGCGCAAGTGACCCTTCGTTCGCTCTCTGTCTTTTATTTTTCGTACAGGCCATATCGCAGAGATTCTTTGCGCTAATGCTAAAAGCGCAAGCATTTTATGCGCTATAGGGCAACGCATACAATAGCTGCGTTATTCTATAGCGCATAGATTCTAAGTGATATATTCACGCTAAACACAGAAAAAAATTGGTGGCTTATTTGGAGAATTTTTTTTCTACCAACGTTACTAAGGAATTTGCCTTCCTCCATGAACACTAGCATACCTTGAATCATCCTTTCCTACATGTCCATTAAGATCTCCACCTAGGCAAATCATCTCTCTTTGTGGGATTTCTTTAATCCTTTCATCCAAATCAACTTGTGATGTATAACATGTTTTCTCTTAAGGGCATAGTATCTGAATCTTCTTCTTTCCATCTTATCTACAATATCCATTGATTTACCAGTCAAAATGCCAATATTCCAACTACCTATCTGCAACTTCCTTTGCAACCTCTTTTGGACTAATTTCTTTACTCGCATGCATTCATCATACAAGAACCCTTTGCAATATTTGGATTGCATCCAGGCGGTGATACAATAAAATTGATAATTGAAACAAATTTTGAAAGAGTTGCATTGATACCATGCAGAATTTAAGAATGTGGAAGCGGAATCAGAAACAAGAAATCACAAACATAAATATCATGAATTTATGTGGATACTCCTAATGAGCAAGATGAAACCACGCGAGAAAGCTTCTAGGCCTACCTATTGCATTAAGTTTCTCAATGGTTACAATGGGTGGGAAGATCTTTATATAGCCCTACCAAGATATTGAAGTCACACCACTCATCCATGAGAGATTAAAAAACAACTGGTCTTTTTCCATATTGGATCAGAGAATGGGATCTCTTCTCTGGAGTTCTTATAGATCTCTCTATAGATCCTCTATCATAGGTCTCTATGATACATAGTCTACATATAAACTCTGAGCCGAAATCAATAATATAAGGAGCTCTCAAATAAATGAACACATTGCTGTGTCAAACAAAACATGGAGGTATTATAGACACTCCTCCCCTATTGGAGATGATTGATCCCTTGGATCTCAACAGCACATCCGAACAAAGTAATATGAATAGGAGAACTCTGAACATAATTACATCATCGCATAGATAACCAAATCTCATACTAGAGTTTTTTAAAATTGTAACAAATAATGACATCATGGTCCCGGAATTAGGGTTCCGAAAATCCTAGCTTTTCAAATGAATAATGATAATATTTGAAGAATATGGAAATAGAATCGAATCTCCCAAAAACTTACTCTGATACCAAGTTGAAAGCATAATGTATAAGCGATAAACAGATCAAGAATAATAAACCATGAATGACAAGGAGACTTTACATGGAACCCTACTTTGTGAGGAGCGGGTTGAAACCATGAAAGAACACCTTAAAAGGTGGATTCCTATATAGTATTTCTCGCAATGAGTATCGTTGTGCGACACTCTTTATACAACTCCATTGACTCTCTAGAGTCACATTGATAGATGATGTTGGACTAATCTTGAGGTTGTGGCAATTGGATCCTAGAGAGGTCCAATTACCCCTAGGTCATTCTCCAACAATGGTTATTTAAGGAAAAGAATATTGGTTAGAAAAGTATTCAAGAATGTGGCCACATGAACTGAATATGAGACCACATATATGCGTATGTGATTGATAGACATTCTTTATACAATGCTTTATCTGGTATATGTATTGTCACATATTTAGTCTATATAACCGTATACTAGGCTAGATATACTGCATGTTCATTCTGCATTCTTGATAGAGTTGATTTAACTTTTAATTATTTTTGTTAAGAAATTAGTTATCTTTTTATTCTTTGATGTGACTTAATTGTGGGAAAAGGCCTTGTTGTTGTATGTATTCTCTATTCTTTTTGTCTTCTTTATGTAATTTCTCCAACAGGTTTCTCCTCTATATAAGAGAACCCTAAGGCGCCTCATGAATAAGCAAGTTATAGTTTTCTCTCAACATAGTATCAGAATGATTATCCTAGACCGGTGTTCTAATACCCCACCCATGCCCTAGCCCCCATCCGCCAGCCCTTCGCGCCTACTCGTGCTTCTACGTACCACCAGGAGTTGCCGACTGTGCTGCTCAACGTTGTCGCACGCCGCCCAGCGTAGCCCCTAAGGCCTTCCTAGCGCCAATAGCATCATCGTCAAGGGCCTTCTACCCCTCCACACGCGTCGATTCACCCTTCCGCGACAATACAGTGCCGCAGCCACCTGTAGCTGCGCACTGCAGTGCACTTCCACGCGATCTCGCGTGCTTATGCAGGCCTCCACGCACATCTGCATCCTTTCCCTGTACCTCCAACGGTCCCAGTAGTCGTTGCCCCTCTCCATCGCTAAATTGCTATCTGAAAATGTCTAATTTTGACCGGAAAATGTGATTTCAATCATAAAAATCACTTTTTCCAGCCATAGCATAGATTGAGGATTGATGTGGATGGTTGTATGCATCTACGCGTACAACCAATCCTCTATATGATCATGTAGACTCGTTCAGATTAGTCTACTTCCCCAGTCGAGTTTCATTTCAGTGTTCTTTTTCATCATGTCGAAAACAAGGGTGACATCTTCTCTTCACTTGGTGCCTTCAAGGGCCTGGCTCCCATCGTGAAGATGGATGGAACCAACTATGAGTTGTGGTCCATGCAGTTTATGACCCTTATGCAGTGCAATAATAAGGAACATATTCTGACAAAGCCGAGTCAATGGAGAAGAGTGGAGATAATGCTTCGTGGAAGCAAGATGATGTATATATACATGTTTGGTTCTTTTTTACTCTCACCATAGAGATAGAAAATGACATTGTGAACCAGCGTACCACCAAGGTAATGTGATATATTCTGGCAGCTATTTATGCCCAAGCAACGAATGAGGCAAAGATTCTCCAGCTTTAGTTTAATATATACGACCAAGCAAAATGGCCATCCTCTACATATCGTCTATTCTTCGCTTTGAGGCATGTTTAAGACGATTCACAGCTTCATGCTTGTTTCCACTTCATGGAGCAATAAATGGCATACAGGAACTCTACGATGGTTGGAGTTTTCTTGACAGTCGTGGATCCAGAATATGACGGCACGCATACAACTTCCTGCAGGTACGACCATACCTCCATGGAGGAGATCTACAGTCACCTCAACAAGCTTCTTATCTCACCCGCTGCCACCACATAGACCTCCTCAGTGATGGATGCATCTCACGGTACCGGAGGTTTTATATAATTCAGAGAGTGTGGTTCCCCTAGCAGAGGAGGTGGAGGTCAACGTGGCCCCTGCACCTATCATCATTGTCTAAGTAACTCTGAGGACACATGCTATCAGACGCATCACATGTATACCCGCATCTGCTCATGTGACAGAACAGATTGAGCCTCATCAAACTACGGCTCCTCAGGCAAATCCACGCCTTGATGATATTATGTCTCGTCTGAGGAAGATAATGGCTTTTGTTGCCAGCTCCACTACAGGTTCCTTAGATGTCGCACCTATTGTTAGATCCTTTTCGAGCTCCTCAAGTATAACATATGCTTTTACTAGTTGTAGCAGGGTAGATATGACAGAGTGGATGGACTATGGTGCTTCTCACTATCTGTGGATACAGAACACAATTTCGTTCTTACATATCTATACCCTCTGGTAGATGGGCCGTCATTGCGAATGGGGTTTGTTGGAAAAGAAAAGAGCTCACCCATGTGTTTAGTACCACATGGGGCAGCGGTCACTGTTGGGTCTGTCCGTGGGGCTATATAAGGAGCCCCACACCCCTTGTACTCATTGAGAATTTCAATAGAAGAAACGCCCAATTCAGGGGCTTCTCCCGTAGTTTCATCCCGCTCCTTTTGGAGTAGGGTTCCACGTTAAATCCCGGTGTTCCTAATGTTTTCTTTATCTTTATTTTCTGATATGCTTCCACGTTATGTTTTTCTACATGGTATCAGAGCGGGTTCGTTTCTCGGGAATTTTTTGTTATGTTCATTATTTTTTCCGAGAATCAAGTATGAGATTCAAAGTGGGATTTCTGTTCATTATTTTTATCATATTCAAAGTGGGAAGTCTGTTCAAGAAGTTCCAGATTTCTTGTTGAAATCCTAATCCTCAGGTATCAACCAAGCGAAGGCGGCAGACTACCAGGCCTTGTTCTCCTTCCCGATCATGGCGGAGCCACCAGCATCTCCTGGCTGGCTTCCAAGCCGTCTCGGAGCCTCCAAGCCAACAGCCTTCCCCACGGAGGCGTTACCCCCTGTCCTCTTGCGCGCGCAGTACCCAGGCGCGGTCTCAGGCCACGCGACTCCAGATCAACGCAACTCCTTATGATGGCATCCTCCAGGCGTTCTCTCAACCATGACCCCATCATTCAGGCCTCAAGATGGCGGCGCACCATGCGCACAAGCCGCGTGTCCTCCAGGCGTTCCAGATCGACGCCCCAAGCACCGCCCCGAGCAGCAAGCTCTAACCGCGAGCCTCTTTAGAAGAACCAGGCGGCACTCCGGCCCTCTCCGCCACAGCCTGCGCGCAAGCCCAATCGTGCTCCTCTCCAGATCGGTGCTGGCGGCACGCCTCCTCCCAGCATCCAAGGCGGAACCATGCCTCCATCTCACGCAGAATCCCAGGCGGCAGGCGCGCCGCGCGGCTCCAGACAACCTCCCTTTCCTGCCCGACGTCCAGGCGCAACCCCATCTTGGGTAACGGCGTCGGGATATGAAGAAGAACCCCCTTTAGGGGTGACGGCATTTAAGAGAAGGGTTCCTGAGAACCCTAACGTAAAAATCCCACGGGGAGGCGGCGCACGATTGAAAAAAAAAAGGGTTCTTGGGAACCCTAGGGCCCCGCGCCCTTGAAAAATTTATGGCCGTGAGAATAGGGAGAATCTTGAGCTGAATGAAGGGTTGTTACAGAGAGAGAGAGAGAGTTGGGTCCCTCTTTGAGCCCATATTAAGTAAAAAAAAGAGAGAAGGGTCCAAGGGGGCCCTATGTTAAAAAAAAAGATGAAAAGCCGAGAAAAAAAAAGGAAGAAAAAGAGGCGCGTACAAGAAAAAGCCGTACGCATATGTTAACAAAAAAATCGAAAAAAAATATCGCGTACAAGGAAAAAGTCGTACGCATAAAAAATGCGATTCATGTTTGCTTCTCCCAACTTGTCTATTATTTTCATTATTCTCACAAGTTTGGGAGAAAGGGGGAGTAAAAGCCATATGCATCCTACATCATTGACTGACAGACCAAACACTCCGGATTTCACAGAATATTAAGCCATCTTCACTGTGCATCGATCTTCGTCGTGGTGTCTCTATCCTCGACATCGACTCCGCACTGGATTTGTTTTCTTCAAGGCACGACAGAGACAAAGTCCGGTGACCCGCAGGCACGACTGAGACAGAGATCCGGTGACCATGCAGGCACGACAGAGACAGTCCGGTGACCTTCCAGGCACGACAGAGATACGTTCCGGTGACCTGATATACCCGTCAGCAAGAGGGTTTGTCTATCAGTTGCGGATACATACGTTTATTGTGGTGATTTCAAGTGAAGATGTAATGATGTATATTTTTCTTTATTGTTGCAAGTTGCAGCTGTCCCAGCTACCAACTTGAGGGGGAGTGTTGGAAAAGAAAAGAGCTCACCCATGTGTTTAGTACCACATGGGGCAGCGGTCACTGTTGGGTCTGTCCGTGGGGCTATATAAGGAGCCCCACACCCCCTGTACTCATTGAGAATTTCAATAGAAGAAACGCCCAATTCAGGGGCTTCTCCCGTAGTTTCATCCCGCTCCTTTTGGAGTAGGGTTCCACGTTAAATCCCGGTGTTCCTAATGTTTTCTTTATCTTTATTTTCTGATATGCTTCCACGTTATGTTTTTCTACAGGGTTTACTTACATATCACATGGTCAGTGGAGGTGCATTTAACACCATCTATGTGCCTGCAAAATGTTTTATATGTTCCTAGCCTTCAAATGAACTTGCTTTTTATTAATCAGATCACAGAGGATCTACATTGTCGTACTGTTTTTTACCCCACTTCTCTTGTGTTTCAGGACAAACTTATGGGCAGGGTGATTGGATGTGACCGTGAGCGGTGGGGGCTCTACAGAATACTCTAGTCTCCTCACATTGGTGACTCTACTATTCCCACTAGACCAGTTTTACCGTACTTGTGGCATCTTCATTCTGGTCACCTTCCTCTGCAGAAGCTGTGTCATGTCCTACCACGGATTTCCACACGATCCTCGTTCCAGTGCGAGGCTTGCCAGCTTCAACATCACCGTCCTTCTATTCCTGGTTCCCAGAATCGTAGCAGTACTCAGTTATTTAAGCCTACTCACATATATATTTGGGGTCCCAATCATGTACCTAATTATTAGGGACATCATTTTTATCTTTTGTTATTGATGACTATTCTAGAGTTTCTTGGGCCTTCCTGTTAAAGAACAAGTTTGAATGTGGTTCTGTCATTAAATCTTTTATTAATGAAATAAAAAGCCTTTTCTCTGATAATGTCTAGTTTTTATGCTCTGACAATGCCATAGAGTTATATACATTACAGTTATCCGACTTCTTCAGGTCTCTTGGTATCGTACACCAGACCTCATGTGTCTATACATCCCAGCAAAATGGTGTTACCGAACGTGAATACCATCATTTACTTGATGTAACTTGGACATTTTTTATCCAAAGTCGTGCTCGTCACTCTTTCTAGGGTGATGCGGTCCTCATTGTTTTACTTGGTGAACCACATATCTTCTTCTATTTTAGGAGATTATTCCTTTCTTGATTGTGTTTCCTGAGAAGGACATGTTCTTCGTTATACCCTGAGTGGTTTACAATCTGGTGTCTAATCGTGATAAGCTCTCCCCTAGAGTTGTCAAGTGTGTCCTTGTAGGCTACTCACGATATGAAGTGACATGAAAAGGGGATTATAATGGATACTATTGATCTTAATTTCTCTTCCATGTTAAAGGACATCTTTTCTATATAAAAATGACATATATTTTCTACACCATTTTGGTCAATAAATTTCTACTTTATTCGTGTCGTTCATTATATAAATATTTGCCATCAATTTGATAATTTTATACTTGAATTAAGACGTAATTGAACAATTTCTATCATCTTATTGAGGAAAGGTTGCAGACTTTTGGCGAGTTTTTGACCAATAAGTTGATGCATCTAGATTCTGTATTATTCATGTTGAAAAACATAATGCGGAAACGATAAATAGATCAAGAGCAATAAACATGAAGAGCACATAATACGTTACGTGGAACCCTACTCCATAAGAAGGGGTTAAAAACCTTGGGAGAATGCCTCAAAGGGTGGATTCTTTTATTTCTTGCTCTCGAATATTACAGAGGTGTGGATCTCTTTATATAGCCTACTGACTCTCTAGAGTCCCACCAGTAGACGATGTGAGCATTTTCCAGCACTCCCCCTCAAGCTGGAGGATGCAATGCTCAACATGGACAAACAAAAGAAGACTTTAACTCACTCAATTTATAATGACACTGTAGAGATATTTCTATGTTCTCTTTGTACCTTTTCTTTATTTTATGTCTTTATATCCATCTTATGTAATTTACCCATAGGTCTCTCCTCTATATAAGAGAGCTTAGGGTTCACAGGAATAAACAACTCTTCGATTTTTCCCAACATGGTATCAGAGCAACGGTCCTAAACCGAAGCTCCGTACCCTAACCCCAAACCTAACCCACACCCACCCCCCTCCCATCGTCGTTGTCCCCGATTATCGCTCCTCCCTTCCTGTTGTGTCGCTGTTGAGTAGCCAACTCAGTTCTGCTCCCGCTTCTCGCCACGTCGCCGCCTAGCGGTTGGATTGGTTCCTCTCTCGGCATCCGTCCTCGATGTCATTAACTAGTTCCATCCGTCTAGGCCGGTCTCTCTTCCCTTGGTTGTAGGCATCTTGCTACCTTCGGCCTATGACCCTCTTTCCTTGTATCGAGACCCCTTTGGGTTGATGGATTTGAGTGCATAAGTCTACATATGCATTCAAATCCGCGCATGTCTGTGTAAACATTCATTTGTTGGTCTACAAATCCCTACTAATCCTTATTCGATAATATGTCAGAAAACAAAGTCGATGTACCTCCCACAAGTGCTTTCAAAGATCCATCGCCTATTGTCAAGATGGATGGGACAAACTATGAGCCATGGGCTATGCAGTTCATGAACCTTACGAAGTCTAATGGTAAGAAGCATATTCTTACCGAGGAGGAGACGGTGGACAAAACTGGGGTTGACAGCTCGTAGAAGGCAGATGATGCATATGTCAAAGTTTGTCTTTTAGGTACATTGACGATAGAGATCGCCAATGATGTGTTGCATCTGCCCACTGATAAGGAGAAGTGGAACATCCTCGCACCAACTTATTCTCAGGCGCGGAACGAGATCAAGATCCTTCAATTCCAGCATGATATATTTACTATCAAGCAGAACGGACATCCTCTTCATTCATTGTATACATCCTTGCGTAGGATGTTTGGGAAGCTCCACAGCTTCATGCCTCTCACAGCTACTCCAGAGCAGCAGAAGACATATAGGAATGTTACCATGATTAGTGTATTCCTAACAACCCTTGATCCTGAATGTGAAGTTGCTCGCTTCCAGATTCTCGCAGATGCTACTATTTCTCCCATGGAGGAAGCTTTCCGTAGGCTTAACAGGATTACTATTCCGTCTACTGCTACGAACCAGACTTCTTTGGAAATGGCAGCCTCCCGAGGCAGACGAGGCTTTTCTTCTTTTCGTGGATATGGACCTCGTGGTAGATGAGGTCGCATCGTTAACCCTGTACGTACTGCCATCGTCCAGGTCATACAGAGGATACATGCTACTTCAAGCATGATCTTCCGGCATCAGTCCGCGTAGCAGAGCAGGTTGAGTCTCCAGCTGCTCCTACTTCATAACAGAGGTTTGATGACCTCGTAGCCAAGCGCGGGATATCATGCCTCATGCTTCTTCACCATCTCCAGGAGGCCACTCAGATATAGCAGCTTCCACCTTTGCCAATACTTCTGTTATGACTAGCACCTCATGTAGTACTTATGCTTTTACATCTTGTCATGGATGTGAGATTCCAGACTAGATTATGGACACCAGGCGATGCATCATTTATGCAGGGACAGAGATCAGCTTGCTGTATATAGACAGGTTCTTCTAGAGAGAACTGTCGTGATAGCCGATCTAACTCATTCCCCGATCACAGGACATGGGGAGATCAATTTGACGCCTTCGACGCGTCTGTGGAATGTGTTACATGCTCATGATTTTTCTATGAATTTGTTATCTATTAGTCAGATTACGAAGGATTTGCATTGTCGGGCTATCTTTGAGACATCGTCTCTTGTTTTTCAGGACATTTTTACCGGTCGGGTGATTGGTTGTGCTCGTGAGCGGGATGGTCTTTATCGCCTGGTCCAAACTTCGTATGCATACCTCTGCTCTCATTCAATAGGACCAGTCTCTCCCTTCACTAGGCACCTACATTTTGATAGCCTTCCTCTCCAGAAGATGTGCCATATTTGCTGCAGATTTCACTTCATCCTTCGAGTGCGAGGCGTGTCAGTTGGGAAAGCATCATTGATTTGCTTTTCCTAGTCATCAGAATCGGAGCAATAGCTCCCTTTTTGAGTTATTTCATGTTGATATTCGGTGTTCAAGTCGTGTTCTTGATCACCAAGGACACATGTTTTACCTTGTTGATGTTGATGATTTTTTCTCGCTAGTCATGGGTTCTTTTATTGAAGAATAAACCTTTATCAATGAAGTGCAGAATGTTTTTTCGTCCGTGAAATTTGTGAGAACTAATAATGCTTTGGAATTTTGTACCCATGTTCTATCACATTTCTTTTCATCCCATGATATTATTCATCAAATAACATGTGCTTACACTTCTCAACAGAATGGTGTTATAGAGAGAAAGCATCGCCATTTACTTGATGTCACTCGGACTCTTCTCATTCAGAGTCATGCCCCACATTTGTTTTGGGTCTTAGTTCTTACAACATGTTATCTGGTGAATCACATGCCATCTTCTGTCTTGGGTGACAAAATTCCTCTCCATAACTTTTCCTGAGAAGTTGTTCTCACTTACTCCTCGTGTTTTTGGCTTTGTTGCATTCGTCCACCTGTTAGCTCCGGATCTAACAAGCTCTCTCCTTAAGCTGTCAAATGTGTATTTGTTGGGAACTCCAAGACACAGAAGGGATACCAGTGCTATGATCCATTACGTATGAAATATTATATCAGCACTGATGTCATATTTTTTTGAGTCGGTGATGTATTTCTCCCCTACAGATGACAGGTTGGCTTCATCAGACTCTATTGATGAGGTTTACATGCCACCACCTCCTATAAATCTGTCATCTCTTCTACCTGTACTTGTTGTTCTGCCACCATCACCACCTCCACCTCTTTCTACACATTCGCATGTACCCATTGTTCCACCATTACCAAAATTTTATATCCGTCGATCTGCATCAGCTCATGATCATCGCCCATCGTCCAGCACGCCTCAAGTTTGTTCTGATAACAATGTTTCTAACAATGGGTCTGGAGATGTATCTACGCAAGGATCATTTCAGGAGACTAGCCCATGGATGGAGGAGGTTCCCGATGACCTGGATATACCCATTGCAGTTCAAAAGCAAAAGCGTACCTGTGTTTCATATCTACTTACTTCCCAGATCTTCTTTCATCGTCTGACAAGGGAATTCCAGAGATTTGCAGTTGCTCTATCTGTGATGGACATTCTACGGAATTATCAGGAGGCCTTGAAGGATAGTCGCTGGCGTTTAACAATGGAGGAAGAGATAGATGTTCTGCAATCACGTGGTACCCGGAGTTTGGTATCTGCTCCTCCCGGGGCATCTATTGTTTGTTGCAAATAGGTATTCCCTATTAAACATCATGCAGATAGGAGCCTTGATCGATACGAGGCAAGATTGGTGGTAATAGGATTTACTCAGACCTACGACGTGGATTATATGGACATGTTCTCTCAAGTTGCTCGTCACTCAACTTTACGTATCCTTCTTTCAATTGTTGTGATATGCGATTGACCTTTGTTTTAGCTAGACGTTAAGAATGCATTTTTTATGGAGATCTACAGGAGGAAGTCTACATGTAGCAGCCTCTAGGGTTTGCTGCTGAGGGGGATTGTTAGGGACATCGTTTTTATCTTTTGTTATTGATGACTATTCTAGAGTTTCTTGGGCCTTCCTGTCAAAGAACAAGTTTGAATGTAGTTTTGTCATTAAATCTTTTATTAATGAAATAAAAAGCCTTTTCTCTGATAATGTCTATTTTTTACGCTCTGACAATGCCTTAAAGTTATGTACATTACAGTTATCTGAGCTCTTCAGGTCTCTTGGTATCGTACACTACACCTCATGTGTCTATACATCCCAGCAAAATGGTGTCGCCGAACGCGAACACCATCATTAACTTGATGTAACTCGGACATTTTTTATCCAAAGTCGTGCTCGTCACTCTTCCTGGGGTGATGCGGTCCTCACTGTTTGCTACTTGGTGAACCACATATCATCTTCTATTTTAGGAGTGTCAGAGATAGAATATGTTTTCTTGTCTTATTCCAGTGGGTCTAGGGGTCCATTTATAGGACAAACCTAAAACCCTAATGAGTACAAAAAAGGAGAGAAGTACAAAAATACCCTCAAGGGTTTTGGAAAGATAAACGGTTACATATTTCTAACACTCCCCCTCAAGTTGGAGCATATTTATCAGTCATGCCCAACTTGGAAATAATCCACAGCAGCCGTTTCTTGGGTAAGGCCTTTGTGAAGATATATGCTAGTTGAAGATCGGTGCTAATATGTGGAGTAGCAATTCTTCCAGTTTTGACAGCATCACGTACAAAGTGGCAATCTATCTCTATATGCTTGGTTCGTTCATGGAATACTGGATTTGTGGCTATGTAGGTTGCAGATTTATTGTCACAATATAAAGGAATAGGAGTAGTGACATTAATGCCAAGTTCTTGAATGAAAGCCAATAGCCATATGATTTCACATGTAGCTTGAGTCATTGCCCTATATTCTGCTTCTGCACTGGATCTGGATACAACGGTTTGTTTCTTACTCCTCCATGTGACTGTATTTCCCCCAACCATCATCGCATAGCCTGTAGTAGAGCGTCGATCTTCTGGGGAACCAGCATAGTCAGCGTCCGCTATGCAGTGACCTCCGTGTGCCCATTTGCCCCGTAGAAGAGGCCACGTCCTGGAGATTCCTTCAAGTATCGTAAGATTTGTAGGACATCTTGCCAATGGTTGTAAGTCGGTTGTTCCATGTGCTGACTAGCTCTGCTAACTGCATATGAGATATTTGGTCTAGTGGCAGTAAGGTAGAGGAGTTTACCCACAAGACTTCTATATCTAGTGACATCATCAAAGGTAGAATCAGACAGGCTGGGATGTTTCTTTGGGTCTGCAGGGATACTAGAGGGCTTGCATCCGAGAACCCCTGCTTCAATAAGAATGTCCAAACAATATTTTCTCTGTGAGAGGTGAAGTCCTTCAGTAGTGCGAAGTACTTCTATGCCTAAGAAGTAGCGTAGATGATCAAGGTCTTTAGTAACGAATACCTTTTGAAGGAAAGCCTTGGTTTCTGATATCCCATTGCAGTCATCACCAGTGAGAACCATATCGTCAACATAAACGGCAAGAATAACAGTACCAGTTGCTCGTTTTCTGACAAATACTGAGTAATCAGATTTTGTTCTCTGGAATCCAATTGTACTAATTTCTGTGGTAAGTCTGTCAAACCACGCCATTGGGCTTTGCTTGAGACCATATATCGCTTTTCGAAGTCGACATACGTACTCCCCTCGACTTCATAACCAGGAGGTTGCAGCATGTATACTTCCTCATCCAGGTCGCCATAGAGAAAAGCATTTTTCACATCTAACTGATAAATAGGCCAAGATTTATTTGCTGCTAAAGAAATAATAGTCCCGATAGACCCCATACGTGCAACTGGTGAGAATGTCTCAAAATAGTCTACACCATAGGTTTGTGTAAAACCTTTAGCCACAAGGCGAGCTTTTAGCCTGTCAATTTCGCCATCCGTTGTTTGTTTGATCGTGAAGACCCATTTGCAAGCCACCGGTCGAGTCCCTTTAGGACACTGGACAAGATCCCATGTTTGTCTGGATATAAGTGCATTCATTTCTTCATCCATTGCTTGTCGCCACCCAGAGTCCTGTAAGGCACTGTGATGATCTCGTGGGATGGAAAATGTCATTAGAGCATCTGTATACCGTTTATCATAGTCAGATAAACTATCAGTAGAGGTGTAGTGAGACATCGGATAGGAAGTACACTGTCTCTTACTCTTCCGTAGAGCTATTGGAAGCTCGAGAGGATCATCCGGGACATCCTTGTGGGAGGTACTTGAAGAGGGCATATCATCCTGGAGGACTGAGACGGGTAACGGGACATTTGGAGTTGTCGAAACGTTTCTCCGTTTGTAGACGATGGGTGGGGGTGGAAGTTCAAGCGGTATATCAGTGATTGTATGAGAGAAGAAGCTTGTTTTCTCAAAGAAGGTAACATCTGCCGAGATGTAATAGCGATGACCATCAGGGTCATAGCACCTATACCCTTTTTGAGTGCGAGAGTACCCCAGAAAAACACATTTGATCGCACGTGACGAGAGTTTATCTGTATTTTGGAGTTTATGAACAAATGATACACAACCAAAGACCCGTAGAGGAAGAGGAAAAGCAGACTCCGTGGGATAAAGTAGAGAGAATGGAGTAGACCCATTTAGAGAAGGCGAAGGGACTCTGTTGGTAAGATGAACTGCAGTTAATATAGCATCACCCCAGTATATTTTGGGAACTTTCATTTGAGAGAGAAGTGAGCGGGCAATGTTTAGGAGGTGTCTTAATTTTCTTTCGGCTATCCCATTTTGTTGGGATGTATAGGGACAGGAGGTTTGATGTATGGTCCCTTGAGAAGCAAAAAATGTGGAAAGGTCATTTTGGGTGAATTCCAACGCATTATCTGAACGGAAAGTTTGTACAGTAGTTGAGAAAATGGTTTTAACATACTGAAAGAAATTTTTTATGATAATATTTATTTCCGAGCGTTCTTTTAGTAGATAAACCCAGGATAGTCTGCTGAAATCATCAATAAAAACGACAAAATACTTATGGCCACTGAGTGTACGAACCGGACAAGGTCCCCAAATATCACAGTGGACAAGAGCAAACGGAGTAGACCGACGAGGCTCAGTTCGAGCAGGAAAGGATGCTCGATGATGTTTCCCAAATTGACACGCCTCACACTCAAAGGGTTTTAGTGACGAAAGTTCCGGAAACATCATGGAGAGGGCTTTGGCAGATGGATGACCAAGACGAAGATGCCATAGTAATGGATCAGTGGAAATGGACGCAGCACCCGCAAACTTGGAAACAGTAGGGATGTCAAGATAGTATAGCCCATTCTTCTCATATCCCCCACCAAAGATCTGCTTCGTCCGGATGTCCTGAAAATAACAACAAAATTTATCAAATATCACTTGATAGTTAAGCTCAGTGCATAGTTTATGGACAGATAATAAGCTGAGAGGAAATGCTGGAGCGCAGTGCACGTTCGTCAGTCTGAGTGAGGATGAAAAATCTACAGTACCCACACTAGTAATGGGCGAGTGTGCTCCATTGGAAACACGTACGGTTTTCACAACTGAGGATGGTTGGGAAGAAGTAAGAATACTACCTTCCCCTATAAGATGCGTCGAGGCTCCAGAGTCGATGATCCATGTAGGATTTGATGTAGTAGCTGTGTTGGCGACTGTACTTGCAGTTGTGGCAAGACTGGCTGTTGAAGCAGACGTGATAACATTAGTATGAGAGTTCTGTAGCAGTTGTCGAAGACTGGCATATTCAGAGGCAGTAAAAGAATGTTGGCTATCATTCACAGGTACTTCTTGGCTTGGGGTAGCATTCTCATAATCCGTATCATAGGTAGACATCTCATAAGCACTATTGGCATTCGAAGGCATACCAAATTTGGCACAGCAACGTTCTGATGGGTGGTTCAGGCGACCACAATGAGTACACGGGGGGAAACGGGCAGGAGTGTGATCACGACCTTGGACCCGTGAAGATTCGCGGCCTCGTCCATAAGTGCGACCACGTCCTCGTCCATAGTCACGTCCTCGACCCCCGTAAGGGACTGATCGTCCCTTGACAAAGTGAGCGGATACCTCAGCAGATGGAGGGGGTTGTGGAGACTCAATTTCCTGAAGTCGGCCGAAGATGGTTTCAAGAGTGGGTAATGCACCGGCAGTAAGAAACTGGTCCTTCGCAGATTTATATCGTGGGTGTAAACCTGATAGGAACCGATATACTTGCCATTCTGCACGTTCCCCAACCTGTTTATCACAATATGCCGGTTGAAAAATGAGGAGTTCTTCGAATAAACCTGTGAGCAGCCTGTAATACTCTATCAAGGATGTATCTCCTTGATTTGTAGACCAGATCCTAGTATATATATCTGAAAGCCGCGATTTGGTAGTTTTCTGTGAGTATGTATTTTCAAGACTCTCCCACATTGCTTTAGCCGTTTCTTTGTATAGGAGATTGGATGCAATAGATGGGTCTACGTTGTTTGTCATCCAGGTGATAACCTGACAGTTATCGACAAACCATGTATCAAAGTCTTTGTCCGTTTCTGCGGGGGGAATTCTAGTAAGGACATAGGCCTTCCGCTGGCCGCCAATAAATATTTTAAAGGACCGTGACCAGAGAACATAATTCTCGGATCCTTTGAGTTTTATAGTAGTGCCCTGAACCATCATAGATTGAGATTGGTACAGGGACTTGGAGTCCACAGATGTGGGAGTAGAAGTCATGGCGGCCACACAAGATAGGTAGCAAAGTACTAGATAATATTGATAATTTCAGAGGACATGAAGCTGTAGTAAAATATCACCGGAAGCTGGAGTCATTGAGCCGCATAATCTTGTTATACTGATGAGTGCCCGTTGGATTGTTGCTGTGCACGAGAACCGCTGGAGCCGTTTGTCAGGGTAGAAACGATGTAGACCGGGAAGTTCCGGAGTTGTGGAGTCGTGGAACTCGGTGCTGGAGCCGTTGCTGGAGGTTTTGCCTTGCCGTCGTAGCCTTGGAGTCGCTGTAGCAGGCCTGGAGTCGCTGGAGCAGGCCGTCGGAGGTTATGCTGGGTGATGGGGCTGCTGGAGTAGGGATGTGGCTGCTGGAGTTGGACTGGGAGGGGCGATTGGGGGTTGGGAGTGACTGGGACTGGGAGGGGCGATTGGGGATTGGGTTGTTAGGGATGGGGCTGGTCGATGGACTGAGAGGGGCGATGGATTGGGAGGGGCAATTGGGGATTGGGGATTGGGCGATGGACTGGGATGGGGCTGGGCGATGGACTGGGAGGGGTGATTGGGGATCGGCAGGAAGGGTTGGTCGGCAGGACTGGGAGGGTCGATGGGCGATTGGGAGGGTCGATGGGCGATTGGGTTGGTCGGCAGGACTGGGAGGGTCGATGGGCGATTGGGGATCGGCAGAACTGGGAGGGGCGATGGGCGATGGATCGGTTGTTGGAAGGGGATCGGGAGGCGAAAGGGATCGATGGAAGGGGAGGTATCGCGTGATGGAGAGGGATGGATCGCGTGATGGAGAACGACGGGAAAGAGGCTTTAGGGATCGGGAGGGAGGCGGCGGAAGAGAGGCTCGTGGGACTGCTCTGATACCATGTCAGAGATAGAATAGGTTTTCTTGTCTTATTCCAGTGGGTCTAGGGGTCCATTTATAGGACAAACCTAAAACCCTAATGAGTACAAAAAAGGAGAGAAGTACAAAAATACCCTCAAGGGTTTTGGAAAGATAAACGGTTACATATTTCTAACAAGGAGAAACTATTCCTTTCTTGATTGTGTTTCCCGAGAAGGACATGTTCTCCGTTATACCCTGAGTGTTTGGTTGTGTTGCCTTTGTTTACGATCCGGTATCTGATCGTGATAAGCTCTCCCCTAGAGTTGTCAACTGTGTCTTTGTAGGCTACTCAAGATATGAAGTGACATGAAAAGGGGATTATAATGGATACTATTGATCTTAATTTCTCTTCCATGTTAAAGGACATCTTTTCTATGTAAAAATGGCATACATTTTCTATACCATTTTGGTCAATAAATTTCTACTTTATTCGTGTCGTTCATTATATAAATATTTACCATCAATTTGATAATTTACTGTGATACTTGAATTAAGACATTATCGAACAATTTCTATCATCTTATTGAGGAAAGTCTGCAGACTTTTGGCGAGCTTTTGACCAATAAGTCGATGCATCTAGATTCTGTATTATTCATGTTGAAAAACATAATACCGAAACGATAAATAGATCAAGAGAAATAAACATTAAGAACACATAATACGTTACGTGGAACCCTACTCCGTAAGAAGGGGTTAAAAACCATGGGAGAATGTATCAAACGGTGGATTCTTCTATTTCTTTCTCTCAAATATTACAGAGGTGTGGAGCTCTTTATATAGCCTATTAACTCTCTAGAGTCCCACTAGTAGACGATGTAGGCATTTTCCAACACTCCTCCTCAAGATGGAGGATGCAATGCTCAACATGGACAAATAAAAGAAGACTCTAACTCACTCAATTAATAATGACATTGTAGAGATATTTCTACTAACCCACACCCACCCCCCTCCCGCCGTTGTTGTCCCCGACCGTCGCTCCTGCCTTCCTGTTATGTCGTTGTCGAGTAGCCAGCTCAGTTCTGCTCCCGCCTTCTCGCCACGTCGTCGCCTAGCAGTCGGATCGGTTCCCCTCTCGACATATGTCCCTGCAGTCATCAACCAGTACCAGTCGTCCAGGTCGGTCTCTCTTCCGTTGGCCGTAAGCATCTTGCTACCTTCGGCCTATGACCCTCTTTCCTTGTATCTAGACCCCTTTGGGTTGATGGATTTGAGTGCATAAGTCTACATGTGCATTCAAATCCACGCATGTCTGTGTAGATTCATTCGTTGGTCTACAAATCCCTACTAATTCTCATTCGGCAATATGTCAGAAAACAAAGTCGATATACTCGCCACAGGTGCTTTCAAAGGTCCATCGCCTATTGTCAAGATGGATGGGACAAACTATGAGCCATGGGCTATGCAGTTCATGAGCCTTATGAAGTCTAATGGTAAGGAGCATATTCTTACCGAGGAGGAGCCGGTGGAGAAAACTGGGGTTGACGCCTCGTGGAAGGCAAACGATGCATACGTCAAAGTTTGTCTTTCAGGTACATTGACGATAGAGATCGCCAATGATGTATTACATCAGCCCACTGATAAAGAGATGTGGAACATCCTCGCACCAACTTATTCTCAGGCGAGTAACGAGATCAAGATCCTTCAACTCCAGCATGATATATTTACTATCAAGCAGAACAGACGACCTCTTCATTCATTGTATACATCCTTGCGTGGGATGTTTGAGAAGCTCCACAGCTTCATGCCTCTCATAGCTGCTCCAGAGCAGCAGAAGACATATAGAATGTTACCATGATTGGTGTATTCCTAACAACCCTTGATCCTGAATATGAAGTTGCTCGCTCCCAGATTCTCGAGATGCTACTATTCCTCCCATGGAGGAAGCTTTCCGCAAGCTTAACATGATTAATATTCCGTCCACTGCTACTAGCCAGACTTCTTCGGCAATGGCAGCCTTCCGAGGTAGACGAGGCTTTTCTTCTTTTCGTAGCGGAGCAGGTTGAGTCTCCAGCTGCTCCTACTTCATATCAGAGGTTTGTTGACCTCGTAGCCAAGCTGCGAGATATCATGCCTCGTACTTCTTCACCATCTTCAGGAGGCCACTCAAATGTAGCAGCTTCCGCCTTTGCCAATACTTTTGTTATGACTAGCACCTCATGTATTACTTATGCATTTACATCTTGTCATGGATCTGAGATTACAGACTGGATTACAGATTCCGGGCGACTCATCATTTATGCGGGGACAAAGATCGGCTTACAGTATATAGAAAAGTTCCTCCAGGGAGAACTGTCGTGACAGCCGATGTGACTCATTCCCCGATTACAGGACATGGGGAGATCAGTTTAACGCCTTCGATGCGTTTGCAAAATGTGTTACATGTTCATGATTTTTCTATTAATTTGTTATCTATTAGTCAGATTACAAAGGATTTGCATTGTCAGGCTATCTTTGAGACGCCATCTCCTGTTTTTCAGGACATTTTTACCAGCAAGGTGATTGGTTGTGCCCGTGAGCATGGTTGTCTTTATCGTCTGGTCCAAACTCCGTATGCATGCATATCTTCTCATTCAATAGAACCAGTCTCTCCCTTCACTAGGCACCTACGTTTTGGTTGCCTCCCTCTCCAGAAGATGTGTCATATTTGCCGCAAATTTCACTTCATCCTTCCAATGAGAGGCGTGTCAATTGAGAAAGCGTTATCAATTTGCTTTTCCTAGTTGTCAGAGTTGGTGAATCGCATGCCCTCTTTTGTCTTGGGTGAGAAAATTCCTTTCTCCATAACTTTCCCTGAGAAGTTGTTCTCACTTACTCCTCGTATTTTTGGCTCTGTTGCATTCGTCCACCAGTTGGTCCGGGTCTTGACAAGCTCTTTCTTAAAGCTGTCAAATGTGTGTTTGTTGGGAACTCCAGGACTCAGAAGGGATACCGATGCTATGATCTATTACGTATGAAATATTATATCATCACTGATGTCATATTTTTTTGAGTCAGTGATGTATTTCTCCCCTACAGATGACAGGTTGGCTTCATCAGACTCTATTGATGAGGTTTACATGCCACCACCTCCTATAAGTTTGTCATCTCTTCTACCTGTGTCTGTTGTTCTGCCATCACCATCACCACCTCCACCTCTCTCTACACAGTCGCATGTACCCATTGTACCACCATTACCAAAGTTTTATATCCGTTAGTCTGCATCAGCTCAAGGTCATTGCCCATCATCCAGCATGCCTCAATTTTGTTATGATAACAATGTTTCTAACGATGGGTCTGGAGATGTATCTACGCAGGGATCATTTCAGGAGACTAGCCCATGGATGGAGGAGGTTCCCGATGACCTGGATATACCCATTACAGTTCGAAAGCAAAAGTGTACATGTGCTTCATATCCACTTGTTTCTCAGGTCTTCTTTCATCGTTTGACAAGGGAATTCCAGAGATTTGCAGTTGCTCTATCTGTCGTGGACATTCCACGGAATTATCACGAGGCCTTGAAGGATAGTTGTTGGCGTTTAACAATAGAGGAAGAGGTAGTTGCTCTGCAATCATGTGGTACCCGGAGTTTGGTATCTTCTCCTCCTGGGGCATCTATTGTTAGTTGCAAATAGATGTTCCCTGTTAAACATCATGCAGATAGGACCCTTGATCGATACAAGGCAAGATTGGTGACACGAGAGTTTACTTAGACCTACGACATGGATTATATGGACACGTTCTCTCAAGTTGCTCGTCACTCAACTTTACGTGTCCTTTCAATTGTTGTGATACGCGATTGGCCTTTGTTTTAGCTAGACGTTAAGAATGCGTTTTTTTTATGGAGATCTACAGGAGGAAGTCTACATGTAGCAGCCTCTGGGGTTTGCTGCTGAGGGGGAATGTCAGCAGGTTTGTAGACTCCATAAGGCAATATATGGCCTTAAGTAAAGTTTGAGGGCATGGTTTCAGAAGCTCACGGATCTGATTGAAAGGCAGGGGTTCAAGAGGTCAAATGCGGACCATTCACTGTTTGTATAGAGAACACCTAGAGGTACTGTTGCTATCGTGGTTTATATTGATGATATACTTGTTACAAGAGAAGATGTGCAGGGGATAAAGACGACAAAAAATTTTCTGGGTCATCAGTTTGTTACTAAGGATCTTGGCACCCTAAGGTATTTCTTAGGGTTAGAGTTTGCTAGGAATGTGCGGGGTCCTGTGATGATCCAAAGGAAGTATGTTACATACATGCTTGTTGAGACATGCATGATTGGGTGTTAACCCTCTACTACTCCTATGGACCTTAGCATGAAGTTATATGATGATGATACATATGAGGTTGAAAGGATGAGATATAAAGAGATGGAGGGAAAGCTCCTCTATGTTGTTATCACTAGACCTGTTATCTCTTTTGCAGTGAGTCAGTTCATATAGCAGCCCTGATAGGTACATATGGATGTTATATATGATATTGAGATATCTAAAATCTTCTCCAGATGCAGGATTACTATTCAACAAAGGAGCAACTCTTTTTGTTTCTGCATGTGCTGATACAGGCTATGCAGTGTGTCCTAAGGATAGGAAGTCTACTCCATGCTTCACGGTGTCGTTGCCAGTTCTCTTATTTCTTGGAAAAGCAAGTAACAAACGGTTGTGGCTAGATCAAGTGCCAAATATGAGTATATGGCTATGTCACAAGTAAGCATAGAAATGATGTGAGTTCGAGCAGTGCTAGTAGATTTGCATATAAATGTACCTCTACCCATGCAGTTACACTGTGATAATCAGGCTGCTTTATTCATTACAGACAATCCTGCATTCCATGAAAGAACGAAGCATATTGAGGTAGACTGCCATTATACTACGATATGATTCAGAAGGGCTTGATTTCTACCTCGCATGTCAGTTCAGGAGAGCAAACAGCTGATATATTTACCAAGGCATTGCTCAGAGGGCGATTTCGGAAGTGTTCTTCCAAGCTGATCACGATTGACATCTATGCTCCATCTTGGGGGGGGGGGTAAAGATATTTCTATGTTCTCTGTGTACCTTGTCTTTATTTTATTTCTTGATATCCATCTTATGTAATTTATCCATAGGTCTCTCCTCTATATAAGAGAGCCTAAGGTTCTCAGGAATAAACAACTCTTCGATTTTTCCCAACAGACACTATGGACCATAACGACTCAACGCATACTCGGATGGTTACTACTGAGGATGGTTCTTCACACGCCATGTTGGGGACGATGATCTTGAGGTTTGTCCTTTGTAATGAGTTTCTGTTATCGAAAACCCAAGGGGGTTGGCGCCTCACCTATGTGTGGATCTGTCATTGAATTCCTTTTTCTTCATGTTGTGGGAATATTCATACCCAGATTTCTGAATACATGTCACTCTCTTGGAATCTCGAAGTGGTTTCTCTCTTTTGGGAACCTCGGAAGAATCTCATACTAGAGTTCACGGTCATTGGAATCTTCAACACATGCATTGAGTTGGTCTCTGAGTAGAATCTCTGAAAATCATGGATGAGCTTCTCATGTACTCTCCTACTCCCCTTTTCTTCCATACTTGTTGGAAATTGGAGGCTACTCCACTAAGTTGGGAGAACAAGTGAAGGGGGGATAAAAAAACTTCATTTATTTTCCTTTTTGTGCCTTTTTTGCACATATTCACCTATGTGGGGATTTGTCGTCAAAGCGCGTCGGCAACGTAAAAGCATTGTCATTGTGCATAACCATAATTAGGTTTTCAGGAAAACCCCAATTCCTTTAGAACTTGGTGTCGACATGATCATCAAAACTCGGGCACGTGTAGAATGGAATGTTGATGATCTTCACAACTTGAACAACATAAATAATAACCGAACTTTAAAAAAATCAGATCTCTTAAAAATCGACTTGTTGTGATACCATGTTGAAAAACATAATGCGGAAGCAAAAAATAGATCAAGAGCAATAAACATGAAAAACACGAAAGATACATGGAACCTTACTCCTTGAGGAGCGGGAGAGGAACCACACGAGAACACCTCAAAAGATGGATTCTTCTATTTCTTTCTTTCAATGAACACAAAGGTGTGGGGCTCTTTATATAGTCTCACTGACTCTCTAAAGTCTCACCAATAGGTGATGTGAGAGTATCTCTATGTCATTCTCTAACAATTCATTTTGCACAATTAAATATATGCTGGACTAATGATTTGCTTCTACAGCATTAAGCTCTCACTATGTAGGATCGATATTTGCATTAACATCCCAACCCATGCCTTGCAGGCCTCTACTTGCCAGCATAGGCCTTGCACGGTCACCTGAAAGAACATCATCTGCATTAATAGGACTTCAATCGACTGAGAAGCTTGGAAATTTGAAAAAGTGCCAGGAACAGGTGTGTGGGCTTTTTAATTGATCTTGGGAAAAATTTTATTTTCCATTTTCTTATTATATTGCAGAAAGATTAAATTTTCAGTTGACGTCTTGTTTGGTTGAGGTAAAAGGTGGAATTAGTCAAATTTGAATTTCCCCCTCATATCTTTAAATTTCTGCCTTGCCATTTCAACTAGCATTGCAACTCCAAACGGTGATGTGAAGAAATTCTGGAAAATGATGGCTTCTGTTAACTCTTTTTTTTCAGAAGAATGCTGTATCTAGTTCGCATTATTCTCAGGCAAATACAATTGAGTACGAGATGGCCATGGAATGGATGCTTTTGGATCACAAATTCAGTTGCTATTGGGAGGAGTTGTACAGGGTCATTTTCTTATGAAACTCACTTAGAGTCAGGTATCAGGATGCATGATGTAGTTGATTACTTACAACTTTTACGTCAACATGTGTTCAGGAAAATGAGCTGGAGATGGCACGTGTTTGTGCCAATTTAGGGAATCAGTAAGAAGGCTGCTGTCGGGGTATGTGGCATTTTTTTCCTTGCATATATTTGGGATTTGAATGCCATTTCTTTCATTGTTTACATGTTCAGCCATAAGGTAGATCTAGAGGAGACCATTCTAGGTCTTGGGGGGTATGGAATGTTTTTTCTTGCAAATATTTGGAATTTGGTCGGGTCTCTTTCATGCTTATATTTACGATCAGCGATTATTTCCTAGCTTGTCTTTCAAATAATTTTTTTATTAAATTATCGATTGGTATCCTTGAGTAAGAAGTTACTGATATAGCAACAACAACAAAGCCTTTTCCCACAATTAACTAGGGTCGACTACATGGATTCTTCGCCTTCATTCAGATCTATTTTGGGCCAATCCTAGGCTTATATCCACAAAACTAAGATCCCTTCGTATGGTCTCTTTCCAACACTTCTTGGGTCGTCCTTGCCCTCTCTTAGCCGGCTCAACATCCCAACACTCGCATCTTCTAACTGGTGCGTCGGCTGATCTTCTTTGCAAATGTCCAAACCATCTTAAGCGGTTTTCTCGCGTCTTATCCTCGATTGGAGCTACACCAACTTTCTTTCTGATTGCATCATTCTGAATCCGATCTTTACGTGTGTGTGTCCTCACATCCACCTTAGCATTTTCATTTCTGCTACATTCATTCTCTGCACATGTCTATGGTTCACAGGCCAACATTCAGATCCATAAAGCATAGCAGGTCTCACAGCTGCTTTGTAAAACTTTCCTTTAATCTTTAAAGGATTTTTCTTATCACAGAGAACAGCAGAGGCTCCTCTCCACTTTAGCCAGCCTGCATTTATTCTATTAGTAACATCTCCATCAATTTCCCCATCATGTTGCAAAATAGATCCCAAATATCTAAAGGAATCTCTCTTCTGAATGTTACCGTCACCAATCTTCACCTCGATTCCTTCACCATTGCTTCCATCAAAGGTGCACTCCATATATTCCGTATTAGCCCTACTTATACCAAATCCTTTAGTCTCCAACTCATGTCTCCAGACCTCAAGCTTCCCATTTACTCCATCTCTAGTCTCGTCAATTAACACAATATCATCAGCAAAAGAAGTTACTGATATATTTAAAAAATTTTGTAGTTCAACATGTGGAGGTTATTTTTCACTCTAGAAAACAGATGCTAAAGTGATTCTTTATCTTCTCATTTATGCATGTATATAATTGTTGAGATAGTTGTATCTCTTAGTGCTTTTTATGTTTTACATTTTCTTCATGTATCTCTTGTGTATTTAATCCAGGGCTTTTCTCCTATATAAGAGAGTCCTTGGGCCTCCGTTTATGTTATGAACATATTTTCGCTTAATATGGTATCAGAGCAACGGTCCTAGATTGGAGTTCCCATATCCCACCCTAACCCTACACCTTCAAGCCCCCCCTCCCCCGCCGCCAGAACCCTCCAGGGCACCTCTCGTCGCCGTCGGCCCCCTCCAGCGCTGCCCAGGCCTTCGGCGCCCTACCAGCCCCTCGCGTGCCGCCTCCAGGGTCTCCAGCCCCCGGCTGCATGCTCCCAGGGCGTCTAGCCCTCACGCCCTGCATTGCCTTGCCGCCCTAGCGCAGCTGTGGGCTCCTTTCGGTCGTCGCTGCCAACCGAAGCACCCAATCCCACATCTTCTTGTGTTTCATGTGGTCGGGTTGTGCGATGCGAGGTCTAATTTGAGTCTAAAAATGTGATTTTCTTCATCTAAATAACGTCCTACGACTTTAACCTTTACAAAGAGGCTATGAGGATGGTTGTATGAGTCTACAGATACAACCATTCCTCCGTATGATCGTGTAGACATCATATATCCAGTCTATTCCTCAGCTTATCTGTGGTTCTGATCATTGTATGTCCGACGTCAAGAGTGACGTGTTTTCTTCTTCGGGAGCATTCAAGGGCCCCGGTCCCATAGTAAAGATGGATGGGACTAACTACGAGTTATTGTCCATGCAGTTTCGTACTCTTATGTAATGTCATAATAAGAAGCACATTTTAACGGAAGCAGAACCAACGGACAAGACTGGGATGAATGCATCTTGGAAGCAAGATGATGCATACGCCCGCATCTGGCTCTCTAGGACACTTACCACGGAGGTTGCCAACGATATTGTTAATCAGCCCATGGCCAAGGCTATGTGGGATATATTAGCAGACACCTATGGACGGGCAAAAGGAGGGAGCTAGAAGGAGCTTCGTCTTTCTCTTTGAACTGGGACCCATTGAGAGTGTGTGCGGCAATCAAGGACTAGTAGCGGCCCGTCGACCTCTAACGTGTATTGGGGGTGGAAGCCCTGACAATTATCTATTGGGCTGCGGCATATATAGTAGCGAAGGTGCTAGTTTTGGTATGGGAAGGGAAAGTGACTATTCCCGCTGAAAGCAAGATCCTCCAACTACAGTTTGACATTTTTTCGACCAAACAGAATGGTCGACAACTCCACACGCACTTCTCCCATTTGTGTGGCATGTTTGAGCGACTACACAGTTTCATGCCCACTACCACCAGCATTGAGTAGCAACAACGAAATCGGAATGCTACAATGATTGGAGTTTTTCTATCATCTCTTGACTTTGAGTACGATGCAGCACGTACTCAGCTTCTGACGGGTGAGACGATACCACCAATGGAGGTCTACAAACGACTGAGCAGGATCACTACCATGCCTACCACTATGTCGCAGACGACTTCCTCAGCTATGGTTGTTTCTCGTGGACGAGTAGATTCTTCCCATCTTCATGGTCGTGGACCGTGTGGTCGAGGTGGAGGATGCCAGCGTGGTCCTTGTTCCTATTGCCATCGTCCTGGTCATTCGGAGGGAAAATGCTTTCAGAAGCATGGCTATCCAGTATCTGCACGTGTTGCTAAGCAGACTGATTCTTCTCCTGTACCTACGACCGATGAACGCTTTGATGATTTTGTCTCGAGACTTTGAGAGATG